>OU452318.1:11317500-12517500 GCA_911728475.2 Pterostichus madidus
TTAGTTCAACAGGTTCTATTACAAACTTCCTTTTCTTGTTTTCATAAATTTTTTTGGCTTCTCTACCACTAACTTTAGCTCTTTCTAATGATTTGAAGCTGTTAACTCTTTTAATTATATCAAATATTTCAGTGGTATCAAGTCGGCCTGTGGATCCTAAGAACCCTGGAGACCGATTCTAATTCACAGCAACCAGCTGTAGCCACTGGCTTGATGTCATATTTTAGTAGCGTTCGATTTGCAAACAATCTCACCTCAGTTCATTTCAACTGAGTAGGATGCGGGCACTCACGTGACATCTGTGACGTCGAAACAGCTGTTCCGGGAAGAACACTGCGCCACCTACAAAATGAACTATTTTCTTGGGTCGAGATTTGAAAACGGATTCATTCGTTGTTGAGCGATCGCTGCGGAATTATCTTTGAGTTTGGCAGTGTGTTATTCTTTTGTGTTTATTATTTATAGTGGTGAAATTCCTTTTTATTTTGTTTTATTTTGATTGTGGATAAAATCAATTTAATTAAATATTAAGTTTTATTCATCCTTTGCAGTAGTGGTGAAATTCCTGTTTTATTATTTTGATCTTACTATTAAATAATAAATATGTCTGTTTATTTTAATACATTGATTGGCGAAGTAAAGACGCGATATATTCAAAAAATTAAGTGTATTGATAACGTCGATCCTTACGATTGCATGGAATCAACATTTTGTCGTGAAGTTAAATTATTTCCGAATATTGCGCACAGCGATATATCGAATTATTTTATTCATGCTACAAATACGTATACGGCAAAAGAATTTAAAGCTTTTAAAGCAATGGATTCTTATAAATTTAACAAGTGCGGATGGGTACGAGACATTTTAGTGAGGAAGTTTGGAGAAAATATTCTTGTTGTTGGAAAGGTAAGATGAATAATTATTTTAAATATTTATTAATTGCAATATCTCATACAATAAATTATAGTTTATATATTGTATGTTGTTAGGCTTAGTATAACATATATTAAAATTTATTTTATTGTTGCAGGTCATGCATTCTCAGCGTATAAATGAGTCTCTTTTGCAACCCTGGTTTGTTGCCAAAGAAGATGGAGAAATTATGTGTGGGCATTGCACCTGCATTGCAGGTCTCGGTGAGAGTTGCTCGCATTTGGGGGCTGTGATGTACGCCATTGAAGAAGCCAAGACGCACGATGATGTTTATAGTTGCTCCATGTTAGTGCAGCTACTTCTGGATTTCCAGGTCTTTCTATTAATATCTCGAAACAATCCAAGATTATGGAAACTGTTTTCCCAAAAGCTATTTCGAAAGCTGGTGGCATCAAGACCTGTAATTCCTCTCTTTCTGGCCATCTAATAAACTGTTTCATTTGGTTAAACAGAATGTCCACCCATTTATAAAAAATTCGACTTGCAGTCCTTCTGTTTATGTCGAACAGAAATCCCAGGAAAGTAAACTGTATATCTAGTCGGAGTTTGACTAGAGTGAGCATCAGCTCCTGAAAGGATGACAATCTTGTTCGCTCTGTTAGACAGGGAGCCACTAAGTTTAATATTTCTCTTACAAACATAATATTGTTTAGGCCAGTAAAATACTGAATCATTTCAGGGTCTTTCGCCATTTCCTCCTCTTGCATCTGCAGGCGATTTAGTAATCTGGAGCTGCACTCAAATTTTTCCAATTTGATCCGCTTTCTGTCCTCCTGCGGTGTCACGAACTCGGGTGGTGATTGCTGTCGCCGAGACACTGGAGTTAATGGCCCAGAAGTACTTGGTTGTGTTTCAGCGGTTGAAGTTGAAGGTACCTCATACTTTTTCTGCAGTGGTAAGAGGCGCTCTCCTATTTGTTCGAACAGGGCCTATTTCATAAAATTTTCTGTTATATGTATTATTGAAATATTTAAAATATTGTCCAAGCTGCATGCACAAATTTCATTGTATACTTACCCATGTTAGTTCAGTTAGTTACTTGCAAAACATGCTTAGTTAGTGATGTCAGTAGAATAGATAAATTGTGTTAATGTGCCTACACAGAATCTATTGCATTAGTTTAGAATTAATTTGCAAAACCAAAAATGGTTTCAGCTGAATTTACTTTAAATACAATATTTTGTACGAAAAATATATTTGTTAATAAAAGCATAATATATTTATTTTTAAGATTTTATTATATACTAAACATAATTACAGATAATACTACAACACATAGATGTTATGGATTTGTTTAAAAAAGCAATTTACATGCAAACGAAAACACCCATAAAAAACTAAACAAATAGAGATCGGGTGTTTGTAACGTGACGTAGGTACCGGAGTAAAAAGAAAATAAGAGACCGGATAAGGTTTATTGCTTTGCAGATGTTTCAAGTTTATTACTTACAAAAAATCTATAGATATATTCAGAATTCATTTTTGTATATGAAAAATGTATTGTTTATTTTTCTTATTATTATTATAAGCGCCTAATTCTTATATTTAGTAAACACTATATCTGGTACTTACTATGGGACAAAAATCATGAAACTAATAGGAACAATAAATAATCATTTAGTGACATGAAACAAATTCAATAAAACATAAAAATAAATAATTACGTGTTTCTTCTCTGCAACCTTCTTGCGAAATATCACCATGTTGTCATAAATGTCGTCGTCACCACCACCTTCACCCATATTCTGGCTGGGTACCCAATCTGGGTGTTCAGAATCCTCTGAAGGTTTCCCTGCATTACATTGACAGATATTAGTTAATAATAATATATCAAGCTAAAATTTACCAGAAATAAAGTGCTTAGAGCAAACCCGTGGATCCTTAAGATGTTCTAAATGTTCCACATTGATTGCCTCCAACCAACGTTGACGACGTTCTATCTTTACAGAATCTGGTCGGCCTAAACGAAATGAAACCTTTTATTTACACATGCATTCAAATATTTTAATACAAAATACCTCGAGTATCAGTTCTTGCAGGTATCGGGAAGTATTTTCTTTTTTCTGTCATGGATTGTTTACAGCCCTCTACACAACACTTGTTACAGAACAAAGCCATTATGTACACAATAAATAAATCAAAATAATAAAACACAATAAAACAGGAATTTCACCACTACTGGAAAGTATGAATAAAACGTAATACTGTCCGCACTCACGAAATAAAACCAAATAAACCGAAATTTCACCACAGCATTAAATTGATTTTATCCACAATTAAAATAAAACAAAATAAAAAGGAATTTCACCATTATAAATAATAAACACAAAAGAATAACACACTGCCAAACTCAAAGATAATTTCGAAGCGATCGCTCAACAACGAATCCGTTTTCAAATCTCGCTCCAAGAAAATAGTTCATTTTGTAGGTGGCGCAGTGTTCTTCCCGGAACAGCTGTTTCGACGTCACAGATGTCACGTGAGTGCCCGCATCCTGTTGAGATTGTCTGAAATGAGATGATATTTTTTCGATCACAAATCGAACGGGTTTTGACAGGTCTGAACTGAGTCGGTTACGTGACGAACGTTGTAGTATCATTTCGCGGACAACACATGATTTGCTTGATGTTTTTGTTGGCAGTTAGCTGTGAGACATGATTTATAATAACATGTACAATTTAAAAAAAATATTAAATAACTTCCAAATATTCAAACTACAAACAAAACATAACGAATTCTACCCCCACTCTAACTGAGTAGAAAATCTCAGTACGCACCAGTGAAATAGGTAGTGCAGCATCGGCAAGGGGGGAAGTGAGTGTCTCACTTGATCTCAGTTATGTCAGTGCAAATAGAACAACACAAAAAAGCTGTCAAACTGAGGTGAGGTGAGATTAACTGAGATTTGGTGCAAATCGAACGCTACTTTTGTCGCTACCGATAGTATAGCCACCTTGCGGGATAAAGTGTAACTTAGGTTTGACGTCATTTTTGGCGACTAGACATTTTGTAGCGACTTACTGCTAGCAACTGCTTTGAACCAGTCGCTAACTCAGTCGCTACGTCCTGTTCGTATGTTTTACAGTGTTGTTTTGAAAAGTTTGGTTATTTTAATAAATAATACTAAATATAGAAACATAGTTACAATTTCAACCAACAAAGTGAACTTGTTAATAATAAACAATCACAAAAAGCGGCAACAAGTTTTTCAGAAATACCGCACCAAAATATTTAGTTGATCTTTGTTACCAACAGTACAAAATACATTTTCTAGAAATTTAACTAAATCGCCTGACGTCATCAAAAATACGTCATTCAACTAAATATTTGGTTGCTACGAATTAGAATCGGTCTCCTGGTTCGATCCCCACAGTCGACAAAACATTTTCACCAATTTAAAATTACCTCTGTGGCTCTCCCTCCACTAACATCATTGGGGGGCCGTGATTTGACGGCTGGTAACCACACTTCACGCGCATAAATATATGATTTACCAAGATCTGCTTCGGCAGAGTGCCACACCCAGTAATGAGTAAAAGGCGTGATGATATATTTTATTTATTTATTTAAATATTTTGTCGCGATGATTTCATTAGTATAAAATATTTAACAGTGAAAGCATTACACTTTAAACTATGTTTGAAATAAAACTCTCTAATAACTCGCTGTCATCATTTTCTTTCATTGTATTTATTTTAGTTTTTGTAAACAACTAACGAGAATAATATATTAATTTTTAAAAATGTTTCACCAAGTTGCAAACCACACAAACAATTAATATTATATTAATTGACATTGGACTTAACCTAAACTATAAAACAAAACTATTTTATCTCCTTAGGTTAATACGATTTACACAATATTAATAAAAAAATGTTGTACGATTTTTTTGTTTACACACCTAGATTCCATAGAAAAGAGTCTCTTCTCATGTATGAGAGAAAAATTTGATACTATTCATTGAAAATATATATTTTATAAAAAAAAATATAATAAAAAGGTAGTTATACATACACTGTTATACATATAGAAAATCTCGCTCTCAATTGCAGTTATTGCTAGATTCACATGCCTCTCTTGAGATATACTAGATCGCAAGTATTTTTTTTTATCATCTTTAATCCCTGACTATGTTTGTAAGAAATATTTTTAATACAATTTTCAAATTAGGAAACGACTGTAAATTGATCGACAATCCATTTCAAATAATTTTTTTTGTTATATATTAATATTGGCATGTATGATTGCTTCATTATTTTATGATTTTTTTACGGCACGCGGCGCCCTAAGACATCTGGACCCCTATTCTATAACTTATATCACCAGTGCTACGCGTCACTGGGTGATATATTTCAAACAGTTATCTAGCGGATAATCTGCCGAACATGGCCATATGACGTCATATTTGGTGAAGACATGTCAACTCCTAGAAAGGTGATGTTATATTTATATCACCGGTGATATTCTAATGTTTAAGTTGCTGCTACCAAATTGTATTTATGAAAATTGGACAATTTATTTTGTGTGAAATGATTTATTGTGAATTGTTTAGATGATTGAGGTTTTCATATAATTTTCATTTGTAAATATATTATTTTAAAATATATCTGTGTAAAAATATTAGATATTTGAAATGTAATGATACTAAGTATGCATTAAACTAAAAATATTTTAAGTGTTGAACAACATCCATTAACAAGTTAACTTTGAGTTATCATTTTAATGTATTTATTTGTATTTGATTAGAAATGGCTCTCTTGTACGGTCAGTTGAGAATAGTAGAAAACTTAGACGACAAAGAGGCTGATCTGCCACTAGTTATTCTTCCCTCTGGGCCCAACAATTTTACTCTGGCGAAATCAATGTGGCCGCTCATAAAATCTATTAATACATTTTTCAGCTTGACAGTAACTTTCTCCGCTCGTTTAACCTCCATTTTCACAAATTCACATGTGTCAAAGTCGCTCTTTGTGTTTGTAAATAAAATTTAAATGTAATACTAACATAAATATACTTACCCGAAGACATAACCAACCAAAAGTTACTAAAAATTAGAGTTGTTGATTTCCACCGAAGTTTGAATTTCTGAACGTTCGAACATTCGAATGTTTTGAACTTCGTCAGAAAACCTTCGATGCTTCGAATTTTCGAATTTTTTGCCACTGAATTAACGCCATCTGTCATCAACACGCTCACTCATAATTCGCGGAAGTCGGCCACGAACTAAATAATAAACTCGGCGAAGTTTCCTGCAAAACTCTGTAAGGGTAGGCATCTTAATTCAGACATTTATTCTCTTATTTATAATTTATATTATTTATAAATAAATAATAATACATAAATTTTTGTACAACAATTGCATTGAAGTTTTTTTACTAATGTACCATGCCTTTTTTATCACATAATACGGTTAGTGAATTGAACTCCCTAAAAAAGAATATCTAACACGTCCCTAGTAAAAACTGTGATGAGGCTAAGATCTGGCAATAGAATGACTAAGACGAGAATTGAACCCTCGATGCTCAGTATGCAGTCTGACTGACTTGTCCTCGACCTGTTAAAACATTTCAAATAATTCGAAAATTCTAATATTCGAGAAATTCGAAAATTCCAAAATTTGAATAATTCTAAATTTCGTAATATTCTAAAGTTCGAAAGTTCGATTCTAAATTCGAAGGTTCAATAAATTCGAACAATCGAAGTCTCGAATATTCGTAAAATCAACAGCCCTACTAAAAATATCACCTTCAGGTTCTCACTGGCGAAAGATGACGTCATCAAATATCACCGAAAATCGGTGTAAAGTTATAGAATAAGGGTCCGGTGACCGTCTGCGGTGCTTACTTTGCTTACTGCCATGCACTGGCCCTGGATGTCTGCATTGTGCATATGCCGTTGTACTTAGTTTTTAACTAATGAAAATACGCTTTGAATTTGTTAGTAAATAAAGTAGCGTTTCTTTTCATTACCTACATACATATTTAACAAATCAAACATAAACATTGATCATCGAAAATATTGTAATGAATGAAAATTAGTTGTATGCATACGCAATTATCTTCTTCTTCCTATTGCACTACAATCCTTTGTGGATTTTGGCATGCTCCATATAGGAGACCAGGCACACCGAGCCGCAGTTTTACACTGCCGTACTGCTGGTTTTTCATAGTCGATGTTACATTATTTCAGGTGTATGAGTGAGTAGCTCATAGCGCCCGAGCGTGATCATACATGTAACTGTATTTTTATATTTAACGACAAATCACACATTGTCGACAGGCGGATTCGAACTGACGACCCAATGGTCGGATGACGTCAGCATGTTAGGAGATGTACATTAACACGCTCGGCCATCACGCCATGTGCATACGCAATTATATTGGTAGGTTATATTTTCTCCGCTAATAAAGTTTCCTATACTTAAAAGATGAATAATGTTATCTTACATTTTTCGTATTATTCGCGTTCTTTTATTCAACCTTTCTGTCATCATATTTGAACCAAGCCTAATGAATTGATATTAAACTGCACTGATTTTTGGACTGAATTCCTTATTAGTCTTCCTTCATCATTCTTTTCTTTAATTACATTTCATTTCATCTTCCAAATCTTTCCCACTTCATTTTTATTTTTCTCATCATCTTTGTCGATATCTCTCGGAAATAATTACCAGAAATAGATCGCAGACAAAGCATCAGGCGACTTTGTTCGTCAAGGAGACGTGACGACACAATGGCAACCGCACAACTTTCAAAGGAAGAGTGTTAATTTAACTTTAAAATTGGAGATCATTAAAAAAACTAGGAAACGTTCATTTGCACCGTAGTATTTCTGCTTCAGAGCTTTCGAGGCGTTGGCGCAGAAATTATCAGCTTATTATTACAGGTAATCGTAGCTCAGTGGATAAAATCGAGGTAAAACTTGCGTTTATTAATTAATCAGTAAGTAGTTGTGTATTCGTCTCGTTGGTTCAAGGATCGATTAGGATTTGTAAATAAGAATGCGCTCATAGTGGCGAAAATTGGAACAAGGATACAGGTACAGTTTCCTTGTATTTTGTATGGTGCTTTATGGACGCCAATTGTAGACAGAACTAATATTTATAATAAAGGAGGTAATATTATATCAAAAGAACCAATTTTAAATAAGAAGCAAACACTATCTACACGCGTGTATCAAAACCTCTAAAGGAATTGAGTGATTATACCAAATTTTAAATCCCATTAGAAACAAAGTAAAAAATATAAATAAATATATCATCACGCCTTTTACCATTACTAATGTGGCACTCGTCCGAAGCTGATCTCGGTAAGTGATAGATTTATGTGCGAGAAGTGCGATTACCAGCCGTCAAATCACGGTCTCCAAAGATTTTAATGGAGGGAGAGCCACGGAAGTAATTTTAATGTGGCGAAACTGTTTGTCGGCTGTGGAAATCAAACCAGGGTTCTCAGGATCTATAATCCGACTCGATACCACTGAGTCACCTACCGCATTAGAAATGCGCTGATTTAAAATGATTATCATACATATACGATTATGGCTGAGTCTTGGACCATTTAAAATAGATGAGTAATTCTCTTTACTTAGCTCTCAATACGAGTATTGTTAAACTAACACTGGAATTAGTGGGGTAAGGGAATTTGCCCTCATCGTTATGTTTTTGTTTACCTTTTTCTAAATGTTGTGTTGTGACATAATATAATTAATACAGTTCTTTATTTTCGCACTATTTATTTATAATAAAAAAATATTTGTGAATATACTCGTAATATCGGAATTTTTTATTTGTCTAGCGAGAAATAGACGAGCTTCACGTCTTAGTTAGTAATTACAACGTTCTCTTCATTTGCACTTATGCATCTCCATTTTGTACACCCATGTCATTCATCATTCACCCCATTATCGAATCACTCATCATCAACTAAATGTAAATAAACTTGTGTTAACTTTTTCTCACTTTTTTGTATTATTTTCTGAATATTAAAAAAAAAATACAAAATACCACTTGGTTGTTTCAAAGAAAATATTTATTGTTACTTTACACGTATTTCGGCTTTTACACAATCATCAGAAGTGACTAAAAATTCAAAAACAATTTATTTATATAGTTACATAGAGTACCTGTAAGTACATACAAACACAACAGAGATAGAAATAGATTATAACATTTGTGAACTAGTCATTAGGTAAATATAGAGAGACTGCCATTAAAGGATTAAATAGAATTTAGTAATGGCGAACGAATCAGATCTAGTTGTTTGTTCATAATATTTTTATTCTCCTTCAAGGGTTTATTTATTTCAATCGCTTCCAAACAATTCATCTTTAATCCTTTCTTGGCCACATATAAGACCCTTAGAGATTCTATTGTTATACAGTGGTTATTTTCTAAAAGATGTTTCGCAACATTAGAATCAGTTTTATCTAATCTCCAAGAACTTACATGTTCTTTAAAAATATTAAAATTACGACCTGTCTGTTCGATGAAACAACCAAGTGTTTTAATTTTGTATTTTTTTATTTTTTTCAAACATGTTTCAACAAATGCCAACAGCTTACTCAATTAATTATATTATAAATATTGTCTTTATTGTTTGTCTTCCATTATTAGTTAGCTGAAGATGACACTAAACAGTGACCGAAATATAACCATTAACTTAAAAGAAAATTAGCTTATTCCCTTTTTATCCTCTCCTCTCTACATATGACTTTTAAGTAAACATTAAAATTCAGGAATTTTTGAATATATTACGATAAATATTACAAAACATGAATTAAAATTAGCCCTGTGGCTCCTCCACTACTAACATTTTTGAGGGCCGGGATTTGACGGCTAATATCCGCACTAATGGCTCCGTGGTATCCGAGTCGGTCTGTGGATCCTAAGAACCCTGGTTCGATCCCTACAGAGGACAAAACATTTCACCAATTTAAAATTACCCCTGTGGCTCCCCCAACACTAACATCTTTGGGGTCGTGATTTGACGACTGGTAATCGCACTTTACCCGCATAAATATACCAATTACCGAGATCTGTTTCGGCGGAGTGCCACACCCAGTAATGGGTAAAAGGCGTGATGATATATTTATTTTTATTTTATTTATAACCGCACTTCACGCTTATAAATATATCACTTACCGAGATCTGCTACGGCGAGTGCCAGAACCAGTAATTGGTAAAAGGCGTGATGATATATTTAATTATATTTATTTATTTCATGAATTCATAATTTTGTATTATTAAAGCTACATTCACAAATCGAAATTAGTTTTTGTTTTATGTTTTTCATTTTTGTTTTAATAACCTTGTAGACATGTTATCTTATGCAGCCATTCACAAAACAGTATTTAGTTTTGGTTTTAACACAAAAGTTTGCAAACTCCAAACTTATGTTTTAGTTTTACGTTTTATACTTAGGAATAGACCAATAGGACGAAGCGTAGAATGATGTAGTGATATATACTTGACTCTTTCAATCATCATCCGCATTGACGATAACCTTAGTTTGTTTTTATTCGGGTGTCAAAATGAATGAAAATAAAAACTAGATTTTAATACCTACTTTCTAACTATGATAATTTTTACCTTGCTCTTCCAAAAAATACGAAAGTAAACAAACAACGTATGACAGCATGTGTAACCTAGCACATTTGACAGTTGCATTTACTGTATTACCGATCTTCTTAAATTTATGATAGATGTCACTACCAACTAAAATCGACAAAAGCAAAACTATTTGTGAATGGCACCTAAAAACACACTAAAACATAAAGCATAAAACAAAAACTAATTTCGATTTGTGAATGTAGCTTAAGGGTATTACGAAATATTATATGTATACGTTCAGTTTATTTTATATGTAAAGATACCCTCGTCTTTGTTGATATTCGTACAGTTTAAAAGAAGGTAGTGAGAGTGACATGTTATTTCTTGATTCAGATACTAAAAACGTGAATATCTCCGAATATAAAATAAACATACTCTTTTCGATCAATGGAGGGAACGCTACCCTCTGTAACATTCACTAAAGATTTATTTATTTCTTCGAATATAAATTAAAACCGAATGGTTCTGTGAAGATACATGAATCATGTGTACCAACGCATACTGCAATATTTTCATATTTATTTGTTTATTATGTTGCTACGTTATGTTTCTCCTTGGAAATATTTTATGTTTTTATTACTATTGTTATTTGTTTACCTTCTGCCAAAATGTATACAAATTTTCATTCATAATTCTATTCTTCAAACTGTCAACATCTAATTTAAAATAATTCTACTCTGTTACTTCAAGCCTTCAACATTATAAAATATATTAGTTCAAGTCTGTGTTTTCTTCATCTTCACTCTTCATTCTACAATTACAAGATAAAGTATTTATATAATAAATTTATACTTTACATTGGCGACCCCGACTTTACACATGTAACATGATTGGGTAACTTGGTTTGATTTGTTAATTAAATCTTAGTTAGACGATGTATCGACCATGGTTTAGGCTATTTTCAAGTTAAAAATATTACAATTTAAATACAAAGTAAAGTTGTTATACTTGGTGGACATATCATTGGTCTAATTAGTAAAGTGCGTAACTTCAATACTTCAAATCGTATAGATTATTTTTGATTCGTAATTAGCATATCAAACAGCATACGAGGTATTGCTGTTGTAACGAATTTAAAGCCAGACAAGTCGAGAACACTCCAGAAACCTTCTCGAGAACAAGTGCGTAGCAGCGTGACCCCACAAGTGCATAGAGCTCGCTCACATGTCTGAGCGTGTGGCTTGACGGGATATTCTAGGACGTCCTGGAAGGTTCGAGAACTGTTCTACGGACGGGAGTATATAAGCCGAGGTCGAGTGCCTGAGGGCAGTTGACAGTAGACTTCGAACGCGTAATATAAATGTGGTGAAATAAGTAACAGCTCTAGTGTACGTAATATAAATAGTAGTTTTAGTGACCGTTATATAAATAATATTAGTGTTTGAATACTTATTAGTAGTGTTTAAGATTTATTGTAGTGTTAATTAGTTTTAAATAAGTTTCTGTTATTTTTATATTCATTCATTAAATAAATACTTTTATCCACAACTCATATATAATAAAGACATTATTACACTGATTTCAGTTGAATTATATGGTTCATAAAACACTAAGGTTTTATATTCCATAAAACATTGTAAACAACTTGTTACTTAGCAACTACTTCACTCTACCGTATTTTGAGAAACTATATATAACTGAATCAACGTTAAACGTTACGACCAATCTTCTTCGGTGCCTATAATTATGAGTTGTGGATAAAATTTTGTATTACACTCGTGTTTTATTGGTATATAAAACACTTGTATAATAAATAACTATTATTTTCGTTTAACATAAATAGTTGTGAGTCATTTCTGTGCCTTAAATATTCTACACACTTCTAGAAAGACGAAAAACGTTACACTATTAAATAACGAGACTGATATATTTATATTTATTTATATATTAGAAATAGCTCTCTACCTAGTGGCACTGAAAACGTTTACCTCATGTAAAGTGCAATGAATTCTGCGAATTAAAGAAAAATGTTTTTGATTCGTGATCAGCCATTTAATTTTTATTCTGAAGTTGCCAAACACCTGTATCTATACGAGACACAATAATCATAAAGAATAATTTCATTTAGCGTTTAAAATATTTTTAGTTTTAAACTTTATTTAGAATTAAAAAAATATTTCGTCTTATTGAATTAGATAGTATGCAGAATGTTATGTAAGTGTACCGCCAAAGCTTAACTGCTAAGACAGATGAGCAAAAGAAACAGTATTTCACGTTTGTTTCCTTTCTGCAATTTTTCGTTTAAGTTCAGAAGGTTTTTTAATACGTCGAATTAAATCGATACTTTTAAGACAAAAATCAGGAATCAAGTAACATGTTTATTGACAATTATATCACTATGAGTTGGCTTCGGTGGTATCAAGTCGGCCTCTGGATCCTGAGAACTCTGGTTCGATTCCCACAGACGACAAACAATTTTCACCATATTAAAACTACCCCTGTGGCTCCTCCACCACTACCATCTTTGGTAGCAGTGACTTGACGACTGGTAACCGCATTTCACGAGCAAAATATATTACTTACCTAGATCTGCTTCGGCAGAGTTCCACACCCAGTAATGGGTAAAAGGCGTGATGATAATATTTTTTTTTATATTACTTGTCAAATTTGAAGTTTGGATGAGTGATATATATCATAGATATAAGTCAAACAAGTTAAGAAAATACAAATTTATTAAAACAAAATGAACAGGAAATTACAACAGATATACAAATCGATTACCATTTTGGTACAGACATGATCTCACACAACGCTCTAATGATCTTTCTGTGTCCATTTTTTTCAAAATTATGACAAACTTTGACACATTGAACGCTGCTGCTTAGAAAAGTCACAATTGACATTGACAATTGCACTGAAAATAAAATATTCACTACCTGGTTTAAACTTTTTAATTAATTTTAACAACGAGCTGTGATTGGCCCATTTCATATTTCTTTTGTATATTAATGTAACCTCAGAGGAAGATAAATATTTTTTTTGATTATTCCTGAAATTCTCCTTATTTACCATGTAAGCTTTGGCTGTACATTTACATAACAGTAGGGTTGTTGATTTTTCGAATATTCGAGACTTCGATAGTTCGGATTTATTGAACCTTCGAATTTAGATTCGAACTTACGAATTTTTGAATATTCCAAATTTTCGAATTTTCGAATTATTCGAATTGTTAATCTGCACCCTAACGTGATATGAATTATTTTCGGAATAAACTCATTTGCAGAGTTTTGTATTAATTCGTAAGTAATTATTATTGTAACAATATGAGCTATCTCATTATTGTATGTTGCTGTAGATAAAAGCTTGGCTTCGTGTAATTTGACACTCGTGGCCACATGGCCTTTCGTGTGAATGCGAAAACTTTAGGTTTTCAAATACAGGACATTTAACTTATAAAAGTGACAGTTATTAGTTAATTTACTAAGAATTCTAGAAACTTTCCGTGTTCACAAAAAAGCACGTCCCTTTGTGTCAGATTGCACAGCCCCAAACACTTGGGACATCTGTGGAAATGGATTCCAGATGTGGGTAGCTTTACCCAGAGGATGTCCAGTGTTTGGGATAGCCAAGTCAGTCAAGAACAGCGACTCTACGGGTAAAGATGTGCGGACATGTTTATAAAACACGATGGCGCGAATTTACTTAAGTTTTATTTTAATTCACTTAAATTCATAAACCAAACTGTTTTCACACATATTAGTATGATCAAGTGTTTTGTATATTTTATCCTTACCTATTTTATTATATTTCAAAACGTCTAAATATCAAAATTCGTTTAATTAACACTTTCAATTAACTAAATGTTCATCAGTTCTCAAATAAGTCATTTGTGTGTTCTAACTGGCAAACGATTTGCCAGTCCATAGTTTTAGTTCACAACGAGAAGGAAAATTCACAGAACAAGTAAGTAACAATCACATCAAATTTATATTAATATCAGATTTTAACTTATTCGCTCTGTACGCTCAACGAGCTCGTGTTACATTATTAATTATTATTATTTGCCAAATTAATTCAATTTAGACTTAAAATTTCGCTACACTGTCAAAAACGTTTTAATTAAGACTTTTGTATCCTTTTTATTGTCATTTCAAAACGTTTTACTAAAAGTCTATAGCATTTGGATGGGCGGTAAGAGAATAGATGGTTTAATTAAGACGTCTAACCTTGCAGAGTTTTGGCAGGATACTTCACTGAGTTTATTATCTAAATCGTGGCCGACTTTTCGCGAATTATGCGTGTGTTTGGAGATGTCAGATGGCGTTAATTCAGGGGCAAAAAAATCGAGAATTCAAAGCTTCAAAAAATTCGAAAATTCGAAGCTTCGAAGTTTTTCTGAAGTTCAAAACATTCGAATGTTCGAACGTTCAGAAATTCAAACTTCGGTGGAAATCAACGACCCTACATAACAGCCCGTATATTCAAATTTACAAATAGCTAATAAATAGAACATTTACCCAACTTGTCAATATACAACCAAAATAATGCCAATTAGTCTTGAATTTCTGTCATTTGAAACAATTAATGTGATTGTTATTAGGAGCAGAAAATAGCAGCCTTCAATTTAATATAATTACAATATCATTTTACGAGTACTTGTATCACAGAAGATGGCAAGAAAATGTTCCATTCCCTGCGTTACTGAGTATAAGTCGTTTGTATTTCGTGTTGCAAAACCTTTACAACAGATTTGTTTCTGGAAAAGTAGGTTAACAACTTACGAAGATGCAGAATGGTGAACTGAGACTACAGACTATTATTTGCGACTGTCAAAGAAAAGCAACTATAATTATTATTGTGCTTGTTGCACAAGAGATCTTAATTATTTTTAGTTATTCAACGAATTCTTTTGTTTTGTTTGTGAATGTTTGTTTGTGAAATTGTCTACTATTTTTTTTGTGTTTATTTTTTAGTTATTTTAATTTTATTATCGAATAACAAGTTTTAGGATAAAGGAAATATAATATAAAAATAATAATTTGTTTTCAAATATTTGTATTGTCTAGCTGCAATTTTGTGAAGTTTTCTTTCAAAAACAAGCGCATAATGTCTTCCTTTCTTATCTTTTAGAATCGTTGTTGGAGGAATGAGCGTTTACAATTTGAGGTAATATTTAAAATCACTTGACATATCTCTGTCATCTACATGTCAACCTTGATATGTAAAAACAATCTGGTGTGGGCACCACACGACTTTCTTATACACAGCATATTTAATATTTAGAATATATGAATTTATATAATATTAAACATGTAATTTAGTTTTTCAGTAATTCAGCATTTATCTGTTTGAAACATATAAAATATCATATTTGTTTACGTATAATTTTTTAGTAATGTTGACTACTTTATGTCTAACTACTGATGAGGCATATATAGGCTGTCCTTTTTTCGAGCCTAACCCTTGATATCTCAAGAACCGTTAGATACGAAGTCGAATAAATTGAGGCAAAGTTGCCAAATTAGTTGACCATTTTAATGATGTATTTGCTTTTCCGAAAAAAAAACATAGATAACTAGATAAAGCGAAAATTAAAATTTATGTTTTTTGTTTCTATTGCTAATATGATTATTGAAATATATTTTCATGAAACTTATAATTACCAAGTTTCGTTAACAAATCTTATCTCGTTCATAAGATATTGCACACTCGGTCCTACATCCATCCACACACACAGACATCATTGAGATAATGATCAAAACGGATTCAATGGACCTCAAAACACGTATCTCCGCGAAAATCTCGTCAATGATTTTTTTCACGATTCCAATACTTCCTTATACTGTTTATAAGAAAGTAATAAATTGATTGGAATAGATTTAAAAGGAGTAATTTGATGAACAAAAATAAAAAAAAAACAAGCGACCGACAACCGAGTGAACTACATACATATATATCCACATAAACATAGATTTGTCATCTAGGGACTCCATCCAGGATTTCTATTTAATATTTATTTTAATTACAATTTTAAATCACCATTCTTAAACTTACTTTTTTTAAACCGTCGAATGGAAAATCATATAAAATTAAGATAAAACGATATGCGAAATAAACAGTAAATGTAAAAAGAAGATAAGTGGGCGTTCATGATTTAAAATATAATATTATGAAAGGTGTAAAAAAAATTGCCTGGGTTCTATTTACATGGACTTTGGTTCATTCGACGAAGGTTAATCAATTCAAAAATGAAAATTTATTATTATTTGCATATATATTTTTAATGGGGTAGCAAGCTTAGTTTCTTTCAACATTTATAATAAAGTTGGTGATTTCTAACGAAATTTGATCTTTAAAATTTCTTACGTTCATACTTCTCAATCCGCAAAAGAAAAAAGTAATAATGAATTCAATCCCCTAAAAATTCATTCAGTCTAATTGGTATTTTAATGATTCCTCCAGCGGTCTCACAGCAGTTCCTACGGAAACCAAAAGAACTTTAACTGCAAAAGAAGTAAAAAGTCAGAATTGTCGATGGCTTATTACGTCTCCAGTTTCGTTTTCTCTTTTCCGCAATTAATTTATTCTCATGAATAATATTCTGCAGTGCAACTATGTCGTCTGTGTGCATATTGCTTATTTAAGGGTTTAGATTGAAACATGGCGACTTTATTTTTGTTAAGTTGCAGCGTCATCAGCTGTTTTGCTTTCGCACGAGCGATGAGAGCTTATTCATAAATCTTTAAAAGCTGTGATGCAACATGTTTGAAGAGGTTTCAAGCTTTGGATTAAAAGAGGATCTTTGAAGATTACTTCTGTAGTTCTGGAAGTTTTTAAATATTAATTCTAGACTGGCTAGATAGATTCTTTTCAAAGAAGTGAATTTAAAAGAAATAAAAAACAACTGAACTTAAAATTTAAAATCCTACACGCGGTAATTATTTCTAGAGTTATGTTAAAATTTAATTAGTTTTCTCTTTTTTAATTAAATCAATTGTAGTACTAAATTTTAAATGATAAATATAAATAAATAAATATATCATCACGCCTTCTACCCATTACTGGGTGTGGCACTCTGCCGAAGCAGATCTTGGTAAGTGATATATTTTGCGCGTGAAGTGCGATTACCAGTCGTCAAACCACGGCCCCCAAAGATGTTAGTGGTGGAGGAGCCACAGGGGTAGTTTTAGAAATTATGAAAATTGTTTGTCGCCTGTGGGAATCGAACCAGGGTTCTCAGGATCCACAAGCCGATTTCATACCAATGATATGAGTAGCAATTAGAGTCATTAATGAAACTATGTTTATGTAGTAATTTAGGGGTTACACCACTGTAAATTTTTCAAAAAATCAAAAAGGGAAAAAGTTTTATGCGTGAAACTTTTTTTTTATCGACATTTCGCACTCCTCCGCAAGCGTGTCGGACGTCTCTGATACGACTACCTGTGTTAAGTAAATACCTGCTCGGAAGGTACAGCATAATGAATTACATGAAAAAAAGGCGCGTTCTAGCATTAAATCGTCGCTGGAAGAAATTGACGAGAAGTATCTGAACTTGGAAGGGCAGCTTTATGGTCCTGAGATTGCAGGTTAGTGAAAAAAAAATTAAACAGTAATTATTTCCCATTTTTCATGTCTATAACTCATATCAAAACTTTAAACGCGTTTTTCTCGAACCACGATTTTTCAAAACGGTATGCAGCTTAACTCCAACGGTTGTCAATATTTTCATTTTAAATGTTAACTATATCTTTAAAACAATATTTTGAAATGAAACACGTATGGGATGTTAATTCTAACAGTTTTTATAAACAAATCATTGACCCTTTTTTGGTCGAAAATCGAGATTTAACTTCAAGTACTCGCCAATCACACAAACATAAATATTTTTAAAATTCCGCACGTACTTCACTAGCTATAGTCATGTAGATTAAGAGAATATTTTTATTTTGTTCCAAATTAAAATTTGCACCACCTACACTGCATGCCGTGGAGCGCCTCAAATTCAACATGACTTGGGAGAATGGCTCGGACGCCAATACCAAATATTATCTTATTAAAATTAGTACGGTGGATTGGTTGGCGTTACGGAATTCGAATTCGAAGATGCCGACTTTGAATTCCACTTAAGCTATAAAATATAAGAAAACTACTATACTGCGACTCGGTGAATGCAGACCTTGTACTGTAATTGGAATTAAGTTCGTGTTGTGTAGCGTAAATAAATAACTACTTACTTGAACTTATAATAGTTATTTATTATATAAGTGTTTTATTAGGTATATAAAACACGCAAGAAAAGTTTAATTTTTCTTAACTTTTTTATATACAAATAATACAAAATTTTATCCACAACTCATAATTATAGGTATCGAAAAAGATTGGATACAGTAGACCATGAAGTGGTTGCTAAGTAACAAGTTGTTTATAGTGTTTTATGGAATATAAAGCACTACTGTTTTATGAGCCATATTTATTCAACTGAAATCAGTATAATTATGTCTCTATAATATATGAGTTGTGGATAAAATTATTTTTTATCGATTAACGTTAAAGTGCACTTTTATTGACAAATGACAGACTGTGAAGTGTTACTTTTACAGCCTAAGATATGAAAGTATTGCTGTGGAAAAACCACAAATTTGACATTTATGATTTAATTTAATAAATGTAATTTCCACTACATGCTGCTTCTTTGGGATAGGATTCCTCCATCACTTCCAGGGCCGGCGGTTGGGTTTATTGCGCTCTTCTGCTAACTATAAAAAAGCGCCTTTTTACGCTATATATGAGGAAAAAAAATAAATACTATTTTGTTTACTCGCATGCATGAAATAATTGCTTCACATATTGATAAAATGTCAAAAGTAATTTTTATCAATACAAAGTAAGAATGTATTGTTCAAAATAGAGTTTGTTAAATAAATGTTAACGTTAAAACAAAAAAATCTGTTTAATACAATGTTATGGTATGGGAGTAAAAGTGTACAGAAAGCTTATACAAAAATCTTGATTTTCGTTATTGTTTATCTGTAGTAAGAATTAATAATTATTTGTCAATATTTCTAAGCTAACTAAAATAAGGCTTGATTCATTATAATAACTGTAATATTAGGAGGACAAAATTCGAACAAACGTTATAATAAAAGAACCTTGCATTAATTAAAAGTTTTAATAACTGAAATATGTATTTTAAATCATGGGATGGCTAGCTAAGTGGTATGAAGTCGGCCTGTGGATCCTGAGGTCCCTGGTTCGATTCCCACAGGCGACAAATTTTCATAATTTGAAAAAACTATCCCTGTGGCTCCTCCACCACTAACATGTTTGGGGGCCGTGATTTGACGACTGGTAACCGCATTTCACGCGCAAAATTCCGAGATCTGCTTCAGCAGAGTGCCACACCCAGTAATGGGTAAAAGGCGTGATGATATATTTATTTATTTATTTATTTTAAATCATGTAAAAAATTTTTTCTCTTGACATTCCCTGCGTTTCTTATCTTTTTTATTCGTTTTCTGATCTTACATTGAGTGTTTAACTGTAATTGTATGGAATACACTTTCAAAAACAAGTCTAGAGCGACACTCCCTTTCTTTCTTATCTTTTAATTCGTTTTCAGTTCTTACGTAGAGTGTTTAACTGCAATTGTGTGGCATACACTTTCAAAAACAAGCGTAGAGCGACACTCCCTTTCATTCTTATACTTTTGTTTCATTTTCAGTTACTGCATTGTGTGGTCTTTTCTTTCATATACAAGTGCAAGCTATCGCTTTCATCTTTTCTAATATTTGTAGATTCGTTGTTAGATTCGTTATTAGATTCGTTGCTAGGAGTAAGCGTGAATAATTTGATATGCTTTATGCATATGTTATGTACGTCGAAGAAAGAAGATGAATGATAAGGGAATAGGAATGATGTGATTGAAGGTTTGTTGTGTAATAAATGATTTCGAGTGTAATACATGAATGAGTTTATATAGAGTGATCTATGAATGTAGTTAAAGTGAGGGTGGTGTGTTTGTTTGATAATGTTTGACGAGGACTGATTATTTGATGAATGTAATGAGTGAATATTTTATGAGTGATTTTAGGGTTCGTGCTATCCCATTTGTTGGGATATAGCGTGAAGATATGTATATATATGTATATATATATATATATATATATATATATATATATATATATATATATATATATATATATATATATATATATACAGGATGGTGAACGCTACTCTCGAACATAGGGATTTAACATGTAAAATTACAATTTTGCAATTTCCTGCTTCCCTAATTATTTTAAACAAAAAAGCTTCGAATAAAAGTTTTAGGGCATAAAATTCTGCATCTACGACAATAAACAAAATTAACTTTGCATGCTTCGTAACGGCACAAATTAGATCTGAAAATGATAAAAATAGCCTCAAAACTATCGATAGCCATGGAATTGAAACAAAATTAAACAAATGTTTGACGTATAATCTGTCAAAATAATTTCTTTATTTATTATGTCATTTATTTTGACAGATAAAACGACAAACATTTGTTTAATTTTGTTTTAGTTCCATGGCTATCAATAGTTTTCAGGCTATTTTCGTTATTTTCAGATCAAATTTGTGCCGTTGCGAAGCATGCAAAATTAATTTTGTTTATTGTATTAGCTGCAGAATTTTATTCCCTAAAACTTTTATTTGAAGCTTTTTAAAATAATTAGGGAAGCAGGAAATTCCAAAATTGTGATTTTACATGTTAAATCCCTATATTCGAGAGTTGCGTTCACCACCCTGTATATATATATATATATATATATATATATATATATATATATATATATATATTTATTTATTTAGAATGTGGAATAACTGATTACTATAACCAACAATTTTAACAAGAATATTTTCCAGATAAATTTTTCATGTTATGTGAATGTACTTTTTACATAAAATAAATAAAATCATCTCTATGCCAAATTTTGACGAATTTAAACTTTATCACTCAAATTCTCTAAAAAGTTGTAACTAATCCTGAATTTTGAATTAGCTAATTTTAAACTCCGGTTTAAAAATAATTAACTCAATTAACTTTCTGCTAGCCAAATGGTTTATTTAAACTTCTTTTGCGAATATGTTTTAGCTTAATTTGACAAATCCAAAATTCAGAATTAGCTAGATTCTAGCTAAAACTCTTTTTGAGAATTGGGCTGTACATTTTTAAGATCCTTCTTACTGTTGTGAAGGAAAATATAGGAAATTGTTCATCATGTAATATAATTCTCTTCCCTCTAAATTGAAATCATAATTAATAACCCTAAACTTTCATTTTGTTATTAAAAGCAACCCTCAAAATTCAACAATTCAATTAATCCTTCTTCTCGCAACGTTGTCACTAATTACTCCGAGCATGTGACGATATACAGATTTAATATTAACAATAATTACCTCAATTTCCCCACTCTGTCACAGTATAAGGAAACCCTCAGAACATAACTTGAAACGGTAATGGGCTAAAACATCACAGACGGCTTCTGAGTCGTGACAACTCAGTGTTCTGTGCAGGGGTGCTAAATGCTGAGCTTTGGGGAGGGAGTAATGAGATCACGTGACAGAATAGTGCTAAGTTTAAGTTTGTTAGCGTAAGTGGCTTGAGTTAACTTGTGTGATGGATATTGAACGAAAATTGGGCAATGAGCTGATTATTATCGATACGATTTTCACGTAATACGTGCACGAGAAATAGCCTATTCTATTGTCCATGAAAATCATTACCTACTTCATTATTATCTCAATTTTACTGGACAATATTATAGAGATGGGAATTCTAGTTCATTTGAGTGAACTAGTTCATTCGTTCTCGTTCACCAAAATGATTAGTTCTCTGAACTAGTTCATTAGTTCACTGTCGTTCACGAAACTTTTAAGACTATGATGAACGGAAATCGTATTGTACGAGGGCAGAGTGAAAAGTCCCTGAAAAATGAAACAAGAAATGATTTATTTGGTCAAAACATATTTTATTTCTCAACATAATCTCCTTGTAGCTCGATACACTTCGTCCAACGTTTTTCTAATTTTTCGATCTCTTCCAAATAATACGATTTTGGCAATCCTTCAAAATAGGCCTTTGTCTCAGCGATGACTTCATCGTTGGAGCCAAATCTCCTTCCGCCGAGCCATTTCTTCAAATTTGGAAATAGATAAAAATCGCAGGGGGCCAAAAAGTCCTTCTTATTGCGCTTTAAAATCGCCAAACAATCCTTTGAACTTATCACACGGTCGCGCTTGTTGTCAACAGAGAGCAAATGCGGCACCCATCTGGCAGATTGCTTTCTCATATCCAAAAATTTATGTAAAATGTTCCGTACCCATTCGGTTGAGATGCTCATAGCCTCAGCATCCACGTGCACTTTAACTCGCCGATCGTCCAATATCATACCATGGATTTTATCGACGATTTTTGGCGTTGTAACCTCAATTGGACGACCAGAACGTTCGGCGCCTTTTGTGGTCATACTACCACAACGTAAATCAGTAAACCACTTGTGAATCGTTCCAATCGATGGTGAGGAGTCCCCATAATGTTTAACAAGCGATGCTTTGGTTTGCGTAATGTTTTTTCCACGCAAGAAATAATGTTCAATCAAGACGCGAAATTCACTTTTTTCCATGTTTTCAAAAATCTTCAAGGTTTCTTGCTTTCGATGGGTGTCAAAACAGAACTGAATGATATATCAGTCTGAAAATTTTAATGCGTACTAGTTAAAGATGGTACATCACAAATGTCACATGAGATTTGCAATTGTGGCGCCATCTGTTTTATTTTTCTTGGACTTTTCACCCTACCCTCGTATTGTGATTCACGAGAGAGAATAAGTGAACTTTTAGGATCTGGTTCTAGTATAATTTGACAGCAGACAGCAGAAGCAGAGCGGTGATCATAGCAACGACCACGGATGAATGAAGTATGAGTCTCGTTCACTCGTTCACTTGTTCTCCGTTCTCCGCTCTCCGCTTTCGATTCGATCTCATCGGCCGTGCCGCCGTGGTGGTGAATCATATCCGAATAGTTCGCAGTGAACTAGTCTTTAATAAACCCTCTAAACATCTCTAATACAAAATAAATATTGAACTAGCGATTAAGTAGGCTTTGCCGACCATCAGGCTGCGCTCCGCAAAAACAGATATAGGATTCACATTCGTAAGACAATTGACAAACGATATTTTATTTAAAATTTTGCACGTGAGTCCTTCAAAATCTTTTTTTATGATACCAAACTTGATAGGTTTTAAAGCAATTTTATCTAATGCAATTGTAAATAAAATAAATAAATAAAATAAATATATCATCACGCCTTCTACCCATTACTGGGTGTGGCACTCTGCTAAAGCAGATCTCGGTAAGTGATATATTTTGCGCGTGAAGTGCGGTTACCAGTCGTCAAATCACGGCCCCCAAATATGTTAGTGGTGGAGGAGCCACAGGGATAGCTTTTCCAAATTATGAAAATTTGTCGCCTGTGGGAATCGACAAATTTTCATAATTTGTTGATCGAAAATTATCAAGTCCCCCAAAATTTATGGAAGTATTTATATTCTAAGTTCGTCGGTCAGACTTGACCTGAAAATAAAATTTTGTTGAAATTAGCCTAAAGTTGACACCGATAGTTCGATGATGTGGATAGCGTTATTGCATATAAATATAAATAAATAAAATATTATTATATATTATTATTATTATTATTATTAATGGAGCAGATAGCTTAGTGGTATAAAGTAAGCCTGTGAATTTTAAGAACATAGGTTTAATCCCCACAGGCGCGATGGCCGAGCATGTAAAGGCACATCTCTTAGCATACTGTGACGTCATCCGAACCAAGGTTCGTCAGTTTGAATCCGCCTGTCGACAAAGTATGATTTGTCGTTAAATAAAAAAAACACAGTTACTTGTATTAATCGTACTCGGGCGCTATAAGCTAGTCACTTATACATATGTCTTAAAAAGTAACATCGACTATGGAAACCGGCAGTACGGCAGCGTAAAAACTGCGGCTCGGTGTGCCCGGTAGGCCCAGGCCCGATTCGGGCTGTAGCGCCATTGAAGAAGAAGGTTTGATCCCCACAGCCGGCAAATAATTTATTTTTATTACATTATTGAATATCCCATATATGGTAACATGACAAGTCAGTAGTGTAGTAGGCTACTAGTATTAGTTGGACACAGCTTAGTAGTACCAGCAACATAAGTCAGTCTTGAAATATATTATTTTGCAACTCCAATGAGCCAATATATCAGAAGAAGTGTTATCTGATATTTTAATAATCACATTGAGCGAAAATCTCTTTATATAAATCCATACCTACGTAACATGTAAATAATTATTTGTTTTTTTCTTTTATTATTATTAATATTTAACAAATATTATTTTGTTACAAATAAGTAGAGCGCACATATGATATATTTTTTATCCCGAACCGGAACTGAACTGGTACTGAACTACATAAAAAAATTCTGAACACGAACTGAAGCAGAGCCTATTTTTTTTTTCATATCTGAACCCAAACTCCTTTTTCTGCGGATTCCAATCATTGAATTATAACGATTATCTGCATCAGACAATGTATATGGCATAATATTTTAGTCAAATTCATCTCTTCATAATAAGTCGCATTCATAATTAAAGAACAGGCAGCATATATCCTGTGAATGCATTTCTGACAAATTTAAGCACTTGAAAGGAAAAATTTATTTTAGACCAATCTTTACTGCTAAAAAAACATTTAAAGTAGATGTTTCATAAAGGTAACATCCCTTTAAAAGTCGGATTTCAATTTAAAAAATATATGTTATAAAAA
This sequence comes from Pterostichus madidus, assembly GCA_911728475.2. Lineage (NCBI taxonomy): Eukaryota > Metazoa > Arthropoda > Insecta > Coleoptera > Carabidae > Pterostichus > Pterostichus madidus. The sequence continues at coordinate 11,342,834 of OU452318.1, forward strand.
AACATGCGCAGGGCGACGCTCCCTCCCTTTCTTATCTTTTTGTTTTCTGTGACTACATTGTGTGGTCTTTTCTTTCATATACAAGTGTAGACTATCGCTTTCATCTTTTCTAATCTTGTAGATTCGTTGTTAGTTTCGTTATTAGATTCGTTGTTAGGAGTAAACGTGAGTAATTTGAGATGGTTTATGCATATGTTATGTACGTTGAGGCAAGAAAATGAATGATAAGTGAATAGGAATGATGTGATTGAAGGTTTGTTTGTGATAAATGATTTCGAGTGTAATAAATGAATGAGTTTATATGGAGTGATCTATAAATGTGGTTGAAGTGAGGGTGGTATGTTTGGATGAAAATGTTTGGTGATGGCTGGTTGTTTGATGGGTGTGATGAGTGAATGTTTTATGAGTGATTTTAGGGTTCGTGCTACCCCATTTGTTGGGATATAGCCTGAAGATATGTATGTATGTATGTATGTATGTTATACATATACTGGCAATAAAATAAGTAAGGAATATTAATATTATCTCTGGAAATAATCATTAAATCTAAATAATTTTAAAAAATCCAGGGTTTATTATTGGGGATATTTATGTAAGATCAGATATTTTTATCGATAGTAATTTTTTCACAATAAAAGAGACAGCATTTTTGTAAATAACATGCTGCAATTTTTGTTTTATTCTATTCGAAAGAGTATTCTTTTCTCTATACAAAAATATCGAAAGTAAAAAAATATATATGTCATCACACCTTTTACCCATTACTGGGTGTGGCACTCTGACGAGGCAGAACTCGGTAAGTGATATATTTAAGCGCGTGACGTGCGGTTACCAGCCGTCAAATCACGACCCCCAAAGTTGTTAGTGGAGGGAGAGCCACAGGGGTAATTTTTAATTTGGTGAAAATGTTTGTCGGTTCTGAGGATCAAACCAGGGTTCTGAGGATCCACATACCGACTTGATACCATTGAGCCCTTACCCCATAAAATAAATAATAAAAAATCGAAAGTAATAATACTTTATAAAAAAAGAGAAAAATCATGTTGAATAAATGTAATTTTAATTATTTTTACCAGAATGAATTTTAGTTGCCATATGTATACTTGTGATAAAATAAACAAAAACCATGGAGATGGCTGTTTTGAGGCGTATTCCATTTGCCATTTGGATCAGATCTAACTTACATTTACTGAACCAGATCACTTATTTATTTCGCTGGATTACTTCGCTGACTTTATTTCTAGTATTAGAATTACTAATTCTAATTTACTTTGAAGTAATTCACCCCAATAAATGCATCAGTTCAATTCATTTAGTCATATTGTCTAATTTATCTAAACTGATTTTAGCGAACCAAGTGGCAAATGGAATACAGCTATTCTCGAGAATGATAGATATCTCTATGGTTTCTGTTTATTTTCGCGAGAATGACAGCCATCTTTATGGTTTTTGTTTATTTTATCATATTTCCACATTCAGAATGCAAATTAATAAACAATTTGTAGAGTATTAGAAAATTTCCTTTTTTAAAATTTCGTTTCTCTTATAATTCAAAAAAGTACTATATCTAAACTGATCATCAAAGTCCCGAATATTAAATAAATACGTATTAGTTAAACCAAGAACAATTAGTTACAACATATGTCTGGCAGTACGATGATGTGATAAGCTTCCAATCCAATTCAAGCTATAAATATTTGATCACCACACTAGGGCTCTGTGAGTCCAGACCCTCTACTATTATTGTAGCATAAATAATAATAAATACTAAACGTTAACAGATTTCATGCTATGACTTAACATATTCATATTTTGGGCAGCCCTGAACCTCATGCGACGAGAACTCATCTCGAAGGCGCTACTCGACACGCAAGCGAGGATTTCATTAGCCGCCATTTGTAGCAACGCAAGCCGCAACACTAATTATGCGGATTGTGTAACGCCGAGCTGAATGTCTGAGCCTGGGACCTGCGAAATGTCCGCAAGCAGCCCAACGATAGCCGACATCAAATGTCGTCCCCGCTTCATGGTTTTGGGACGCTTACAATAAATATACGAACAAGCACATGCAAAATCTGACTTTATTTTTAGTTAGCAGTAATAATGAGAGTAATCCAAATATGAATTAACTGAAATAGTGCACCAGTACTGTGATGTGCGTTACGCAGTGGCGTACCTAGAACTTTTGCCGCCCAGGGCGGTTTCCAATTTGTCGCCCTTTCTAAGTCAATCAAATGGTGTTTTTTATAAATTCAAAAAATAAATATATCATCTAGACTTTTACCCATTACTGGGTGTGGCACTCTGCCGAAGCAGATCTCGGTAAGTGATATATTTATGTATGTGAAGTGCGGTTACCAGTCGTCAAATCACGGCCCCCAAAGATGTAAGTGGTGGAGGTGCCACAGGGGTAATTTCAACAGCTAAGTCAAAAAATAATCTAATTAAATATAACTCAAGAGTTGGATAAATTAGAAAATAATTCTCCAGTATCTTTCTCAAACTTGTTGGCATTTGGCTATAGCCACTCAAACCCTACGGGCTTTCGTGACTATTGCCTGGCAACAAGTTTTCTTGTTATATTATTACTGATTATTTTTTGACGTTTCTCAAAACCAATGCTTCATTGTATGCCACGTGTTTGCATTTTAACCAATCCTGTTATTTTATACTGAGAATAAAGCTCTTGTGATTATTCTCGAGAATAATCTCTGTAGATGCTTTTTTGTTTGTGACAAATGATAGGTAGTTGTCAAATAATTATTTAAAACTGTCAAAACGGCAAGTAAAATATGTGAAAAAAATCAATTTAGTTCCATTTCAGATACAGAAATTCACGAACAAATTTTGGAAACAACTTCCAAGAATACATTAATAAGTAATCAATCGATATGAACCCAGTTCATAATCTTTTAAGTTGGATGAATCGACCTCAACAGCTAAGTCAAAAAATAATCTAATTAAATATAACTCGAGAGTTGGATAAATTAGAAAATAATTCTCCAGTATCTTTCTCAAACTTGTTACCATTTGGCAATAGCCACTCAAGCCCTACGTGCTTTCGAGACTATTTAGTTTTCGAAAGATCTGTCAAATTATTTTCAATTTATTCTCACTCTCTTGTTATATTATTACTGAAAATTCTACATAAGTATTATCTTTAGAATGAAACGATAAGTCATTGGCTTTTGAAGTGTTAAATTAAAGCAATAATGTTGTCTGCATCATGAAGCGGTGCGATGGCACGACTACAAATAAATAACGACAAACTAAATGCTGCAACACCTGCAGTTGTTTCAAACTTTCACCGCTACCTCCGCCAAATTTTCATTAAAGCGTCTTCACACTTTTGGTGCAAGTTTGCAACGTTGCAAATAGAAATTTATTAACCATACTTCTATTATAATGTAATCTGCTGTATAAATACATACATCATTAGTTCTTTCAATACGCTGGAAATGGTAAACAAATTTCGTATTTTTTAAAAGAAACTATATCATGGTTTATTAAAATTATATTTTCTGGTACAAATATAAATTCTCTACATATTTATAATATTTTAAAAATTATTTTTGCATATTAGCTACCCCTGTGGCTTCTCCACCACTAACATCTTTAGGGGCCGTGATTTGACGACTGGTAACGCGCAAAATATATCACTTACCGAGATCTGCTTCGGCAGAGTGCCACGCCCAGTAATGGGTTAGAAGGCGTAATGATATATTTATTTATTTATTTTTTTATAAATTTTATTATGGGGTAATGGCTCAGTGGTATCAAGTCGTCCTGTGGATCCTAGGAACCCTTGTTTGATCTTCACAGCTGACAAAACATTTTCACCAAATTAAAATTACCCCTGTGGCTCCCCCACCACTAACATCTTTGAGGGCCGTGATTTGACGGCTGGTAACCGCACTTCACGCGCATAAATATATCACTTACCGAGATCTGTTTCGGTAGAGTACCACGCCCATCAATAGGTAAAGGGCGTGATGATATATTTATTTTTATTTTAGATAAATGTGTGTTTATTATATTAATTTTACTTTAATTGTGTATGCTTGTTTAGCCAATGTCAATGGTAAACTTTTATTTTGTATGATGGCAAGTTTTGAGGCAATTTTAGGAAAGTTTTGTTAGGTGTAGACTTTTAATGGGGGGTTCAATTGGTAGAGCTTTTTAATATATATATTTATTACAATAAATTCTTGATCGAACGTCATATTTAATACAATATAAAATCGTAACATAAATGATATCTTTATTGTTGAAATATGAAAGTAAAAGTTGAATAATTTAAAACACTCATTTAAATTTCGCACTACCATATTGCAATTACGTAGTTGCATTAAACCAATCACAGAGCTTTGTCTGAAACGTTTGTCGGTGCTTAACTTTACTGAGAAGAAGACGAAGAAGAAATAAGCATTCAGCTTTCTACGATTCTACTGACAACGACACACGTTACGTGAAGTTACGTGTTATTTATCTCTGTCTTATCTGTCTCTCTTTAATCCAAGATGCAACTACATCATACTCGTTTGTTTCGAAAGTTTTAATATTTGTATCATGCATAATACAAGTTAAAAAAAAATATTGGGTTTATTATTTTATTACGTAGATTAATATATAAAAATTTCAAAAAAGTCTTGAAGGGCCTATTGTCTAATACTTATTACTTTAGTTAGAAAATATAGATTCAATATTAAACTGACATGTTTAGCGATATCGTTACAACATAGTTTATCCTAGTTTTAATTTAACGTAAACAAAAACAAAATATTTGTTTGGCCAACAGAATAATAATTCATAATCCGTTTGCTGTATTATTGTTATAATTTATATCGTGATATTTCATCATAATATGTAAATAGCGCAACAGAACATTATATACAGTTACAGAACAACAATAATAAAAATGAAACTGGTGCAATCAGAGCAACACAACAGTTGTGCACATAAAAAGTTGTACCATATCCGTGTTTAAATAAAACGCGGAAATTTAAACACTAAAAACTTTTATCCGGACAACAGTTGAAATTATTAATATTATTATTGCGCTTTTTGTTGAGTTACACGAAATTTATTAAATACCAGAGCAACTGAAAACTCCAGAGCAAAAAAATATATACTGAACAACTATGTTATAATGACATTAGAGACAACGAAAATTTTGGATTTAGTTTTAATTCTAATTGTTTTGACTATTCGTGTTTGACAAGTAGCAAAAATCACTTAGGATTGTTTCCACTAAAACAGCGAAATGTTATTTTGGTAACAGGTTTTAGATTTGACATTTTTTAACAAGTGCATCGCTAGGTACATTATTAAATAATTTATTGTATGTTTCACACTTCCGGGCAGTTAATGATCTACCTTATTATAAAGACAAAATGTCAATTGCGATGTGGAACTGAGTCTTAATAAATAAGAGAAATAGGAAAAAATTCCAACACTTGTCAAAGCTGCACAAAAATTACAGCACATTTGAATCAACTTCAGCTTTAACCCAAGACGCGTTTTGTGGAACTTTGACAAGTGTTGGAATTTTTTTTCCTATTTTTCTTATTTATTAAGACTCCACATCGCAATTAACATTTTGTCTTTGTATTATTTATTGCTGTCAAGCAGTTTGCGATTTTTGGTGCTCCATAGCATGGCCAACTTCATTGAATTGCGCTACGCTTATTATGGCCGTTTCATATGTCATTAAAATTTCTAGTTTCAAATTTACAGAGCGGGCACGTCAACTAGCGCCTCTAACGAGATACGTCGTAACTAAATTTGAAAATACTGCCGCTTGCATTGATTGAAAAAATCCTAAAAACAAGCCTAGTCATTGTATATTTATTATCATACGATCTTTACAGTAAAATACTAACCGTTGACACCAATAATTCAATAATACTTGTTTTGACCTATAAACACTTTCCAAATTTTTTAAATAGGTAGACAATATAGTGGCATTATTTACTTGAAATGACAGATAATGCTACGTTGCCAAATTAAATTCACTTAGTCTAGATTAGCTAGTCACTTTAGTCGAAAGCTCAGAATACAAGTCATAATATTTAATAATATTGAATATATGAATAAAATACCCAGTTCCATTAAATGTATTTTGTTCGATCACATAAACTTCATCATGGGATGACTAGCTAAGTGGTATGAAGTCGGCCTGTGGATCCTGAGGTCCCTGGTTCGATTCCCACAGGCGACAAATTTTCATAATTTGAAAAAGCTATCCCTGTGGCTCCTCCACCACTAACATGTTTGGGGGCCGTGATTTGACGACTGGTAACCGCACTTCACGCGCAAAATATATCACTTACCGAGATCTGCTTCAGCAGAGTGCCACACCCAGTAATGGGTAGAAGGCGTGATGATATATTTATTTATTATTTATTTTACATAAACTTCAGTTTTGAAATATTTTAAGGTTGTTTTTGTAACTTGACAGCCTTGTCATTTTCCTTAATTAGAAATAAAAAGCACTAGATAGCACTACTTGGCGTACCAAAACTGTAAAAAACTCACGACAAATTTTTATATGACAAAATGATGACATGAAACGGCCATAATAAGCGTAGCGCAATTCAATGAAGTTGGCCATGTCCATAGCTCTCATGTCATGATATCGGTTTAGATATTCCTAACATCCGTCAGTTCAGTCTAAACAGTACCACAGTTTACTAGATCCTAGTTAGTCTAGCTGGATAGTTGATCGCACCATACTGATGAGCTCCCAAAGAGCGGAACGCGTCTATGATTAAAGCTGAATTTACCAGCTTTTTGATGATGACCAATAAGTTGATTCAAATGTGCTGTAATTTTTGTGGAAATTTGACAAGTGTTGGAAATTTTTTTTTCGTGTTTTACTTATTTATCTACCTTATTCTTCCTTTTCCAGACTGAAGAGTCATTTTAATTCCAGAAGGATTAAATTGACAGATAAATAAGCATTACCATAGCAACAAATGTATTATAAACCTCAAAATATTTCAATTTGTTTATGTTACCTAAAAATTTGTATAATGCTGTCGTTGTGAATTACATGTCAAGTCAATATCAAAATTTATCATTTATTCAAAATGGCAGCTAGAAGTTTGAAAACTAGAACTAAAGTAAATAACATAAAATAAATATATCATCACGCCTTTTACCCATGTCACTTGGGTAAATTCATCTAAACGTGACAAAAACAAGACTTTAATATAGAACAATGAGTTGGCGACGTAAAAACAGATTTATAATCAGATTTTGCTCCTGATAATTCAAAAAAAGAAAAAAAGAAAATTTAATTGTGACTACCATATTGTATTTTTAATTTGCTTTAGTTTAGATAACATCCTTGAGGACCGTGATTTGATGGCTGGTAACCGCATTTCACGCTCAAAATATATCACTTACTGAGATCTACTACGGCAGAGTGTCATACTCAGTAATGTGTAGAAGGCATAATGATATATTTATTTATTTTTTATTTTATTTTGCGGTGAACAATGTTGTGACGTAAGACACCCGTGCAATCTCGGGTCCGGCAAGTGTGTTTGCCGTCATATTTGACGTATCATCATATACTCCGTCCTGTCATTGGGATAAGTTCTGGTTGTACAGAATAACAAATAACAAACTAAAATAAAATAATTGTTTAAAATTATTCCGGGATTCTGGTGATATATTTACGAATTTGTTACGATAATCAAATTATGCTAACAGCCTATTTCGTTTAGAACTTCAGGGATGTACAAACAAAAAAGATACACTCAAACGACCGAAAATCCAGCGAAGGGGTAATTTAAAGATTCCTGCGTGTGCGCTTTGCGTGAGCGCGTGCGCAGGTTCAATTATTTTCCGTGCGGAATGTAATTACTTCTAACCGTGTATTTGTGTTTGCGCTTATTTCACTTCCGGCACCGTGCCACGGTTTCCGGTTTATTTGAAATTCAACGCGCGCCCGTTTCAAGTGGATAATTCCATTTTTTGTCGGTTCCGTTATATATTATAGACTGAAAAAGTTCACAGCGAGCACGAATCGGAAATTTTAAATACTTCAAGCTATTCACTTTGCCGAGAAATCTTTTTAAAAACAAACTGTTTATATTTGCTTCGCAAATATCTGTGAATATTGTGATGAGAAAAAATTGCTTCAAATTATTTTGTTCAGTTGAGGTTATAAAATAGGTTGTTAGACTAATGGTAGGTTGAAATAAAAAAATAAAGAGCTATTTAGTTAAAGAATTATTTATCTAGCAACAGTATCAACAGCGATTTTCTGAAACTTATTGAACCGTTAGATGCTAATGAACCAATGAAACTTTCATGCAACCCAGCATAAGACGAATTTATGATATTGTCGCCCATAGACTATGATTTTGTTGGTGTTCCATACATTTTTATACCTATATAAATTAATAAAGAAACATTTAGTTTCTGAAGGCAGGATTTTAATTTTTGGAAAAGGAATAATTTCAAATTATAATCTTGGATTAACTATATGTTCTTCTTGTTTTATTTATTTATTTATTTATTTGTTACTCTGCACAACAGGAACTTAATCCCAATTACAGTACAGGGGGCCTACAGCTTATAGTGGAATTCGAACCACTCAGACACAATCGTATTTTTGGATATAAGTAGATGTCAGTGAGATTTGAACGAACGACCTCTTGCTTGATAATTAAGAAACGCAAGTTTTACCTCGCTTTTACCAACTGAGCTATAAAGACAAAAGTTGGGATACCGCCAGAATTCGAACCTGTGAATTATGAATTCCGGTCATATGCTTTAAACCTACTAAGCTACAGTCACCCTAGATTAAAATCAGATTTTATTCAAATTTTTCTCTCTATTTTGTAGGCAACCTCGATCCCATGACTCATTCGTATACTGACAGACTTGACACGAAAGTCGTCTGCAGTGACACTGTTATTAAGGACAATATATAGTAAACTTCCTCTTCCGGTTTTTCAATTTCATTCATCAACTTAGCACTTCGTATTTTCATGAAGCTTACAATTACCAAGTTTCGTTAACAAATCGTATCTCGTTCATGAGATATTGCACACTTGGACACACATCCATCCATCCATCCATCCATCCACACACACACAGACATAATTGAGAAAATGCTCAAAACGGATACAGTGGACCTTAAAACACGTATTTCCGCGAAAATCTCATCAACGATTTTTTTCACGATTCCAATACTTCCTTATACTGTGTATAAGAAAGTAAAAAAGAGAGAGAAAAATTGGAATAAAATCATATTTGAATCCAGGGCGATCGTAGCTTAGTTGGTTTATTGCATATGACCGAAGTTAAAAGGTCCCAAGTTCAAATACTGGTGGTATATAAATTTTTTCGTTGTAAATCTATTTAATCAATTATTATTTACTTAAAATACTAATCATATTTTATATGTTCTTCTATTTAAATTATTTTGAATTATTAAAGTGAAAATTACGACAAAAAGGGGAACAAAATCGCAATAAATAAGACTTTATCACGAGTAATAACAAAAGAGGTAATAATTATTTGAAAATTGTTGCTCATTTCCATGACAACTTATTTTTATCAATTTCACGACAAATTCTACAAATATCACGAAACGAAGTTGAGGAACATTTTCTGTGAGGCTTTGTGGAGTGAAATTGCAAATTAAGATGTGGAGGAAAAGATAAACAATTCTTTAAACAAATAATTTTGAGTGGTATTTAGGAAGATTATTTATTTAACGGTTTTATTAAAAAATTGGTTTGTTTATCATAATTGTAGCAACTAGATGAAAATTATTCTATATTCAAGCTCTCGTTATTACCTAATCAGCAACTTATTGGTTAATTTAACAATAAAATGATAGAAAATTATACAAAAATCGACTGAATCATATAGAATACTTATTTTTATAACAAGTGCCGACAAAGGCTTATTACGTGCAAGTGCAGAATTTGTAGATTAGTTGCACATTGTTCTACGTTATTTAAAAATATTTCACTAATTTCAAGATAATTTCTTCAAAATCGTCTAGATTGGAATACTACACTGAGTGATTCTTCTTTATCATATACACCTCCAAAGGTAATTGTTGGATCTATTCTTGACAATGACAATCAACCTGCTGCCGGTACTTATAAAACCTCCGAAATTGTTGTCAATAATATTACTGTTAATTATGTGAACAGATACGGAAGAAATCAATGTTTCTTTAGATAGTACAAAAGTTTCCACTTCAAATTATGTCAATATAAACAACCCTAACAACGTGTTATTAATATATACAGTCAATATTATATATTTCACTTACTTTTTAAATAAAACCATTTGTCGATATATTTTACTTTGTTCGGTTATTTTGATTAATTATCATATTTAATAATGATACACTTGAGTTCTTGTCTGCTCAGTGTGATGTGTACAGATTAGATACACCGCAGTTTAAGGTTACGTTTATAAACGTCAAAATATATCACTGCATATTTCTTCTTCTTCCATAAGCGTATGTGCCTAAAATATGAAATTCTGTGCTTGGCGCGAAATTTAAATCGCTCTCACTTATATTTGCTTTTGACAATTGCGTAAAGTACAAATTATTTTACGCACTAGTGTTTTTTGCCTACAGAAACGCACTTGGTCTGCATTTGTCTACTTTCCACCCGTAATCAAGGCAATAATAGTAATTTATTAACAAAGAAATCATACAGTTGTAGGGAAAAATATGTACATATAATCCCAGTCCATAAAAAAATAATTTCGAAGTCTCCGTCCTAATAATTAAATTTCATCAATATATAAATAGTTCTCGAGATATTCATAATATCTCCTTTGTGTGTTCCATACTCATTTTATTTCAAGTCATAAAACACTCGCCTGCACGGAGATCAGCGTTGGTTGGTGTTGGATTAATACGTCCGGACGACCGGGACGCCTTTTCGACTTTTTATCCGGGCATCAGAGAGTCGACTGCGCATTAATAATGCATATTTATGCGAAAAAGGCAATTAGTGAGATGGTGGTATGCTAAAGAGAATTCCCGAGGGTGATTCAGTCTTGCTACCGGCAGAGGGTGTAGAGGGAGCAAGTTACCATGGCCGGATGGACGCATACTTCCCACATTTACCCTATTATCTCTTCGTGTAGCTCAGCTATACAGTTGTGTATGGAGATGAAAATGTAAATAACGGACAAAAAACTGGGATATATTGCTTTTTGTAGATAATGTGTTTTCCCATTTCTGAACGGAGGAAACTGGAGCTCTAATATTTTATTTATATTAGAAGAACTTGACAGAGACGTTATCATTTATATACTTATCATTCTGACTTAAAATATTGATTAATAGGTATTAATGTATTAATATCTAAAAGTGATACTTTACTAAGTGAACAAGCGAATTTCTTCAGGGCAGAATGGTGTGTAATATACGAGCCGCAAGTCGCATCCAGTCCGCAGATAAACTTTGTCCGGTTCGACGATCCGATCGAGTCTATGCTTAGACTGCTTGAAACGATATCTTATTACTTTTTAGCAATTGTTTAATTTTTTATTTTGTTGTTAAATAACTAACCAGTTATATCTATTTTTTCTTACAGCAGTGCAGAGAGTGAGTACTTTGTGTACTCATATGTCAACAGAATGACATTATTATTTTCGGTTGTCATAAATACAAAAAATTGCAGTAAGACAAAGAAATCCGCAAAAAAAATCTTGTATTGAAAAAATTGTGTTACATACGAATACGAATTTAGTTGTGTAACCATTGCTATCTCGAAAACTATAAAACCTACAAGGTTGGTTAAATTAGCAAAGAATTGCCATTTTCTAAGCGTATAAAATAAAATAAATATATCATCACGCCTTCTTTCCATTACTAGGTGTGGCACTCTGCCGAAGCAGATCTCGGTAAGTGATATATTTTGCGCGTGAAGTGCGGTTACCAGTCGTCAAATCACGGCCCCCAAAGATGTTAGTGGTGGAGGAGCCACAAGGGTAGGTTTTGAAATTATGAAAATTGTTTGTCGCCTGTGGGAATCGAATCAGGGTTCTCAGGATCCACAGGTCGACTTCATACCACTGAGCTAGCCACCCCACTATCGAATGTGTAAGATAATATGCGAGTGTACAAATTGAAAACCGAGGCGCGCAGCGCCGAGTGATTTAAGTACACGAGCACATTTATCTCACTTTCGAGCAAGCTATGTACACTATTTTTCAGACGACTACAAAATATTTCTAAATTATGTTTACAAGAGCAATGTTGTTACACTTTGACAGCTGATACGTTTTTATAGGTAAGCGTTGACGTTTGACGTTTGAGGTTAGGTATTGTGATACCAACTGTACTAACCGTAATGTCAAAATATTAAATAATGCTAAAATATTAGTGAATAAGTAATTATTAATTTAAAAAAATAAGATTTATCTGTGCAAATGTGTTAAAAAATCTGCCAAAACTTCGATTTAAATAATAATACAAATTCTTTTCATTTATTTTATTATTTTCTTTCATCGTAACGCCATCTGTTGTCAATCAGTGGAACTTCACCTGATATGTTAGAAGTGTGCATTACACTAACATATAAGTATATGTTATGTTCAATTTTCCGTAGTAGTTTATGATGTTGTTATTGTTACTTTCATAAGTTGTCGGCTGAAAAACTATTAGCAAAACTTTTTTTCGACTAGTGGTACATAAAATACAGGATGCAACTTTATTATTTTAAATCGGTACATATTTTTCTTGTTCGCTTATTCGATTAAGTATTTTTTCTGAATTCAACGACTACAAAGTTCAATATCTCCACATTACAAAATTTGTGACAAAAATGCATATTAAATTGTTATTAATTTAATTAAAATCGCATAGAATCAGTATGCTATGATTAAATGAATAAATCATAATATTTTTGTTTGTTCGATTCATTATTATACGACAATACAATTATTCCGTGAAAAAATAAATAAATAAGTTATTTGCATAGTCATAGCACGCAGGTTTCTATACGATTCTAATTAAATTAATGTTTGTCAAAAAAATTGTAATGCGAGAGTACCGAACTTTATAGTCGTTGAATTCAGAAAAAATACTGCATCGAACAAGCAAATATAAAAATAGGTTCCCATTTAAAATAAGAAAGTTGCAACTCGTATTTTGAGAAGCACTGATAAAAAAAATTGTTAACAGTTTGTAATTCACTTACAAAATGGTATTGCTTTACTAATTTAACCAATCTTGTAGCTCTTAGGGCAGTTTTGCAATCACCGATTAATGTTAATCATGATTAAATGATATTGGAAACTATGGTTTCCATTATTATATAATCATGATTAACATTAATCAAGAGTAAACCGGTGATTGAAAAACTGGCCCTTAAGGGGTTACATCACTGTGAATTTTTCAAAAAATCTATTTTTTTTTTGCTTAAAAGTTACTTTGAACCGTCTAGAATATGGGGAAATTTTGTTATGCGTGAAACATTTTTTTTTAATTGACATTTCGCGCTCTTCCGCAAACGTGTCGGACGTCCCTGATATGACTACTTGTGTTAAGTAAATACCTGCTCGGAAGGTACAGCATAATGTCTTACATGTAAAAAAGGCGCGCTCTAGCATTAAATCGTCGCTGAAAGAAATTGAGGAGGAGTATTTGAACTTGGAAGGGCAGCTTTATGGTCCTGGGATTGCAGATTAGTGGTAAAAAATTTAAACAGTCATTTTTCATGACTTTTAAGTCATATCATTGGTTTTATATACTTCGTAAGCCTAAAAACCGAGATATTAAAACTCACGCAAAATTACGTATTTTACAAAATAAGTAATGTATTTTATTGTCGACTAACATCGTAATGCTATCATTATTGTAGAGAAAATCTTGCATAATATTATGGTTTATGGCACAATGCCGTAAAGTAACAACGATATAAACAAACGTCAAAACGTATTCATTTTTATTTATATCTACATTTTTACATAAATAATATAGTTTTTTTTTTAAATATTGTAATAAATTTTGATATTAAATTTTCTAAAACACTTATCATTTGGCGAATTTACAAAAAAAAATTATCAAATATTGCTTTGAAAATACTGCAGACTTCTCTGGTGAATAACCTAGCGAGCAGTTCTTGAGGAAAACAACGAGTTTAGGAAAATTAGTAATATCAATATTTTCTTTCATCCGTAGCATACTTTTCAATTTGGAATACAAACACCATAACGATGAAGACTTGTAAATTTTCCTTTAAATCTGCGTATTCACACCGACGCCATCTATAGTTTCCACCCCTTCCCAAATCTAATTTTCTTTTTTTCATGTTTATCATGACATAATCTATTAAAAAGTCCATTTCTGTCACTGGAATAAATGAGACATCATTTTGCACCCTAGCTCTCTAACTATTAACGTTTCCGAGATAGCAATTGAGGCACAATTAAATTGAATATCCTGTATACCCTCTTCAGACCCCTTGTAGCATATATGCTATAAGTGGTTTCTAAGTATTTCTCGATAGCTATGAAGTATTCTCGCTTAAATCCATGTGTAGCATATAATAGTATACGATGCGCGCTCTGGTACCTGGCGCCCGCTATCCACTTTGGTCGCAATTTGTTTGTTTGGTATTTTGTGAAATATGGCAAATCTAACCGTTAATTTTGTGCTGCACAAAACAAAAGGTAAGTTATGTTTAATTGCTATTTTTAATTAGTTTGGGCTATTTACAATATGCATTCATGCTTTCAGAAAAGATTTGTACGATGAAATTTTTATTTTAACGAATTTTGACACTTCTTTGGTCTACTTTACTATTTGTAGATTATAGTATACATGGGGATTCAACAATGACAATATATTATTTAAATTTTACTTGATGCATTTGGTTTAACGGATGCCGAATTGGAGAAAATAGAAGAATTTGATGATGATGCTTCAGTCGTGGATATAGGAAGTGAGGATGAAGATGAAGGAGATCTGCGCGTAAATAACAACATATTAGAACCAGATCTAGACGAACAATCCTCAGATGAATTTTCTGATTCAGACGACATTGCTTTAGCTACACTTTTTCCAGTAGCAACATATAGATCTACTAATTTTTCGAGGAAGGGTTCGGAAAATTTCCAAAAAATACGACCAAACCACCATGTTAACTACTCAGGGGAAGTCAAAGATGTTATGTATTCAAAATATTTAAATAATGGCTGAGTGCAGCAATATTAGAAGAACCGCCGCAAAAAAAATATCGGGTACCGCAATCTGTTTCTCATGAAAATTCAAGAAAAATTTGTTTACACATGCCCAAAAATGTTTCTGAAGGTCAGAAAAGTAGATCCCGTTGCCGATTCTTGGGCTGCAATCAATTTACATTTGTAAAATGCAGTACGTGTAAATTTTTTCTGTGTTTTACGAAAAGTAGAAATTATTTCAAAAAATTTCATAAGTAGAGCTTAAGTCCCAATGTATACATATATGCTACACAAAATATTTTTAAAATGTAGAAAAAAAAAATGAAAAAAAAAATTTATTGTATTATTTGTCATAGAATAAACTTATTTCTATAATATTTTTTTTTTTATTTTTTTTTTTTGACTCGGGACTGAAGAGGATACACACGTTTTCCAATTACTCCTTTCAACAGTTGTATTACAATATACTATTATTTATATGTTTTTTTTTGTCAAAATTTTTTTAGGTGTACCTTTTTACGTGAAATTTACAATGTAAAAGTGAATTATACAGAAAAGTTTACAAATATATAAGTAATTAATTGCTTATTGCAGAGTACTTTACATTTTTGTTTGTTATGTTTTGTGATAATTTATTTTGTTATTTACCGGGTGTACCACGAAAAGCGGGCCACAGGCGTTTAACATGGAAAAACAATTTTGCCGTGTGCATAACTTTTCAAATTATTTTAGACAAAAATGTTTCAAATACGAGTGAAAGTTATAGAGCTTAAAATTCTGAATTTAAATCAATAAACTAATTTAGTTTCCTATATTTTAAAACACCAGGAATTAAGTTTGGATGACCAGAAATTTTTGTACATTTTTGAAAATCTAATAATGTTTTTCATCAATTCAGACATGGTAAGGTAGAAACTGCTAAAGAGGAACTACAATTTGAATTACATAATAATAATAATTAATGTTTAACAAATATCCCTTCTTATTCATACTAACATTAAATGAAACTAAACTTTCAAGAGTCGTTATCTTCGTAAAAAGTGTCGTTAAATGAATTAAGATAAAATTTTCTAATGAAATCTGTAAAAAATTACTCAATTAGCATTATTTTATAACGTCAATAAATAAATTACGAATAACAAACAAAATAAATCAATGATGATTTATCAATTTTGACAGCTAATTGACAGTTGTCAAATGTCAAAATATATTGTTTTTATAAAAAAAATACGAATTTAGCCTTGAAAAACTAACTAAAATCTTGAAAATTTGTCAATTCTGACATCAGATTCAGATTGAGCGATGTCAAAATCATAAGACTAGCAAGTTTGAGAACGTCAAACATATATTAACATCTTTGCCGTTTTTTTGCTACAAACTTCTTATTATTCAAATTGACGCTACGCCGTTGTTTTTTATCCAAATGACTTGAATTTTAGTCTACCTAAAACTTGAAATATTTTTAGGTCTAAATCGTAAAAAGTTAGACGTAAAAGTACCGGGAAAAGCAATTTCCTCATTTAAACTACGTGCAAATATTTAGCCCTCTGTTGGCACGTTTTGACGTCATTTGACGGACCTGGGATATAGGCTCAATTTAAAAAAATTTATTTTGAGTTGTTTTTAGCGCGAGCATCAAATTTCCGACTTTGCAAAAACAACGGACTGCCTAATATATATATATATATATATATATATATATATATATATATATATATATATATATATATATATATATATATATATATATATATATATATATAAATAGATTAATCTATCATATTTATTATTGTTTTCACAAATTTTTATAAATGGAAAGAGTTGCACGCCGTCTTATCTAACAAATTAAAATTCAACTCCTTTTAGTATTTTACTTTGGTTTGTCGAGCTATAGGAAAAAATTGTGTTTTCTTTGTCGTGGATGCATACACAGTGATGGTCGAGCGATAAATATAACATTAAAAGCAAAGTATATTTATATGTTGGGAAAAGTAAATAAGAGTACACGTAACTATAACTAGATGTCTCTATATGTGCATGTGAGTGTGTACTTTACACACATAAAGTTTCAAGTGGTGCTTGAAATCGTGCGGAAGTTTTCCTTGGATCGTATTTACTCTGCAGCTCATGAACGACAACAAGAATCAAACTGGTCTTGTTTTATAGCCGGATAATTTTAAACTTTTCAATTTCATAGAAGTGGTACTCATCTAAAATGTACTAAGTAAAGATTCCGACAGCGTCCTGAAAGTAAAGTTAGATAAATGTCACCAGAATAATATAATGCGAGCGATGATATAATTCTTTCTCAAGAGTTCCTCGTGCTGTTCAAGTGAATGTGACAATCTGGAGAGAAATAATATTTTTATTTTCTGATTTGCTACAAAGTACAAAATAAAATTTACAGCTCAACTCGGACAATATCGGAAAAGGAAACCAGTCATTTCTAACGGTTTCAATAATGGTTAAAACTTACTAACGAACTAACTACTAATAAATACTTTTTTTTTTTTGTTGGCTTCTTTGGCGGACCAACTACTTAGGTCATATGCCGCCATTACGCCCTGATCTGCGTTTTAGGTATTATGGTCAACAGCAACGCGGGATTTCTCTGGACGGTCACCCATCCAAGTACTACCCGCGCGCAACGTTACTTATACTTATTTAATATACATATCACTCTCTACTGCAAGAACTTAATCCTAATTACAGTAAAGGGTTCGAATTCATCGAGTCGCAGTATGTTAGTTCAATTTTAAGAATTTCTTAACAAAATTTACTATATTTATTTATAATCGAACAAATTTTATAAATAAATATATCATCACGATTTTTAGCTATTATTGGATGTGGTATTATGCCGTTGCAGATCTTGGTAAGTGATATATTTGAGCGAGTGAAGTTCGGTTATGGACCGTCAAATCACGACCCTCAAGGAAGTTAGTAGAGATTCTCAAATCCATAATCCGACTCATTACCACTGAGCCAACTCATACAAAATTATAATCTGTCAAAACGTGTACGCGGGTCTTCTAATGTGAATTTATTTTCATGTCTTTATTTCATGAATAACTTTACATAAAAGTCAAGTTTTTCCGCTAAAAGTTAAATTTTAAACTTTGTTTAAATAAATAAAAACAAAGCGATATTATTTATCATATAAAAAAATCGACAGTGCTATTAAATATTTGATTTGCTAACGCGACGTACATAGGTCCAAATGGTACAAGCACCAATGATTTAATATGGGCCAATCTCAACTCTCTAAAAATCATATACGACTTTGAAGTATTGACTGAAATCCTAGTATCAGATCACCTCATTTGCTCACTATCGATCAGTAACATAAACAATCACAGGAGTACACTAAAATTAAAGTCAGAAGAAACACGTCTCATAAAAACATTGAAATGGGACAGTGAGAAAGAACAATTGTATTTAAGAGAAATGAGCGAACTGGAACTCCCAACGCACACAAGTAATGTTACGACAAATGAAATGTATCATCACTTAGTAAAAGTAATCGAAGCGACATCAAAGAACTTAGGCTTAATACAGGAGAGGAAAATTAGCAACAACGTACAATTCAGAAATAAAAATAAACCATGGTTTAATAAAACTCTTATCAACTTGAAAACTGAAGTTCGTAAGTCCTTTCGCCTGTGCAAGAAGCATCATTTCGATAAAGATTACTTAGAGATATATTATCAAACTAAAAAAAACTATCGGTATACTTTAGAATCCCAAAAAAAAATTATAAAGAAGAAATAAACCAAAAACTGAGTAATATAAAAGATATAAAAGAATTTTGGACCACAGTAAAATTCATATTCCAAATAAAACTACAAACAAAAATTCCTATAGAAATTACAAGATGGGAAATTTTTTATAAATGCTTATTTGGCGAAAGGGTACATAATGATTCCCAATTTATTGATGCACTACACCCATTCTTAGATGCTGCAATCACAGCACAAGAATTCACTTTTGCTATCAACAAACTGAAATCAAACAAAACACCTGGCTGTGATGGTATTATCAACGAACAGTTAAAAAATCTACCACCGAATTGGAGAGAATATCTATTAAAACTTCTGAATAAATATCTTTCTGAAGAAAACTTACCGCATGAACTCAAAAAAATTAAAATTACGCCTATACATAAAAAAGGATCAAAAACTGATGAGAACAACTACAGAGGTATAGCTCTAGTGAATACCATTACCAAACTACTAACATTTATAATTAACAAACGAATGCAAAACTGGGCAGAAGACAACAATATAATTCCTGAAGCTCAATCAGGATTCAGGAGATATCGCTCCTGCATTGATAACCTTTTTACAATTGAATCTATAGTCAAATCGCGAATGCTAACACATACTGAAGGCACCTACTGCATATTCATAGACTTCCAAAAAGCCTTCGATTCTGTAAATCATAGTAAACTATGGCATAAAATATTCTCACTTGGTGTGTCGGGAAAAATAACTAGATTACTACGAAACATCTACGAAGAAGCAACTGCTTGTATCAAGGTTAACAACGAATTATCTAACTCCATACCGATATCAAAGGGTGTTCTCCAAGGTGAATGCACCAGTCCTCTGTTATTTGCGCTATTCATTATCGACTTGGAGGAGCATCTTCGAGAAAAAAACCTCGAAGGTATATTTATAAACAACCAGACTGACATCCTCTCACTACAATATGCAGATGACTTGGTCATTTTTGGCAGATCCAAAATTGATGTACAGAAGAAACTTAGCGCCTTGGAAGAATATTGCAATAATCTGGACTTAAAAATCAACCCTTGCAAAACGAAAATTATCCATTTTCACGTGGGCAGACCACCAAGAACAATTTTCACCTATATTTGCCAAAAGAGTGAAATAAAACTAACTTCACGATATACGTATTTAGGAATAGAATTAACAACATCTGGTCTATATAATACACACGCAAAACAAAGTGTCAATAAAGTCAACACTATAGCAGGTACCATAAAAACAATACTAGTGAAAACTAAGACTTTTAACTGGCCTACTATCATGAAACTTTACAACTCCTTACTTATTCCATCAATTCTTTACGCTGGAGAAGTCTGGGCATCAAATTACTCAGATATCTTAGAAAAAAGTCAGGTACAATTTTTCAAGTCTATATTTCATCTTCAGAGAACCACGCCAAACTATCTAGTTAGAAGAGAAGTAGGTCTAGACAAAATAGAAATCTTAATACTAAAAAGTATGCTTAATTACTGGTACAAAATCCTTAACATGTCTCAAAATAGATACGTCAAGCTCTGTTATGACAAACTAGTAGAACTAGACTTAAAATCAACTGGAAAGTTCACCGAACAAAATCAATTGAAACACAACTGGGTACGACGATTAAGAACGTTACTAGAGCGAGCAAATTTCACTTGGGTGTGGGAAGCACAAGATCCTTTAGTAATTAGGCAAGAAAAAGATAATATCCTCATTTCCTACTCTCAATATCTTTATGATTTAGACTCTTCAAGAATAAAGAAATCAACGTACAACTCAGATTATAAACTATACTTCATATCAGTTAGCTATCTCACACAACAAATACCATTAAGCGTACTTCGAACAATCGCTCAAATACGAGTGGCACAACAAAATAACTCTTGTCTCTACCTAAAGGGCACATCGTACAAATTCAAAACTGAAGAAATCTGCACGCTGTGCAACACATTTGAAGAAGACTCTATAAATCACTTGATATACAAGTGCCCTATATTCAAACCTCTAAGAGAAGATCTTATTGGGAAATATATAACAGAAGAGAACAATATATTGATAGACCTAACACCAAATAAAATATATGACATCCATAATTATGTTATACGTGCCTTAAAATTAAAATTATTTATAATTAATGCATAGTCTTGCAAAATTACTGTGCGAATGGGTTTTACTGTGGCCCAGTTAATTTATACCATCCAAGAAGAAGTGTCCAACTTTTCACTAAATCTTATAAACCAACTCCTAAAAACCTTAACTTTAAACAATACCCATAAAACAAAATAGTGTACTAATGTTGAGTGACAGTTCTCGCGAATGGCCTGTTACCTTGCGTCATCGCCTATGACCAAGGTGTAGTGAATCTATATGAATGCTTAAAGTAAACCCATACTATTTCGAACTTTTACTCTGCAAGCCAAGTACATATGAGTATGGTCTTCTAGTGAATAAACGTTTATATGTCTCAAGCTTTGTTTATTTTATAAGTATTTCTAAATTTCTATATTTATAAGTATAATTATATGATACCTTCCTCCTTTGTAATGAGCATTGCTCGGTATACAAATAAATATTATTATTATTATTATTATTATTATTTGATTTGCTTTTATTTCATTTAATCAAGTTTTGGCGGTATATGTAGTTGCCCGTTAATCAGTTATCTTATTTAAGAGATCGAGTGTAATCTAGAAATTGGGAAAAAAAGAACGACCGATTAATTAATTTGACTTTTTCGTATTCTGAGGTTTTACTCCAAACGAAATGTCTTTGAAATTTACTTACAATACTCTTCCCTTTACGATAGATATTGCAGTAAAATTTGATTGGTATACATTTTATGGTATTCAAAAATTGTTTCTACTAACCAAGATTAAGATTTTTACTGAAGTTTTATTTACTAAACATAATGGAGTAGGTAGCACAGTGGTATCGTGTCGACCTGTGGATTCTGAGAACCCTGGTTCGATTCCCATTGCCGACAAACATTTTTACCACATTAAATACTGTTCTTGTGGTTCCAGTACCTGTAACATCTTTGGGGGCCGTGGTTTGACGACTGGCTCTTCACGCGCGAAAATATATCATTTACCGAGATCTGCTTCAGCAGAGTGCCACACCCTGTAATGGGTAGTAGGCATGATATATATATATGACTGTGCCAAAAAAATCGATATTTTTTTATTTCGCTCTTCTTCGAGTATATCATTCCCCGTTCAAATTCATTCAGATTCCCAAAATTTTAAACAATTCGGCTAACATTTAGAGGTGCATCAAGTCCAAAACGTGTTTTTTGAAGTTTTTTCTCAATTTTTGTGAGATTTCATAACACTGTTCTACAATAACGAGATGTTTGACGCTTGGGACACATTATTACATTCAAACACAAAGTATTCAATGCATTTCAGTCGCCAAATCCACTTTCGGACAGACATGTTGGCGAAAACAACCATTTTTAAGGCCTAAAAACTGTAATTTCCTACTCTCAACTTCAATAACTTCATATTTTTAGGTTCATTATGCGTCATATGCTCTTTTAACGTAGTCTAGTATCACGTAGCAATAATTGATTTGATAATTTCAGAAAAAATCGCGTATCAGTTATAATAATCTACACTCGAGTGAAAAAACGCACTACTTAAAAATGCAACAAAAATGGCAAAAATTCCGAGTGCCATAACTCGATTGCATTCAGTCGAAAATGGATGAATCTTTGAGTTCTGAAAAGATTAGAATTTGCCCTTTAATGTTATGCTAGTTAATGTGATACCAAATTCATTCCACCCTCTCCCGCCCCGCTAAGAAAAATATGTTCCTGATGTCAAAAAATGTTCCACTTTGTCAACTCGTAGGCCAAACCGAAGAAATAGTAAATTTAATCAGAAAAGGCAATTAATTTCAATAATTTTTCCCTAAAAATTCGAGTTTCTACGATGAAAAGTTATGAATTTTTTTTAAAAAGTTGTATTTTGCGCTTTTTGGTCACTCTAGTGTAGATTATCATAACTGATGGGTGATTTTTTCTGAAATATTCAAATCAATTAATGCTACGTGATACTAGACTACGTTAAAAGAGCATATGATGCATAACGAACCTAAAAATATGAAGTTATTGGAGTTGAAAGTTGAAATTACAGTTTTTAGGCCTTACAAAAATGGTTGTTCTCGGGAACATATTTGTCCGAAAGTGGATTTGGCGACTGAAATGCATTAAATACTTTGTGTTTGAATGTAATAATGTGTTCCAAGCGTCAAACATCCCGTTATTGTAGAACAATGCTATGAAACCTCACAAAAATTGAGAAAAAACTTCAAAAAACATGTTTTGGGCTTGATGCACCTCTAAATGTTAGCCGAATTGTTTAAAATTTTGGGAATCTGAATGAATTTGAACGGGGAATGATATACTCGAAGAAGAGCGAAATAAAAAATATCGATTTTTTTTGGCACAGTCTAATATATATATATATATATATATATATATATATATATATATATATATATATATATATATATATATATATATATATATATATATATATATATATGTATCACTGGTTCGCACAGCCGGCAAACATTTTTAACAGTTTGAAATTACTCCTGTGGCTCCCCCACCACTAACATCTTTGGGGGTCGTCATATGATGGCTGGTAACCGCAACAGGTGTGGGTAAATTGTGTTATCATTCGCGTGATCGTGATTAAAAATTCAAAATTGTTCAATGATTGTTAATGAACTAGAATATTGTGCGTGATTGGACATAGATCATTTTATACCGGACGAATCAATATCCATAATTCACATTATTTAAAATTCTGATACAAACATTTTCACCGATATTTTAGTTAAAATAATATTTAAATATTTATTAAAGGTCCAATGTAAAACAATAATGATATAAATATTGCACCGCATGACACATGAATAATTAAATTCGTTAGTTGATAATCAATGAACTTCATAACATCCAGTAATATACGGATGGGGCATTAAAAATATGGTAATTTAAATTTAAATATACAGAGAATAATTGCGATACCGGCAGGATTTGAACGAATGAACTCCGATATTATATTCTTAATCAACTGAACTACGGTCGCCATGTAATTGATATCCAATTTTTCTCCATAGTTTGTTATGTATCATAGGCAGCCTCGATCCTAAAAACATATGACTGGATCTGAAAGGACACAGATTCAAAACATAGCAGTTTCCCAATTTTTCTATCTATAATTTGATATCATCAATTGTTAGGTATTTACTTAAAATAATACTAATTAAATTTCAATGGGATGGGTGGCTCAATCGAGTATCGAGTCGGCCTGTGGATCCTGAAAACCCTGGTTCATCAACAAAAATCTTTGAGGGCCGTTATTTCACGGCTGGTAACCTCACTTCACGCGCATATATATATCACTCACCACGATCTGTTGGGCAAAGTGTCACACCCTGTAATGGGTAAAAGACGTGATGATATATTTATTTAATTATTTATTTTTAAATTTCTGCTTCTAGATAAAGAGAACAAAATTGGAATAACATCAGATTTAGATCACATGGCGACCGTAGCTCAACTGACTTATGGCCGGTTTCACCAAAAGTAAAATTTTAAACTTGGTTTAAATAAATAAAAGCAAACCAAAATTACATGTCAAATGGTATAATTTACATTATTGTCATGCAATGGATTTCCGTTTTTTATTTAAACCAAGTTTAAAATCATCTTATGTTGGTGAAACCGGTCATTGGATCATAAGATCTAAATTCATAGGTCCCAGGTTTAAATTTTATCGGTATCCCAATAATTCAATTTTATATCATTAATTATTCAGTATTTAATTAATACTAATTCAAATTTAAACAATTTTCATGAAAACTGTATAGTTGCGTAGTGTTTCTATGCTGCAATTATAAAAATAGAAATATCTCAGAAACAAAGCATTTATGGGCATTTACTCAAATGAACTTTTTCTATGGGGTGGCTAGCTCAGTGGTATGAAGTCGGCCTGTGGATCCTGAGAACCCTGGTTTGATTCCCACAGGCGACAAACAATTTTCATAATTTCAAAAGCTATCCCTGTGGCTCCTCCGCCACTAACATCTTTGGGGGCCGTGATTTGACGATTGGTAACCGCACTTCACGCGCAAAATATATCACTTACCGAGATCTGCTTCCGCAGAGTGCCACACCCAGTAATGGGTAGAAGGCGTGATGATATATCTAATATTTTATCTTTTTCTCTTATTTTTGGTAGTGTACTAGTAAATCAAGGATTAAGTTTGGTGGGCTAAACCTAGGACACTGTGTATTGGTTGGATGGTAATAGTTATTTTCATAACAATTACCGAAAAAAGCTTGTTAGGAGAAAGTGCAGAGGAGGCAGCAGAAAGTTATATATGTAACCATGGGACTGTGTTTATAGTTAGACTTCCACCTACAGAATGGTGTTTATATGAAGACATCCCTTTTAGGTAACTACAATATCGGCAATCACTGGCTACTAGATTGTTCCTATTGTTGTCATTAGTATATATTTAAATTTTTTTTAATCTGTCAAATATCCAAATAATTTTTATTTGTGAAATAACTTCATATAAATAAGTCATCAACTAATATTAATTGTATCTAAGCGATAACGCGAGTTAAGTAACGTTGCGCGCGGGTACTACTTGGATGGTTCACCGTCCAGAGAAAACCCGCGTTGCTGTTGACCATAATACCTAAAACGCAGATCAGGGCGGAATGGCGGCATATGACCTAAGTAGTTGGTCCGCCAAAGAAGCCGCAGAAAAAAAAAATTAATTGTTGTGTAAAAAACTGCACTGCTACTGGTAAATGAGTGATCATATAATAAATAATATTTAGATGAGAAAGTCATAATATATTTTCAAGTTCACAAGGATTGAATAAAACTGCGATATTTTAATAAATGTTTATATCGTGTTTATGTACGTTGAAGAAAGAAGATGAATGATAAGTGAATAGGAGTGATTGGATGGATGTGATTGATGGTTTGTTAGTAAGAATGATTTCGAGTGTGATAAATAAATGAGTTTATATGGAGGGATCTATGAATGTGGTTGAAGTGAGGGTGGTGTGTTTGGATGATAATGTTTGATGGGGGTTGATTATTTGATTAATGTTATGAGTGATTTTAAGGTTCGTGCTACCCCATTTGATGGGATATAGCGTGAAGATATGTATGTATGTGTTTATGAATCTTTATTTTATGTACTTTAAATAAATATAAAATAAAAATAAAAATTACAAGGTGCCTAAATACATACAACGGGTTGTCTGTTATGATCGAAGTGGCGAAGATAAAAAGTGAATCAAAATAACTTAATTTTACGTCAATACGTCAGTTTTACATACAAATTTATTAATTTTTTTCGTTCGCCACTTCGATCATAAGTCCTCTTATGGTAAATTAACATGTAAAAATTTAACATAGTTTCTCCTATGTGTAATATAGAAAAAAAGACCCTGTATTACATATTTATATTGTATTTGGTTAGTTAATAGCCAGGGGTGTGAGCGCCCCTCCTTGCCCTCCTATGGCTACAATCTCTAGTTTCGGTCTTTAAACAACTACTTTAAACTCAAGGTATACAAATAACTATTTTTTTCCCTAGGGATGAATAATATTACTTTCTTCCCTTATTTGAAACAAGAAAAGTTTACTTTATGATAGGACAGTGAAAACATTATTTTCGTTAGAATTACTGAAATACAGAGGAAAAGCAGCAAATTGAAAAGTGTATGTATGCCGCCATGTGAAAGCAACACTCCCAACCCAGAATCGATAGAACAAACTAGGAACATAATATAACGTAATGGCGGTCGCTCTTTCATTAAATCAGAAACGAAAAACAAACTTCGGAATGAAACTCGATGAATGCGAGTGGTTGGCCGACGCAATCACGTCCATTGTTGCGAAAAACACTGGCTTGTAACAGTTTACTTCCTTTTACTCCATGAAGATTTTACTTTTCTACTCATATTCTCTTGTTGTTATTTCTGCTTTACATACATACATACATATCTTCACGCTATATCCCATCAAATGGGGTAGCACGAACCCTAAAATCACTCATAAAACATTCACTCATAACATTCATCAAATAATCAGCCCTTGTCAAACATTATCATCCAAACACACCACCCTCACTTCAACCACATTCATAGATCCCTCCATATAAACAAATTTATTTATCACACTCGAAATCATACTTACATAACAAACCCTCAATCACATCCATCCAATCACTCCTATTCACTTATCATTCATCTCCTTTCTTCAATGTACATAACACATGCATAAAACATCTCAAATTACCCGCGCTTCCTCCTAACAATGAGTCTAATAACGAATCTAATAACGAATCTACAAAGATTAGAAAAGATTAAAGTGATAGCCTGCAATTGTATATGAAAGAAAAGTCCACACAATGCAGTAACTGTTATAAATAATTAAATGAATTAGCTATAGACAATCATTTGTAAATAAATATGTAAGGTGGATCCAAAAAAATTTTAAAAAAGAGTAAATAAAAGGCTTCAAGAATCCAATATTTATTTTTTTAAATATTTATTTTAAAAAAGGACGTTTCGAACTAAACAAACTAATTCATCATCAGCAAATCTAAAATATATAAAACAATAATAAAATAAATAAATAAATAAATATATCATCACGCCTTCTACCCATTACTGGGTGTGGCACTCTGCTGAAGCAGATCTCGGTAAGTGATATATTTTGCGCGTGAAGTGCGGTTACCAGTCGTAAAATCACGGCCCCCAAACATGTTAGTGGTGGAGGAGCCACAGGGATAGCTTTTTCAAATTATGAAAATTTGTCGCCTGTGGGAATCGAACCAGGGACCTCTGGTAATAATAATAATAACATAAAACTAATAACTAATACAAAATGTCAAACAAACCTCAATAAATGTAAAAAATAACATGAATAAAATATCATAAATAAAATAAAATATGTCAAAACATCAGAATAGATACATATGAATAACAAAAATAGAAAATATATGAAAAAACAAAAAACAAAAAATATAAACTAAAAAATAAAAAATAACCAAATTAAATTCCTAAATTCCCTAAAAAAATTTGAGCATATTTTAAATTATTATAGGCATCAGTTTTATAGTTAACAGAATCATCAAAATGTAAATTTATATGTAAGGTTTCTAAAATTAATCTGTGAAATTTATTTTCCATAATATCAATAATTTTAGCTCCAGAGAAATCAAAAATGTGTCCAGTCTCCTGATGGTGACGAGTTAAAATAAATATTGGTTTCCTGAAGCCTTTTATTTACTCTTTTTTAATCATTTGTAAACTTAGTAATTACAAATTGTAAACAGTGATTCAAGAAAAACTTGGTCAATATTGTATACTACAAAGGACATCCATATAAACTGTAAAAAGGTCATAGTAAAAACAGGACAAAATAAAACAAACAGCATTTTCAGACGACCACTTATAAAAGTAACCATAACATCATAAACTACTACGGAAAGTTGAATATAGCATGCACTGATATGTTAGCTTAACGTACACTTCTAACATATCAGGTGAAGTTCCACTGATTGACAACAGATGGCGTTACGATGAAAGAAAATCATGGCCAACTTCATTGAATTGCGCTACGCTTATTATGGCCGTTTCATTTCATCGTTTTGCCATATAAAAATTTGTCGTGAGTTTTTTACAATTTTGGTACGTCAAGTATTGCCATCTAGTGCTTTTTATTTCTATTAAAGGAAAGTGACAACGCTGTCAAGTTACAAAAAGAACCTTAAAATATTTGAAAACTGAAGTTTATGTAATCAAACAAAATACATTTAATGGAACTGGGTATTTTATTTATACATTCAATATTATTAAATATTATGACTAGTATTCTGAGCTTTCGACTAAAGTGACTAGCTAGTCTAGACTAAGTGAATTTAATTTGGCAACGTAGCATTATCTGTTACTTTAGGTAAATAATGCCGCCATATTGTCTACCTATTTAAAAGTTTTGAAGTGTTTATAGGTCAAAAGAAGGAATTATAATTGAATTATCGGTGCCAACGGTTAGTATTTTACTGTAAAGATCGTGTGATAATAAATATATAATGACTAGGCTTGTTTTTAGGATTTTTTCAATCAATGCAAGAGGCAGTATTTTCAAATTTAGTTACGACGTATCTTGTTAGTGGCGCTAGTTGAAGTGCCCGCTCTGTAAATTTGAAACTAAGAATTTTAATGACGTATGAAATGGCCATAATAAGCGTAGCGCAATTCAATGATGTTGGTCATGAGAAAATAATTTGTAATATTATTTGGACTGAAGTTTTGGCAGATCTTTCAACACATTTGCACAGATAAATCTTATTTTTTTAAATTAATAATTACTTATTTACTAAGATTTTAACCTTATTTCATATTTTGACATTACGGTTAGTACAGTTGGTATTACAATACCTAACCTCAAACGTCAAACGTCAACGCTTGCCTACAGAAACGCATCAGTTGTCAATGTGTAACAACATTGTTCTTGTAAACTTTTTTTAGAAATATTTTGTGGTCGTCTGAAAAATAGTATACATAACTCACTCGAAAGTGTGATAACTGTGCTCGTTTACTTCAATCACTCGGCGCTGCGCGCCTAGTTTTTCAATTTGTACACTCGCACGTTATTTTACACTTTCGATGCTTGTTATGTAATATACTATAATTTGTCCTGTAATCTTTTTAATTTATAATGATACCTTTTATAAACGGATCATGGTGTTATAATTGTCCAGTAAATAATAAAAGCTTTCTTTAATTAAAGACCGTGTATGATAAAGAATATAAGTACCAAAATGAATATCTTAAACTTAAATGCTTAAACAATATTAAATTTTATTAAGGAATAAACACATAGAAATTTTAATGAAACCAGAAAAGAGCAAAGTGTTTAAAAAATTTTAAAAAAATTTTATTGTTTTAAAAAAAAAATAGGAATTACCGTTGAAGAGGATATAAGTATAATAATAACAAATAAAAAGAAAAAAATATATTTCATTACTAACGATTGTCATGAAACGGGCGATAATTTGGTTCCATATTCCAGCAAATTGATCTTGTTTTCTTCTTCTTAATATGTTTTGCTATGAGGAGTCAAATATTTAAATTCTTATAATAGTATACATTTTCCTTTTTTTAAAAAAATATATGTATTCCTCTATCTAAATCGTTCAAATTTCTAGGCCTTGAAAAGTAGTTTCATTTCGGCCCTGAATTCGATAATAAATTTGGAAGTTATTTCACTCATTTTGGCTTCAGAATGATTTATAATGAAGTAAAGTAACGTAAAACGTAACGCAATCGAAGACGCAACGCAAAGTAAACATTTTGTGTGATTTATAATGAAGTAAGCATGGTTACATGTAGCCAATCACAGAGCGTTTTGTATGTGGCGCTTCGACAGCTGTCAGTTTAAATTTGACGTTTATGTCATACAAAAACAGATAGCATTTTAGGTCACATTAAGTATTTTAGTGACTTGGGAGTGTAATAAAAAGTTAGTTTACAATGGACAGTGAGGATGAAATGGCTGCTTTATTACTAATTTTATTAAAAATTAAAAAAGATTTAATCACAAATTCTGCTTTTCAACTTGATGTTTTTAAACTCTTTTTCTGTTTTATTATACATAAATGGATATTTGTCTACTAACTGAATCAGCAATTTATCATCCATGATAATAATCACAGAACACAGCAATAATAATAAAGAAATGCAAAATAAAAGACACAAATTTCTCAAAATGGTCGACCAAAGCGTTCACAGATTGAACCAAACAAATATATCGGATCGGTAATATAGCTTTCTGCAATGAAGTTTGAAATAATGCTTCCTGATTGGTCAGAGGTACAAGAAGTAACGCCAGAAGTTGAAAGTTGGCGAACTCCTTGCCTTACGTTACATCGGTCTTGCGTTACTGCTGCGTGTTACGTTTCATTATAAAGCGGTATATGCTGTTACGTATGTTCATGTCTTGCGTTACTTTACTGCACTTGCGTTACCTCTTACTTTACTTCATTATAAATCAGCTTAACTATGCTGAAAGCTGTGGACGTACATAACCGTCATATTTGACTAATTATAATTTTAAAAGAAAAATCGCTAAAACTTATTTCTTTTACTGTGTCACTGGCCTTAGAAAACAAAAATATTTTAATTTTTAAATTAAGAGTTTTTTGATTTTAACTGTTAATTTAAATATTTTGTTTTCTTTGACTTGAAAATGAGAAAAACCTTAGTCTGGAAACATTGTAAATCATTTTACGGTTGTAAACTTTCCATTACACAAAGCCAAGTTATCCAATCAATTCAGGAGTTATTTATTTTTTACCTTTCTACTCCTAATTTTCTCATAGAATAAAACTTGGCTACTCTTAATTAAAAACTTATAATTGTTTGTTTACTTTACTTTTTGTTACTTAGTTAATGTTTACTTGTTGCGTTTTTCTGGTTTTGTTGATGTAATATTTCTCATGATGAAGGTATATGTTTGGTGTATCATAATATCCAATTAAATTATTACAGAATTTAAACAAAAATTGTTTTAATTATTTACACATGAGTTCTGAAACATTTTCCACATGTTAATTATTATAAATAAAAAGAAACTATTGAAATTTACGTGCTTGCAGAAAGCAAAAATTATAAGTAATGCTATGACCAGTTGCACCACCTAAAGTTTAATTTTAAATTTTTTCTTTTTTCTGCTGGTTTTATTTTCTGTTATAACTAGGGTAAATATTAGATTACTAGTTACATATAAACCCAACATAACGAACAAAACATACTTGCTTTTTAAATAACTGTCACTATGTTGTTATAAGTAATTAAAAACATATTTGAATAGCACTTCTGTCAAGTTAGAATTCGTAAACACAGCTGACGATTAAGGTTAGCAAAATTACGCTGCATATATAAGTACACAGTTAATTATCCTATTTTTGCGTGAAATTTATAGTGTTTGCGAAAGAAATATAAATTTCTAAAAACAAAAATACTAAATATCAAAGTTCATAGTCCATCTAAAGGGGAAATTCTTCTATTTTAAATACATTGTCCGCGAGATAACCTCTAAAAGAGGTGTCCGTTTCCCTTATTACATCTTAAATCTATATTGTTTGTTTTTTTAATTTTAATATTACAGACAAAAGTAATATAATAAACGGCAGTTGCGCTTATTACGATAAAAATGAAATAAAATAAAGACAAAAAGTCAATTACGATGTGGAACTGTGTCTTAATAAATAAGAAAAATAGGAAAAAAAAGTTCCACATCGTAATTGACTTTTTGTCTTTATTTTATTTCAATTGCTCTCATGCAGTTTGCAATTCTGTCGGTAGATGGCACCACGGGTTGCTCCTTAGCTCTCATGTCTACCGACGTAGTTACTTTAACATCAGTCAGTTCAGCTTGTAAAAATATCACAGTTCACTAGTCCCATACTGATGAGTCCCTAAAGGACGAAACGCGTCTATGGTTAAAGCTGAACTGACCAGCCGTTTGATGATGACCTGATAAGTTGATTCAAACGTAGGGATGTTGCGATACCTATAAAATATCGATACCAGTATCGAAAGAGTATTCAAAAATAAAGTATCGATAGAATCATTATCCTTTCGACTTATTAAAAAAAAAAATTCTCAGCCCACTGTTACCTCTTAGTATCAAATACAAGGTGCCTGTTACATTAGCGCACAATGCGTCTCAATTAGGGATGGGACATCGAATCAAAAATATCGATGTTATACATCGATGTTGACATCGGTGATAGGCATCGATGTAAACAAAATATCGAACACAAAACATCGATGTATTCAAAACATCGATGTTTTTGCAATTTTGCATTCTGATCTGTCAAATCACTGATCTAGAATTTCTTATTTGATTGACATTATTACGTTGTTTAAGTAAAACAAGAGACAGATGCTGGGTTGCATGATAGTTTTATCGGTTCATTAACAACTAACGGTTCAATAAATTTTAGAATATCCCTATTGATACTGTTGTCAGATAAACAATTCTTTAACTAAAGAGCTCTTTATTTTTTTCTTGCAACCCAGCAAGAGACTGAAAACTGAAAAACTTGTAAACCCTTTCCCAACAGTTGAACATGAGCACTTGCTTTTTGTATGTAACTTTCTTATAAACGAATCAACGACATAAACGTGTATGTACTCTTACTGCGTAGTGCAGTTTATTCTTTTTCTCTAATGCGTAGACAAAATGGTGAATGTGAACGTTGACAATAAGACTAAGGCCATGGCGATGTGACGTTGTATGTCTACAAGAGAAACCAACGAAAACTGCTGAATAAGTAAAATCCCCAACTCTAATTATATATTATTTATTATTCAAAAACATCGATGATTTATTGTAACATCGATGAAAACATCGATGTTTAAAAAGAATGACTATCGATGTTCAAACATCGAACATCGAAAATATAACATCGATGTTTTCGAAACATCGATGTTTATCGCCCATCCCTAGTCTCAATTTTAGCGAGCCTTTAGTTTAGAAGTACATTTATTCATATAAATTTACATACACAAATTCTCTTGAAGTTATATTTGCATGATATGAGAGAGCAAAATAATTACTTTAATCAAGAATTTGTACTAATAGTTATTTTAGCATACAGGTATATTATATCATCATATATTGTAGTTAAACTATTAAACTTCAATTAAAAATAAAGATTAACATTGGTAATAATATGAATAAACATGAATGCATTATACTCATCAAGTTCGAAATGTATGCTTATAGCATAGCACATCACAGTATACGAGAATGAAAAGCTCCAGAGATTTAAAGGTCAAAATGTTATATGTGAATCCATCACATTTGACATCTACTGAAGCATCTCATATAAAGGTTAAAGTTGAAATGTTTACTTGAATAACTTTAGATCCTTTATATTTCTGTCAATCATTGTTCGCGGAATTAAAACGGGAACCCTCTTAAATACACAACGGACCATTTCTTCTGAAATCTTTTGAAAAGAATCGTAGGTAAAAGGGTTCTTTGAAGATACCAAAGGTAGTATTAAATTATATGTCAGTCGAAAGTATATTGTTTTCCAACAAACAAAGAGAAAGAAAATGGCCCTGTGATGTCTTTGTCTTCGGGGAATGAATTTAAATTTTTTGTTTGAATGCAAGATGTTCTTCCCAGTCAAATGTTTTACGAGTAAATATACGAAGGAGTAGGCGAGTTAATTAGAGAAGTTCCTGTGCTTATTTTTTGGGCGTTAAAAACCACAAATTAAACTTCGTCTTACATTGGAAACTTGTTTCCGTTTTGTTTAAACAAGGTGGATATTAAGATTTACTTTTATTGCACATTTTGAGTACTTAGTAGGGATTTTCAACCCTCAAAGATGGCAAATACCTTTAGATGTGTTTCTTTAGATTATCTTCCAAACACTCAGCAAATAATTAAATATTAATACGAGTAAAAAATCATTTCATTTCTTTCCTTAAATCAAACAAAAATATAATTCAAATTTTGCAGTGCTCAGTATTAAAAATATTGCCGTATTATTATTAATGATGGCAAATTGAAAAGGTCAATTTATCTTTAAGAAATTATAATACCTTCAGTGGACGTATTGACAACTCATAGCCATATCTGAATCATTCCCAAACAGTTCGTTGAATTTTGTTGTGGTACTATATAGTTGCAAGAACTATGGTTACGTTCAATTGGACTAGCGCTAGCGAATTTGTTGTTCTGAACTGTGCGCTAAGTACAGTTTTGCTCGAGCAGTTAGCGAAAATATCGAGCATATGAAATCGGCGCTAAGTAGTTGACAGCAGACATGATGCAACTTAACAATTGTATTTATTTGAGAATGTTGATGGTACTTTAAGTTTGAATGAAAATGGAATGCCAATTATGATTAATGCTAACAATAATTACATATTTATTTTATAGTTTAATACTTTATGCATTCAATAATTAACATAATCTTATTCTATAAATCGTGTTTTTTTTTAGCTGCATCGAATTAAAATATAAAGGTAATGAGGAACAAAATACGGGACATTCAAAATAAGAAAATATCAAATTTCTAAGGCTATGATTATATTATAAATAAATTATCTTATATTAGAAGCAATTTCGTTTTTTGTAATGATGCAACTGTTGTTATTTCAATATTCTGTTCAGAGAATTCGCTTATTAATATTTTACTGTATCCCAACTGTATTCGTTTGACACTTCATCAAGCGCTTCTAAAATTTGATCGTTCAGAACGTTCGAGCGTTTTGCAATAATGTAGCGCTAGCAGCTTTTGAAATGTTACTTGTTTTGAACACAGCCTATGTTTCACAACTGCCCGTTACTAAAAAAAATTCATTTAGACCTAGAGATGAGAATTCTAGTCCATTTGAGTGAACTAGTTCATTCGTTCTCGTTCACCAAAAAGATTAGTTCACTGAACTAGTTCATTAGTTCACTTTCGTTCACGAAATTTTTAAGACTATGATGAACGGAAATCGTATTGTATTGTGATTCACGAGCGAGAACAAGTGAACTTTTAGGATCTGGTTCCAGTATAATTTGACAGCAGCAGAGCGGTGATCGAAGCAATGACCACGAACGAACGAAGCTTAGTAAGCTCCTCTAGTAACTAGTCTTGTTCACTCGTTCATTTGTTCTCCGTTCTCCGCTTT
Organism: Pterostichus madidus; assembly: GCA_911728475.2. Classification (NCBI taxonomy): domain Eukaryota; kingdom Metazoa; phylum Arthropoda; class Insecta; order Coleoptera; family Carabidae; genus Pterostichus; species Pterostichus madidus. The sequence goes on from OU452318.1 coordinate 11,378,540, forward strand.
CGATTCGACCTCATCGGCCGTGTCGCCGTGGTGGTGAATCATATCAGAATAGTTCGCAGTGTACTAGTCTTTAATAATTTCACGAACTAGTGTCGTTCACTATAAGGAATAGTTCATATAAACTAGTTTGTTCACGAACTACACACCTCTATTTAGACCTGTGCGCCTAGTATATCCGAAAAAATGCCAACAAAGGCGGCGCGCTGGTTATGTTCAAATATGTTTATTCGTCAACGGCGGCACGCCGGCCTTAATATATTTAAAAACGTGATTAGGGGTAGGTGATTCAGTGATATCGAGTCGGACTGTGGATTTGAGAACTCGGGTTTGATTCCCATAGCCGTCAAACAAATTTCACAACATTAAAATTACCCCTGTGGCTTCCCCTCTCTGTCGAAGTAGATCTCGGTATGTGATAATTTATGCGCGTGCAATGCGGTTATAAGCCGTGAAATCATGGCCTAGAGGTAATCTTAATGTGGTGAATATATATATATATATATATATATATATATATATATATATATATATATATATATATATATATATATATATATATATATATATATATATACATAAATTTCTAAAATATTTTTTTATACAATATAAATACAAATACACATAACAAATAGACAAAAAAATATTTAAATTTGTGAAATAAATTACCAGTCTTTGTCGTCTGGGTTTGTATTGAAGAAGAAGGACAATAACTCTTCCATAAATTGACACCATTTCTACAATAAATTCCGATTTACAGTTTTTATTTTCTAATATTTTGTGTCTGTGTATACTTAATAAACTTAGATTACTCAATCGTTACCATAGGGAACATGTTGCTAGCTGGCCATAAGAATATTACTGGAAAGTTTCAGCTTGAATTTATTGTTTTTTTTTGGGTTTATTTGGGCATTATTGGGTTTTTTATAATGTTGACAAATACACTTTTTAATTCAAGTTATTTAATTCTAGATTAATTTTGTATATAATGTTTAAAATGCATATCGTATACTACTAAAAATTAAAACAAAATTTATGTACTATTATGTAATAATTGCAAAAAATATATATTTATTTTATTGTGAATTAAAAACATAATTTGCTCTTTCATGTTATTGTCATACTTATTTAATTTAAAACTATATTTCAAATTTGCCGATAAAAAGATTGGGTATCAATCAGTTTTTGTAATAATAACATAATATAAAATAAATAATATTTTGATTTTGACATTTGTTAAAGTAATGGAATGTGATACTAAGATTTGATATAATAAATGATAATTTAAGTTATGAGAGATTATGTATTATTACACCGCAAAATATATAAAAGATGTTTATGATCCAAGATTCACCCTGGGTGAATTTTCAACCATTCAACCAAATGGGTTTTTTAGTGGGTTTATTTGGGTTTTTTTTAGGAGGGTTTTATAAAAAAAAACCCAGGTGGATTTTTTTGGGTGGGTAAAATATGAACAAACCTGCTTTAAACTTAGTATTGAAAATGACTAAAATTGTTTAAAACTATCGATAGCTATGAAATTGAAACAAAATTAAACAAATATTTGACGTTCAATCTATCAAAACTGTCAAAATAAATTCTTTATTTATTATTTCATTTATTTTGTCAGACAAAACGTCAAACATTTGTTTAATTTTGTTTCAATTACATGCCTATCGATAATTTTGAGAAAATTTTCGTCATTTTCAAATCTAATTTGTGTCGTTACAAAGTATGTGAAATTAATTTTATTTATTGGTTCAGATGCAGAATTTTAAGCCCTAAAACTTTTATTTCAAGCTTTTCTGCTTAAAATATTTAGGGAAGCAGGAAATTACAAAATTATAATTTTACATGTTAAAGTCCTATGTTCGAGAGTCATGGTCACGACCTAGTTAATATCCAGGATGAGGGGGCCCGGTTTGCCCCTCCCCCTGCGGACGCCCATTACTATAAATATTTTCAACAATAGTCTGCAGTGAATTATTTTAAAATTGTTGTTTTGTACACTCGGCTAAAAAAAAATAATTGAATAGCAATTCCATATATGGCAGATAATTGGCAACAAAATGAAGCAGTGCTCTTCATTCGCTGATGGTTCGTTAGTTCATTATTTTGATCTGCAGGGCAGATTGCAAAAAAATTCATATCAAATTTCAAATATTGCAGTACTATGTTTTGAACTATAACGATATATTAATTGGCAATCCATGTGGAAACGTGAATAACTGAACGTACTGAAACATTTTATTAGGTAGATACCTATTTCCTGGGTTTACAGAATGCAATAAGGCAATATATTGGAATTTCTATTCAATTAACTGCAGCTTCATTCAAATACTTTCACAAGATTATGAATGTATTGAAATTACTTAGTAAAATTATAAAAATATTTTATTATTATTATTTTTTTTATTATAGCCTTTATTGTGTCTTATTAGTAATCAGTTTGTTAGAACTATAAACTAATATGGTATAGCGCATTTAACATGAAAGAGATTACGCCCAGTGCTCACTACACTTAATTAAATACATAAATTATTTTCCACTAATATAATGCAGCATTACACAAGGTTTGGTAGGTCGAGTGGGTGGTGTCGTTTGAGCCTGTAGATGGTTTCACTGTTATCTAGAATATTTACTGCGAGTGTATTGGGATGGTGTTCCAGTCTTTGTTGATATCTGTTGCTAAGTCGTCTGATTTCTTCTTTTACAGTTGGAATCTTTAAGTCATGATGAAGTGTGTCATTGGTGACATAACCAATGCCGGCTTTACAAATTTGGAGGCCTAAGGCGGTAGCAAATTAGAGGCCAGTGGCGGGGGAGGGGGAAGCTATTATATGCCATATAAAGGCATCCAGAAGAAAAAAATTAGTACATAAATGTAAATATAATGTATAATAGTCACGTAACAAAAAATTTAAAAAAATGCACCTACACAGGATCACATTCAGCGGATGCATTTGATAAAGGATGCGTTAAATATATTTGTAGGAGAGTCATTATATTCGGAAATATTACTTGTAATCTATTTTTAATAATCAATACATATTTTTCTTGAACTGAGGGATTGTTTGGAGTAGCCTATGCACTTTGTGCTATGGGACGATGCTACGTACTACTGTTACTGCCACAACGCGACTACACAGTGCTGCCACATGTACTTATATATAAGGTGGCTTAACACCCCAAGTGAGGTTGCGCCGCTCCTTTCGGAGCTATGTAGATCTATTTATTGGAGTAGATCAGTCTCCATTTCTTCTTCACTTCTGCTATATTGTTTTTATTAAATCTCTCCACATCTTTCGGTCTCTTGTTTTATTCTTCCAATTATAGATTCCTGCCTTTTTTTAATCTTCTTCTACTTCCCGTAACCATGTCGATCTGGGTCTGCCTCTGCTCCGTCTTCCTCCTGGTTTCCATTCGACTATTGCTTTTATTGCGTCCTTTTCTTCCGCTCTCCATACATGTCCAAGCCATCTGGCTCTCTGTTGCTTTACCTTCTTCACTATATCTTCTCCTCCCAATGCTTCCTCTATTTCATAGTTCATACGTTGTCTATATTCGTTTTCTGCTATCTTTATAGGACCTAGAATAGTTCTCATTATCTTCCTTTCCATTACTTTTAGAGTTTCTTCATCTTTCTTTGCCATTGTCATTATTTCTGCAGCGTACAGTGTTATTGGTCTTATAATCGTTCTATATATTTTCATTTTAGTAGCATGTGTAAGTAATTTGCTTTTAAGTAGTGTTTTGTTGGCTTAAAAGGCTCTATTTGTAGCTATTATCTTGTCTTTAATTTCTATCTCTCTCTCTCCCGAACTTGATATTGTTATTCCTAAATATTTGAATCTGTCAACCTGCTCAAAATTACATTGACCTATTTTTATATCCCTGGTCTCAGCTTTTTTTCCTAATATCATTATTTTGGTCTTAGACTCGTTTATTTTTAATCCCATTTTGCTGCCCTCATCTATTATTTCTCGTAATATTTCGACCATTATCTTCTTTTTTTTTTGTAATTATTGTTATATCATCTGCATTTGCGATTATCTGTGCTCCTCTTGTTCTAAGTGTTCCTTCTTTATTTATTTTCCTCATTACGAATTTAAAAGCCAAATTAAACAGTGTAGCTGATAATGCATCACCTTGCCTAACTCCTTTATTTATTTCTATCTCTTCTGTTTCACCTTTTTGTGTTTTTACTGTGATTTTTGTTTTTCTCATTGTCATTATTATTATACGTCTTAACTTCGCTGATATTCCTTGTTCTCTCAAAGCTAACAATAATCTTTCTCTTTTTATAGAGTCAAAAGCTTGTTTGAAGTCTATGAAAAGCATTTCCGTGTTTATATTGTAATCAAGAGTTTTTTCTATTATTTGTTTTACTGTATGTATCGCATTCACCGTCGATCTTCCTTTAGTAAAACCGCACTGATGTTGTCCTATGACATGTACTTAGGTATAATATATACCTAAAATACAAAAACAATTCGTTGCGGAAAATAGTATTTATAAAATTAAATTTTTATTTTGCATAGTAATTGTATATTAATTTTTTATATCGCCTTATGGCAAAACCGGCCCTGAACATAACCATGGTGCGTTTGTGATCTTACGCAGTGTAGTTGACTGAAACCGCTGCAGTACTGCTGTGGATGATTTGCTGGCTGTGTCCCATAATTCTATTCCATGTGTTCAAATGGGTTTCAGGATGATTTTGTATAGCAGTAACTTATTTTCTATAGACAATTGAGATTTTCTGCTTATGAGCCAGGACATTTGATTTCTTTTGATTCCGAGTTGTTTTCTTTTGATCGCAATGTGGTTCTGCCAGTTTAATTTTGGATCGATTCGCTCCCTCGGATTGGGGATAAAAATATTACATTTATTATTTTGAATCTCACTTCGAGTTGCTGTTTATTATTACCAATTCAGCATTTGATTTTATTCTAAATAAGACTTTTTACTATAAACTCTGCTACAGATTCATTCAATATAATATCCTAAGCATCTTTCCAAAAGTTGACCAAGATTTGCTTTGTCAAATTTATTAAATAAATAAATAAATATATCATCCTGCCTTCTACCCAATACTGGATATGGTATGGTTCTCTATCGTACTCGGTACATGATATATTTTATGTGTGAAGTGCGGTTATCAGCTGTCAAATCACGGCTCCAAAGATGATAGTGGAATGGGAGGTACAGGGATAGTTTTAATATGTTGAAAATTGTTTGTCGACTGTAGGGAGGTTTTCAAATCAACAGGCCGACTCGATACCACTGAGTTACGTACCACATCAAATTTATTAATATGGATTATTGCCGATTTGAGAACCCGGATTCGATTTCCAGAGCCGAGAAACAATTATCACCCCATTAAAATTACCCCTATGGTGCCTCTTCACTAACATCTTTCGGAGGTCGCGGTTAGACGGCCGATATTCGCACTTTTTTATACAATTTGTTTAAATCAATAAAGACCAGCATAGCCATCTTCAGGTCAAACGTAAATTTTAAATATATAATAACATGTAGAATAAGTTCATACATACATACATATCTTCACGCTATATCCCAACAAATGGGGTAGCACGAACCCTAAAATCACTCATAAAACATTCACTCATCACACTCATCAAACAATCAGCCATTGTCAAATATTTTCATCCAAACATACCACCCTCACTTCAACCACATTCATAGATCACTCCATATAAACTCATTCATTTATTACACTCGATATTATTATCACACAACAAACCTTCAATCACATCATTCCTATTCACTTATCATTCATTTTCTTTCTTTAACGTACATAGCATATGCATAAAACATCTCAAATTACACACGTTTACTCCTAACAACGAATCTAAAAACGAAACTAACAACGAATCTACAAGATTAGAAAAGATGAAAGCGATAGTCTGCACTTATATATGAAAGAAAAGACCACACAATGCAGTAACTGAAAATGAAACAAAAAAGATAAGAAAGGGAGGGAACGTCGCCCTGCGCTTATTTTTGAAAGTGAATTTCACACAATTGCAGTTAAACACTACGTAATAACTGAAAACGAATTAAAAGATATGAAAGGAAGGGAGTGTCGCTCTACGCTTGTTTTTGGAAGTGAATTCCACACAATTGCAGTTAAACACTCAATGTCAGATCAGAAAAGAATAAAAAAGATAAGAAACGAAGGGAGTGTCGTCCCTGCGCTTGTTTTTGAAAGTGAATTTCACACAATTACAGGTAAACACTCTAATGAAATTACTAAACAACGAAACTAAAATCTAAAACCCTGCGCTTTTCTGAAATCATCAGATTCATTCCGCAATTAATCTTCGCCAAACGTTCCTATCCTGACACACCACTTTTGCTTCATCTACATTCATAATTTCTTTCATACAAGCACGTTTGTTCCTCGTACTCGGAAACTTTCGTTCACGCAACAATCCTTCTATCATATTCATCCATTTATAATAATAAGTTTTAATAAGTTCAATGTTGTGAATTGAATATTTAGAGCACACATATATCAAAATGAAAAAAATCTGGTGTGGTCACCACACGACTTTCTTATACACAGCATATTTAATATGAAAAACGCTGAATTGAACACTTATGACTTGCTCCTTGCGTTTGACAATTATTATTTGACATATAAATGTGAAACATGTTTTTGTTTTTTGTTTCTATTGCTACTATGATTATTCGAATATATTATTAAATATAAAAATTAGCTTTTCTCAAAATTAGACGCATATACAGAAAAATTGCAAATAACATTTTATGTTCCAAATATTTTTGCTAACATCTTTTATTTGAAACTTTTTTTCGTAACTGATTCCATTTTTGAAATAAATGGAATTTATTGTTTTATGTGTCCAGTAAACTTCCTCTTCCGGTTTTTCAATTTCATTCAAAATCAACTCAGCTCTTCGTATTTTCATGAAACTTATAATTACCAAGTTTCGTTAACAAATCTTATCTCGTTCATGAGATATTGCACGACCGGACACACATCCATCCATCCATCCATCCATCCACACACACAGACATCATTGAGAAAATGATCAAAACGGATTCAGTGGACCTCAAAACACGTATTTCCGGGAAAATCTCGTCAACGATTTTTTTCATGATTCCAATACTTCCTTATATAAGAAAGTAAAAGTAAACACGATTCTAAAAGTTGAAAAAATGGAATGAATCTAAATTTATATATTTGCCCTAAAGAGTGATCGTCGACGATTCTACATGTCAGTATACCTTTAAAATTTACGTTTGACCTGAAGATGGCCATAACATTGGCTGAAACGTTGTCCATGATTCTTCATTAACCTACAACTTAAGCCTACTTGTATGTCCATTATTACCTTATCATATTACATTTGGCTTATTAAAACATTCTACTAAAGACCAGCATAGTTGTTTTATTCAAACTCACTTGTTATTACAAGAAATAATGGTGGTAGATGATTTTACATTATTTTTTAATGTAGTGTATGGTCAAAAATTTTAAAGGATATTAAAAATTAACAATCAAACAAATAATAAATTAAAATAAGAATTAATTATGTATAACAAAATAAATGAAAAATATTTCGGTATTGATTAGAATAATTTTCATATTCCATTGGTTCATACGAGTATATCTACTATACATATTTACATATTTCAATAATTTCAGTTAAAATAATAGTTTTTGATTAACAAATATTGGAATTCCAACGTTCATTTAAAATTGATAATTAAACGTAGTCGTAATTATTGAACATACGAGTAGAAATTAAAAATAAACTCGTAATTAAAATTTAAAATCTCTATATGATGAAGTAGAGAACCTAATGAAGTAGATTACATGATGAAGACAGCACAGGAATTCGATTCTAATTATTCTCATAGCGAAATGTCATTATTGCTAAACACAGTGTATCCATCTAATGATACAAAACAAAAATTTCAATGACTGTTCACCGTAATTGACTCTGGCAGATGCAATGATGTATACATTTTGAGTTAAATTATTTTTGTTATTAAACTGTCAAACTTTACCGATGAAATTATTATTACTGCACATAGAATTTATATTGCAGATGATATTTAATTAGTATTATAAATAAATAAATGGGGTAAGTGGGTCAGTGGTATCGAGTCGGTCTGTAGATCCTTAGAACACTGGTTTGATTCCCACAGCCGACAATAATTTTCACCACATTAAAATTACCCCTGTGGCTCCCACACTACTAACATCTTTGTGATTTGATGGCTGGTAACCGCATTTCACGCGCATAAATATATTATCGCGCACAGTGCCACACCCAGTAATGGGTATATATATATTAATATTTATTTATTATATAATTATATAAATAATTAAAATAAATATATCATCACGTCTTTTACTCATTACTGGGTGTGGCACTCTGCCAAAGCAGATCTTGGTAGGTGATATAATTATGCGCGTGAAGTGCGGTTACTAGCCGGCAAATCCCGGTCTCCAAAGATGTTTGTGGTGGAGGAACCACAGGATTAATTTTAATGTAGTGAAAATGAGTCATAGAATTTTTTTTTTATTTTGCCCCAAGGGCCAAATACAAGTGTTTAGGATTATAAGTGGTACTTTATTTGAGGAGTAATTATGCAAAAAAATTTTTTTGTTTGTACAGATTTATTCTAAATTTACGATTAAATAAAAATTGTAGAATATTGCATGCGTATTGCAGTTCTTTTATGCAGCGTATAATCCGCTCTCTATTCATCAAATAAAACATATTCTTACTATGAAATAAATACATTTTATTTATTTGTAATAAAAAACAAAATATATGTTTTTGTAATTTATCAATAATTGTAATAATTTTAAATATGCTCAAATTTATTTAGGAAATTATAACAGTTAATTCTGTTAATTTTATATATTTTTTTGTGTTTTCTAATTTTATTTTTCATATGTATCTATTTTATTATTATTGACATATATTTTATTTTGAATTTGAAATTTTGCAAATATTTGTTACAAACGTTTTGTTTTTTTTTAAGGATTGTTTGATATTATGATTGATTTGTTATTGTATTTGTAATTTACCGTGCTGCGTATATTATTTCTCGATTCATAAATTATAATTTTTTTCGTACATTCTGGAAGCCTTTTATTTATTTAATATTTATAATAATTTTGGATCCAACTTAAATATTTATAAAACATGTTGATGTATATTTAATATGATAATTTTAAAAAGTCAAAAATATAACTAAATACATTCATGAATTCTTTACAAACACCCTTTTTTGTAACATCGAAATAAATAAAAAAAATTATATAGAAGAATAAAGTAAGTTAGTTTCATTTTTCTTAAAGGGACGTTCCCATTGGTGACATAATAAATAACTATTTATTTCCACCGAAACATGAAAAATTCTTACCTTCAAGTATCCAAATATAATGTCACTGCTGCCAACAACCACAATTTTTCCTTTGAAAAGTCACTACACTTCTGTCCGTCACCAAACGCACTGAAAAAGAAAAAAATATATTAAATACATTACTCATTTGTACATAGACATAAATTTAATTACTTTAATCTCATTTAGTTGAGGGCAGAAAAGAATATTATTAAAAAAACAGTAGGTACTTGAAAAATCAATTATTATTTTACAGAGAAAAATTTTGCCGCTGCATGTATAATCCATTTGGATAAAGAGTCTCGGATGGAAATAATTTCACCGTTAGCTAAAATTTTCTCTTTAAAATGTTTATTGATGTTTAATTAGTTGGTAAATATTTAATTACAAATATAATACCAGCCTAGAATCACTTAATTCTTTTTTCGTAAAAAATGCAATAATACTAAAAATGCTGTTATCTTACATTTATTGAATCAACAATTAATTTTCAATTTTTTAACTAAATTTAACATTAAATATACCTTAGATACAAAATGTATAGCAGTATTACTTCAATTTTTTTTTACAAAAAAATTAAAGTACCCACAAATGGACTATCATGAATATATCTTGTAGGTTGTTTGACGGATGAAATGAATGGCAATTATTATTTAAAACAAACTTTATTATTATACCGTTTTTAAACACAACGTAAAAGTTTTAGTTAAATATATCATCACACCTACTACCCATTACTGGGTGTGGCACTCTGCCGAAGCAGATCTCGGTAAGTGATATATTTTTGTGCGTGAAGTACGGTTACCAGCCGTCAAATAGCAGCCCTCAAAGATGTTAGTGGAGGGGGAGCCACAGGAGTACTATTAATGTGGTGAAAATGTTTGTCGCCAGTAGGAATCGAACCAGAGTTCTCAGGATCCACAGGCCGACACGATAACCACAATGCCACCTATTCCATAAAGTTTTAGTTAATAAAAAAATTTTTACTTCGTACATCGGTTGACTTCAAATTCTATCTGAATATTAACAACATACTTAGTATATGTCTCATTAAAATTTTATTCAATTCTCTGGCATACTACACGAGAAATAAAACATCAAACTAAAAAATAAGGCTCGGGCCAACTGATATAACGCAGAGCTTGTAGTCAAAAATACTTAAATTCCATCAATTTTAATTAAATAAATTTCGAATAATTACTAGTATAAAAACTGGTTACAATAAGTTTCGATTTAAATACAATATTATTATATACATAGGTAAAGCTGTTTAAACTCCATTCCCCTTATGAGAACGATTACGTTATATGTGGACGAGGTTATCATAGATACGATAAAATATATATTTTTTACTTTCTTATACACAGTAGAAGGAAGTATTGGTATCGTGAAAAAAATCGTTGACGAGATTTTCGCGGAAATACGTGTTTTGAGGTCCACTGAATCCGTTTTGATCATTTCCTCAATGATTCTCTCTCTCTCTCTCTTTCCCTCTCTCTCCCTGTGTGCGTGTGTGTGTGTGGCGGGGGGTGGTGTGTGTGTGTGTGTGTGTGTGTGTGTGTGTGTGTGTGTGTGTGTGTGTGTGTGTGTGTGTGGATGGATGTGTGGCCGAGTGTGCAATATCTCATGAACGAGATAAGATTTGTTAACGAAAACAATAAATCCATTTATTTCAGAAATGGAATCAGTTACGATAAAAACTAATTTATATATTTAATAATATATTCGAATAATCATAGTAGCAATAGAAACAAGAACATGTTTAACATTTATATGTCAAATAATAATTGTCGTAAGTGTTCAATTCAGCGTTTTTGATGCTAAATCAATTTCATTGATCAAATAGTAAGTAATTTTATATTATTTCAATTTCTATTCATATAAGTTTATTTATATAAAATTTTGTTAGGAAGTTATCTATAATGAAAATTAAAAAGAAATCAGTAAAATTCCAAAATTTATTAAAAAAACGATACAATTAAACTAAAAGGATGCAAAATGAATACAGAAAAAAAGAAAATAATATTTGGAACATGTTTAATAATATTATATAACATTCATATTTTCTAAATATTAAATATGCTGTGTATAAGAAAGTCGTGTGGTGCCCACACCAAATTTTTGAATAATATTATACGCACCTATGCGAATGGCATTAACGTATGTCTTAATAAATAAAGACACGTTTCATATTTTTCACGTTCTATCACATTTATTATTTTATCCACAACTTATATATTATAAAGACATAATTACATTGATTTCAGTTGTATTATATGGCTCATAGAACACTAGTGTTTTATATTCCATAAAACACCGTAAACAACTTGTTACTTAGCAACCATTTCATGATCTACCGTATTTTGAGAAACTATATATAACTGAATTAACATTAAACGTTACGACCAATCTTTTTCGATACCTATAATTATGAGTTGTATTTTATTGGTATATAAAACACTTGTATAATAAATAACTATTATCCACAACTCATATATAATAAAGACATTATTAGACTGATTTCAGTTGAATTATATGGTCCATAAAACACTAGTGCTTTATATTCCATAAAACACTGTAAACAACTTGTTACTTAGCAACCACTTCATGATCTACCGTATTTTGAGAAACTATATACATATAACCGAATACACGTTAAACGTTACGACCAATCTTCTTCGATACCTATAATTATGAGTTGTGGATACAATTTTGTATTACACTTATGTTTTATTGGTATATAAAACACTTAAGAATATTAAACTTTTCTTGCATGTTTTATATACCTAATAACACACTTGTATAATAAATACCTATTCATGAAAACGTTGGACAGTTCTTACTCATAAAAAAATTTATATTTACTTTGTTCACCTTTGTTTATAAAATAAAAATAGAGACCTATGGTGATGATTTTGTTATTTTCTCGCCTGTCATTTCTAAGTTTGTGACATTTTTGATACATAAATACAAACTGAGAAATAAGAAATGACTAGAAAAATGTTGGGTAATCGAATGCAGAAAAGTGTTTGTCATCTTCATGATTATTTTGAGCTGGAGTTAGAGAATAGAGGAGCTTTAATTAATTTAACTGTAGTACAAGAAGTAATGTGCATTGTATTTTGTATTTCCATATATTATTTATTTATATATAATAATAATACACATACAAATTTATATTCCTTTGAGTTTTATTTTACAAAATTACATATTTCAATAAGGTAGATAATATATTTCGTGGATTAAGATAAATTTATATTTGGTTTTTATTTAATATATCCAGAATTTGGTTTCATTTATAAAGTAATATATATTTTAATGACATTTAAATTTTAGGTTATGTTTTAAAAATGTCAATCTAATACCAATGTAAACGTTTTAAGTACAAAATCTTGAATCACATGGATACCGAATGTGACGTAATAGTTTTCATACAGGGAATGAAGTGTAAGTCCGCATAAACGATAACAAACTCTCGCACGCAATTGCTGGAATTGTTCACATAATTTCGAAGTGGACAGACCAAATAGACTTTTGATTGATTGGATATAAATTCCGATTGACAATGAGTTGAGACTTTATCGAGCGGAAATGAATGCATGCAGATGTGATGGCTCCAAGCTATTAAAATTTGAATAAATTTCCTTTTCCTGCTAATGAACTCTCCATGATCGAATGAACAAACATCCTTCATGAATTATGATAAGTGGTTGACACTTACGCTCCTATGTACTACGTAGTAGAGGTGTGTAGTTCGTGAACGAACTAATTCATATGAACTATTCCTTATAGTGAAAGACACGAACTAGTTCGTGAGTTTATTGAAGACTAGTTCACTGCGAACTATTCGGATATGATTCACCACCACGGCGGCACGGTCGATGAAGTCAAATCGAAAGCGGAGAACGGAGAACAAATGAACGAGTGAACGAGACTGCTAGTTCACTGCGAACTATTCGGCTATGATTCACCAGCACGGCGGCACGGCCGATGAGGTCGAACGAAAGCGGAGAACGGAGAACAAGTGAACGAGTGAACGAGACTACTAGTTCACTGCGAACTATTCGGATATGATTCACCAGCACGGCGGCACGGCCGATGAGGTCGAACGAAAGCGGAGAACGGAGTACAAGTGAACGAGTGAACGAGACTACTAGTTCACTGCGAACTATTCGGATATGATTCACCAGCACGGCAGCACGGCCGATGAGGTCGAACGAAAGCGGAGAACGAAGTATAAGTGAACGAGACTACTAGTTCACTGCGAACTATTCGGCTATGATTCACCACCACGGCGGCACGGTCGATGAAGTCAAATCGAAAGCGGAGAACGGAGAACAAGTGAACGAGTGAACGAGACTACTAGTTCACTGCGAACTATTGGGATATGATTCACCAGCACGGCGGCACGGCCGATCAGGTCGAATCGAAAGCGGAGAACGGAGAACAAGTGAACGAGTGAACGAGACTAATTACTAGAGGAGCTTACTTCATACTTAGTTCGTTCGTGTCACAAATATTATTTTTAAATAGCAATTTTTAATTTCTTTCATTTGCTCTTATTTTCGTATCTTGTATTTATATTGTCTTTATTGTTGTTTTTTTATTTTTATAATTTTATTTTGTGTATTTTTTATTTATTTAAAAATACAACTTTAAAAAACCAATTTTGTCTTTTATTTTTTTCTTCTTGCTGTCAAATTATACTAGAACCAGATCCTAAAAGTTCACTTGTTCTCGCTCGTGAATCACAATACAATACGATTTCCGTTCATCACAGTCTTCAAAATTTCGTAAACGAAAGTGAACTAATGAACTAGTTCACTGAACTAATCTTTTTGGTGAACGAGAACGAATGAACTAGTTCACTCAAATGAACTAGAATTCCCATCTCTACTAGGTAGACTAGTTTTGGTATTGGTTTTGATAAAATTGCCAGACAAGACAAAGATGAGATTAGTTCCTTTCTACTAATTGACCAATATCAATACGAAAAGCAAAGATTTGTAACCAATAGAGTTGTTGATTGAATATTCGAGACTTCGATTATTCGGATTTATTAAAATAAATAAATAATAAATATATCATCACGCCTTCTACCTATTACTGGGTGTGGCACTCTGTCGAAGCAGATCTCGGTAAGTGATATGTTTTGCGCGTGAAGTGCGGTTACCAGTCGTCAATCCCAGCCCCCAAAGATGTTAGTGGTGGCGGAGCCACAGGGGTAGCTTTTGAAATTATGAAAATTGTTTGTCGCCTGTGGGAATCGAACCAGGGTTCTCGGGATCCACAGGCCGACTTCATACCACTGAGCTAGCTACCCCATTATTGAACCTTCGAATTTAGATTCAAGCTTTCGAATTTTGGAATATTCCGAATTTACGAATTTTGATATGAATTATTGTCAGAATAAACTCATGTGCAGAGTTTTGTATTAATTCGTAAGTAAATAAATAAATAAATAAATATATCATCACGCCTTCTACCCATTACTGGGTGTGGCACTCTGCTGAAGCAGATCTCGGTAAGTGATATATTCTGCGCGTGAAGTGCGGTTACCAGTCGTCAAATCACGGCCCCCAAACATGTTAGTGGTGGAGGAGCCACAGGGATATCTTTTTCAAATTATGAAAATTTGTCGCCTGTGGGAATTGACCCAGGGACCTCAGGATCCACAGGCCGACTTCATACCACTGAGCTAGCCATCCCATTCGTAAGTAATTATTATTAATTATTATTATTTGCCAAGTTAATTCAATTTAGACTTAAAATTTCGCTACACTGTCAAAAACGTTTTAATTAAGACGTTTTTGTATCCGTTTTATTGTAATTTTAAAACGTTTTACTAAAAGTCCATAGCATTTAGATGGACGGTAAGATGGCTTAATTATCACGCCTAATCTTGCAGAGTTTTTGCAGGATACTTCGCCGAGTTTATTATTTAATTCGTGGCCGACTTTTTGCGAATTATGCGTGAGCGTGATTTCTAGATGACAGATGCGTTAATTCAGTGGCAAAAAATTCTAGAATTCGAAAATTCAAAAGTTCGAAGCTTCGAAGTTTTTGTGACGAAGTTCAAAACATTCGAATGTTCGAACGTTCAGAAATTGAAACTTCGGTGGAAATCAACGGCTCTAGTAACCAGACGCTCTGACTAGATGGGCAAGTTGTGCTCCAAATACGAGGTCTGTATAAAAAATACGCGGACTCTTTGAATTGCGTGGATTTAGTTGGTTCCAAGGGAATCCGCTTGTTGTCTGTCGCTAGATTTGTACAGATCAGTTGTGGAGAACACCGTTTTCCGGTTCATTTGTTCATTAGCTACGCGGGTTTCATTGAAGTGCGATTTTTTCGTTTGTCGGATTTCAGAATGAATGACCTGAAGAAGCAACGACTTGTGAAATTTTTTGTTAAACTTGGAAAATAATAATAAGACAGTTAAAACTAAAAGGCGGCAGTCATAATTAAATAAGTTCTAATAACAAAGACGCCCTACACTTGAATACTTTTTAATATTTAATTTTACATACTAGAAGTTCATGAAATGAAATGAAATTTTAATTTTCCTCGTAATAGTATAAAATTAAAAAGTTCAGAACTGATGGTAGTGCACTGCATCGAGCAATTTTCGACCTCATGTGGAAAGTAAATAAAAATGTCATTTTTCTAGTTAATCATTTCATTTTATATAGAGTTCGGTAGAAAATGTTATATTGATATTTACATTTATCTACTTTGTGAAATACGTTTTTTATAAAAATTATCACTTCTTAGGATTTATTATTATTAATATATATTTTTTAATTTTAGTACTCCTGTCCAAAATAAGAATTCCGCGCTCGGCGAGAAATTTAAATCGCTCTCAACACAACTTTTTTTTAACAGTTGCGTAACAAGGTTCTTTCCGCACTAGTGTTTCTTTGCTTACAGAAACGCACTTGATCTACATTTGTCTACTTTCCATACGTAATCAAGGCAATAATAGTTACGTAATAACAAAGAAATCGCACAGTTGTAGGAAAAAGTGATTAAAAAGTACTTCGTACTTTTTTCAAAAAAAATTCTAAATACTAGTACTTTAGTTTTAAAGTACATTTGAGTATTGATTACTTTTACTCGTTACTCTCGAGTACTTTTATTTAGTACTTTTCCCAGCTCTGCTCCTGTGATATTTTATTTACATTAGAAGTTAAATATTATAATATTTATAAAACATATTATGAAGTGATAATTAGAATTTGTTGTACATTATTATTATAGATAATTGTAGGCAATCGTAGTTAACTGGATAAAAACAAAGTAAAACTTGCGTTTCTTAATTAACGAGCAAGAGGTTGTACATTCAAATGTGGCTGACTTCAATTTATACCGAAAAAATACGATTGTGTCTGAATGATTCGAATTCCACTATAAGCTGTAGGCCCCCTGTACTGTAATTGTGATTAAGTTTCTGTTGTGCAGAATAGAAAATAAATAAACAAATAATATTTTTTAGTGTAGATTTTATTAATCTATGCAATTATATATTAAATACCTTCCATTATTATTTTCTTATTATTACCAGCAGTCATCTATTTTTCTATTGCAGAAGTGGAACCAATAGACTACATTACTTTCTATAGCGCCTCTGCCGGCAAATTTATGAAATGAAAAAAGCGTGCCAGGGTGACAAACTTTTTTTCTATTTTTTCCAATTATGTTGTCAATACTAATGTTTGTGACTCGAACGGTGATGCATATGCGCATGTGACAATTTTATTGCCGCCAGTTTGAAGTTGACATGAAATCTTTAATTTGAAATATTGGCCTGTTTACTATTCTTGGGAAAGAAATGAAAAGATATTCCCTTATTAATTAATTAATTCAAATTACAATCCGGGACGCAACAATTGTAACCAGGCATTTTTCAAACAAATTTCACACTTCGCAAAACAATCACAACAAAACGTAGGTTTGAGGTTATCGGCCAGTGACAGATGCAAGGACGTTGAAAGGAGGGGATATGGCATGACGATACTGTAGCATTGTTTGAAGTGAGGCTTGGGCAAGGGAAAGAGACAACAATAGTTTTTCTGCACCGTGCTTAGCCAAATCTCTTCTTCTTTCAAATATTTTGAATTTTTGTGTAAGAAAAGTGACGTTTAGACGTTGTCAGGGAGCGTTGTTTTATGTAAACATAACCACGATGTGTCATTTGTGTTTAAATTTTTGTGTTGTATGGAATTGGACATATTTTTTTGTGGATAAAATGGTAACAAAGTGTTTATAATTTCAGTTTCCTTGTAAAAATTTATAATCTTCTGGAGAGAATGATTCTGTTCTGTCTATTTAAATTTCAAATCTCTTTATGACACATGTCAATCAATAGCAGGCTAAGCACGGTACAGAAAATAATACTTCTGTCTCTGTCAATCTACCGAGCCTCACAGCCTTGACTTGAATGCCATAGCCCCTCCTTTCGACGTCCTTGGACAGATGACAGATGAACAAATTGGCACATAAAATTTTCAAATTTTAATGTTTATTTTAATATTAATATATTGATTATTTATATATTATAAGGGCAGAATCCGATAGTAAAATGTGAAATATAACTTGCAAAAAAAATTATCATTCATTTACGTTTAGATAAAATGATATGTCGCTTTAAAAATACATTTTTTTCCATAAGAATACATTGGTTTCATCTTAGCTGTACTTCCTAGCATATGATTGGTGCATTATGAGCATGCGTATTGAGATAATAATATGGTCTATTGCCTAAGAGCGCTAAAACAGATTCCCTTTTCATTCCATACATAACTAAGATGAAAATAATATTAATTTGTTAATTTTAAATAAACACTAACTTCTTTAGTTTTATCAGTTTTATTTTATTCAGGGGCTGTGGTTTCGCAACTTGCAACCGCAATTCAAGCGCATAAATATATCACTTACAGAGATTTGATAAGGCAAATAAATGTAATGTAATGTGAGGGTACTGAACTTTACAGTCCTTGAATTAAAAAAAAAATAGGGAATAAAAAAACCAAATATAAAAATCTGGTGTGGGCACCACACGACTTTCTTATACACAGCATATTTAATATTTAGAATATATAATATTATTAAACATGTAAACATTAATTCAGCATTTATCTGTTTGACACATATAAAATATAAAATTTGTTTACGTATAATTTTTTAGTAATGTTGACTACTTTATGTCTAACTTTACTGATGAAACATATACAGGATGTCCGTTTTTCGTGCCTAACCCTTGGTATTTCAAGAACACTGAGATACGAAGTTGATTAAATTGAGGCAAAGTTGCCGAATTAGTTGACCATTTGAATGATGTATTTGTTTTTCCGAAAAAAGACATAGATAACTAGATAAAGCGAAACTTAAAATCTATGTTTTTTGTTTCTATTGCTACTATGATTATTGAAATATATTATTAAATATAAAAATTAGTTTTTCTCAAAATTAGACGCATATACAGAAAAATTGCAAATAACATTTTATATTCCATATATTTTTACCAACATCTTTTATTTGAAACTTTTTTTCGTAACTGATTCCAGTTTTGAAATAAATGGAATTTATTGTTTCGTGTGTCCAGTAAACTTCCTCTTCCGGTTTTTCAATTTCATTCAAAATCAACTCAGCTCTTCGTATTTTCATGAAACTTATAATTACCAAGTTTCGTTAACAAATCTTATCTCGTTCATGAGATATTGCACGACCGGACACACATTCACACACACACCCCCCACACACACCCCCCACACACACCCCCCACACACACCCCCCACACACACCTCCCCCCCAAACCCCTCCCCCACACACACACACACACACACCCCCACACACACAGACATCATTGAGAAAATGATCAAAACGGATTCAGTGAACCTCAAAACACGTATTTCTGCGAAAATCTCGTCAACGATTTTTTTCACGATACCAATACCTCCTTATACTGCGTATAAGAAAGTAAAAATTGGTTTCCATTTAAAATAAGAAAGTTGGACCCAGTATTTTGAGAACCACTAGTTTTAAAAAATGTTGGTTAATAGTTTTGTAATAGACTTATAAAATGGTATTCCTTTGCTAATTTAACCAACCTTGTAGCTTTTATAGTTCTCGAGGTTAGCAATGGTGGTACAAGTAAATTAAACATCCTGTGTATAGTAACTAAACACTGTACACCTAATCCTTCAACAAGTAAGCATCAAAGCAGTTGAAGGTAGTACTAGCGTGAAAAAAAAATTTGCAGAACGGAATGAAATTTGGCGCACGTAAACATTGGATAGTCATACGCATCCTGTTAAAATATGAAACACATTCATCGTCTGTGAACAAATATATTCGCTTGTAAAGTTGAGTTCTTATACAAGGGGCTTACGGCGATCATCACTTAGAATCGCACATATTTGGTTTGTGTACCTCTAAAATTTTGCAGTTTCATTTGAAAAACTAGTATGATGTTCTAGAACTATCCATGTATATTGTATCAGAAGGAGAAAGATTTTTATCGTTTAGTAATGGATATATAACCATGCAAAGCCTTGTTTTTAACGAAAAATTAAGAATCCCAATTTATAATGGCAACACCACACGGTGGTACGGTATTTGAAAATTCACTAGACCAACAAACTGTTGGGATGGCTAGCACAGTGGTATGAAGTCGGCCTGTGGATCCTGAGGTCCCTGGTTCGATTCCCACAGGCGACAAATTTTCATAATTTAAAAAAGCTATCCCTGTGGCTCCTCCACCACTAACATGTTTGGGGGCCGTGATTTGACGACTGGTAACCGCACTTCACGCGCAAAAAATATATCACTTACCGAGATCTGCTGTAGCAGAGTGCCACACCCAGTAATGGGTAGAAGGCGTGATGATATATTTATTTATTTATTTTAACAAACTGTTAACAATTCATGATATTCAAATCATCATAGGTATAAAACACTTATTTTATTCAATTTTTATATTTTTTTGAGCGTCTGAATTCAATTATCCACAATATTTAATTGAATCATTAATTGACAACCGATGGCGCCACCGTCACACTAGTACATAGCCAACTTCATTGAATTGCGCTACGCTTATTATGGCCGTTTCATTTCATCATTTTGCCACATAAAAATTTGTCGTGAGTTTTTTACAGTTTTGGTACGTCAAGTAATGCCATCTAGTGCTTTTTATTTCAATTAAAGGAGAGTGACAACGCTGTCAAGTTCCAAAAACAACCTTAAAATATTTTTAAACTGAAGTTTATGGGATCAAACAAAATACATGTTATAGTACTGGGTGTTTTATTTATACAATCAATATTATTAAATATTATGACTAGTATTCTGAACTTTTGACTAAAGGTGACTAGCTAGTCTAGACTAAGTGAATTTCATTTGGCAACGTAGCATTATTTGTCACTGCAGGTAAATAATGCCGCCATATTGTCCACCCATTTAAATTTTTTGAAGGGTTTATAGGTCAAAAGAAGGAAGTATTACTGAATTATTGGTGCCAACGTATGATAATACATATATAAAGACTAGGCTTGGTTTTAGGATTTTTTCAATCAATGCAAGCGACAGTATTTAATTACAACATATCTCGTTAGAGGCGCTGGTTGACGTACCCGCTCTGTAAATTTGAAACCAGGAATTTTAATGACGAATGAAACGGCCATAATAAGCGTAGCGCAATTCAATGAAGTTGACCATGACTAGTACTACCTTAAGAAGCTCTATACTACTCGATAGTCTTGTGTGCGGTTATACTGATTATCGCACCGTCCAATTTAAAATCTTCGCGTCCCAGAACTACACTTCAGCGATGATTCAGTCAACTTGGAACAGCGCTACGATCAAGTTCATATACTTGAACACAAACTTTGCTGGATTTAATATTTCTGTTTGCTACGCTTCGTCGATCAGCGAATCCTAGCCCTGGTTTGCCACCATTTCACCCTCTTGGTACTCCAAATTCTCCTCAAAAATGTTAGGTTGTTATTGGCTTTAAAGAAAATTAAATGCTCTCAAAGTGTGCGCAGGAATTTTAGAGGCGAGGTAATCGTGTTTGATAACTTTGATGGTCGACGGATTTATTACAAAGGGCATGTGTAAGTTAAACTTTGCGTTTGATATAAAGGTAATGTGTCGTACCACAGATTAAATTGTGTATACAGATGTCTAACTACATATATTAAAATTTGTAGTTCTGGACAAGTTGCAGCGTTAATGTCAATTATTAGTTCATGAAAGATAAATTACGGCTTATGTATTAGCGGTGAATTAAAATGAATTATATGTTGTAAATTATAATTCGTAAATTTTTAGTCTCCTTTAATTAATTGTCCATGAACGAAATAGATATAAGATAAATAATTTTTACTGGAATTCAGCTAACTTATTGTTGAAATTCACTCATAGCCAGAGCTGGGCAAGTACCAGGACCAAAGTACTTAAGTATAAGTACCAGACTTAACCAAGATCAGTACTTGTTTTGCAGTACTTTTTCAAGCACAGTTTGAAAATACTTAAGTAAAGTACCAGTTTCTTTAGACCAAGGTACTTAAAAATAAGTATCTTGCAAGTACCAGTATTGGATATATTCGTATGAAATAGTTTTTCTGTTATTGTTATTTATTTTAATAACAACATATTCTAAACATACATTTTGAAAACGTGAGTAAAAAAAAAAGTAGAGTGTTTAACTGCAATTGTGTGAAATTCACTTTCTTATCTTTTTGTTTCATTTTCAGTTACTGCATTGTGTGGACTTTTCTTTCATATACAAGTGCAGGCTATCGCTTTCATCTTTTCTAATCTTGTAGATTCGTTGTTAGTTTCGTTATTAGATTCGTTGTTAGGAGTAAACGTGAGTAATTTGAGATGTTTTATGCATATGTTATGTACGTTGAAGAAAGAAAATGAATGATAAGTTAATAGGAATGATGTGATTGAAGGTAATAAATGAATGAGTATATGTATATGGAATGAATGTGGTTGAAGTGCGGGTGGTTTGTTTGGATGAAAATGTTTGACGAGGGCTGATTGTTTGATGAGTGTGATGAGTGAATGTTTTATGAGTGATTTTAGGGTTCGTGCTACCCCATTTGTTGGGATATAGCGTGAAGATATGTATGTATGCATGTATGTATGTATGTATGATTAAAAAATAAAAATATTTTTTTATTTCAAAATGAATAGGTACATGCAAAATTTAGTATGTAGTCGGAAATTACAAAAAATATCAGTCTTACATATAAAAATAAACATATATATGTAATACTAGGTACATAAATAAAAATGCACATAGTTCATAAAGTAATATGTAATATATTATTACAACAACAAAAAACAAAAATATACATGTCTGTGCCTCCTCACGTTCATGTCACAGTACAGCACAATAAAAAACTGCATTAACCGCAAACTCAAAGTACTTCAAAATTTCTAAATATTTAAGTACTTTGCGTGATTTTAGTAATATTGGCGTACTTAATTATTTGAAAAGTACTTCAATATTTGTTACATTTACTATCCAAAAATGTAAGTCTTAAGTACAAGCTGAAATTTAGTACTTAAAAGTATTCAAGTATTAAGTAACACAAAAATAAATATACTTCAGTATAAGTATTAAGTACTAGAAGATAACAAAAATTGGTACTTAAGTACTTAAGTATTTAAGTATTGCCCAGCTCTGCTCATAGCGCAGACCAATCATTTTGTTGAATGTGATTTTTTATTGTGGATCCTGAGAACCGTGGTTCGATCCCCACAGCGGACAGAAATTTTCACCAAAAATTTTTTTAAATTTATTTTTTAACTTAAACCTCTTATAGTTTTCGAGATAGCTATGATGGGGCACACTTAAATTGAACATCTTGTATAATATAATAGGTACTTTATTAATATAAATAATATATCCAATCTTTAATTTAACTTTTATTCACCTTTGCAATTAAATATTAACACTAATAGCCGATTTCACCAACGATTCCTAAATCAATACCTAACTAGGAATTACTTAAAATTAGGAAATGCTTAAACATATGTTTGTTTTCACCATGCAAAGTAATTCTTAACTAGGCATTTCTTTGTTGGGCAATGATTTCCTAGTAACTTTTGGATGTAAGGTTATATTTCCGAAAAAAATTTGACGTGTGTCATAAAAAATATGTCAAAATGGAATCGTTTTTTAAATTTTTCACACAATAATAAAATTAAATTAATCGTATCCGATTATTATAAGTCAAAAACAGATGATGCAACCAAAATATTAAAAGATAATCCATGTAAAATATTAACAAAAAGGTATAATACAATATCAAAAATACCGAGGTACCTACATTACAAATATAACAAGACAGTAATTTGAAAAATAGCCCTTTCTGTTTCTAAATAATAAATTTTAGACTTGTATGTAAAGAAACGAATAGAAATCAGACTGAATAAGGTAACCTCCATCATAACACTATTTGCATACTTTAATTATTTGACGACTGGTAACCGCACTTTACGCTCATAAATATATCACTTACCGAGATCTGCTTCGGCAGAGTGCCACACCCAGTAATGGGTAGAAGGCGTGATGATATATTTATTTATTTATTTATTTTAATTATTCTATTCTATTTTCATTAACAATATGTAGTAATAATAAGACATATTTCAATGTAATATGTTTTACTAGAAAAGTGAATTGAAATCAGATGAATAAGATAACTAACACCACAGCATTTTTTGTGAATTTTAACTTAATGCTATTCTGCTAGCATGTATATAATATTTCACACATAAAAACCGTTTCCCTTTCCACCCATAAAAGCCCTTTGCATGGGGTTGGGTTTTGGAGCTTATTTTTACTGTACTACTCATATAAATAATATCATTTGTGAAACTGAAGCATTTCTGAAGAAATATTATTTACTAACACGAAAACTTCGTTTAAAATCAACTTCATCATACTTATCAATATTAGCAAGGAATTCAACAATTTTTATTTTGTCAAAATAGAACTGTCATATGCGATAAGTAATACCTAGCAATTTAAGATGCCGAAAAACTGAGACCTAAATTAGGAAGTACTTAAATGCTCTTAAGTATTACCTAGGTACTGGTGAAATCTAAAATTGACTTAGGCAATTCCTAGTGAACACTAGGAATTACCTAAGATTTAGTATTTGTTGGTGAAACCGGCCATAAGTATACTCTATTCCCTGTATGAAAACGATTACGTCACATTCGGATCCATGTGATTCAAGATTTTGTGCTTAAAACGATTACATTGGTATTGGATTGACATTTTTAAAACATAACCTAAAAATTAAATGTCAGATTAAAATATGTATTACTTTATAAAATTTAATTAGTTTATAAAAGAAACCAAATAAAATTTATCTTAACTCACGAAAAATATTATCTACCTTATTGAAATATGTAATTTTGTAAAATAAAACTTAAAAGAATATACATTTTTATATGCATTATTATTATATATAAATAAATAATATATGAAAATACAAAATACAATGCACATTACCTCTTGTACTACAGTTAAATTAATTAAAGATGCTCGATTCTCTCTAACTCCAGCGCAAAATAATCATGAAGATGACAAACGCATTTCTGCATTTGATTACCCAAAATTTTTCTAGCCATTTCTTATGTCTCAGTCTGTATTTATGTATCAAAAATGTCACAAACTTAGAAATGACAGGCGAGAAAATAACAAAATCATGGCCATAGGTCTCTATTTTTATTTTATAAACAAATGTGAACAAAGTAAATATAAATTTTCGTATTTGTAAGAACTGTCATACGTTTTCATTAAAATAATAAATTTTTCCTACAACTGTGCGATTTCTTTGTTATTACGTAACTATAATTGCCTTGGTTACGTATGGAAAGTAAATGAATGCAGACCAAGTGCGTTTCCGAAAGCAAAGAAACACTAGTGCGGAAAGTGCTTCATTACGTAACTGTCAAAAGAATATTGTTTTGACAACGATTTAAATTTCGCGCCGAGCGCGGAATTCATATTTTGACCACAGACGCTTATGGAAGAAGAAGATACGGTGAACCAGCGCTAGTAAATATGCAGTAGTATATTTTGACGTTTATAAACGTAACCTTAATTTGCAGTATATCTAATCTGTAGACAATTAATAAAAAGAACCGAACAAAGTAAAATATATCGATAAATGGTTTTATTTAAAGAGTAAGTGAAATACTGCATATTTATTGTTTGTGTATATTATTAATACAGTTGTTACAGTTGCTTATATTGACATAATGTAAAGTAGAAACTTTTGTGTCTAAAGAAACATTGATTTCTTCCGTACCTGTTCATATTATTAACAGTAACATTATTGGTAACAATTTCGGAAGCTTCAGAAGTACCAGCAGCAGGTTGATTGTCATTGTCGAAAATAGATCCAACATAGTATGATCCGGAGCTTCAATTATCTTTGGAGGTGTTAATGATAAAGAAGAATCACTCACTGTACTATTCCAATCAAGATGATTTTGAAGAAATTATTTTGACGTTAGTGAAATATTTTTAAATAACGTAGAACAATGTGCAAGCAATCAACAAACAAACCATAGCAACGCCGTAAAACATCGTTCTCATGTAATATGATTAAAATTTTATAAATTTTATAAATTTTAATAACATTTTAGTGATTTACTAAATCGCACAGTTGTAGGAAAAATGTTGTTTATAACACGTGCCGAAAAAGGTTACATGCTCGTGCAGATTTTGCACTTGCACGTAACGAGCCTTTTTCGACACTTGTTATAAAAATAACTATTATAGAACGTGAAAATACATGAAACGTGTGTCTTTACTTATTAAGACATACGTTATGTCATTCGCATAGGTACGAATAATATTATTAAAAAAAGATAGCTATATTTCATCGTATCTATGATAACCTCGTCCACATATGACGTCATCGTTTTGATACAAGGAATGGAGTATACCTAGTATTTTTATAATTATTTTATTATTATTATAATCAGAAGGCGGACAATTTTCTATTGCATAAAGACAGCCAATGGCTTAAGAGCATCTCTCGTAAGTATAATTGAGTGGGATTTGAAGGCACGACCTCTTACTTGTTAATTAATTATCACAAATTGTACCTCGGTTTTATCCACTCAGCTACGATTGTCTGCATAAGGCCGTATTTGTTTGGGAACTTTGGGGGTTCAACCCTAAACTGACCTAGAACTAACTCGTGTTACTTCCAAATAAGTGATGTATCTCAAGTGTCAGTTGTAAACATTAGCGGTAAATTTAAAATCTGAATGCATGTTCGAAGTGACATCTGCTTAGTTTTGTTTGTGTGTTAAATTGCGCTTTTAATTGGATGTTTTAAGTCATCTTTATATTTTTTATATGCAGTCAAAAAGCAAATAACGTCAGACTCTGTCCATTCACCCAATACTCGATTTAGATCAAATTTACATGTTCCCAAGTTCTCTACGTCTCGTTTCAAATCTAGTTTCTGCCCCCAAATTATACAATTCTATATCTGATAAACTCAAAAAGATTTTAAATTTGTCTATGTTCAAACGTGCTTTGAGAAATGAATTATATAATGAACAACTTCAAATATAATAATATAAAATAGTTTAATGTTTAATATTAACTTTTATCTTAAAATTGGTTACCATGTATATATCTATATTATTGTTATTTTCATGAATAATGGTTAAGTGTAAGAACAGCTTTAGCTGAACTGAATAAAAGAAATTATTTATTTATTTATTTATTTATTTTTTTAATAATTTTGTCATCAGTGGTATCAAAATAATTTATTTCGGAGTCGCAATTATCTGTCAATATTATCCTCTGTGACTACTATATTGCAAGAAACACATACTGCATATTGCTCTTCCATCAGCTGCATAAATAATAGTTTTATATATTTTTTCAGAAAATTATAATAAAATTACTTACATTTTTCATAAAAATGGCTTCTAACCTCTTTATACTATTACAAATCGCGATGCCGCCACGGATAACAAGGAACACAAGTTGATTAGAAAGGGATAGAAAACGGGTTCAACCTACCAACCTGCTAAAATAGCTGAGGCAGTAGGCTCAGTTCAAGATCAGTTCTGGGTTACTTAAATTAAAGCGTGCCAATTAAACAAAAGTAACCTATCGGGTTACTTTAAACATCCCTAATAAATACGGCCCAAAATTAATGATTGGAAAAACTTCTTTCCGGTAAAATCTTGCAATAAAAGACGTTTCCAATAATTATCTCCTAATAAGAAACAACGGGGTCAAGTTATGAGCGAAAATAATAAAACTGGCATATTTTTGCCAAGGCTTTCTTCTCCGTGAGTTCACAAACAACTTTATAACAGCCATAAGAATTGCCATGACTTAACGCATAAACACAATAAATTCTTCCCGGTCCCTGGCTTTCTCAGCGTTCGCAGCGCCGCGTCGCGTCGTCGAGATGAGTTATGGCCATTGGCGTGCACAGGGGTAGAGGGACACTTGTTCCCGCCCCTTAACTTTTGATATTATACTAGTTTTATTATTGTTATTATTGCGAAAAGGAGAATTTGATATTGGGCAGATCGCTTTACTTCAAACAGATTATAGTTCGTTTATGAGTTGCGAATTTCGATATCTATACTTGTTTCCTGTACGTAATTAGTCTTGGACGACTAAATATATAGAAATATAATTATCGTTATTTGTAATATTTATAGATTTGCATAAAAAGACTCAAAATTTGTTATTTGATAAGCTATTATTCTGCTCAACCTGATTTTGTGACTCGGTTCTTTGTATGTAAACTCCATGCCCTGTATGAAAACGATTACGTCATATGTGGACGAGGTTATCATAGATACGATGAAATATAGCTATCTTTTTTATTAATATTATTCGTACCTATGCGAATGGCATTAACGTATGTCTTAATAAGTAAAGACACACGTTTCATGTTTTTCACGTTCTATCACATTTATTATTTTAATGAAAACGTATGACAGTTCTTACTAATACGAAAATTTATATTTACTTTGTTCACATTTGTTTATAAAATAAATATAGGGACCTATGGTCATGATATTTTCATTTTCTCGCCTGTCATTTCTAAGTTTGTGACATTTTAGATACATAAATACACACTGAGAAATAAGAAATGGCTACAAAAAATTTTGGGTAATCAAATGCAGAAACACGTCTGTCATCTTCATGATAATTTTGCGCTGGAAGTAGAGAATCGAGGATCTTTAATTAATTTAACTGTAGTACAAGAGGTAATGTGCATTGTATTTTGTATTTTCATATATTATTTATTTATATATAATAATAATACATATAAAATTGCATATTCCTGGAGTCTGGGCATTGGAGTGATAGCGATGAGAACCATCTTGCATAATCATTTGGATGTAAGGATTTCCCATAATTTAACAGAATTCAAAAGATCATCTGCTATGTCAGAGGGTACAGAATCTTCAGATTCACTCATTTATAAAACTTCGCACAAAACTGACAGTTAATGTTTAAGATAGTACTAGTGTGACGGTGACGACATCGATTATCGAGTGGCGAAACTGACG
Source organism: Pterostichus madidus (assembly GCA_911728475.2). NCBI lineage: Eukaryota > Metazoa > Arthropoda > Insecta > Coleoptera > Carabidae > Pterostichus > Pterostichus madidus. The sequence goes on from OU452318.1 coordinate 11,407,544, forward strand.
CTCAAACAAATATAAAAATTGAATAAAATAAGTGTTTTATATCTATTATGATTTGAATATCATGAATTGTTAACAGGTTGTTGGTCTAGTGAATTTTCAAATACCAAACCACCGTGTGGTGTTGCCATTATAAATTGAGATTCTTAATTTTTCGTTAAAAACAAGGCTATATATTCATTACTAAATGATAAAAAAGTGTCTCCTTCTGATACAATATACATGGATAATTCTAGAACATCATACTAGTTTTTCAAATTAAACTGCAAAATTTTAGAGGTACACAAACCAAATATGTGCAATTCTGAGTGATGATCGCCATAAGCCCCGTGTATAAGAACTCAACTTTACAAGCAAATATATTTGTTCACAGACGATGAATGTGTTTTATATTTTAACAGGATGCGTATGACTATTCAATGTTTACGTGCGCCAAATTTTATTCAGATCTGCAAATTTTTTTTTTACGCTAGTACTACCTTAAATTAGAAATAAAACATCTTTCTTTTCTTGGCGTGCCGGGCTCTGGGGCCACCACTTTCCCCCTAAATTCGCCACTGATAGCAAGTAATGTGTAAATTAATAAAATCATTATTTATTTATTTAGATCTACCTATTCCAGATAAAAATAATTACAATATTCTTTAATACTACGCGTGTAAGAAGATAAAACTAACATTTAATGAAACAGCAAATGAGGTGCATGTTGTAAGCACGGCAAAAGAACTTATTACGCCGCAGGGACCAACAAACGACTTTGATTCAACTTTATTTCACCCAGCGTATTTTTCTGGTCTCTGTTTATATTTGCTCCGATGCGTGGGTGGCTGATCCCCCTCCTCCCTCTCGCAGGCATTTGTTTACTGGCCAGTGGTGGTGGTGGTGGCTCTCGCATGTCTATTACATTCATTTGCATGTTAATATGACCTCCTCTGATGTAGCGGTTTTATTTTTGTTTTGCTTTTTTTAATTAAAAATAAAAGTTTAAATAGCATCCGTTAAACAGCGAAAGGTCTCGAGTACTTTGTATTTTGTTACAGGGAATTTTTTATTTTGTTGTTTTAATGGGAAAAGTTAAAACGAAATGTAATATTGCGTTATTATTTTCAACTGTCTTTTGAGTATTTAAATGATGAATACTGACATTTAATGCCGCTTTTGTTACATTTAAACCAAAATTAAAATTATAATGTCACTATAAAAGAATTAAACATTATATGAACAGTCTCGTAAATTAAATTTTATACTTGACACAAATAACACATACAGGCGCGGTGGTCGAACCTGTTAATGCACATCTCTTAACATGCTGTGACGTCACCCGAACCAAGGTTCGTCAGTTCGAATCCGCCTGTCGACAAAGTATGACTTGTATTAATCATACTCGGGCGCTATAAGCTAGTCACTTATACATATGCCTTAAAAAAGTAAAATCGACTACGAAAACCGGCAGTACGGCAGCGTAAAAACTGCGGCTCGGTGTGCCCGGTAGGCCCAGGCTCGATTTGGGCTGTAGCGCCATTGAAGAAGAAGAAATAACACATTCTATTCGAATATGATTTCAAATAACTATCAACTACAAATGACAAAATACGTTGCTCATTTTGTTTTGAGATTTACATTTTCAATACTTATTTCTCCAAAAATAAACAAATTTAGTTTATTGATTATTTAACCATCCGTCTGTTGGGTGTGGTCGGAGGGTCCACGGCAAATAGAAATTTTTAATAATTTGTTTATTATTACTTTCTTATACACAGTATAAGGAAGTATTGGAATCGTAAAAAAAATCGTTGATGAGATTTTCGCGAAAATACGTGTTTTGAGGTCCACTGAATCCGTTTTGATCATTTTTCACAATGATCTGTGTGTGTGTGTGTGTGTGTGTGGGTGTGTGTGTGGATGAATGGATGTATATCCGAGTGTGTAATATCTCATAAACGAGATAAGATTTGTTAACGAAACTTGGTAATTATAAGTTTCATGAATATATGAAGATCTGAGTTGATTTTGAATGAAATTGAAAAACCGGAAGAGAAAGTTTACTGGACACACAAAACAATAAATTTCCGATTGAAAGTGTTTCAAAAAAGCACCCGACAGACGAAGTGTTAATAAACGATGTTGATCCAATACACTTCTTAAAAAAGTTTTAGCTAATACTGAATTTGGGATTAGCTAGTCTGATTTTAAAAAGTTAATTCAAATCACTTTTCTAAAACCAGATTATATTAGAGTTTATTTAAACTTTTTTTATGTTAACTCTGTACAACAGGAACTTAACTCCAATTACAGTAAAGGATCTGGACTCACCGATCCGCAATGTGATAGTACATGTAATTTTAAGTTTGTGTGGAATTCGAACTTAGAATCTTCGCATTCGAATGCTGTGAAGTTAACCATACTTCCATACCGCTGGACTAAAATGATTAATATTGGAATGTTTTGTTTACCTCACAAAAATCACTTTTCATAAAACAATATTTGATTAACAGTATATTTGCAAACTTTTTTTATTGCAGCTGATGTTTTCATATATTTTTTAACAAATGCAACTAACGACATTATATATTAATTGGAGAGGGAAATTTTCCGTGAAATCATCGCAATAAACTTACATTTTAAAATTAATCATTACTTATTTACTAATAATTTAGCATATTTTGACATTATGGTTAGTATAGTTGGTATCACAATACCTAACCTCAAACGTCAAACATCAACGCTCATCTATAAAATCGCATCAGCTGTCAAGTGTAACAACATTGCTCGTTTTTGGTAATATTTTGTGGTCGTCTGAAAAATAGTGTACATAACTCGCTCGAAAGTGTGATAACTGTGCTCGTGTACTTAAATCACTCGGCGCTGCGCGCCTCGTTTTTCAATTTGTACACTCGTACGTTATCAGCACGAACTATTATACTGAAGGACAGGCGAGTCTTGCAGGTAAAGCATTCACAGAAATGAAGCAGAAAGGGAGCGACAATAAAGTGAGTGCGATAGGAACAAGAGTCTGGCAAATGCATGGTGCTTACGCGTCTATTCATGTTTTTTTTTTACTTTATAGAACTAATTACTTTAAAAAATGTTATTTGCAATTATATAAAATTAAAGACACATTTTTCTATAATTATATCAGGTTCAGCTTGACAAATATAAATATGTAAAACCATAGATACACATACACAAGTAGGACATTTTATTAAAAAAATAATAAAGAAAATAGATTGAACCGAATATTTAAATTTTTTCTTAATTAATATTTATGTACTTTATACAATACATTTTATAATTTTATAATAATAAAAATAGATCGAACTGAATATTTCAATTCTTTCTTAATTTAGATTTTTCGATCTTCGTTACACTGAGATTTGACATTATTTTAATTCTGTTTAAAATATTGCTTCAAGCGCATTAAAATAAATTCATGGACAAAAACAGAAATTATTTCTTTCTTGTGATCTCTACAAGGGAAAGAGAATGCATAATTTTCAATTACAGAATACACTGTTTCTTCATATACACGAGGGTTATCTATATTTAATATTAATTTATCTTGAATATATTTGGATAATCTAAATATGTTTATATTTGGGTGGATTAAAAAACCACGACTTTTAACATTTGTTGGAACAATTCGGCACAAAACACTTACGACCCATTGCAAACTAATTGTTTATATCTATTTATCACCAAACAACACTAATGATTGAAAAAAGTAATCTGCGTTCCTATGGCGTTGAGTAAATGCCAGCCTATTTATACCTATCTCTCTCTTTCAAAGTCATGCGCGCGAATGACATAAAGCTGGACGTTTACTAACTGCGCTTATATACGAAGTTGCATAGGGCTGGTTATCAGTGAGGAGTAGAAATTCAAAACGTAGTTTTCACACAAAGTTACATTTTGAATAAAACGCAATAAACTGTTTCTCGTTAAGTAAACTGAGTACTTTTATGTGCAATTTGTATTATTGTTAATCACATGATATACACAAACTTGTCTAATTAAAATAAATATTGTTCATTCCATTTGGCCATTATACCCTAATAAATTTAAACTGTGTTTTGAACGTAAATTAAAAGAATATTTCGTTTTAAAAACATAAATGAGATTAAAACTACATTATTGTTAATCAATAATAAATTTTATTTAACAGCAAACTGTCATGAAATAAAAACCTGATTAACGTTTAACAGGTAAAAGTTACGTTTTGATTTTCATATATGGTTGTAAATACTGCGTCTTGATATTCCATCCAAGTTTGAAAGTCTTGTAACTCGGCAAAAATTAAGTTTTTAAAATAACACATTTCATTACTAGAAAGAAACGGATTTGAAGTATATATTGCCATTTATAACTTTTTTTTTCGAACTTTTGGTCAAAACTGCGTTTTGAATTTCTGCTCCTCATCTTATACTTTCGATGCTTGTTACGTAATATACAGGGTGATCAAAAGGAATTGTTATAGTTGGCAATACAATTTCAGTGATCTTTTTATTCCACAGTTGGCACAACGTCAGATAAAGGCGGAAATGCTATTTGACATTTCTAATAAATACAAATAGATTATGTTAGGAGTCTGACAGCTAATAGAATTTTGACTTTTTAAGTAATAGAAATACTTTAGAAATAAATGTAATAATAAATGTACTCAAATTTAAATTTAAAATGTCACTGTCAACAACATGAAATGAATTTATGTATCAGGCTTACCAATTTCAAGTAGTTTTTTTTATTGCCAACTGTAACAATTCCTTTTGATCACTCTGTACTAATTTTACAATTGAGATGTTACAGATACGATCATTTATGTATTTAAGGGTTAAGATGGATTCTGCAAACTTTCATATATTTATAGATTTACGTATGGTGTAAAATAAACAAATAAAAAATAGCTCATTTTAATTTCAGAGGATGCTCTGGCCACTGAGCAACCTTCCTAAATCCGCCACTGTTCGTAATGTAACAAAACGGATAATTCAGAATTTGGTTTTGTTTATAAATTATGATATTTCACTATAAACTCAGCTTCGAAAGATACAGACTAATTAAGCGTTATCTTAAGTATCTTTCTAAAGTTGACTTGACAGAGTTTATTTTGTTTATCAAATTTATTAGAGCATATGTTATAACTTCAGTATTCCGTAGCTCATTATTTATCAAGTTTATAGCTTTTCTGAATTGTCGCGTCTGGTTATACGGGTTGTGATGACATATCTGGGTAAATTATAGCTAAGCGGTTGGTCGGATAGATTTAACCCCATCTGGGTTTTTATGTAAACACATATGTGGGAACCACTATCTCGACCAACGCGACGATATCACCCGCTTACCCTTTGTCAGAACATCCCATGGAATACAACAACATTTAGGGAGTGGTAGTTTAGCATCGGGCGAGACAAGTTTGGCTCTCGCCGTATGAGCAAGATGTAGGTCTTGCCATGTATTTTGTAACTTAACTAAGATTAGTTTTATTCATACGTTGTTGTTGGTTCCATTGTCGGATAATTTGCTTAATTTCAATATTAATCTAGAACTTTTGTATTTTTATAATTTATACTTTCTTTTATGTTTTAAGGTGGTACTATCATGGAAGCATATAACCCGGATTATAATGAAATGTAAATATGTTATTTTTCATGTGTTTCTACACTAGTATGCAATTTTTTTTTTAAATTTACCGTTGTTGAGCTGAGTAATGTAATGTTAAAGTCGACCAAAGTCGATCAAAAATGCATTTTCGTTATAGGAACTGTACGTCGCGAGGCAGCTTAGTGCGTAATAAATTCATATATTGTACATATTTTTTAAGAAAAAACTAATACACAGTACATCATGTAAAGATAAAGGTATGAGAATTAAAAAATCCATGCCTTACCGGATTAGTTTCAAAGAAATTGGCGATGAAAGTTGGATATTCTATGCTAATCAATAGAACTGTCAGAAATGCTTGGCAACGTTGCACAGCACAGGTAGACAATAGACAGAGATGGCCGCACGAATAACAAAGCAAGAACTATGAAAGTTATTATTTCGATCAGTAAAATATATTAATTTTAATACAAAAAAAATATTACAGCATTTTATATTTATTTATTTGTTATTACAGTTGATAATAATTGCTTTGGTGCATTTTTCTCATTTTTCTTATGAACTGTCAACAGGATGTATCGATAATACAGTTACGTTTCGTACCGACTGGCCGCTTGTGGTTCTAACCTTGTTGTCATAGCTTCTGCTGTATAAAATCTTACACTGCTATTGGTTGGCATAAAACATTCACTTCCAAAAATTTTGGTATGTTACTGAATTTCATAAACTAGTTAAATAGTTTTAATTAATATATTCAATGTTATTATTAATTATACGATATTAATTCTGTTAATAACCTATACCATACAAAAATGTAATAATTATTTTTGTAAACTTTTTAGGTCACGTATACTTTTGTATGAGACTGTCATGATAGAACCACCTTAAATATATATTTCATATTTACAATAAGTTCGTCTTATTTCGTTTTATTTAATCGTGTATTAAATCGCGTTATATTTCGTCTTGATTTTAATTTAGTTTGTCTCACTACCAATTGTTTCATACGCGTAACAGCGGCTCTCGCAGCCCTGTTAGAGTAATCAGTATATCAAATAATATATTATCTTAACGTATGCACCTGAAGTTATGTATGTAACTCCTTGTATATTCAATTAGTTACTGATGTACACTTAAACTAGTTATCTTATAACGATACGATAGGTATTATACCAATATCTGATTTAACATTAGCTGTATTCCATTTGCCACTTGGTTCACTTAAATCAATTCAGATAAATTTGACACATGACTAAATGAACTGAATTAAGCAAGCTATAAATAAATAAATAAATATATCATCACGCCTTCTACCCATTACTGGGTGTGGCACTCTGCTGAAGCAGATCTCGGTAAGTGATATATTTTGCGCGTGAAGTGCGGTTACCAGTCGTCAAATCACGGCCCCCAAACATGTTAGTGGTGGAGGAGCCACAGGGATAGCTTTTTTCAAATTTTGAAAATTTGTCGCCTGTGGGAATCGAACCAGGGACCTCAGGATCCACAGGCCGACTTCATACCACTGAGCTAGCCATCCCAAACTGATGTACTTATTTCGGTAAATTACTTCAAAGTAAATTAGAATCAGTAATTCTACTACTGAAAATAATGTCAGCGAAGTAATCTAGCGAAATAAATACGTGATCTGGTTCAGTAAATGTAAGTTAGATCTGATCCAAATGGCAAATGGAATACGCCTATTATTGCCACTGGCAATTAAAAGTAATTGATATTTAAAAAAAAATATTTGTATATTACATTTTATTGAGGACAAAATTTAAATTCTCTTTCCGTAAGAATTAAGAAGAATTGTTTACCTTTACTCGTTGGTAAACCAACCAAAAATCAATTTATTAGCATTCTCGGATTCCTTATTTAATATTTTTATCAGAATTTAAAACGTTTCATCAATATTTCCGGGGTAATTTAAAAAAGAAATCTCCAGATTTCATTTAAGTACTACTTTGTTCACGAACGAAAAAGGAAAATTGATTTGGCTTGCAAACATAATGGCAGCACAAACACCGCAGCGGTAGTTTGCAAGGTAACTTTGCTGCTTTGAAATATTCAAACAGTGTTTTGAACCAATACAAGCTTGCTTGTAAAGGGATAAATAGTAATAAGCAAATATGTGCACAGTAATTTTGTTAATGTTACATATAATAGTCATCAAATTCGAGTACATATTGCAAAGATAATTCTATTTAATTGTATTTTTAAAAATCTGTGAACGCCATTTTCACTTTTTTATCTAAAGTACGAATGAGCGATTTAAAAATTTCAATATCGATATTCCATATCATCAAAATATCTATATATACTATTAATATCGCGCTATCAAAATATCGATATATCGAAATAGTAAAGATTTTCTTTATGCACAACCGGGCTGAAAAGCATGTGTTTTAGCCCTAAAAAGCGGGCTTAATCGCTTCTTTTTGGCCCTAGGGCCATAAATTCTTTTTCAAAATGTCATTTTAACATAAATGTACCTATATGAATCTTTTGAACACAAAATTAGATGTTACTTTGTTGTGTTTAAAATATATACCTACAAAAAGTATTATTATTATTTTATTTAGTCTTGTAATTTTGGAAATTTACTGATATCTTATTGTTAGTTGAAATTATTAATTTTAACACTGAATAAAAGGACCATAAGGTAGATGGTTTTTTTTGTACAAGATATGATAGAGAAATACGCCAAAACTATGTTTTCGGTGTAACTACTTATCTTCTTTGCTTTGCACCTTTCACAAAATTCGACGTAGATTTTTTTATATAGTTGTTGAAATTAACGGCAATAATTTCAGAATCGCATTATTCGCAGCTTCTTTTACATCAGGCGGAGTACAAGCCAATTCATTATCGCTGCTGTCAACTATTTTCACAAAATACAGAAGTAAACAAACTGATTTTTATTTTGCTATTACAATTACAATTTTTGTTTATTGTGAAAACTTGATTCTGAAAAATGTCATTTTGACATATAAACATACCTATTTTAATATCTAATATTAAATGTTATTCTGTTGTGCATAAAATATTGTATGTACCACGGGTTAAATTAGCGTTTCTGACCCTCAGCATGTTATTAGCTCTCGGCGCTTTACGCCTCATGCTAATAATCATGCAGCGGGCCAGTAACGCCTGTTTTCACCCTTGGTACATAAATAACTATTTTTGGCATTTGTTTATAAAATCCAACAGCATATAATTTTATAAAGAGTAATGGCTCAGTGGTATCAAGTCGGCCTGTGGATCCTAAGAACTCTGGTTCGATCCCCACAGCCGACAAACATTTTCACCAATTTAAAAACTACCTCTGTGGTTCCCCCACCACTAACATCTTTGGGGGCCGTGACTTGACGACTGATAACCGCACTTCACGCGCATAAATATATCACTTACCGAGATCTGCTTCGGCAGAGTGCCACACCCAGTAATGAGTAGAAGGCGTGATGATATATTTATATTTATTTATTTATTAAATTTAAGAAAAACGCGACTTGTGAGAAATGTAATAATAATAATAATAATATATCATCACGCCTTCTACCCATTACTGGGTGTGGCACTCTGCTGAAGCAGATCTCGGTAAGTTATATATTTTGCGCGTGAAGTGCGGTTACCAGTCGTCAAATCACGGCCCCCAAACATGTTAGTGGTGGAGGAGCCACAGGGATAGCTTTTTGAAATTATGAAAATTTGTCGCCTGTGGGAATCGAACCAGGGATCTCAGGATCCACAGGCCGACTTCATACCACTGAGTTGGAGTTTTTTATCAGTTGTGTTGGTATAGTGAATATTGTGAATTTTAGGTTATATTTTAAGTATGTCAATTCAATACGTTTTAAGTACAAAATCTTGAATCACATGGATACCGAATGTGACGTATTAGTTTTCATACAGGGAATGAAATATAGAAATACATTATATTATTGCTATGTAAGTAATGTTAAGGAATAAAAGGACGTGGATAAGAGAAACAACGGCTTTTATTAATTTAAATTTTCAAATGACACTGTCAATAACAAGAAATAAATGTATGTACCAGTCTTACCAATTTCAAGTAGTTTTTTTTGTATTGCCAACTGAAACACTTACTTCTGATCACTCTGCAGTTTAAAAGTACCTATATTTAAAATTATATTGCGAGTTTTGATAAACGATTTTAAACATTGAACAGAAGAGTTACACAGGGATTATTGATTTTAAATGTAATTGAAATACTTTTCCCAGAGAATATTCCTATCCGTCGCTTGGAACTTTAAAATTTTTGAACTCTTCGACTTTATACTTAACAGTTTATGAATTCATTTGCATATAAATTTTGAATTTCTAATTTATGAGTTGCGAGGAAAATTTGTTTAAGGTCCGTTCTTCGCGCGGATCTCACGATCTCTATAATTATTCGCAGCAAAGCAATCGCTATTCAATTAATTACAAACGCGACGCGAGAAATAGAAGACAAGGGGAAATAGACGCTCAGTGGCGTCCGTCAACAGGGAGATAATATTTTCTACAAGGATAACGTTTCAGTTTATACGTTGTATGACAAGGAAACAATACATTTTTGCTCCAATTATGAACGTTCTTTTAATGTTCGAATGTATATATATATATATATATATAATTTTTCACTTTTGTCAATACGTTTCTGTCGATTTCTTATATGTTTTGTAGGATGTTTAATCGCTTATGTACCAAATGAAAGAAAATAAATAAGTCACGTAACCTTCCTTAAACCAGTCCACTATATGGGGTGGCTAGCTCAGTGGCATGAAGTCGGTCTGTGTATCCTGAGAACCCTGGTTCGGTTCCCACAGGCGACAAACAATTTTCATAATTTCATAAAGTACCCCTGTGGCTCCTCCACCACTAACATCTTTGGGGGCCGTGATTTGACGACTGGTAACCGCACTTCACGCAAAAAATATATCACTTACCGAGATCTGCTTCGGTAGAGTGCCACACCCAGTAATGTATTTTTTTAATTTATGTATATATAGCCGACAAACAATTTTCACTATATTACAACACGCACATTTCAGTTATTAAAACTTTTAATTAATGGAATCAAACTTTATTTTAGTTAGTTTTGAAATAATGACGAATAATTATTAATTATAACTACAGATAAAAAGCAGCGTAAATCATTTTTTTTATTATTTCTGCATATCCATGTGTGACGCACAAATATCAGGAAATATTTGAGTTACGTAGCGGTAATATTTACCCCATAGTATGACATTGTATTAAAAAAAAACATTTTTTAACAAACTCTCTCTATTTTGAACAATGACTTCTTACTTTACGTTAATAAGAATTACTTTTGACATTTTAACAATTGTCAATACTTCAAATCTAACTAAAAGAGGGTTTGATTCATTATATAACTGTACTGGGGTACAAAATACGAAAAAACGTTATAATAAAAGAGCGTTGCATTAATTAAAAGTTTTAATAACTGAAATATGCGTTTTAAAACAAGCAAAATTATTCTTCCCGTGGCATTTTTTCGTATAATCCAAAATAACAACTTTTCTTCTTCTGGAGAAACATACAATATATATATTAGACTGTTCCAAAAAAAATCGATATTTTTTATTTCGTTCTTCTTCGAGTATATCATTCCTCGTTCAAATTCATTCAAATTCCCACAATTTTAAACAATTTGGTTAACATTTAGAGGTGCATCAAGCCCAAAACGTGTTTTTTGAAGTTTTTTCTCAATTTTTGTGAGGTTTCATAACACTGTTCTACAATAACGGGATGTTTGACGCTTGGGAGACATTAGTACATTCAAACACAAAGTATTTAATGCATTTCAGTCGCCAATTCCACTTTCGGACACATATGTTGGCGAAAACAACCATTTTTTTAAGGCCTAAAAACTGTAATTTCAACTTTCAACTGCAATAACTTGATATTTTTAGGTTCGTTATGCGTCATATGCTCTTTTAACGTAGTCTAGTATCACGTAGCATTAATTGATTTGAATATTTCAGAAAAAATCGCCCATCAGTTATGATAATCTACACCTACTTAATTTATTCAATTTTTAAAAATCTTTTTAGATGAGGAGTTAGTGCTAGGTTTGTTCTGCGAGAACCTATTTGATTTACTCAATTTTTAAAAATCTTTTTAGATGAGGAGTTAGTGCTAGGTTTGTTCTGCTTAGGTACATATTTTGAAAGTTTGTGCTTTTCGTATACACTTGTTATTCTGTTTTATTTTTATTAAAACATAAAATAAATATATCATTTTAACTACCTGTAATTTTTTTTGTAACCTTGGATATGTAATAAATGTATGTCAATACTGTTCATATAAAAAAAAATTATTATTAATTATTAATTAAATTAAACGGTTTCAGAAAAAAATAGTATTCATAATACGTCAGGAAAGTGTTTTTTCTTGATTCAACGGATTAAAATGTTCGTAGTGTGACCTCGTAGTTCAAAAAACCGCTTCGTCAAGTAAAATATCACTTTCCTGAGTTATTATGTAATATACTATTATTTAGTACTCATTACATAACAGAAATTTTATCTCATTTACAGTACAGGGAACTTGAAGAATATAGCGGACTCAGAACCTCTAAGACATAATTATATTTTCTTGGATATAAGTTGAGGTCAGCGAGATTTCAATGTCTGTTTTCTTGCTTGAATCGTAAGTTTTATCTTTGTTTTATATACTGAGTTAGAATTCATGCAATTATGTGTAGGTGTATGTTCGGGAAAGTGAAAAATATTACAATTACGAATAATGTAATTGTTATTTCGCATATAGCAAGAGATATTTACGTACAGAGGGCCGAAAGAGAAAGTTTACATATGCGGACAAAGTTTGAGGCCCGAAAAGTTAGCGGAGGGCCTTTATTCGACCAAGGATATAAATTCTCTTTCGACCCAACATACACAGTATGTCCCAAAAATAACGAAACTTTTAATTTAAATCATAGAACACGTAGTGCAATCTATTGAACATACACATTGTTAGAAAGATACATCTTTCCTCTTTCGAACGCACACAACTGCATGCAATCAGGTGGCAGTTTAAAAATTTACGCGCATTTTAATGACAGTAGTTTTTAGGGTTGTTGATTATACGAATATTCGAGAATTCGAATGTTCGCATTTATTGAACCTTCGAATTTAAATTCGAATTTTCGAATATTTCGAATTTTCTAATTATTCGAAGTTTTGGAATTTTGCGAATTATTTGAAATGTTTTAGATCCTATCGTGGTATGAATTATTTTCAGAATAAACTCATTTGCAGAGTTTTGTATTAATTCGTAAGTAATTATTATTAATTATTATTGTTTGCCAAATTAATTCAATTTAGATTTAAAATTTCGTTACACTGTCAAAAACGTTATATTTAAGACGTTTTTGTATCCTTTTTATTGTCATTTTAAAACGTTTTACTAAAAATCCATAGCATTTAGATGGGCGGTTAAGAGAGTAGATGGCTTAATTAACAGAGTTTTTGCAGAATTTCTTCGCCGAGTTTATTATTTAATTCGTGTACGACTTTTCACGAATTATGCGTGCGCGTACTTGGAGATGACAGATGGCGTTAATTAATTGCAAAAAAATCGAAAATTCGAAGCTTCGGAAAATTCGAAAATTCGAAAAGTTCAAATAATTCGTAAATTCAAAAGTTCGAAAAGTTCAAAAAATTCAAAAATTCGAAAATTCGAAGTTTTTTTGACGAAGGTCAAAAAATTCGAATGTTCGAATGTTCAGAAATTCTAAATACAGTGGAAATCAACAACCCTAATAGTTTTTGTGTTTCTGTTGTAAAAATACAATGGAACAAGGAGCAAATATTAAATTTTGTGTTAAACTTGGAAAAAAAATTGCTGAGACATACGAATTGATGAAAAAAGTTTATGGTGATGATTGTTTATCTCGTTCAAAAGTTTAGAAGTGGTTTGCAAAATTTAAAAATGGTCGTGAAGATTTAAATGATAATGAAAGATCTGGACATCCAAAAGCCGGAAACCGTGCTGAATTAGTCGAAAAATGCGTGAAATCATTGCTGTCGATGTGAATTTTAATGTTAGAATGTTAGGTGAAGAATTAAATACGAGTAAAAATACTATTTGGAGAATTCTAACTGAATATTTGGGTAAAAGAAAGGTTTGTTCTCATTTTGTTCCACATGAATTAAATGAAGACCCAAAAGTCGCTCGTGTAAGTCAACGAATTTTTGATGAAAAAAGATATTTGTGTCATCGACCACCCTCCGTATTCGCCTTTTCTTCACCATGTGACTATTATATTTTCCCAAAACTGAAAATTGCCATGAAAGGAGCGTTTTATGATGATATTCCAGCCATTCAAGCAGCCGTGACATATCTAAATAACGTTCCTTTAGATGGCATAAAAAAATCTATGCATGCTCTAGTTGATCGTTCTAAAAAGTGTATTGATTCAAATGGAACCTATTTTGAATAAATATTTCGTTTCAAACAAAATACAATGCGTGTTTTATTCTATATCTAAAGAGTATCGTTATTTTTGGGACATACTGTGTACATACGTTCATTGTTTTACGCCCATGAAATGAAATGTATTTTTTAATTATGTCTCTTGAATACAATTAAATGCTTGTTGGTAAAAATAATTATTTATATCACCGGACTGGAAACTGAACTTTTGTGAGTGGGAGCATATTTTGACAGGATGAGCCGAAAGCGAGGCTTGCAAATTGCGAATACTCGCAAAACAGTTTCAGGACCTGTGATACAAAAAATTTTCGCTCCGATATGAATGAAATTATAGATTTAATATTGGTAAAATTCTTTAACATCCAAGCACGAAATTGACAATCAGTTTCATAACATCGTAACACCCTACTTTCCAATGTTGGACTCGCCCAGCTGAATTTTCTCTACGGCGTATTACACTATAAATAATATTTATTAAAGATAGTTCAATTATCTGTATACATATTTTCATTAATTGTACATAGCAACTGCAATTTAAATTTTCTTTTACTTTCTTTCATATACAAGTGCAGGCAGGCTATCGCTTTCATCTTTTCTAATCTTGTAGATTCGTTGTTAGTTTCGTTATTAGATTCGTTTTTAGGAGTAAACGTGAGTAATTTAAGATGTTTCATGCATATGTTATGTACGTTGAAGAAAGAAAATGAATGATAAGTGAATAGAAATTATGTGATTGAAGGTTTGTTGTGTGATAAATGATTTCGAATGTAATAAATGAATGAGTTTATATGAAGTGATCTATGAATGTGGTTGAAATGAGGGTGGTTTGTTTGGATTGGTTTGTTTGGATGAAAATGTTTGACGAGGGCTGATTGTTTGATGAATGTGATGAGTGAATGTTTTATGAGTGATTTTAGGGTTCGTGCTACACCATTTGTTGGGATAAGGCGTGAAGATAGGTAAGTATTCCTATTATTTAAACTAAAAGTTTGAGTCCGGGCCCTAAAATTTTTGGGCCCTAGGCTATTACCTCTTTAGCCTAGGCCAAAGGCCGCCTATGCACCTACCGCATTATGATTACTATTAATATTATTATTTGTTATGACAATACATTTTTAAAATTCTAAAATTCTAACGACGCCCATGGCAATTAAAAACATGAAAGGATCATTTCCATTGACAGTCCACCGGCCTTGCTAAGAAGTAGACGAAGAAGAAATAGCACCTCAGCCTGTGTATAAAGTAGTAAAAGGTTCTCTGATACCCTCCGGTGTGAATTTGAGTTGCTACGACATTTTCTCCACTTTCACATGCAATTAATCATTTCTTCCGCGTAGCTAAACAAAAGTTGCTCATAAATTAAACTTATAAGATTAATTATACGAACCATTTTCGAAGGTGTTCGTGAAACGAGACTAAACAAGAGAATAATGAATTGATTAAGATGGACTCCTGTTACTTAGGATGTTTTCGGGAAGGCTCGTATCCCGACGGAAAGATTCGGAAGAATTGGAAATGCGTTATGGAAGGTATACGTGCGTTGTGGTTCATTTTTCACATGGATTCTTCTTTGAGTATTATCTTTCTGATGACTTAAAATCGCACAGATTGTGTTGACAAATGTGTTCGGAATGTAGTTATGATAGATTCAGTAAGAATTTCCTAATCGCAAATCAACTTTTGAATCAACAGAAACATTTAATCAAAAGAGGTATTACTATGATTGTTGAAAGATCTAGAATATTGAAAAAAATTTAAATAAATATATCATCACGCCTTCGACCCATTACTGGGTGTGGCATTCTGCCGGAGCAGATCTCAGTAAGTGATAAATTTTTCGCGTGTAGTACGGTTACCAGTCGTCAAATCACGGTCCCCAAAGATGTTAGTGGTGGAAGAGCCACAGGTGTAGTTTTTGAAATAATGAAAATTGTTTGTCATCTGTAGGAATCGAACTGGGTTCTCAAGATCCACAGGCCGACTGAGCTAGCCACCCCATTGATTTAATTAAAATATGGAGTAATGGCTCGGTGGTATTCGAGTCGGCCTGTGGATCCTAAGTACTCTGGTTCGATCCCCAAAGCCGACAAAACATTTTCACAAATTTAAAATTACCCCTGTGGCTCCTCCACTACTAACAACTTTGGGGCCCGTGATTTGACGGCTGATAACCGCACTACACGCGCATAACTTACTGAGATTTGCTTCGGCAGAGTGCCACACCCAGTAATGGGTAGAAGGCGTGATGTATATATTTTTTTAAATAAAAAAAACATACAAAATTAAATAAGTTTTTAAGCTGCCATTACCTTCCAAATTATTTTAGAGAGAAATATTTCAAATAAAAGTTATAAACAGTCAAATTCTGCCTCTGAATTTTTCAGCATTTATCATTTTAATCAGTGTAAGAAAATTTTACAAAAAATGAAGAAATTTGTAATACAGGAAAATACTTCAAATAAAAGTTGTAGAAAATAAAATTACGGATTTTTTTATATAAAACACATTTCATTTGTTTATGACATCAGAGAGCAAAAATTAATAAAACATTTGTGTTATTCTTAAAAATAAATAAAATATATCATCACGCCTTCTATCCATTACTGGATGTGGTACTCTGCCGAAGCAGATCTCGGTAAGTGATATATTTTGCGCGTGAAGTGCGGTTACCAGTCGTCAAATCACGGCCCCCAAAGATGTTAGTGGTGGGGGAGCCACAGGGGTAGTTTAAAAAAAATAATTGACGTTAATATTGATTTACGGACAAAGAAGGAAAAAATCTAAAAAATTAACGATTTCTCACACGAAGAAGAGCAGCAGACAATAAAATGCAGCTATAGCGGAGAAAGTTACAGAAAAATTATTCCGGTATTTCTGTTATAATAAGGTCAATATTTTTCAAACTAGATATACAAATATTTAATTACTTTTTATGCTCTGACGACATACACAAATTAAATGTATTTTTAAATCCGTATTTTTTTCCTTTAAAACTTTTATTTGAAGTATTTTCCTGTAAAATACATTGCGAAAGAATGCGCACCAAAAAACTGATGTCACATGTTATAAGCCTATAATTGAAGATAAACTATCAGTTCTAAATATACATTGATTTTAATTTTAAAAATAAAATAGTAGTAAAAATAAATTTGTTTGTCTATCAGCCGATGATGAATCGCGTTGTCGATTCGAAACATCCAAATATATATGTTATGAAATATATACGAGTATTTATTCATTTTCTATCCATATTTGAGAATCCCTAAGGCCATTATCAAATTTTACGAGATTTATGGATCCAACTTAACTTCACTATAATTTAATATTACATTGCAGTTGCTAGTTGCTGAATGTAAAGTGAAAAAAATCTCTCTGAAACATTTTGGTGCAACTAGTTGAACCTAAAACTTGCAAGTTGCAATTGCAGGTTGCGCTTGCTCAGTGTAAAACAGGCATTATGTACTATGATAAATTTACTTTATTATTATTTTAGTATCAATCAGTGGCGCACGCAAACACCTTTGTTTACAAATGTTTGTATTTGAAGCGAGTCCTTTTTATAATTGTTTATTTAATATAAAATACAACTACACATAAAATATTGATGGTTGGAACATAATGGCGTAGTAAATAAATTTTGCCAGAATGAAAATTAATAAATATATCGCCAAAGTTTTTACCTATTACTGGATATGACCCTCTGTCGTGGCAGAACTCAATAAGTCATATATTTGTGTATGTGAAGAGCGGTTAACAGTCGTCAAACAACGGGCCCCAAAAATGTTAGTGGAGGGGAAGCCTCAGGGGTAATTTTAATGTACGGAAAAATATTCAAATGAATGTTCAAGCAGTGGCGGCGCCAGTATGGGGCCAGAGTGGGCACAGGCATCTGTTACGGCCTGTGTCCTACCATGTGCCCTTCCAACTATTTAATATTAAAAAACGTATTTGAATTATAAGAAATGTGTACCTACCCATGTGATTCTGATATCATATCTTCATTTCATCAAATTGGACAATTTAGCAAAAGTTGGATAAGAATTTTACAGAATAGCAGAATTTTTCTCTCTAATGGAAGGTATTCTGTGTTTATTTACTATATTATTTGTTAATTCTTGCGTTTCTTAAATAAAAATAAATTATTCTTCTTCTATTCCCATTGGCCTTATAAATTTTGATTAATTGTAACATAAGTGAATGTTTTATTAAAAATATAATACATAATGTATATAAATTTGGTTTATTTTTTTTTATTATTAATATTGAAGAGAACAATACAAAATCATTAGATTTAGGTAATACTAGCGGTCGGTCTGGCTTCGCCAGGCCTTCTCGCTAAGCTTCGCGGACACTGAAGTAGGATTCACTTGAGTAAAACAATTGACAAAATATAAATAGAACTACTGCCGATCTAAAACTTTTCAATTTTGCACGCGAACCCTTTAATAAACCTTTCGCTTGATACCAAACACGATAGATTTTAAAGCACTCCATTAAAACAATTATCGAACAAAAAAAAATTTATTCTGCACGCGAGCTCTTCAACAGATATGTTATTTGATACCAAACATGCTGAGTTTGGTAGCACTTTCAATAAAACAATAGGCGATCGAATAATATTAAATTTTGTACGCGAATCTTTGAAAAGATCTTTTATTTGATACCAAACACGAAAGGATTTGAAGTACTTTCTCTAAAACAATTGCCGATCGACAAAATTCCAATTCTGCATACGAGCCCTTTAATAGACCTTTCATTTGATAGCAAACACGATAGATTTTGAAACCCTTTCATTAAAACAATTGCCGATCGAATAATATTGAATTTTGTATGCGAACCCTTGAAAAGATCTTTAATTTGATATTAAACACGATGAGTTTTGAAGCACTTTTACTAAAACAATTGACGATCGTATAATATTTAATTTTGTACACGAATCCTTGAAAAGATCTTTCATTTGCTACCAAACACGATAGATTTTGAAGCACTTTCACTAAAACAAATTCCGATTGAAAAAAATCCAATTTTGTACGCGAGCCCTTCAAAAGACTTTTCATTTAATATGGAACATAATAGGTTTTGATACAGGTTGACTAAAATAATTGCCGATCGAATAATATTCAGTTTTGTACGCAAACCCTGCAAAAGACCTTGATACCAAACACGATTGGTTTTGAAGTACTTTCACTAAAACAATTTCCGAACGAAAACAATCCAATTTTTTACTCGAGCCCTGCAACAGACCTTTAATTTGATACTAAATACGATAGGTTTTGAAGGAATATCACTAAAACAATTGCTAATTGAAAAAATCTCAATTCTGCAAGAGAAACTTTCAAAAGAATTTTCATATTGTACCAAATACGATAGAAAATTTTAAATAAGATGATAATATTATCATTATATAAAATAGTCACAAATTAACGCAAGATCAAAACACGAGTATTGCATAAAATTACGAAATATTTTAAACATCACAACACATTAAAGCAGGAAAAATGTTTAAATTGTTATCTACTTATTACTCATACATGTCCACATGCGGAAAAATGAATAATTAATTGATTTAATTAATTAGATTCTATAATAACCTTCACTTAAGGTGGTTGCATAGTAGGGTGTCCGTTATTTTCGCAAAGTCGGAAATTTGATGCTCGGACCCTCTAAAACTACTCATAATAAATCTAAAAAAAGTTGAGCCGAATGCTAGGACGTTAAAACGTGCCACCAGAGGGCTCAATATTTGAACGTTATTTAAAAGGAGAAATTGCTATTTCCGAAACTTTTATGTCTAACTTGTTATGATTTAGACCTAAAAATATTTCAAGATAACTGCCAGAAAGCTTATGAAACAAGCTTTCAGGAAGACTAAAATTCAAGTCATTTGGATAAAATCAACGACGTAGTATTAATTTGAGTAATAAGAAGTTTGAAGCAAAAAAATTTGGTTATGGTTTTGACATTGCTCGATCCGAATCTGATGTTGGAATTGACATTTTTATTATTGACAGCTGTCAACAAACGAGTCTAAATTGTTTTCCTTCAACTAATGAAATCTCTAACTTGCAAAAAATTGCTCAATTAGCAATATTTTATAAAGTCAAAAATAAATTATGAATAACAAACAATGTTGTGACAAAATTTTCGGCAACGAAAAATTAATTATTGGTGATTTATCAATTTTGACAGCTAATTGACAGCTGTCAATTATAAAAATTTTTTTTTTTAGCAAAAAATACGAATTTAGCTTTGGAAAACTGGAAAAATGGAGGAAAAATCGTCTAGATTGGAATACTATAGTGAGTCATTCTTTTTTATCATAAACACCTCCAAAGATAATTGAAGCTCCAGATCATGCTATGTTGCATCTATTTTCGACAATGACAATCAACCTGCTGCTGGTACTACTAAAGCCTCCGAAATTGTTCTTAATAATATTACTGTTAATAATTTGAACAGGTACGGAAGAAATCAATGTTTCTTTAGACAATATAAAAGTTTCCACTTCACATTATGTCAATATATCCAACTGTAACAATTGTGTTAATAATATACACAAACAATAAATATTTATCGATATATTTTACTTTGTTCGGTTCTTTTTATGAATTGTGTACTGATTAGATATACTGCAATTTAAGGTTATGTTTATAAACGTCAAAATATACTACTGCATATTTACTAGCGCTGGCTCACCGTATATTCTTCTTCCATAAGCGTCTGTGGCCAAAATATTAATTCCGCGCCTGGCGAGAAATGTAAATCGCTCTCAATACAACCTTATTTTGACAGTTTCGTAACAAATTACTTTCCGCACTAGTGTTTCTTTGCTTACAGAAACGCACTTGGTCTGCATTTGTCTCCTTTCCACCAGTAACCAAGGCAATAATAGTTACGTAATAACAAAGAAATCGCACATTTATAGGAAAAAGAATTTGAATAACTATTATGCACAATCGGGCCGAAATTCATGTGTTTCAGTCCTAAGAAGCGGGCTTAAACAATCCTTTTTTGCTCTAGAGCCATAAAAA
Organism: Pterostichus madidus; assembly: GCA_911728475.2. Lineage (NCBI taxonomy): Eukaryota > Metazoa > Arthropoda > Insecta > Coleoptera > Carabidae > Pterostichus > Pterostichus madidus. The sequence continues at coordinate 11,428,636 of OU452318.1, forward strand.
AATAATTCCTATGGATACATAAATAAAATGACAATTTTTGTTTATTGTGAATACTTGATTTTACAAAATGTCATTTGGACATACAACATATTTACATATTTTAATCTATTGAACATATAATTAAACGTTCTTTTGTTGTGCATAAAATATTGTATGTACCACGGGTGAAATTTGCGTTTCTGATCTTGAGCATGTTTCTAGCCCTCGGCGCTTTACGCCTCGTGATAATAATCATGCCGCGGGCTAGAAACTCCTGTGTTCACCCTGGATAGATAAATAACTATTTTATAATTCTTGCAATAAAGGTATAATATAATGAAAGCTTGATTTTATTTATTTATTACTTAATCCCAATTACAGTAGGTTATAGTGAAATCCGAATCACAAACACTTTATCGTATTTTTTATATAACTTTAAGCCGGCGAGATTTGGACGCACAACCTGTTGTTTTTACTTTCTTATACACAGTATTGGAATCGTGAAAAAAATCGTTGACGAGATTTTCGCGAAAATACGTGTTTTGAGGTCCACTGAATCCGTTTTCATCATTTTCTCAATGTATGTGTGTATGTGGATGGATGGATGGATGGATGTGTGTCCGAGTGTACAATATCTCATGAACGAGATAAGATTTGTTTACGAAACTTGGTAATTATGTTTCATGAAAAGAGCTGAGTTGATTTTGAATGAAATTGAGAAACCGGAATAGGACGTTTACTGGACACACACAACAATAAATTCCATTTATTTCCAAAATGGAATCAGTTACGAAAAAAAGTTTCAAATAAAAGATGTTAACAGATAAGAAAGAACGTATTGAAGCAATGAAGTTGTAAACAGGAAATTTCATTTTATTCCTAATATTGTAACGCGACAATCATCTAGTATGAACTAAAATGTTTAATTACGGACCTACGTTGTGTTTACCTACTTTGTGTTTTAAATATCGAAGAATGTAACCCTCAAAATGTTCGTAATACGAAGTAGCTGTTCAATGGTGGAGGAATATAGGAAGGGTTCAATTAAATGAAAGAATTAAATTCCTTCTTAAAGACATGACATGACTGTGACGTCATACCTTGTGCATTTATTGAAACTGAAATAATCAACAAAATATAATTTATCATTTGAATTTACTCGTAGATGGTGAACAGAGTGATTTGAACACAAAGTTCTGTCGTGAAATAAATATTAAAATAGCTCTCTGGTACTCACCTTACGTAAGAGGGAAACACGACAAAAACCCTAAACAGAGAGACAAAACCATCATACAAAATATGATCAAAAATCAGAATGTTTCTTGTACAAAGTTACATATTTTATATAATTCATTCAAAATATTGCAGAAGTCATCACAATAATTAGTCAGGGAATCAATATCTTTGTTTAATCATTGTTAAATCGGTGGATCAGTATTGTTGAAATTGTTGTAATTATAAGTTGGCCCTGAGGCAACGACGAATGAAGGGTTTTCTTTTATAGATAACCAATGTTCATTCATTGGGAGTTTCCTTACAGGTAACCAATGCCCAATGTTGTGTCGTTTTTATAAACAATTACCACGGATTGTCTTTCAGCATTAAATAATACTTAAATGCATCATTCAACATAGTAGTAGCTTCTAAGTAAAATTGCATTGTTCCTGTGACCAGTACCAATAACAATCCATTACCGATTTATATTATTAAGTTAGAAATTCATTGAAATGTGTATTTGGTATGGTAAGTTACACCAGCAGCCTGGCCGAGCCAAAAACGCTTGGTGGAGATATAGAAAGAAAACCAGCACCCTGGCCGAGCCAAAAATATTAAGTACCGTGAGAATGATATGTTTGGGGTTGTGTTTGTGTTTCTAAACCAATAAATTAAGTCAAGTATGCCTGAGTCCGTCTGAGTGACGCCGAATGTGGAAACATGTTGGAATAGGTGAGGGATGTAGAGACGTGTGTGATTGGTTTTAGGGTGCATGTGACTTTGTGAATAGTTTTTAAGATAGTGTGTATCTGACGATCGACGAGAGAAGTTGAAATTAATTATCTTTGTAAATCTTTATCTTAATAAAACTGATGTACATATTCCCTGTACTTCGTTTGTTATTTATCCTGACGAATATATGAACAGGTAGTGCAGAAGGAGCAGCATTAATCACAGAAAAATTACATCATTTATAGACAATTATCAGAAGAGGATAGATTGTTTTATATTGGAATTGCGACAAGGGTGCGAAAGTCCACCAGCAGCCTGGCGCTTGGTGGAGGAAAAGAATGTTCACCAGCAGCCTGGCCATGCCAAAGACGCTTGGTGGAGGAAAATAATGTTCACCAGCAACCTGGCCGTGCCAAAAGCACACCGGAGCGTCTTGAATTGAAGCAAAACTCGCAGCTTATATTTCAAGATTTCTCTCTTGTTCCTCCTGAAGAACTAGGGCTCCACATGGACTCAGTTTCACCCCCTCTCGTTCGGTGATGTCGACGGTGGGTGACCTGGGTGCTGAGACAACATCTTGGAAATATTTGTTATTTGATGACGTTGGCGTCTGGGTTTTAGAACAGAGAATCCGGAACACATATGCACCTATACAAGTGCGAAAATTCTTAAAACACTGTATCGAGAAGTTTATTTAAAACCAACTATCTCTAAATGTTTATGCTTATGTTAGCTGATTAGCGCGTCTCTCAGCTGCCGGCGTTGACTCACGTCTGCCGCTAAAATTCAATACGTACTGATAACTTTTCTATCAATCGAAATTTCATTATAATTATGGTCATAACATGCAATAATTAATAATAAAATAAAATGAATATAGACTCGTACCGTCTCAATATTTGGTTGTTATCATTTTCTCCGTAAAGCAATACTTTCCTCAAAAAAATAAACAAAAAAGAAAAATGTTATCAATGCATTGATATAATTAGTTGCTTTTATCTGCTCTGCCCTATAAACGTCAGGTCCCACCACAGATCGACAGTAAATAGTATCCGTCGATTGGTTAAGTCAATGTACATTTGTTTACAGTTTTATTTGATGATCAAATTATCCAAAATGAAAACAGTGTTATTTATTGCAATTTGTATAGTATTAACAAGTAAGTCACTTTAATATTATTTATTGTTTAATATATACGAAGTATACAATTTAAATGGCGCAGCATTGCTATCTCGCGAATTATATGAGCTACGAAATCGGTTAAATTAGCAAACAATCTCTATTTCATAAAACTAATTTATTGAGCAAAACGAGATTTTTTCGGATCAGTGCTTCTGATAATATCTGGTGCAACTTGTGTGGTAATATTTCAGGTTGTCACATGTAAATAATGTATTATAAACAAAAAGTGAAACTAGTGACAGTGTTGTGTTAAGTATCGTTATTAATTGCTAGGCTATTATTTTTAAAATGATGTATGTTTCGTCTAGTGTTAGCTATTTTGTAGCCCTTGGTTTAGAAAATATTAAGTACCGTGAGAATGATATGTTTGGGGTTGTGTTTGTGTTTCTAAACCAATAAATTAAGTCAAGTGTCCGTTTGAGTGACGCCGAATGTGGAAACATGTTGGAATAGGTGAAGGATGAAGAGACGTGTGTGATTGGTTAAGGGTGCATGAGACTTTGTGAATAGTTGCTAAGATAGTGTGTATCCGACGATCGACGAGAGAAGTTGAATTTAATTATCATTGCAAATCTGTATCTTAATAAAACTGATGTACATATTCCCTGTACTTCGTTTGTTATTTATCCTGACGAATATATGAACAGGAAGTGCAGAAGGAGCAGCATTAATCACAGAAAAATTATATCATTTATAGACAATTATCAGAAGAGGATAGATTGTTTTATATTGGGATTGCGACACTTGTTTATTTTAAATGAAAACCTACTTATTTATCTGTTTATTTCTGTATTTTTCAAGCCTTTCTTAACCGCGACACAAAAATGACTTTAAAAAAACTCTCGCGACCCCCGAAACATCCAACTCCATCTAAATAAATGTGAAATTTACATTTTTCAATTATTAATTAAATAATGAAGGTAAGTTTTTCTACGCGCCGTGACAGTGAATTATTTCCCGCCCAGTACGAGGAAATGAGACGGATTAAGTGCAGGCAAACATTGGATAGTCATACGCATCCTGTTAAAATATGAAACACATTCATCGTCTGTGAACAAATATATTCGCTTGCATAGTTGAGTTCTTATACACGGGGCTTATGGCGATCATCATTCAGAATAGCACATATTTGGTTTCTGTACCTCTAAAATTTTGCAGTTTCATTTGAAAAACTAATATAATGTTCTATAACTATCCATGTATATTGTATCAGAAGGAGAAAGTTTTTAATCGTTTAGTAATGGATATATAGCCATGCAAAGCCTTGTTTTTAACGAAAAATTAAGAATCCCAATTTATAATGGCAACACCACACAGTGGTATGGTATTTGAAAATTCACTAGACAAACAACCTGTTAACAATTCATGATATTCAAATCATAATAGGTATCAAACACTTATTTGATTCAATTTTTATATTTTCTTGAGCGTCAGTTTCGCCACTTGACAACCGATGACGCCACCGTTACACTAGAATATGGCCAACTTCATTGAATTGCGCTACGCTTATTATGGCCGTTTCATATGGAGTGGCTAGCCCAGTGGTATGAAGTCGGCCTGTGGATCCTAAGAACCCTGGTTCGATTCCCACAGGCGACAAACAAATTTCATAATTTCAAAAACTACCCCTGTGGCTCCTCCACCACTAATATCTTTGGGGGCCGTGATTTGACGACTGGTAACCGCACTTCACGCGCAAAAATATATCACTTACCGAGATCTGCTTCGGCAGAGTGCCACACCCAGTAATGGGTAGAAGGCGTGATGATATATTTATTTATTTTATTTTGTTTTCATATGTCATTAAAATTCCTAGCTTCAAATTTACAGAGCGGGCACGTCAACTAGCACCTCTAACGAGATACGTCGTAACTAAATTTGAAAATACTGCCGCTTGAATTGATTGAAAAAATCCAAAAAAAGCCTACATAGTCATTGTATATTTATTATCGTACGATCTTTACAATAAAATACTAACCGTTGGTACCAATAATTCAATAATACTTCCAAAATTTTAAATAGGTAGACAATATGGCAGCATTATTTACCTGAAGTGACAGATACGTTCAATAACTGTTATCAAATCCTAACACTGACACTTCGCAACTAGGGCTGAGCAATCTTTTAATTTGAAAATAGTTCTCTGATCATGAAATAAAATCGATTCATCACGACTGATCAATCTGATCGATTCTATCAATTTATTACAAATTTTGAAATCGAATGTGATGAAAAAGACCAAGAATTTTGTTAAATTATCGTTTTTAATTAAAAAAATATGATCAAAAGATCGATATTTTTAATATTATTATACATAAAAATCTATTTGATTTAATTACTTTTAATAAAACATATAACAAGTGTAATAGGAAAATATAGACTACATTGATATCACACCAATCAGGTTCAGGAGGCTAGCTCAGTGGTATGAAGTCGGCCTGTTGATCCCGAGAACCCTGGTTCGATTCCCACAGGCGACAAACAATTTTCATAATTTCAAAAGCTACCCATGTGGCTCCTCCACCACTAACATCTTTGGGGATCGAGACTTGAAGGCTGGTAACCGCACTTCACGCGCAAAATATATCACTTACCGAGATCTGCTTCGGCATTAGCATTAATCTACAGTAAACCGGTGATTGAAAAACTGGACCTTAATAAATAATAACGTTGATTAAGTTTTGACCAGAAAACTACATATTAAATTTCAATATAATTAATGTAATGATTTGTGTCTAGGTGAAACGGATGGACATCGTGTCCGTAGGTTTGTCGGAGGGAAAACGGCAAGTGTAGCACAATTTCCATACCATGTATCTCTACGCTATGTCAAAAATGATAGACACTTCTGTGGAGGATCCATTATACATGAGCAATTCGTTTTAACGGCAGCACATTGTTTATACGAGTAAGAACTAATTTTTCCTGTTTAAGAATCATTTTATCAATAATATATAATATTAATTTTCCTTATTCTCTAACTGGTAGATTCACGAAAAAGGTTAAATTTGGTGTTACGTAACCCTAATTTTATTCCGGGTTAAATTTTAATCCCTATTGGTAATTCACGAAACGAAATAATTTTGGTGTTAAATTTGACATCTTGAATTAGTTGTTATTTTTACCACTAACACTTGACGCCACTTTATTTCAAATTCAAATCAAGTCTCCATATAAAATATTAACAAAGTAATTAATTTGACGTTTGACAGATAGCAGAAGTAGTAAAAGGTTGAATAAATGGTTCAAATTATTAAATCTTTGAAGAACAGAAAGTTAAAATTTACGAAATAAAACAGATAATAGAAGGAGAGAACACAACGAGAAATAATAATTTTACAGAAAAAAGAAATATCAATTATGGAAATTTTAGATAATAAAATGAGTTCTGTGGTGGGATACTGAGTATTACTCTGAATAAAATATACTACGCTTCAACGTAGCGATAGCGATTACTAGAAATATAAAACTGATTTAAATGAAATTTTCATTTTCTTCAATATTATTTAGATAATCACGTCTTGTGAATAAATAATGAACATAAATTAAATGAAAATTTGTATAAATATTCTGTATATTAGTAATAATTAGCATAATTTTTATCATGTCGATGTTTTCCATTCATATGTTTCGTTAAACATTGTACCATTTAAATTTTATTAAAAATAACAAATAATACATGGCATAAAATTGATATCAACTGCCAAATGTCAATGTGATACAGTATTTTTGTTCGAATCCTACTCATACTAGATATATAAAAATGTCAAAAATATATTTAACCCTACTCCTCAGTAGTGTTATTTGTTGGACTCATTTTTTTCCTTAGCCCTACGTAATGAATCAGCACAGGGGTTATTTTGACATTTCATGGAATTAAAACAAGGGCTAAAAATGGGGTTAGGGTTACCTAGTAACCTGTTTCGTGAATTGGAAATAGGGCTAAAACTGGGATTAAATTTAGGGTTAGTCGCTAACCTGTTTCGTGAATCTGGCTGTAAGAGGTCAAATTTTAAGATAAAGCGTGAGTCATCTGTGTAATTCTGGCTAACGTATCAGAATATACGTAATAATATACAATTAATGATTGAAATTATGTTATTAATCAAATTGAAATATTAATTATTGCACTAATTTAAATCGTTATACTTTAATTGTTTCTAAAAACAAGAAACTTGTGACGTGATACAGGCTGATAAGCTAGGTACTAAAAAATTTCATTTATTTTGATACAAACATATTAATAAGCAATATATATATGTATATATATATATATATATATATATATATATATATATATATATATATATATATATATATATATATATAATAATAATTCCTAGATAACAGAATAAATAGAACTCGCCCGTCAAGTGAGAAATTAATTTGGGTTTTTGGAGTTGGATTTAAATATACTGTTTGTCACTAGTGCTGTGAGGATCCGACAAAACTTGGATCCGAGTACCCGGCTATCAAAATATCCGGATCCTCTTTTAAAACACTAATACTTTACATTTATCAACATTTAATAATAAATTTAAATCTTTTCCTACTTTACCAGTATTAATACTTAGAATCATTCGTTTCAATTGCTCTTCAGATTCACCCATAACAACAACATCATCCGCATACGCTAACGCAGGCACAACACTATCACCAATATGTACACCATCTACCCCATTCAACGCCGTTCGTAACAACACATCCATGTACAAATTAAAGAGTCACGGAGATATCCCATAACCTTGTTTCACGCCAATATCTATACAAAACCAATCACTCAATCTACCATTAACTATCAGCGCAGCCTCACTACCTTCATACAGCGCACGAATTGCCCCCAACAAATTACCATTTATACCGTACTGTAGCAGTACATTCCATAATGTCTCGTGATGAATACTATCATATGTTTTTTTAAGATTGAGAAAGCCACAAAACACCTTTTTGTTCTTAGCAAGTGACTTTCAACAATCATACGAAGAGAAAATAATTGATCCACACACCCTCTCTCAGGCTAAAAAACCACCTTGAATATCGCTTAACTTGGAGACTGTTAAGGTTCGTACTTTATGAATAAGAATCTTCCCGTACAACTTTCCTACCACATTCAGTAAACTTATCGCACGAAAATTAGTAGATTCACTCGAACTACCTTTACCTTTAAATAAAGGACAAATGATAGCTCGTTCCAATCATCAGGAGCCATACACCATTTTAAACAAAATCTAAACAAATAAACTAACCAGTCAAATAACCTCTCGCCTCCATATTTCAACATCTCATTCGATATACCATCCAAACCGGGAGCCTTACCATTCTTCAGACGCATCAATGCGAAACTAACATCACTCTCATCTATATCACATTCATCACCACTAACATTTTCTCTAACATTTTCACTACAACCTTTCGGTCTATTAATGCTACCATATAAAGTCCTAAAGTACACACATCATCTCTTAGTAACATCTGATTCATTCCACAATAACTCACCATCCGCACTCTTAATCGCTTTCACTGCCCTTATATTACCACCTCTCAATCTCTTCAATCTCAACCAAAACATTCTTTTATTCATACTAAAATCATTAGTCAATCTTTTACTCTTCAAATTATCAAATCGCGCCTTGCTTTCTCTCACTTCTTTCTTAACACATTTATTTAACCTCTTGTATTTCAGCAAGCAGTCATCACGTAAACTTCCAGGCACATTTTTCACATTTAGAAATCGCAAGTATGCTCTCTTTTTTACCTCAATCGCCCCTTTTACTTCTTCATTCCACCATGCATTCTTTGGGCAAGAGCCTAATCTACATTCACCACAAACTTCTTTTGCACATTTAAGAATTGTATCCTTAAATTTCAACCAAACATCATTTATACTGCATTCAAAATTAAGCTCACATACAGGCAAAGAGTCATTTATTTTCTCAACAAACAAATCTGTAACATCCTCATTCTGCAGCGCACTGGATTTCACACGAAACATTTTTTTGTTATTTTTCACCCTCATTCTCCAACATTTATCTAGACGTATACCACCAAATAATGGTCATTCGTACACAATTCAGCACCACTCGTTACACGCGTATCTACAACTAAACTTCTCAATCGTTCATCATACAAAATAAAATCAATCATACTCCGTCTATTATCATGCACATTCTCCCATGTATACAAATGAACTAATTTATGTTTAAAGACAGAGTTAGAAACAAAGAGATCACGCTCCAAACTGAAAGAAACTATTTTTCTTCCGTTTTCATTCACTCTCGCATTACCAAACTTACCCAATACATTCCCAGACATGCTTATCTTAACTCCCACTCAGCCATTTAAATCACTGCATACAATAACTTTCTCACCTGAATCACAAGAATCAATAACACTATCTAACAAATTCCAAAATCTATCTTTTTCAAGATCATTTTCGGATTCGGTTGGACCATAAACTGATTCTATGAAAGCCTACCTTTAATCTCAGCCAATGAATTCTCGATGAAGTGCAACCATATTCCCTCACAAACCGTTTCATTCGTTCACTAACAAGCACACCCAGACCATGCTTCGCGTGTTAATTCTCAGCAACACCCGACCACAAGCAAAACATTCCATCCACCTCTTCCTCACTACTTCCTTTCCTTTTAGTCTCACTGACACACAAAACATCAATATTATACACACGCATTACATTCATCAATTCATTTTCTTTACCAGTTATACCCCTAACATTCCACGTACCAAACTTACATTCATCAAATTTCATCCATTTATTCTTCATTTATCCAAAAGAAATAAAAGAAATAAAAGAAGGATTCTCTTGGTAGAATGGTAGAAGTTAAGGTAGCTTACCAGGCTTATCCTTAACTATAAATGAAAATAGAAATCAGTTACATTCACACAACTGTCAAACAACTGTCAAACGTCAATCACATCTAAAAACAAAACATAACTCAGCATTTCTATATACGTAACCAATATAAACAAATAACGATATGAAAGAAAATATACTATAAAAAACTAAACTACTATAAAAATGAAAGATAACACTTATCTTAATAAAACGACATTCAAAAAGTCTGGTGACAAATAGTGGTGGGATCCGGATCCGGATAGTTTCGGTTTCGGATACCTGGATAATTGAATGTTGAACTATCCGGATCTCGGATCTGAGTATCGGATTTTTGGATCCGGATCTGAGTATCGGATTTTAGATCCGAATTGGATTTCGAATCCGGATCCAAATGTTCGAATCTTGGAAACGGATTTGAGCATCTGATCTTAGATTCGAATATGAATATGAGTATGGAATTTTAGATATGGAATTTCAGTATCCGGATCGGTTCTCTTCAAATATTCTGAGTAAAACCAAATAAATATGATTATGAAATAATCCACTAAGCATTTTCGTTTCATGTCGGCATATTTCTGATGTTTAAATTTCTGTTGAATAACTTTTAGCATCTGCTAACAAGGAAATTTCACAGAACTAGTAGATAACAAAAACAATCCCTTTTATGTGAAAAACGTGCCCGATGTAAATAAATATGTATTCGCTACCTGCAATGAACCTATAGCCATTATTTTTCAAATTTCACCTTAATCCCTTTTTGCTTTGAAGTATTTGTTGTAATGAATGTTATAAAATCTTATAACTGCAGAATTTCAATATTCAAAGAAGTATCCCCCTTCTTTTCTTTACATGCGAAATTTTATGCTAGCTTTATTGTACTCGTATGTTTAAGAGTATGACAATATATATTTTTCTAAATGAGCAATAATAAATCTTATCATGCAAGTACTTTTTACATATCGCATATACTAACTCCCATAAAATTATACGGTAAGTAAAAAGAAATTAGAATCGTTTTCTTAAAAAGCATTCAATGAGTTTTGCTACAAACTTCATACTCATAGTATGACAAAATAAATTAATGAAATTAATGTCATATTAATATGTTACTGTATATGTGAAATAATACAAATTTGTATTTTTTATTCATCATTTAACTAAATAGAACTCTGTGAAAGTAAATTCCTTTCTTCTTTATATATGTACAAACTACCTGGCTATTTTAGAGGGGTATTATAAAATTTATTACTGTTTACAGACCGCTGTAAAGATAAACAGGCCCACTTCAATGGTTTCAGTTTGAACTCAGTTTCAAATGTTTGCCTTTACATTTGAAATGAAGAATCAGATCTAGAATTAAAATTTGGATCCGGATCCGTAAACAAAACAACGAATCCGGATCCGGAGCCAAGTCCAGATCCGGATCCAAATCCGAATTAAATTTACGGATATCCGCTTTAAGATCCGAACATCGGATATCCGAGGATCCGGATATTTTGATAGCCGGGTACTCGGATCCAAGTTTTGTCGGATCCTCACAGCACTAGTGACAAACAGTATATTTAAATCTAACTCCAAAAACCCAACTTAATTTCTCACTTGACGGGCGAGTTCTATTTATTCTGTTATCTAGGAATTATTATTATTATTATTATTATTATTATTATTATTATATATATATATATATATATATATATATATATATATATATATATATATATATATATATATATATATATATATATATATATATATATACTTGACGGGCGAGTTCTATTTATTCTGTTATCTAGGAATTATTATTATTATTATTATTATTATATATATAATAATAATAATTCCTAGATAACAGAATAAATAGAACTCGCCCGCCAAGTGAGAAATTAATTTGGGTTTTTGACTGGGTTTTATGGAGTTGGATTTAAATATACTGTTTGTCACTAGTGCTGTGAGGATCCGAGTACCCGGCTATCAAAATATTCGGATCCTCGGATATCCGATGTACGGATCTTAAAGCGGATATCCGTAAATTTAATTCGGATTTGGATCCGGATCCTGATTTGGATCCGGATCTGGACTTGGCTCCGGATCCGGATTCGTTGTTTTGCTTACGGATCCGGATCCAAATTTTAATTCTAGATCTGATTCTTCATTTCAAATGTAAAGGCAAACATTTGAAACTGAGTTCAAACTGAAACCATTGAAGTGGGCCTGTTTATCTTTACAGCGGTCTGTAAACAGTAATAAATTTTATAATACCCCTCTAAAATAGCCAGGTAGTTTGTACATATATAAAGAAGAAAGGAATTTACTTTCACAGAGTTCTATTTAGTTAAATGATGAATAAAAAATACAAATTTGTATTATTTCACATATACAGTAACATATTAATATGACATTAATTTCATTAATTTATTTTGTCATACTATGAGTATGAAGTTTGTAGCAAAACTCATTGAATGCTTTTTAAGAAAACGATTCTAATTTCTTTTTACTTACCGTATAATTTTATGGGAGTTAGTATATGCGATATGTAAAAAGTACTTGCATGATAAGATTTATTATTGCTCATTTAGAAAAATATATATTGTCATACTCTTAAACATACGAGTACAATAAAGCTAGCATAAAATTTCGCATGTAAAGAAAAGAAGGGGGATACTTCTTTGAATATTGAAATTCTGCAGTTATAAGATTTTATAACATTCATTACAACAAATACTTCAAAGCAAAAAGGGATTAAGGTGAAATTTGAAAAATAATGGCTATAGGTTCATTGCAGGTAGCGAATACATATTTATTTACATCGGGCACGTTTTTCACATAAAAGGGATTGTTTTTGTTATCTACTAGTTCTGTGAAATTTCCTTGTTAGCAGATGCTAAAAGTTATTCAACAGAAATTTAAACATCAGAAATATGCCGACATGAAACGAAAATGCTTAGTGGATTATTTCATAATCATATTTATTTGGTTTTACTCAGAATATTTGAAGAGAACCGATCCGGATACTGAAATTCCATATCTAAAATTCCATACTCATATTCATATTCGAATCTAAGATCAGATGCTCAAATCCGTTTCCAAGATTCGAACATTTGGATCCGGATTCGAAATCCAATTCGGATCTAAAATCCGATACTCAGATCCGGATCCAAAAATCCGATACTCAGATCCGAGATCCGGATAGTTCAACATTCAATTATCCAGGTATCCGAAACCGAAACTATCCGGATCCGGATCCCACCACTATTTGTCACCAGACTTTTTGAATGTCGTTTTATTAAGATAAGTGTTATCTTTCATTTTTATAGTAGTTTAGTTTTTTATAGTATATTTTCTTTCATATCGTTATTTGTTTATATTGGTTACGTATATAGAAATGCTGAGTTATGTTTTGTTTTTAGATGTGATTGACGTTTGACAGTTGTTTGACAGTTGTGTGAATGTAACTGATTTCTATTTTCATTTATAGTTAAGGATAAGCCTGGTAAGCTACCTTAACTTCTACCATTCTACCAAGAGAATCCTTCTTTTATTTCTTTTATTTCTTTTGGATAAATGAAGAATAAATGGATGAAATTTGATGAATGTAAGTTTGGTACGTGGAATGTTAGGGGTATAACTGGTAAAGAAAATGAATTGATGAATGTAATGCGTGTGTATAATATTGATGTTTTGTGTGTCAGTGAGACTAAAAGGAAAGGAAGTAGTGAGGAAGAGGTGGATGGAATGTTTTGCTTGTGGTCGGGTGTTGCTGAGAATTAACACGCGAAGCATGGTCTGGGTGTGCTTGTTAGTGAACGAATGAAACGGTTTGTGAGGGAATATGGTTGCACTTCATCGAGAATTCATTGGCTGAGATTAAAGGTAGGCTTTCATAGAATCAGTTTATGGTCCAACCGAATCCGAAAATGATCTTGAAAAAGATAGATTTTGGAATTTGTTAGATAGTGTTATTGATTCTTGTGATTCAGGTGAGAAAGTTATTGTATGCAGTGATTTAAATGGCTGGGTGGGAGTTAAGATAAGCATGTCTGGGAATGTATTGGGTAAGTTTGGTAATGCGAGAGTGAATGAAAACGGAAGAAAAATAGTTTCTTTCAGTTTGGAGCGTGATCTCTTTGTTTCTAACTCTGTCTTTAAACATAAATTAGTTCATTTGTATACATGGGAGAATGTGCATGATAATAGACGGAGTATGATTGATTTTATTTTGTATGATGAACGATTGAGAAGTTTAGTTGTAGATACGCGTGTAACGAGTGGTGCTGAATTGTGTACGAATGACCATTATTTGGTGGTATACGTCTAGATAAATGTTGGAGAATGAGGGTGAAAAATAACAAAAAAATGTTTCGTGTGAAATCCAGTGCGCTGCAGAATGAGGATGTTACAGATTTGTTTGTTGAGAAAATAAATGACTCTTTGCCTGTATGTGAGCTTAATTTTGAATGCAGTATAAATGATGTTTGGTTGAAATTTAAGGATACAATTCTTAAATGTGCAAAAGAAGTTTGTGGTGAATGTAGATTAGGCTCTTGCCCAAAGAATGCATGGTGGAATGAAGAAGTAAAAGGGGCGATTGAGGTAAAAAAGAGAGCATACTTGCGATTTCTAAATGTGAAAAATGTGCCTGGAAGTTTACGTGATGACTGCTTGCTGAAATACAAGAGGTTAAATAAATGTGTTAAGAAAGAAGTGAGAGAAAGCAAGGCGCGATTTGATAATTTGAAGAGTAAAAGATTGACTAATGATTTTAGTATGAATAAAAGAATGTTTTGGTTGAGATTGAAGAGATTGAGAGGTGGTAATATAAGGGCAGTGAAAGCGATTAAGAGTGCGGATGGTGAGTTATTGTGGAATGAATCAGATGTTACTAAGAGATGATGTGTGTACTTTAGGACTTTATATGGTAGCATTAATAGACCGAAAGGTTGTAGTGAAAATGTTAGAGAAAATGTTAGTGGTGATGAATGTGATATAGATGAGAGTGATGTTAGTTTCGCATTGATGCGTCTGAAGAATGGTAAGGCTCCCGGTTTGGATGGTATATCGAATGAGATGTTGAAATATGGAGGCGAGAGGTTATTTGACTGGTTAGTTTATTTGTTTAGATTTTGTTTAAAATGGTGTATGGCTCCTGATGATTGGAACGAGCTATCATTTGTCCTTTATTTAAAGGTAAAGGTAGTTCGAGTGAATCTACTAATTTTCGTGCGATAAGTTTACTGAATGTGGTAGGAAAGTTGTACGGGAAGATTCTTATTCATAAAGTACGAACCTTAACAGTCTCCAAGTTAAGCGATATTCAAGGTGGTTTTTTAGCCTGAGAGAGGGTGTGTGGATCAATTATTTTCTCTTCGTATGATTGTTGAAAGTCACTTGCTAAGAACAAAAAGGTGTTTTGTGGCTTTCTCAATCTTAAAAAAACATATGATAGTATTCATCACGAGACATTATGGAATGTACTGCTACAGTACGGTATAAATGGTAATTTGTTGGGGGCAATTCGTGCGCTGTATGAAGGTAGTGAGGCTGCGCTGATAGTTAATGGTAGATTGAGTGATTGGTTTTGTATAGATATTGGCGTGAAACAAGGTTATGGGATATCTCCGTGACTCTTTAATTTGTACATGGATGTGTTGTTACGAACGGCGTTGAATGGGGTAGATGGTGTACATATTGGTGATAGTGTTGTGCCTGCGTTAGCGTATGCGGATGATGTTGTTGTTATGGGTGAATCTGAAGAGCAATTGAAACGAATGATTCTAAGTATTAATACTGGTAAAGTAGGAAAAGATTTAAATTTATTATTAAATGTTGATAAATGTAAAGTATTAGTGTTTTAAAAGAGTGATTTGGTGACTTTCTGTAATGTTTCGGTGAATGGTGTGAGATTGGGTCAAGTGAATGAGTTTTTATATTTGGGTAGTGTGTTTTCGAGGGATGAACGTATTGATTATGAGATTGAAAGAAGAGTATCTGCGGGATGCAAGGTATTGGGTGCTCTGGGAACCTTTGCTCGAAATATGAATGTATCTAGAGATGCTCGATTGAGTGTGTATAATGGTGTTTTAGTGCCTACATTGATGTACGGTAGTGAATGTTGGGTGTGGATGAAAAAACATGAACGTCGTATATCTACTGTGATTTATGGGGTGGCTAGCTCAGTGGTATGAAGTCGGCCTGTGGATCCTGAAAACCCTGGTTCGATTCCCACAGGCGACAAACAATTTTCATAATTTCAAAAGCTACCCCTGTGGCTCCTCCACCACTAACATCTTTGGGGCCGTGATTTGACGACTGGTAACCGCACTTCACGCGCAAAATATATCACATACCGAGATCTGTTTCGGCAGAGTGGCACACCCAGTAATGGATAGTAGCGTGATGATATATTTATTTATTTATTTATAATGAGGTATTTGCGGGGTGTGTGTGATTATACTAGAAGAGATCGTGTCCGGAATTCATTGTTGTATGATGAGTGTGAAATTGAGAAGAATGTAGTTAGAAAAGTAGGTATAAGTCAGTTGAGATGGTTTGGGCATGTAGAACGTATGTCGAATGAGAGATTGGTGGAACAGGTATATGTTGGTGAAATTGAGGGTGAAAGATTGCGTGGACGATCTATTAATAAATGGATGAATATGATTGAAGGATTGTTGCGTGAACGAAAGTTTCCGAGTATGAGAAACAAACGTGCTTATATGAAAGGAATTATGAATGTAGATGAAGCTAAAATGGTGTCAGGATAGGAACGTTTGGCGAAGATTAATTGCGGAATGAATCTGATGATTTCAGAAAAGTGCAGGAATATTTCGTATTTTTTCACCTACTTTTTGATTGCTATTGACGTAAAGTGCTTCAAATTTGTTTTAAAATTTTAATCTGTCATTGTCATCTGTCAGTGACATTATGAATATGTCTAATGGTTCCTGGCGACGTATTCAGATATGTGTCTTGTACTGTACCCTTCATAATACATTCGAATAATATTTAGGCATTTCTCGACTTTTAAAATATTCAAGGTGACAGTGACATTAAAATATTTAAAACAAATTGCAAGCACTTTATGTCAGTAGCAATAAAATAGTAGGCGAAAAATGAAGAATTATTTTTATTAATTTTATTAAATTACGGTATCAAAATGTAATAATCTGTAATAAATAAGATATATGGATATTGGCAGTATTGTGATAGAAAATTTGGTTCCATTATTTTTTGCCGGACACTTTTTATTTACAAAAGACTGATTTTGCATGTTAACTGCCTATGCCAACATTTACCTGGGACATACGGTATATATATATATATAATTTTTCACTTCTGTCATGCGTTTGACCCCATAATACGTTTCTGTCGATTTCTTATATGTTTTGTAGGATGTTTAATCGCTTATGTACCAAATGAAAGAAAATAAATAAACCAGTCCACTTTGAGAGCTTCTGTCACTAACGAGCAACCAGCAATAATTTCTGTCAATTATTTTTTGTCATGCATTCATCGTGAACAAAACCAATTTCAGCCTGTAAAAAATATATCACACGACACCATAAAAATTGCCACTTTGACCGGATCTGTCACGCATCTTATCTGCCGAAACTTCTGTCTACCATTTTTATTATTTAATTATACCAGAGTCTATAATCTCAAGTGAAAAATATGTCAAAAACCACCTTTAAAATCGGCACATTCGCATCGGTGCCATTTATTGATGCCACCCGTTTCCAAATCTAATTTTCTTTTTTTCACGTTTATCTATTGAAAAAACCATTTCTGACACTGGAATAAATGAGACATCATTTTGCACCTTAGCTCTCTAACTATAACAATTATTCCATGGGTACTTTGTAATTTTGATATTTTATTAATGTCATATCAAATGTCCTGTTAGTGTTAAATGAACATATAAAAAACGATTTAAGACTTCGAGCATCGTAGCTTAACTTTTTCTTGACTAATATATTGTATTTCACAGTATAAATTACTATTAAATTTATAAACAAAACTATATACAACTAATATTGAACAACATTTTAATTTTCAGCGAGGGCCACGAAGATTTCTACGTCGCAGCTGGCACAAACCTCGTCAGCTCCTGGCGAAAGCGATCATGGGTAGAAAGATTTTCAATGCATGCAGACTACGATGACAATACACTCATTAACGACATTGCTTTAATCAGATTGAAAAAACCTTTTACATTTTCCAAATACATCCAGAAAATCCCTTTACCTGCTTTCGCGTCCGAGCCACCAGCATACGTTTCTATGACCGCTAGTGGATTTGGTCGATTAAAATACCACTTAATTGATAACAGCAAGACACTACAGTATTCAAACGTAACCTCAATCTCACTGCTAGAATGTAGGAAAACAACCGAACAGATTCTTAAGTCGTATTATATCACCAATAATCACATATGTACGTTTGATCCATATAAAGGGCTATGTCACGGTGATTCTGGAGGACCGCTGGTTTACCAAGGAGAATTAGTTGGAATTATGTCCTGGATATTTGGCAAGTGTACTAATATAGATCCGGATATTTATGTAAAAGTTGCCCCCTATGTTAAGTGGATTGAACAAACTAGGGACAAACTGATACTTGAATCTAAATTCTTAGATGAACCTAAGACAAAGTTAGCCACAACGACTGAATTTGCCGAATCTACAACAGAATTAGCTGAATTTATCACACACTTAGATGAATATACGACTGAGTTAAGCGAATCTACTACAAAGTTAACTCATACGATAGATTTATTCGAATCAACGACCGAATTAGCCGAATCAACAACAGAGTTAGTCGAATCAAGAAATAAGTTAAATAAATTTACGTTAACGATAGCTGATTCTAAAACTAATTTAACCGAATCGACGACCGAGTTAACCGAATCTACAACCGAATTAACTGAATCAATGACTGAGTTAATCGAACTTACAACCGAATTAACAGAATCTTCGAATGAGTTAGTCGTAACTACACCTGTCGATGAATTTAATAAATTTATGTTTACAACTGGGATGGCAGATTCTAAGACTAATTTAACCGAATCAACGACCGAGTTAACCGAATCTACAACCGAATTAACTGAATCGATGACCAAGTTAATTGAATTTACAACCGAATTAACCGAATCTTCGAATGAGTTAGTCGTAACTACACCTGTCGATCAATTTAATAAATTTATGTTTACAACTGAGATAGCAGATTCTAAGACTAATTTAAACGAATCGACGACCGAGTTAGCCGAATCTACAACCGAATTAACTGAATCACTGACCGAGTTAACTGAATTTACAACCGAATTAACCGAATCTTTGAAGGAGTTAGTCATAACTACACCTAGATGAATTTAATAAATTTATGTTTACAACTGAGATAGCAGATTCTAAGACTACTTTAACCGAATCGACGACTAAGTTAACCGAATCTACAACCGAATTAACCGAATCTGCGACCGCGTTAAACGAATTTACAACCGTATTAACCGAATCCTTGAATGAATTAGTCGTAACTACACCTGTCTATGAATTCAATACGTCTGGGAATCAAACGACCGAATAGAATATCGATCATAAAATCTTCATAAATGTATTATCATTGTATTACCTAAAAACAATTGGCTGTTCCACAAAATAAGTTTAATTGAACTGTTTAGTTGTTTTTTTCTTTTATTTATAAAATAAATAGCCTTACTTTATTAAAATTTAGTTCACTTGTAAAGATGTTAATTTTATGTAAATATAAAATAAATTGGTGGCCTACCAAAAAATAATTTTATTTTTATGTACCCGCCCAAATATTTTATTAATTTCATTACAGTTAAAATCAAATAAATAAATATAAATATAACATCACGCCTTCTACCCATTACTGGGTGTGGCACTCTACCGAAGCAGATCTCGATAAGTGATATATTTTTGCGCGAGAAGTGCGGTTATCAGCTGTGAAATCACGGCCCCCAAAGATGTTAGTGGAGGGGGAGCCACAGTAGTAGTATTAATGTAGTGAAAATGTTTGTTGGCGTGTGGGAATCGAACCAGGTTTCTCAGGATTCACAGGCCGACATGATACCACTGTGCTACCTACTCCACGTTAAAATCAAGTTCTCGTGCAAAATATAATTTATGCACAACCGGGCCAAAAAGCATGTTTTAGCCCTAAAATGCGTGCTAGGGCCATAAAATACTCTTTTTGGCCTTATGGCCATAAATTCTTTTTCAAAATGTTATTTTGACATACAGGGTGGTGAACGCAACTCTCGAACATAGGGATTTAACATGTAAAAATCACAATTTTCAGATCTAATTTGTGCCGTTACGAAGCATGCAAAGTTAATATTGTTTATTGGCTTAGATGCAGAATTTTATGCCCTAAAACTTTTATTCGAAGCTTTTTTGATTAAAATAATTAGGGAAGCAGCAAATTACAAAATTGTGATTTTACATGTTAAATCCCTATGTTCGAGAGTTGCGTTCACCAGCCTGTATATGTAGTTATATGAATAATTTGAACACAAAATTAGATGCTTTTTTTGTTGTGTTTAAAAAATATACCTACAAAAAGTACTATTATTATTATTATTTTATTAATTTTTTAATTTTGGAAATTTACTTATATCTGTATTATTGTTAATTGAAATTGTTAATTTTAACATTGAATAAAAGGACCGTAAGATAGATGTTTTTTTTTAACTTGATATGATAGAGAAATACGCCAAAAGTACTTTTTCGGTGTAACTACTTATCTTCTTTGCTTTGCACCATTCACAAAATTCGAAGTAGATTTTTTTTCAAATTGTTGTATTGATTTTAACGGCATTAATTTCAGAATCGCATTATTCGCAGCTTCTTTTACATCAGGCGGAGTACAAGCCAATTCATTTTCGCTGCTGTCATTCAGTTTCTCACAACACAAATTTTGGCAAAAGTGCTGTATCACTGACCAATTTTTAAAAATTTTATTTTAGGTTGGTAAAATTTTGTGAATTTCAAAACTCCCTAAAAATTACTATAATAAACCAGTGTTTCAAAACTGTTATTTGAAAAACATTTTCTAGCTTCAAACCTCGAACATAAAGTAATCTACAATTATCAGGAAATACAAAATAATTCTTTCTAACCTAACCAAACCTTATCGCAGTCTTTGTCATTTTCATACATTTATGACATTTATACTCCTTTGCGATGAGCTTCAAATCTCTGAAAAAGTTTTAGGATCACTGATAAGTAAATGTCATTATAGTGGTGGAGGAAATTTTAAAAATTGGTCAGTGATTCTGCATTTTAGCCCAAATTTTCAAAAGTAAACAAACTGATTTTTATTTTTTGCTAAGGATACATAAACAAAATTACAATTTTTGTTTATTGTGAAAACTTGATTCTGAAAAATGTCATTTTGACATATAAATATACCTATTTTAATATTTTGAAGATAAAATTAAAAGTTTTTTGTTGTGCATAAAATATTGTACGTACCACGGGTGAAATTAGCGTTTCTAACCCTCAGCTAATAACCATTCCGCGGGCCAGAAACGCATATTTTCATCCTTGGTACATAAATAACTATTTCTTCAATTTTTATTTGATACATTTTTCTGTAAAGTAGTCCGAGAAGCAATGTTAATGGACAACTTATTTTCCATGTTATCGCTCATAGCACGGTTTTAGTGGGACATACTACATGACACTGAAATTTCACTCAATTTTTTTGTATCTAATAAAATAAATAAAACTGCAAATAGAAATTCAAATGAAAAAATTATGTTCGCTATACATATAATCTAAATTTATGACTGAAGGTTTTGTCGTTCGGTCGCTGCATTTACATGAATTATGAAATGTTTTTATAATATATTTAAGTACAAATCTGTAGATTGCCATACGATAATTAAATTACAGAAGGATAATTGACTTCAGTTCTAATAATAGTCGTATGAGTTTAACAGTTTAACAATAGTATATTAAAGAACTAATATCATAATATGTTAACGCACGAGTTCAAATTTGGAAAACGAGCTGCCCTGCTGCGTTTTTACAAAGGACGAGTGCGATAACAGGTCTTATTAAACATGTTCTTTATACTTTTTATTCCATTGAGGTAACTTTATAAATCCATTAGATTTAATAAAATTGCGACTTGCCAAAAATATAAGTTGGTGTTTTTTGTCAGTTGTATTGGTAGCGCTTTTCATAGCAAACAATAGAAATTTCAAATTAATTTATATTTTTTTCTGTATTTGAATGTTGTGAATTTTGTCTGATTGTAATATATTCCTTTAGTAATATTTCGACACCGACAATTTACAATTTTGAGGTTATATGTCATTCATCTGTCAGATTTAAAAGCATTCACACCGCTCCTACAAATTAAATTCAAAATTAATAATGGAACCATAAAATAAGAGGAAAAATGATAAGAAAAAAATTAATTGGAAAAAATGTATTAAGTGATAAACATAAACGGTTGTAAATATGTAGTAGTAGAAAAAATAATTAGGAAAAAAATTAATAGTAGAAAAATGTAATATTGGGAAAAATGAAATGGTACAAATGGATGTGAGAAAATAAATTAGAAAAAGTGAAAGCTTTATAGATTGCATAGAATATAATGGAATAGAGTAGAACAGGGAATAGAAATTAGAGTCGTTGATTTACACCGAAGTTTGAATTTCTGAACGTTCGAACATTCGAATGTTTTGAACTTCGCTTAAAAAACTTCGAAGCTTCGAATTTTCGAATTTTTTGAAGCTGCGAATTTACGAATTTTCGAATTTTTTGAAGCTTCGAATTTACGAATTTTCGAATTTTTCGTAGGTTCGAATTCTCGAATTTTTTGCAACTGAATTAAGCCATCTGTCATCTCCAAACATGCATACGCATAATTCGCGAAAAGTCGGCCACGAATTATATAATAAACTCGGTGAAGTTACCTGCAAAAACTCTGCAAGTTTATGCGTCTTAATTAAGACATCTATTCTCTTATCGCCCATCTAAATGCTACGGACTTTTAGTAAAACATTTTAAAATGACAATAAAAAGGATACAAAAACGACTTAATTCTAACGTTGTTGACAGTGTAGCGAAATTTTAAGTCTAAATTGAATTACTTTGGCAAATAATAATAATTAATAATAATAACTTATGAATTAATACAAAACTCTGCAAATGACTTTATTCTGAAAATAATGCATATCAACATTCCGTGTTCACGTTAGGATCCAGATTCACAATTCGAATAATGCGAAAATTCGAAAATTCGGAATATTAAAAAATTCGAAAGTTCGAATCTAAATTCGAAGGTTCAATAAATCCGAACATTCGAAGTCTCAAATATTCGAAAAATCAACAACCCTAATAGAAATATAAACCTATGAAAATGCACACGACCATTTATAGTTGAATAAAATGGAATAGAATAGAACATCACAGAACAGAATAGTAAAATTAATAGAAAAACACTCATCATTTTATCATTCTTTAAAATATTTTTCCTTTATTTATTTGCCGAATTCTACTACTCCGTTTTCGTCTTCGTTTTGTTTGAGAATTTTGTAACATATACAAACTCCATATAGCATGTGCTATACACCCCAATTTATATGCTAAGTTAAGGTAGTACTAGTGTGACGGTGGCGCCATCGGTTGTCGAGTGACGAAACTGACGCTCAAAAAAATATAAAAATTGAATAAAATAAGTGTTTTATACTTATTATGATTTGAATATCATGAATTGTGAACAGGTTGTTGGTCTAGTGAATTTTCAAATACCATACCACCGTGTGGTGTTGCCATTATAAATTGGGATTCTTAATTTTTCGTTAAAAACAAGGCTTTGCATGGCTATATATCCATTACTGTATGATAAAAATCTTTCTTCTTCTGATACAATATACCTGGATAGTTCTAGAACATCATACTAGTTTTCAAATTAAACTACAAAATTTTAGAGGTACACAAACCAAATATGTGCGATTCTGAGTGATGATCGCCATAAGCCCCGTGTATAAGAACTCAACTTTACAAGCGAATATATTTGTTCACAGATGATGAATGTGTTTCATATTTTAACAGGATGCCTATGACTATCCAATGTTTACGTGCGCCAAATTTCATTCAGACCTGCAAAATTTTTTTTCACGCTAGTACTACCTTCATTTCAATTTTTTTTAAACTTTCTGCTGATCAAATTTTCATGTCACTTCATCACCATGAAGTTTGTAATAGTTATCTAAAATACCAGTATGAATATAGCTATTTTAGTGTAAAAATTACGTCATTCTATTCACTGCTGTACCTTTCTGTGCAATCTATAAATTCTTATTACAAATTGTTGTTCTATTCCTATTCATTCCTTATTCTATTTTATTCTATTTTATTCTATGCAAATCAGGTATAACCGTCTCCCTTTTCGACATACGCCCTTTTGTGTACGCCACTGATACCAATAATAATAAATTCTTGCACCCACAGACCTGTAAGTAAAATTTTAATTCCAGAAATGAATTTTTAAACAATTCCCGCTTGCGTATATGAATAGAACATTTAAAGTGAAGTATGGAGTGAATGAATATAAGATGGATTAATTGAATGAAATGCTAGAATACACAAGAAGTGGCATAATTACGAATAATTAAGTGGACTAAGAGTGCAATATAAATTCTAATATTGTCTGCGAAATGAACAGATATGCCTTGTAACACGAATATACGAGTAATTTTGAGTAAGAGGACACTGAATAGATATAGGATTTACATTAAATGGATATGTACGAATGTACGAGTATTTCACTGATCGAGTTATAGTGTTTAATAGCAATTCGACGGAAATATTACATGTTGTTGTTAGGAGTAAGCGTGAGTAATTTGAGATATTCTGCGCATATGTGGCGTAACAAGGGGTGAGGGGAGTGCGGTCCGCATCAGACGGCACATATTTTGGGGCGGCATTTTTATATTTAGTTTTAGTGGTAAAAAACAATTTGTTCACTTCATAAGTTTACTATTCGATTTCTACGAATTATAAATTACTATATATTTAATGGGATGGCTATCTCAGTGGTATGAAGTCGGCCTGTGGATCCTGAGGTCCCTGGTTCGATTCCCACAGGCGACAAATTTTCATAATTTGAAAAAGCTATCCCTGCACCACTAACATGTTTGGGGGCCGTGATTTGACGACTGGTAACCGCACTTCACGCGCAAAATATATCAGTTACCGAGATCTGCTTCAGCAGAGTGCCACACCCAGTAATGGGTAGAAGGCGTGATGATATATTTATTTATATAAATTACTATATGATTTCGAAATTTTTCTTCATCGTCAAGTCAATGTAGGGTTGAAAATATTATCTTGAAAAAGTTACTTTATTACTGCCTAATTTAAATATGCCATCCAATGGTAAAAAAGTTCCCCACCTATAGTTTGTCTCAATTACATTTATTTATTTATGTTTATTAATTTAATGGGGTAATGGCGCAGTGGTTTTGAGTTGGCCTGTGGATCCTGAGGACCCCGATTCGATTCCCACAGCCGCCAAACAATTTTCACCAAATTAAAATTATCCCTGTTGCTCCACCGCCACTAACATCTTTAAGGGGCCGTGATTCGCCGACTGGCAACCGCAGTTCACGCGCATAAATATATCACTTACCGAGATCTGCTTCGGCAGAGTGCCACACCCAGCAATGGGTAAAAGTCGTGATGATATATTTATATTTATTTATTTATTTTATATTATACTAATTTTTTTAATTTATAAAAACAACCATTTGATTGACTTAGAAAGGGCGGCAAATTGGAGACCGCCTTGGCGAAAGTTATAGGTACGCCACTGGTTTGTACGTTGGTGAAAGATGAATAAAAAGTGAATAGGAGTGATGGGATAGATGTGATTGAAGGTTTATTGTGTGATGAATGATTTCAAGTGTGAGAAGTAAATGAGTTTATATGGAAGGATCTATGAAAGTGTTTGAAGTGGGGATGGTGTGTTACGATGAGAATGTTTGATGAGGACTGATTATTTGATGATTTTAATGAGTAAAAGTTTTATGAATGATTTTAGGATTCGTGCTACCATATTTGATGGGATATAGCGTGATGTTGTGTATGTATGTATGTATAATGTACACATATTATATTATGGGGTACTGGTTCAGTGGTATTGATTCGGCCTGTGGATCCTAAGAACCCTGGTTCGATACCCACAGTGGACAAACATTTTCACCAAATTAAAATTACCCCTGTGATGCCCCCACCACTAATATCTTTGGGGGGCCGTTATTTGACCGCTGATATCCGCACTTTACGCGTATAAGTATATCACTTACCGAAATCTGCTTCTGCAGAGTGCCATATCCAGTAATGGGTAAAAGGCGTGATGATATATTTATATTTACTTATTTATTTTATATTATATTATTTATGGGATAAAATGGCTCAGTGGTATCGATTCGGCCTGTGGATTCTAAGAACCCTGGTTCGATCCCCACGGCCAACAAACTTTTTCACCAAATTAAAATTACCCCAGTGGCTCCCCCTCCACTAACATGTTCGAAAGTCGTGATTTGACGGCTGGTAACCGCATTTTACGTGCATAAATATATCACTTACCGAGGTCTGCTTCGGCAGAGTGCACATCCAGTAATGAGTAAAAGGCGTGATGATATATTTATATTTACTTATTTATTTTATATTATATTATTTATGGGATAAAATGGCTCAGTGGTATCGATTCGGCCTGTGGATCCTTAGAACCCTGGTTCGATCCCCACAGCCAACAAATATTTTCACCAAATTAAAATTACCTCAGTGGCTCCCCCTCCACTACCATGTTCGGAAGCCGTGATTAGACCGCTTGTAACCGCACTTTACGTGCATAAATATACCACTTGCCGTGATCTGCTTCGGCAGAGTGCCACACCCAGTAATGGGAAAAAGGCGTGATGATATATTCATTTATTTATTTATTTTATATTATAGTATATAAGATTTTAGGGTTCCAGCTACCTCATTTGATGGCATATAGCGTGATGTTTAATTTTTTTGGTAGGTTGTATTAAAGTTGTAGCTTTATTTTGATTTATTTAAACATAAGTAGAATTGGTACAAGTTTGTCTTATTACGGATGTGAAAATTATTAAATTGATAATTATGAAAATATTTTTTTATATAACTTGAAAACAAATATAAAATAAATATATCATCCCACTTTCTACCCTTACTGGGTGTAGTACTCAACCGTGACAGATCTCGGTAAATAATATATTTGTGCGCTTGAATTGCAGTTACCAGCCGTCAAATCGCAGCCCTAACAGATGTTAATGGTGGAGGATCCACAAGGGAAATTCAATGTGGTAAAAATTGTTTGTCGGTTGTGGGAAACAAACGTGGGCATCCGCAGGGGGAGCGCTTACCTGCCCCCCCTGGGTTTTTACTATGGTGGTGACCACGACTCACGAACATAGGACTGTAAAACATGTAAAATTATAATTTTATAATTTCCTGTTTCCCTAAATATTTTAAGCAAAAAAGTCGCGGTCACCATCCTGTATATGTACTCGTATATATAATATAATAAAAATTAAATGATAAGTTTAAAGATAACAAATTCAAGCTGAAATTGAATTTTCGGCAGCTAGCGACAGCTAGCGACATGTTTCCTATCGTAATCTAAGTTTATTAAGTATACACAGACACAAAATATTAGAAAATAAAAACTGTAAAACTGCTAAATCGGAATTTATTGAAGAAATGGTGTCAATTTATGGATGAGTTAGTAGAAAATTGTCCTTCCTCTTCAATTCAAACCCAGACGACAAAGACCAGTAATTTATTTGACAAATTTAAATATTTTCTTATCTATTTATTATGTGTATTTGTATTTATGTAATGTAAAAAAAATATTTAAAAAAATTTTGTATATTTGAGAATTTTTTGCGAAACGCCCTACCCCCCCAGGAAAAATGTTTCTGGACGCCCATAAATCCGAGTTCTCAAATTCACAGACCGTTCCGATACCACAGAGTTACCTACTCCATACAAATTAAACTTTGATAAATGTATAATCTAGGAAATGAAGACTCAATTTTATAATGAGAATTTTAGTATCAGTACGGTAATTACTATTACACTCTATTGCACGTAACTATGCAATTGAAATGTTTTATTGAATATATACGCGTAAGTTGTCAATTTTAATTAGCTACCAAAATGTTAAAATGATGGCAAGTATTTACACGCTGTATATTATTGGAGAGTAATAGCTATAATGTGATGAAAATCAGTGTCGCTGTGAAAGTCAACAAGGATTGGGAAAGTTGCCACTGAGGTATACTGCACTACTCGTATTTAGAGTTATTGATTTTTCGAATGTTCTGATTTATTTAACCTTCGAATTTAGATTAGAATTTTAGAATTTTTGCATATTCCGAATTTTCGAATTTTCGAATTTTGGTATATTCCGGATTTACGAATTTTCGAATTATTCGAATTGAGAATCTGGATCCTAACGTGAACACGGCATGTTGATATGAATTATTTTCATAATAAACTCTTTTGTAGAGTCTTGTATTAATTCGTATGTTAATTATTATTATTTGCCAAATTAATTCAATTTAGACTTAAAATTTCGATACACTGTTAAAAACGTTTTAATTAAGACGTTTTTGTATCCTTTTTATTGTCATTTTAAAACGTCTTACTAAAAGTCCATAGCATTTAGATGGGCTTAATTAAGACGCCTAATCTTGCAGAGTTTTTACAGGATACTTCGCCGAGTTTATTATTTAATTCGTGGCCGACTTTTCGCGAATTATGTATGAGCGTGTTTGGAGATGACAGATGGCGTTAATTCAGTGGCAAAAAATTCGGAAATTCCAAGCTTCAAAAAATTCGAAAATTCGAAGCTTCGAAGTTTTTCTGACGAAGTTTAATACATTTGAATGTTCGAACGGTCAAACTTCGGTGGAAATCAACGACCCTACACGTATTATAGTATGGTAATTTTTGTTAAATTAATACTTATTAACCTTAACGAAAATAAACTATATTATATTAAAGGGAAGGCAATAAACTATATTTATTTTTTTGTTTCATTGCTGTAATATTTCTAGTTTCATAGATACATATATTCTAAAATACTCGTACATAATTTTTGTTTGTTTCCACCGCGGACGATCAAATGTTCTGCATAAATAACAAATAATTCAAAATAATGTTTCACGCACTAAATAAAACTTCCTGCTTTCCATTTCTGAAATCTCTGCATAATTTGCATCCAATTAATTAATTATACTTCAGTAATGGAGTGTTCTGTGTCAGATTTTTGTTAACGAGATGTGAAGATAATGGAAAATTGTTAATTATATCGTCTTCAATTAACAGCTGCCCCTTGTGTTAAAATTTTTTATCCAGGATCTTTAAACGCAACCAATTTCAAGTTAATTGCTAATGAAATAAAAATAAAGTTGTAGAACGGTCTTAGCATGATGTAGACAAGTTAAAATTAAGTTTTAAGTATGTAAAGATAAAAGTTCTGCGCTCTGGATAGATGAGTTTACTTTTGAATAGTTTCTTAATAAAAAGAAGTTATATTATCAGATTACGTACTTTGAAATTTTGTCTAAAATATTCACAAAATTTTCATATAAGTCTCATATTCAAATAAACAGAGAACACGATATGCCTGCCATTCATTTATTGGATTGGAACTTAACTTCAAAATAAGATAACGTTTACTAAATTTTGTGTTATTGATGAGAAAATTTTATTGATAATATGTACTAGGGTACACTAAAAGTACATATACAGAATGATAAAAAGGAATTGTTACAATTGACAATAAAAAAAAAACTTGAAATTGATAAGCCTGATAGATAAGTTTATTTCCTGTTGTTGCCAATGACATTTGAAAATTTAAATTTAAATTTAACTACTTTTATTATTACGTTTATTTCTAAAGTATTTCTTAAAAAGTCAAAATTCTATTAGCTACCAGCAGAGCTGGGCAAGTACCAGGACCAAAGTACTTAAGTATAAGTACCAGTACTAACCATGGTCAGTACTTGTTATGCAGTACTTTTTCAAGCACAGCTTGAAAATACTTAAGTAAAGTACCAGTTTTTTTAGACCAAAGTATTTAAAAAATAAGTATTTTGCAAGTACCAGTATTGGGTATATTCGTATGAAATAGTTTTTCTGTTATTGTTATTTATTTTAATAACAACATATTGTAAATATACATTTTAAAAACATGATTAAAAAATGAAAAGATTTTTAAAATTAAAAAAAAAATAGGTACATGCAAAATTTTGTATGTAATCGGAAACTACTAAAAATCTGTCTTATATATATATATATATATATAGGTATATACAATAAAAAACAAAAATATACATGTCTGTGCTCCTCACGTTCACGTCACAATACAGCACAATAAAAAAACTGCATTAACCGCAAACTCAAAGTACTTGAATGTTTCGAAATATTTAAGTACTTTTCGTGACTTTAGTAATATTGATGTACTTAATTATTTGAAAAGTACTTCAATATTTTTTACATGTATTATCCAAAAATGTAAGTCTTAAGTACAAGCTGAAATATAGTACTTAAAAATTTCAAGTATTAAGTAACACAAAAATAAATATACTTCAGTATAAGTATTAAGTACTAGAAGATACGAAAAATTGGTACTTAAGTACTAAAGTACTTAAGTATTGCCCAGCTCTGGCTACCAGACACCTGACGTAAACTATTTGTATTTATTAGAAATGTCAACTAGCATCTCCGCCTTTACCTGGCATTATGCCTACTGTAGAATAAAAAGATCTCCGGAATTGTATTGCCAACTGTAACAATTTCTTTTGATCACTCTGTATGAGTTATATATTTTCTTTGTATGGGTGCTGTAAAAAAATTACAATTACACTCTCAATTGTTATCGTAAAGTTGACATTTTCTGTGGAGCTATCGTAATACCATATTACATAATAAGTCACGAAAGTGATATTTTACTTGACGAAGAGGCTGTTTTATTAAATTTAAATCCGCTGAGTCAAGTAAAAACACTTATCTGACGTATTATGTATACAATTTTTTCTGAAACCGTTTAATTTAGTTAATAACTAGCGATCGGCCTGGCTTTGCCAGGCCTTCACGCTATGCTCCGCGGACACTGAAATAGAATTCACTTCTGTAAGACAATTGACACTATATAAATCAAATTATTAGGTTTTGATGCATTTTTACTTAAACAATTGCCGATCGAATAATATTTAATTTTCTACGCGAGCCCTTCAATAGACCTTTCATTTGATACCAAACACGATAGGTTTTGATGCGTTTTTACTAAAACAATTGCCGATCGAATAATATTTAATTTTCTACGCAAGCCCTTCAATAGACCTTTCATTTGATACCAAACACGATAGGTTTTGATGCGTTTTTACTAAAACAATTGCCGATCGAATAATATTTAATTTTTTTCGCGAGCCCTTCAATAGACCTTTCATTTGATTATACATAAATAATTCAAAATGTTTAAATTTGATTGTCAGCAGGCTACGTATCCAAGGCAACAACAACAAAAAAGTCAGGTAGAATACAAAACAGTCAGGCAAAATCTTTAGCAAACTATTTTGTACTTTACCAGACTGTTATTTTTGTTGTAGCCTTGAATACGTACTTTACTTGATTGTTTTGGTAAAAATCCATCTTCCATACTAAAATTATGTTATTATTATCATAACTTTGAGAGTGAAAAGTTGTCGGCCATACAAAGAGATGGCGTTCCAATTAGCAAAAATTTATGTTTCCTGTCTGGGTGCAGGTGTCATTAGTTCGTATGTCAAGTTTCAACTTGTTCTCTCAAGTAGTTTGTTTACACGAATTTTTGCGAGTTTTTCGTTAAAATGGTTAAACTTGAATATCGTGCGGTCATAAAATTCTTCGTTTTGGATGGATTGACCTCTAAGGAAATTCATCCAAAGTTGACAAAAGTTTACGGGGACTCTGCTCCTTCCATGTCAACTGTTAAAAAGTGGGCAGCTGAATTGAAACGCCATTAAAATTATACATACATACATGTATAACATCAAGCTATATCCCATCAAATGGGGTAGCACGAATCCTAAAATCATTTATAAATCATTTACTCATTAAAATTAATCGAATAACACAGCACCCTCACTTCAACCACATTCATTGATTTTTCCATTTAAGTTCATTGACTTAACACACTCAAAATCATTTATCACACAACAAACCTTCAATCACATCCATCCAATCACTCATATTCACTTTTCATTCATTTTTCTTCGACGTACATAACATATGCGCAAAACATCTCAAATTACTCATCCTTACTCCTAACGACGAATCTACAAAGATTAGAAAAGAAGAAAAAGCGATAGTCTGCGCATTTATTTGAAAGAAAATTCTACACAATACAGTAACTAATTTTTTTTTGATCGTCCATTGTTTTAGTAAAGGTGTTTCGAAACGTATCATATTTGGTATTAAATTACAGGCCCTTGAAGGGCTCGAATATAAAATTGGTAATTTTTTCTACCGAGAATTGTTTCACTGAAAGTACTTTAAAACCAATCATGTTTGATATAAAATGAAAGGACTTTTGAAGAGCTCGCGTACAAAATTAAATACTTTCGGTTCTTCAATTGTTTTCGTCAAAGTGTTTTTAGACTTATCCTGTTTGGTATCAAATGAAATGTCTTTTAAAGAGCACGCGAATTAAATTGATTTTTTTTAGCGGCAATTGTTTTAGTGATTCTGATTTAAAACCAATTGTGTTTGGCATCAATTAATAGGTCTTTGCATGAATAAACGTACAGAATTGAAATGTTTTAGACTGGAATTAATTCAGTTTATATTTTGTCAATTGTCATACAGAAGTGAACCCTACTTCAGTGTCCGCGGAGCCTAGCGTGAGTCCTGGCGAAGCCAGGCCGACCGCTAGTACAGTAACTAAAATAAAACAAAAAGATAATAAAGGAAGGGAGTGTCGCCCTGTGATTGTTTTTGAAAGTGAATTTCCGATAATTGCAGTTAAACACCATTAAAATCGATTCTTAAAATTGCCTTACTTTTATTACTAGTATTTAACCGATTTTCTATCTCTTATGATTCTCGATATTCCAATGATGACTCACTTTATAAAGATATATAAATTAATTTAAGCTCTGTTGAGATAGGTGTTTATCTATGAATATATAAAAAGAATGTGTATTAATACTGTTCAATTTGGGGATGTTTGATTTGGTTTGGTTGGTCGCCTGAATCGGTCAGCGAACGCTGAGGGTGATCTTCGTGCGGGTCAAATGCATTAATCATTTCCTTTATGAACCGGTTGTAAACATCCAGTAAACCGGTTGAAATTGAATACCGTTAATTGAATACCGTATGGGCCGAGATTAAGCGGAAACGGTTCTCATTGCTACTGGAACGGAGATGTTTCGTGTTTAATATTAATAGAAATGATGTTTTATTTTAAATGTGAATTCTCGGCTAGCTATTCGTTTTAATTTAACGGTAATGAATACTGTGAAAGATATTTTTGGTTTCGCGGTTCGTGTCATTTTTCTTCTGTTCATTTGGTTTTTATTTGAACGCCTGGAAATTAAATTACAAGTTTTAATCTATGTTTTATGAACGCGTAAGCCACTAAATGAATTCTAGATTATAAGAATATGTTACATAACAGAAATTAATATAGATACTAACATTGCCGTCTATATGAGGAGGCCTGGAACAGCGTTTCTGTGCCGTTACCGCGTGAGACCCACGAATGCGTCTGAATGCATATGCTCTCGTGTTAAAATACTGTTCGTAATATATAAACTAGCTTCTATCTCGTTAACTATCAAAGATATTGAAATTATCTACATGACATAAAATGTGCTCATCGTAAGAACGAATCAAATGGCTATTTGTTTTTTCAAAATTTAGTCTAGCTTGTGAAGAAACATTACTGTACTTTGTAATATACATTTTAAGAGGAATATAACTCGTACTAGAAAATTTTGACCAATCATATATATAAATATATATAAAATTTCAGGGGTCTCTCAGCACATCAAATGGATACTTTTTAGCGAAGAGCACCATAACATATCAATACTTCGGTTTTTTAATCCTGGGCAGTCTAATATATATATATATATATATATATATATATATATATATATATAGGAACAGAATTTTAACATGGCAGCATATGCAAGTAATTATATAACAAGAGAGTGCGAATAAATAGAAAATAATTTGACAGATCTTCCGAGAACTTGTTGCCAGGCAATAGTCACGAAAGCCCGTAGGGCTTGAGTGGCTATTATCAAATGGCAACAAGTTTGAGAAAGATACCGGAGAATTATTTTCTAATTTATCCAACTCTCGAGTTATATTTAATTAGATTATTTTTTGACTTATTGAGGTCGATTCATCCAACTTAAAAGATTTTGAATTGGGTTCATATCGATTGATTACTTATTAATGTAATCTTGGAAGTTGTTTCCACAATTTTTTGGTGTATTTCTGTATCCAAAATGCGAAATCGATTTTTTCCACACATTTTACTTTCATGGGGTAGCTAGCAAAGTGGTATCAAGTCGGCTTGTGGATCCTCAGAACCTTGTTTCGATTCCCACAAGCGACAAACAATTTTCAACATTTTAAAAGTACCCCTGTGGCTCGTCCACCACTAGCATATTTGGAGGCCATGATTTGACGGCTGGTAACCGTACTTCACACGCAAAATATATCATTTACCAAGATCTGCTTCGGCTGAGTTCCACACCCGGTAATGGGTAAATGGCGTGATGATATATTATCATTATTTATTATATTTTACTTGACGAGTTGACAGTTTTAAATAATTATTTGACAACTACCTACTATTTGTCACAAACAAAAAGCATCTACAGAGATTATTCCCGGGAATAATCACAAGAGCTTTATTCTCAGTATAATAATGACAGGATTGGTTAAAACGCAGACACGTGACATACAATGAAGCATTTCATTCATTTCAAAAAATAATCACTGTAATTAAATCTCATTGGTTATTAATCAAATAAATACTGTTTTCAAAAAAGTGGTTTTAATTCACTCGTATCAGTTCAGTTTTAATCATCATATTAAATGAGATTTAGGCTACAGAGTGTTTTTCCTAACTATATTTTTGTATTTGAATAACATTTAACAGCTAAAAAATGTAACAAAGCGAGGGGGTATAAACATCGCGAGCGCGAATTAATAGATTTGAAGAAAACGTTTCGCGATTACTTTTATTTAAATAAAGAATAACACACATTAAAACATAGATAACTTTATTAAACTTAATGAACTATATTACGAATAAAATTATAACCAAATAAAACTAGCAAAATTTATAGTTAACTAAATGATAATTAAATACGCGCAAAGCGCGAAAAAGGATTCGACGTCGGTCACATCTTGACCGGCCGACGCGACGGAGCAAACCTGGCTTGACTGATGCTAAAACCTAAAACCAGACGCTAAGTTTTAAGCGGGGGTGAAGAGTGGTATTTTGGGGATGCAACACATGGCCGAAGACTGCAGATGACCACACACATTCGTTGCCACGATAACATTTTTCTCAGAATGTTATCGCACAAAACAGGGAAGCAAACTAACAGAATATCTGCAGTCAATTCAAAAACCACCTTGTTACAGAAAAAAAAATTTATATACTAACGGTAATTGATTTCAAATATTGTCAATATAATAGGTTCGTTATAAGAGATTTCCCAGTATTTTCATTTCTAGTTTGTACCATTAAAAACAGTTATGGAAATGAATTTCCTAGCAGGTTTTAAATTATGGTGGCGTCAAATTGTACCGGTACATATAAATTTTTGATGATGAATTTGCTGAACAGGAAATCTCATATCTTCAATAAAAACGAATAACTACTTTCTTTTCTCAAAATAGCCGCATTTAGCTGTTGACAAACAACGGAGCATCGCTGATGACTCTAGTTGAAATACTAAAACGTAAAACGGCAACCGGCGTTGGCAACGTCGCTCGGAAATTAAGAACGTGATGACGGTTTTTACGAGATGATTGATGGGCGGATAACTTTGCTTTGTGGATGAAAACAAAACTTATCTGGTCACAGGACCGCTGCAGGGCTGACGCAGGGATGCAGGGACTTTTATCACCCTAAGGTGACGAACAAAGACGTCCTAGCAGACTTTTTCTTTTTGTAAACTAACTTCTGGTTGAGGTAATGGATAAAAACGAGGTCAGGTATTGTACTGACTTTGAGAAGTAAATTATTAGACGAAAAATTCCAATGGAAACAGGCATGGGCGTCCACAGACTTTTTCCAGGGGGGGGGGGGGGGGCGAGTCGCAAAAAACTCTTAGATATACATAAATTTCTAAAATATTTTTTTTTACATAACATAAATACAAATACACATAACAAATGGATACAAAAATATTTAAATTTGTGAAATAAATTACTAGTCTTTGTCGTCTGGGTTTGAATTGAAGAGGTAGGACAATTTTCTAATAACTCTTCCATAAATTGACACAATTTCTTCAATAAATTCCGAGCAGTTTTACAGTTTTTATTTTTTAATATTTTTTGTCTTTGTATACTTAAACTTAGATTACTCAATCGTTACGATAGGGAACATGTCGCTAGCTGGCCATAAGAATACTGCTGGAAATTCAGTTTCAACTTGAATTTATTATCTTTAAACTTATAATTTAATTTTTATTTAATTTATACATGTACAGTGTGGTGGCCACGACTCTCGAACATCGGACTTCAACATGTAAAATCACACTGTTTCAAATTTCCTGCTTCCTAATTATTTAAAAGCAAAAAGCTTCAAATAAAATTTTTAGGGCATAAAATATGAAATTAATTTTGCACGCTTTGTATCGGCACAAATTAGATCTGAAAATGACTAAAATTGTCTCAAAACTATCGATAGCTATGAAATTGACACAAAATTAAACAAATGTTTGTCGTTCAATCTGTCAAAACTGTCAGAATAAATTCCTTATTTATTATTTCATTTATTTTGATAAATAAAACGTCAAACATATGTTCAATTTTGTTTCAATTTCATGCCTATCGATTTTCAAATCTAATTTGTGTCGTTACAAAGTATGCAAAATTAATTTTGTTTATTGGTTCAGATGCAGAATATTATGCCCTAAAACTTTTATTTCAAGTTTTTTTGCTTCAAATATTTAAGGAAGCAGGAAATTAAAAAATTATAGTTTTACATGTTAAAATCCTATTTTCGAGAGTCTTGTCACCATCCTAGTTAATATCCAAGGGGGGGGCGCGCGCCCCCCCCTTGCCTCC
Organism: Pterostichus madidus; assembly: GCA_911728475.2. Taxonomy (NCBI): domain Eukaryota; kingdom Metazoa; phylum Arthropoda; class Insecta; order Coleoptera; family Carabidae; genus Pterostichus; species Pterostichus madidus. Next base: position 11,465,971 of record OU452318.1, read on the forward strand.
CCCTGCGGACGCCCATGGAAACAGGTATTTTACATAAATAAATGACATCGTATGAGATTTAATAGCAATATTGTAAAAATAATCGAAAACGATCCTTAATAAAAGAACTTAAAGTGGTTCTAGCGTGAAATTTTTTTTTGCAGATCAGGAGACCTATTCTAATTCTTATCGACTGCTTGGCGACTAGATTCAGTCGCTAAGTCAATAACGTCACGGAGCAATCAATGTCATAGGGATTTTAATTTCTTACGTTGGTATTAATCGGAACAACGGAGTATTTTGTGTTGGTACTTATAATTTCTGACAGATACTTGTTGATATTTGTTTTTCTTTGTTAACCTCAAATATTTGTATGTTGTTGCTTAAACTTGACATATCACAAATTGACGGAATTTTTTGTAATTTTCAAGCAATTGGTAATATTTTAAAAATAAATAATATAAATTATAACAAAATCTTACATTAAAAATTATTATTAATGTGTTATCGACGATATTGTTGTCCTAATTATCAGTAATGTACAGCAGCTGGATTTTGTTCAATAATTGGCAGATCCTACTCGTATTTATATTTTATAATAATAATATACTTCTTCTTCTTCTTCAATATCGCTACAGCCGAGTCGGGCCTAGGCCTACCGGGCACACCGAGCCGCAGTTTTTACGCTGCCGTACTGCCGGTTTTCTGAGTCGATGTTACTTACTTTTAAGGTATATGTATAAGTGACTAGTATGATTAATATAAGTAACTGTATTTTTTATTTTACGACAAATTATACTTTGTCGACAGGCGGATTCGAACTGATGAACCTTGGTTCGGGTGACGTCACAGTATGTTAAGAGATGTGCCTTAACACGCTCAGCCACCGCGCCGGTAATAATAATATAAAGTGCACGAAAATATAAAACTTTTCTAACTTCGAAACTAATCAACCATAAACTGCTAAGCGCTGACGCCATGACACTTCGCAACAGTCTTGTACTAGTCGCCTGCATACGCGACTCCGTAAGCGACTAGTCGCCAACAATGACGTCAGGACTGTAGTTTTTAACTATACAAACAGATGGCGCCAGTATCAAAGTCGCCAATATGATGTCAAACAGTCGCTAAATCCAGTCGTCAACGAATTAGAATAGGTCTCCTGAATGAAATTTGGCGCACGTAAACATTGGATAGTCATACGTATCCTGTTAAAATATGAAACACATTCATCATTTGTGAACAAATATATTCGCTTGTAAAGTTGTATACCTATAATGATTTAAATATCATGAATTGTTAATAGGTTGTTGGTCTAGTGAATTTTCAAATACCGTACCACCGTGTGGTGTTTCCATTATAAATTAGGATGCTTAATTTGTAAGACCAGGGCCGATTTAACCAACTTATAAATATTTAAAAACGCATATCGGGGTAGCTAGCTCAGTGGCATCAAGTCGGCTTGTGGATCCTGAGAACCCTGTGTTTGATCCCCATAGGCGACAAACAATTTTTACCATTTTAAAACTACCCCTGTGGCTCCCCCACCACTAACATCTTTGGGAGCCGTGATTTAACGGCTGGTAACCGCACTTCACGCGCAAAATATATCAATTACACATCCAGTAATGGGTAGAAGCAGAGCTGGGCAGTAGCTAGCTACTTTTGTAGCTTAGCTACTAGCTTAGCTACATTTACCTTAGCTGTAGCTGTAGCTTAGCTAACTGTGAAAAAATATAGCTGTAGCTTGTAGCTAGCTACTTTTTTTCTATTAGCTTAAAAATAACAATTGAAGCTACTTTTAAAGCTGCTTTTTGTAGTTTAAAGCTACTGTTTGTAGCTTTAAGCTACTTTTTAAGCAGAAGGTACAAGCTAAACCCACAAAATAATTATTTGTTGCCGGTTCTAACTGGCTCTAATACGCAAAAATACACAGTAGGTGCCAAATGGTATTTGCTATTTTTGATATTTATGTAGGGGAAAGGTGTCTAAAATGATCCCTCGAGGTCAAATGATCCCCTGCTGTTTCTGCTGGAAACAGCCCTCCACCTAGTAGTGCTACTTAGAATCATTTTGCCCACCATGTACCTAGTCGCTAGTTAAAGTGTCAAGCGAGAGTCAGCGCTGTTGTTACTTTCAAAAAGAAAAAGAAAAAATCGCTGTGTTTGATGTGAGGTAAGGTCTTTTTCAATGTTGTATAACTTTTGTCTGAACAAGATGTATGTGAAAGTAGTTATATTAACGAATTTAATGACAATTCAAAATTATGCTAGTCAATGTTTCGTTTCTGCATGTGAAATAAATGAGGTTATTTTCAACATTCGTACGCAAATTGGGTGTTTGGGGTGAAACGATCCCTCTTTAACGGTACAAAATGATCCCAGGAAAGGGAAAGGAAAAGGGCAGTCCAGGCAAGAAGAAAACTTAAAAAATAAAGAAAATAAGAACCAAATGTCAGAATCGTCTTCGGAAGAAGACGCCACGGATGGTATGTACTGCAACGAGAAATATTCGAAGGACTACAGAGGTGAAGGGTGGATAAGGTGCTGCGTCTATTTAAAATGGGAACATGAAGATTGCGCTGGGGTAGACAGCGATGACGCTGATGAATTCGTCTACGATATGTGCCTGCAGGATCCCTTTACTAATGCACGAAGAAATTTGATGTGACATAATTAATTTTGACGATATGAAATAAATATTTAGAAAAACTAAAATTTTTTATACGACTAGAAGGGATAATTAAGTGTACCTATATTTTTATATAATCATTATTTTGAATAAAAGTTTATATATTAACCTGCTATTTAGTATTTTTTATGAGGATCATTTTGTACATACCCTAGGGATCATTTTATACACATAGGTGTACAAAATGATCCTTTACTATGCCTGTAAAAAAATATAAATTAAAAGTATAGTATATGAGGTAGCTAAATTGAATTCAAGCCAATCTGAAGGTAGAGGAACTAGCTTACGAAAACTAGTTAAAATTTATCGAAATAAATGGGGATGTACGTTTTATATCAATTTCCCCTTAAAGGGATCGTTTTAGACACCTTTCCCCTACATAATAGTAAATTAACAGTCATAATAACAAAAGATTGATCATATGACAATAGCCAATTTAATTATTTCACAATAATTTAAAAAAAGTAGCTTTAAAATTTAACAGCTACTTTAACGAAAGCTTTTAGCTGTAGCTTAGCTATATTTTACAAAATATAGCTCATAGCTGTAGCTTAGCTACTTTTTTAAAGAATAGCTGTAGCTGTAGCTTAGCTACTTTTTTTCAGTAGCTTGCCCAGCTCTGGGTTGAAGGCGTGATGATATATTTATTTATTTATATTTATTTATAAAAAAGCATATCAAATATTTTTATGGGTTATATTCGGTTCAGTATTAACGTGAAAATAAAATCCTCAGTTCGATTCACATTAAAATTATCCCTATATATGGCTTCTCCTCCACTAACAGTTTTGGAAGCCATTTTTTTTAACGGCCGCAACCGCATTTTGCTCCTAAAAATATATCACTGACCGGCAGAACATCACTTTGTTCAACAAAATGCAATGATGTACGAATATATTTATTTTTTTGTTTTGTAATATAATAAAATATATTTATTTAACCTAAGCCGAAATTTAATATTGAACCGTATCGTGAATCTATTATTGAATCTATTAAATGATAAAATTTCTGAACGCGAACTGTATCGAACCTATAATTTCTCAGCCGAATCGAGAATTTAAACATAATTCAATTTTATAAATTTTATTTGATTCTGTGATTTGTGCCTTCACTAAAGCAAAAGTTGAAAAAATATATATTCAAATGTTAACACAGAAAAAAATGTGCTTTTTGATATATTTGAATGGGCCTTTCAAGACTTTATTGAATTTTTTATATATTAATCTACGTAATAAAATAATTATACCCAAATTTTTTATTTTTTAAAAAAACTTGTATTAAGCATGATAAAAATATTTAAACTTTCGAAACAAATGAATATGACGTAGTTGCATCTTAGCTTAAAGAGAGACAGATAAATAACACGTAACTTGTCGTTGTCAGTAGAATCCTCAGACAAAACATAACTAGACGGATAACATCGGCGTTTGTTGTGAGTCAGAAAGGGATAGAATAACTGGTTGGTGAGGCGGGTGCGTGGCAAGGAGCAACTTGCATAACATCAAAGTGTACTCGCTCCTTGCCGCGCATCCGGCGGACCATCAAGTTATTCCATTCCTCTCTGCTTCACAACACTGCATTGACTTGAATACGGCATAATTCGTCTAGTATTATACGTCATTGGTAGAATCGTAGAATGCTGAATGCTTATTTCTTCTTCGTCTTCTTGAGTACCGACAAACGTTTCAGACAAAGCTCTGTGATTGGCTTAATGCAACTACGTCATTGCAATATGGCAGTGCGAACGTTTTAAATTATTCAACTTTAACTTTCATATTTCAGCAATAAAGATATAATTTATGCTATGATTTTATATTGTATTAAATATGATGTACGGTCAAGAATTTATTTTAATAAATATATATTAAAAAGCTCTACCACTTGAATCTCCCATTATAAATATTTATACGGGATAGGTAGCTCAGTGGTATCGAGTCGGCCTGTGGATCCTGAGAATTCTTATTCGATTTCCACAGGCGACATACATTTTCATCACATTAAAATTATCCCTTTACACACCCAGTAATGAATAAAAGGTATGATGATATACGAGCCCAGTCCCGCATCATTTAAAATTTAAATAATACTAAAAACCCACGTAACTTACATTTTCTAAATTCTACAATTAATTTTCAACATTTTTAACTAAATTTAAGGGGTAAGACCACTCTAGGCAAGGAAAAAAGGGTCATTTTCTAGATTTTTTTAACGAAATTTAAACGTGCTGCTTAAGAACTGTTTTTGGATCTTTATTTAGTGCTCTTTAAACTTTATTTCAAAATTTTTTTTAAAGAAAGTAATAAAAATTTAAAAAAATGGCGACTCCTCTCGGCGCGTAGGGCAAATCGGGCGAAAACATTCCGGGAACTGCAATGGACATGGAACAAAAAGGGATATGATTTCTTAATCTCTGATGTATACTTTAAAAAACTACGGGCTGGATTTTGAAAACTTTGATTTTTAACAAAATGGCGCACGTTTGAAAAAAAAGTTCATTATTCGGGACTAAATTTCTGTATAAAAACGACCATACAAAACGAATGAAGCACTTTTAAAAAAAAAGCCCCCGTAGTTTTTGAGTATTTTATATCTACAATAAGAAATAAAAAGATTCAGCACGATCCATCAATTAGTATTTCAGATTTATTTTCGCCCGATTTTGAAAATATGATTTCGAAAAAAACGCGTTTAAAGTTTCTAGTCATATTTTTCATGGAGATATTGCCACTGGGCAATAATTCCCCCCACCGCCTCTAAACCGCCAAAAAAATTACTTATTGTTTAATGTTAACAGATTGTAAATAATAAAATCAAATTTAAAAAAATATATATATATATATGTTTCATAGAAATATTGTATTTACCTCTAATCTGCAATGCCTGCGCCATAAAATTGTCGCTTAGCGCGCGCCCTTTTTCCCCTCTGAAATACTTCCGCGCGATATTTAAATTAATTGTCCCTTATTCCTAAGGGTTTAAACTATAATTTAAGCAACCAAAAAAAAATGCATTTTTTGAAAATTATAGACTGGCCTTACCCCTTAACATTAAATATACCTTAAACACAAAACATATAGCAATATAACTCATTTTTACTTTCTTATACGCAGTATAAGGAAGTATTGGAATCGTGAAAAAAATCGTTGACGAGATTTTCGCAGAAATACGTGTTTTGAGGTCCACAGAATCCGTTTTGATAATTTTCTCAATGATGTCCGAGTGTGCAATATCTCATGAACGAGATAAGATTTGTTAACGAAACTTGGTAATTATAAGTTTCTTGAAAATACGAAGAACTGAGTTGATTTTGAATAAGATTGAAAAACCAGAGGAGGAAGTTTACTGGACATAAAAAACAATAAATTCCATTTATTTCAAAAATGGAATCAGTTACGAAAAAAAGTTTCTAATAAAAGATGTTAGCAAAAATATTTGGAACATAAAATGTTATTTGCAATTTTCCTGTATATGCATCTAATTTTGAGAAAAACTAATTTTTATATTTAATAATATATTTCAATAATCATAGTAGCATTAGAAACAAAATCATAAATTTTAATTTTCGCTTTATCTAGTTATCTATGTCTTTTATCGGAAAAACAAATACATCATTAAAATTGGCAATTTTGCCTCAATTTAAACGACTTCGTATCTCACGGTTCTTGAGATTCCAAGGGTTAGGTTCGAAAAACGGACATTCTGTATATGCCTCATCAGTAAAGTTAGACATAGAGTAGTCAACATTACTATAAAATAATACGTAAGCAAATTTGATATTTTATATGTTTCAAACAGATAAATGCTGAATTAGTGAAAAACTAAATTACATGTTTCATAATGTTATATAACATTCATATATTCTAAATATTAAATATGCTGTGTATAAGAAAGTCGTGTGGTGCCCACACCAGATTTTTTTTTCTTCACATAAATTAAATCAACACACAAATGAATTATCATGATTATTACCTTATGGGCAGTTTTGTGGATGAAATTGAAGTTAATTATTATTTAAAACAAATTTTATTATTATACAGTTTTTTAATAAAACAATTTTTTTTAGTTAAAACAGAAATGTTTACTTCCTCTTTCAATGGCTGTCATTTCTAGATGTATGTATCGATTGACTTAAAAATTTATCTGTGTATTAACAACATACTAGTATATGTCTCATTAAAATTTCATTTCATTTTCTTGCATACTACACGAGAAATAAAACAGTAAAATATAACATCAAACGAAAAATAAAATTGGGCCAACTGAAGTGGGACCGGGCTCGTATATTTATTTTAATTTTATTTAGGTATAAATATTTATTCTTTACCTCAGACAAAGTAATCCTACTGCTGTATAAATCTAAAACTGTTCACGTTGTCTACACCTCTTTAAATCATAATATTTCTCTAACAACTTATTAATTGAATATATCGACATGTTAATTGTAGTCTCGTTCATAATTCTTGTCCGTATTGCACCTTTACTCGTGTATTCATTCGGTCAAGACGCAAACCATACCTACATTAGTAGACGTCACCACCTGTAGCGCTAGTACAGCTTCGTGGCTTGACGTCGGCAGGACAGGGTTCCCGACCCGGACAGGGGTGATAGAACCCACTACGTGACTATGAATATGCACCAGCCAAACCTGGTGCTCACGTCGGCACGAAGCTAAGCAAATGCAGGATGTATATATTGTAATTGTACTTCACCAAGAATTTTTATATAAATAAAATACTAGTAACATTATTTATTCATGTAAAGTGTGGTTGCCAGCCGTAAATCAGCGGCCTCTCTGATGTTAGTGGAGACAGAACCATTCATTTTAATTTAATGAATAGTATATTACATACCGTGGTGGAAAGAGTTTCATTACAGTCGAGTGTTAAGATAGCTAAACCAAGGCGCGAAGCGTCAAGGTTTAGCTGTAATTCGAGGTGTAATGAAACTTTCCACCGAGGTTTGTTTACCATTTTATTCACAATCAACAATTAATCGTCGAAAATTAATATATAAAAAATAATATTAATTTGCTTATTTGGACGAAATATTTCTATTTATTTTTTAGTAGGTGATAAATTTGATATTTGTCTCTGAAACTAATTTCAGAGTGTCATTTTTAAACATTTATTTTCTTGTTGATTTCTGAGCACAAATTTGTATTACCAATTTAACAGTAGAAATTAAAAAAGACCAATATCGACTCTGAATATGAAAATTTATTTATTTTACAATGGTCTATGTAACAAAATTTGACTTTTTGTTCTGCCTAACTTTCTTAGTACTTCAGCTCGGTTTCTGATACAAAATCATTGAGGAAAATCATAGTCGCAAGCCGAAAACTTTGCATTTGCGCCCAGGGCGAATTTTTTTTTAAAACAAAAATGTTTCCACGAATATGCTGAATTAACTCTATATAACCATAACTTAGTACTTGTTTTTTCTGACTAAACTTATAGAGAAATATATGGAGAAGTCAGCCAAAGTGCCAAAAGTAGTAAACAAGCGGATTTCTGAAAGTTATAGGCCAAAAACTTTAAAAAACCCTCCAATTTCATGAAATTTCACCTAAAAATCGGCAAATAAAAAATCGTAACTCAAATTTGGACAAATATTGATGTTTTGCTGTTTGTATCCCTAGGGTAACTTATTAAATATATAAATATATCATATATCATCACGCCTTCTACCCATTACTGTGTGGCACTCTGCCGAAGCAGATCTCGGTAAGTGATATATTTTTTGCGCGTGAAGTGCGATTACCAGCCGTCAAATTACGGCCCCCAAAGATGTTAGTGGTGGAGGAGCTACAGGGGTAGCTTTCGAAATTATGAAAATTGTTTGTCGCTTGTGGGAATCGAACCCGGGTTGTCAGGATCCACAGGCCGACTTCATACCACTGAGCTAGCCACCCCATTAGGAAGCGTTATATGCCATTCGTTGGTTATTGTAGTGTTGGATTTTTTTTCCTCTTTTTCTTATTTATCAATAATATTATTTATGATAAAAAAAAAATTGATAAATAAGAAAAAGAGGAAAAAGATTTCCAACATTTGTTAAAGTTCCACAAAAAAATACAGTACATTGGAATTAACTTATTAGGTCATCATCAATGTTTCTTTTAAAATTTAAATTCATAAAATTTTCACTTCAACCTTACGGTTGCAAAATATTATATTGACATGTAAATTTATACTTATACAAGACTTGATAGTGACACTAATTAGTGTCGAAACGTCGTCTTTTAAATAAAGATTTATATTAAAAGCCAGTAATCCATTATTACAATAAATTATTATCCTTTCGGCTTATTAAAAAATTTTCAATATTACTACAATTATTTCAATATCATTAATTTGAATGATACAGGAAAAATAAATATTATAAAAAAAGTACTTCCAAAAGTGCCCAAAGTGTACCTTGTCAAATAAATAAATAAATAAATAAGCACTAACTTGTTTCAGCTCGGGGTTATTCTTTCACCTTATCCTTACACTATACTCTGATCGAGATTCGAACTCGAGACCTACAGCATGCGGAGTACTCAGCTGTCAGATGTACATAAAATTGTCGCTAATTGAGGCCGTATTTATTTGGGATTTTTAAAGTAACCTGCAGGTTACTTGGCACACTTTAAGTAACCTGGAACTAACCTTAAACTGACCCTACTGCCCCAGCTATTTTAGCGGGTTGGTAGATTCAACCCGTTTACTATCTCTACCTAATCAACTTGTGTTCCTTGTTATTCGTGGCGGCATCGCGATTTGTAATAGTATAGAGAGGTTGGAAGTTATTTTGATGAAAAACGTAAGTAATTTTATAATAATATTTTGAAAAAATATACTAAACTATTATTTATGCAGATGATGGAAGAGCAATATACATTATGTGCTTCTTGCAATATAAGTCACAGAGGATAATATTACGACACATTATTACGATTCATTATTTTGATAGTGCTGATGACAAAATTATAAAAAAAAACCAGACTCTGACGTTATTTGCTTTTTGACTACATATAAAAAATATAAAGATGACTCAAAACATCCAATTAAAAGCGCAATTTAACACACAAACAAAACTAAGCAGATGTCGCTTCGAACATGCATTCAGATTTTAAATTTACCGCTAATATTTACAACTGACACTTGAGATGCATCATTTATTTGGAAGTAACACGAGTTAGTTCTAGGTCAGTTCAGGGTTGGATCAAAATTTCCCAAACAAATACGGCCTGAATCACAGCATAAATTGTATTATAATCTGAAGATTCAGTGTTCGAATTCCATTCAAGCTAAAAGTATATGAACTACTACAATTCTTTTCGGTGAGTCCGCATCCTATACTGTAATCTGGTTTAAGTTTAAAAGTATCATAAATTATAAATAATAATATTACGTTATCAGTCAATTATTTAATTAGATACTATGTCACTTATCTGATTTTGTCCAAACATTAATAAACGGATGCTTACATTATTAACTAAAGTATTAGAAAGTAAAATAGGAAACGATTGTTCGCATTTTGATTCCTTGAAGCAGGTTATACAATCAGATCAAAGAGAGAGCAACATTCATTACCCCTGTTACAATATTTACATAGTGTGTTATGGCAGGGTGACTGCGCTCTCAGATTATATATTTACTTTTTTCTATAGCGCTGTTCTTCCTCATTTTATTTTGTACTGGGTATTCGTTCTTTGCGTAGCATCTTACACAAAATCATTTGCTTGAATTATGAATGAATTAAATGTGATTTGATTTAAAAACAAATTTAATTTATGCCCATTATCATATTAACGTCCAATTTTTCTTTAAATAAAATGTGAGATACCTATCTGCCAATATTTTTTCTATATTGCATCAGAATTATGACAGCTAGAACTGCAAAAACTGCACTAGCTGTTACTTGCGATATTTACCATTTACCTTACAAATGAGTTATTCCGGCTATCTCGATACTCAAAAGAATAAATGAGATGTAAATGAACAAGAAATAAGAAAGACAGAAAGAGTTATTTCTATTCGTCAGAATATTTGAAGATAAAAATAAAAAAACGATCCTTTACCGAATCAAAAAAATCTGGTGTGGGCACAACACGACTTTCTTATACACAGCATAATTAATATCAAAAACGCTGAATTGAACACTTACGACTTGCTCCTTGCGTTGGACAATTATTATTTGACATGTAAATGTTAAACATGTTTATGTTTTTTGTTTCTATTGCTACTATGAGTATTGCAATATATTATTAAATATATAAATTAGTTTTTCTCAAAATTAGACAGGAAAATTGCAAATAACATTTTATGTTCCAAATATTTTTGCTAACATCTTTTATTTGAAACTTTTTTTCGTAACTGATTTTTGAAACAAATGGAATTTATTGTTTTGTTTGTCCAGTAAACTTCCTCTACCTGTTTTTCAATTTCATTCAAAATCAACTCAGCTCTTCGTATTTTCATGGAACTTATAATTACCAAGTTTCGTTAACAAATCTTATCTCGTTCGTGAGATATTGCATACTCGGACACACATCCATCCACTCACATACACACACATACACAGACATCATTGAGAAAATGATTAAAACGGATTCAGTGGACCTCAAAACACGTATTTCCGCGAAAATCTCGTCAACGATTTTTTTCAATTCCAATACTTCCTTATACTATGTATAAGAAAGTAAAAACAATTTCAAATGATAATGCAAATTGAGAAACCCTTACAGCTGAATTTGCTTGATAGAAAGAATATATAAAAGCCATTATAAATTAGGAGCTTAATATCAAAACACAATTATTCCAATTTGGAATATTTTGTTATATTAGTTAAATAACATATATTTGAAGAATTTCACACACTGCAAAATATATCACGCGCAAAAATATATCACTTACCGAGATCTGCTTCGGCAGAGTGCCATACCCAGTAATGGGTAGAAGGCGTGATGATATATTTATTTTTATTTTATTTGAAGAACTATGTTAAATAATGTTTTCTACAATTGGTATTATTCATTCTAATATTTGTGTATTAAATCAAATCAATTGTTTATTATCAATTTTAATTAAATTATTTATTTATTTTATATATTTGTTAGTCTCCACAACAGGAACTTAATTACAATGACACGGGGCCTACAGCTAATAATGGAATCCGAACCACTCAGACACAATCGTATTTTTTTAAAGAAGTAGAAAGCAGTCAAATTTGAACACTCGACCTCTTATTTGGTAATTAAGAAATACAAGTTTAACCTGGCTTTTATACACGGGCTACGATTTTCTGTTAATACAATAAAACAGATATAATTCACTTTTGAAAAAAAAAAATCTTAAATATTATCCTTTTGAAAAATAATATTACATCATTACGTCATGCACGTATTCCAGAATTAACTTCTTCACATTCATAAAGTTTATATCTTTGATCTTCACTATCAGTATGTATAATACTCTTAAAACAGGTTAATTTCTCGTCATTTTACTAATTTGAAAAAGCTATCCCTGTGGCTCCTCCACCACTAACATGTTTGGGGGCCGTGATTTGACGACTGGTAACCGCACTTCACGCGCAAAATATATCACTTACCGAGATCTGCTTTAGCAGAGTGCCACACCCAGTAATGGGTAGAAGGCGTGATGATATATTTATTTATTTAGTTTATATTTTACTACAAAACATGAATTTAAAATATTTGTAATATTGTACAGTAGAATTGACTGCTTTCATAAAAGTTTTGATTCTCACAATATTTATTTATTTATGTTACTCTGTACAACAGGAACTAAATCCCAATTACAGTAGAGTAGAGTAGTTAATATATTTTTCAGACGATCACTTATGAAAGTAACCATAACAACATCATAAACTACTACGGAAAGTTGAAAATAACATACACTGATATGTTAGTATAACGCACACTTCTAACATATCAGGTGAAATTCCAGTGATTGACAACAGATGGTGTTACAATGAAAGAAAATAATAAAATAAATGAAAAGAATTTGTTATTATTTAAATCTTACTTTTTAAATTAATAATTACTTATTTACTAATATTTTAGCATTATTTAATATTTTGAAATTACGGTTAGTACAGTTGGTATCACAATACCTAACCTCAAACGTCAAACGTCAACGCTTACCTTCAAAAACGCATCAGCTATTAAAGTGTAACAGAATTGCTCTTATAAACTTTTTTTAGAAATATTTTGTGGTCGTCTGAAAAATAGTGTACATAATTCGCTCGAAAGTGTGCTCGTATACTCAAATCACTCGGCGCTGCGCGCTTCGTTTTTCAATTTGTACACTCGCACGTTATCTTACACTTTCGATGCTAGTTATGTAATGTACTATTTAATTTGAGTGGAATTCGAATACCGTAGCGTTAATTACACCACCGTACTGCCGGTTCAAATGGAGGACAAGAGCGTTTTTTTTTTTTTTTTTTAAAAAAGGGTGTATTTAGTCTCTAATTTCTAAGGGAAAAACATAATATTTTATAGAAAATTATTCGACGCATTTTAAAATATACTGACATCTATTACTCATTTTCACCAATTTAAAATTACCACTGTGGCTTGCCCACCACTAACATCTTTTGAGGGCCGTGATTTGACGGCTGGTAACCGCACTTCACGCGCATAAATATATCACTTACCGAGATCTGCTTCGGCAGAGTGCCAATTTGGTTAATAAATGAAATAATTGCGTTTTAAAATTAAGCTCATCAAATTACGATCATTACATATTACACATAAACACTTAGGGCCTGTTTTTCAATCACCGATTAATATTAATCATGATTATATAATAATGGAAACTATGGTTTCCATTATTATTTAATCATGGTTATCATTAATCGAGAGTAAACCGGCGATTGAAAAACTGGCCCTACATCTAGTTGGTTAATTACAATAACAAATCAGAAAGTAGAGCTTTCAAAAAATGGTTACCTATACCAAAAATTATTCATTTCAACCTAACAAAACAGGTCTTTTCTGTTTTTTAATGAGACTCATACGGAACAGAGGGCATTATTACTATAACTACAACGAAGGGAAACGGTAAGCCAAAAAAGTTTGAAAAGCACTGCTCTCAAGCTTACACTAAATAAATCATGATCAGAGCAGGACGTACATAAATAAATAAATAAATATATCATCACGCCTTCTACCCATTACGTACATAAGATAAGAAAATGTGTTAAACAAAGTAAGTAACAACCTAGCGATAAATGGATGAATACGATTGAAAGTTTATTATGTGAATGAAAGATTCGTGTATAGAATAAACAAGCATGCAGGCACAGGCGGACTTTGGCCTAAGCAAAAGAGGCAATAGCCTAGGCCCCAAAGATTTTGGGGCTCGGATTCAAGCTTTTAGTTTAAATAATAGAAATATATATACAGGCTGGTGACCGCGACTCTCGAACATGGGTATTTATCATGTAAAATCATAATTTTATAATTTCCTGCTTCCCTAATTATTTTAAACAAGACAGCTTCAAATAAAAGTTTTAGGACATAAAATTCTGCAACTAATCCAATAAACAAAATTTATTATTACTTATTAGATAATAGCATAAGTAATAACAGACTAAAAAAATGTAATCCTCTGGATTTACCATATAGATTATAAAATTAATAATTTAGTGTTAGGGTAAATGGCAATGGACATAATCCCCCTCTGGTTAATTTAATGTTATACCATTTGCTTATTGTCCGAATGCGACAGATTGTAAATTAATAAACAATTAAAAAAAATTTTTCATGCTTCGTAACGGCACAAATTAGATCTGAAAATAACGAAAATAGCCTCAAAACTATCGATAGTCATGGAATTGAAACAAAATTAAACAAATGTTTGACGTTTAATCTGTCAAAATAATATCTTTATTTATTATATCATTTATTTTGACACATAAAACGTTAAACATTTGTTAATTTTGTTTCAATTTCATGACTATCGATAATTTCCATATTTTCAGATCTAATATGTGCTGCTACGAAAGTATGTAAAATTATTTTTGTTTATTGGATTAGATGCAGAATTTTATGTCCTAAAAGGCCGGAAATAAATATTTTGCTTAGGGCCAAAAATATTTTAAATCCGCTTCTGCATACAAGAAAGGAATTATGAATTTGAGGAAAGCGAAAGTGGTATGCCAGAATAGGAACGTCTATCCAAGATTGATTTCGAAATTAAAATATTAAAAAAATATATCATCACGCCTATTACTCATTACTGGGTGTAGCACTCGGCCTAGCAGATCTCAGTAAGTAATATATTTATGCGCGTAAAGTGCGATTATCATGGTCAAATCATGGCTCCCAAAGATGTTAGTGGAGGGGGAGCCACAATGGTAATTTAAATGTAGTGAAAATGTTTGTCGGCTGTGGGAATCAAACTAAGGTTGATACTACTGAGCTACCTACACCAATGTGAAATAAATCTGTTGAATAAATGCTCAGTAAATGTTTCAAGTGTTTGTGCTCCACCATTTTATGGAACATTAACAAAATGTCTATTTTGACTTTGAAATTATTTATAAACAAAAAAAAATACAAGATTATAGTCAAATGTATTTTTTAAAGTAAATACTTAAGGTAGTACTAGCGTGAAATATTTTTTTTCAGATCTGAATGAAATTTGGCGCACGTAAACATTGGATAGTTATATGCATCCTGTTAAAATATGAAACACATTCATCGTCTGTGAACAAATATATTCGCTTGTAAAGTTGAGTTCTTATACACGGGGCTTATGGCGATCATCATTCAGAATCGCACATATTTGGTTTGTGTACCTCTAAAATTTTGCAGTTTCATTTGAAAAACTAGTGTGATGTTCTACTACTATTCATGTATATTGTATCAGAAGGAGAAAGTTTTTATCGTTTAGTAATGGATATATAGCCATACAAAACCTTGTTTTTAACGAAAATTAAGAATCCCAATTTAGAATGGCAACACCACACGGTGGTATGGTATTTGAAAATTCACTAGACCAACAACCTGTTCACAATTCATGATATTCAAACCATAATACGTATAAAACATTTATTTTATTCGGTAAATAAATGGATAACTGGCTTGTTAAAGTCTTTATTAAAAAGACGACGTTTCGGTTCTGATTAGAACCATTATCAAGTCTTAATTAAATGAAGTTAATTGACATCTTATAAATAAATTTGAAACCGTAAGGTTGAAGTAAAAATAAATTAAATTTTAAATTTTACATTACTGTTTGAAAGTGAAGCTTCACTTTCAAGAGTCAACTCGTAAATGTTTTTTAATAAAGACTTTAACAAGCCAGTTATCCATTTATTTAACAAATATATCCTATCGGCTTATCATACATTCACCAAACTTATTTTATTAAATTTTTATATTTTTTGAGCGTCAGTTTCGCCACTCGACAACCGATGGCGCCACCATCACACTAGTACTACCTTAACAATTGATGATATCAAAATGAATTATAGAGAAAAAATTGGTATACCGCCAGGTTTTGAACCAAAGACTTTTATTCAGGATTTGTTCCAAGGTCCAAGATATAAATCCTGGCCTTAACCCAATTTTCTCTCCATAATTCATTTTATATTTTACAAATAAAAACAATCAAATTTCAATGACAAATCATGAGTGATCAATCAGGACTCGGTTTCGTTCTGCGATAGAAACCAGCAGGCATCCGATTGTTCACACCAACCGAATAAGACCAGAGACTGTTGGACAGTACGTGTCAGCGTTAGTCCGTATTGTTATTGTTATTTGTGATGATTACCAAAATCTCACTAACACTTGTAAATGCATTTATTTCACAATTTGGATGGCTAAATATGCAGCAACGTAGAATACACCACTTTGCTTGTCTAGTGCATCGCGTAGTGGCAACTAAATCTCCATCTTATCTTTTTAATAAAATATCATTTCGCTCATCGTTACACAAACGTAATTTCAGGGTCCATTTTAAAATACACATTCCAGCTCATCGCTCATCCTTATTTCAGCGTAGTTTCAGTTATAATTGTCCTCATACATATAATAAAATACCTAATAACTTCAAATCGCTTACTATCACATCATTTTCTAAACATTGTAAAACTTATTTATTAGTATAACATTTAAACTTCTTTCTCATTAAACGACATGACTCTCTTCATTATGTTCTCATAAATAGTTTGTTTTTTTCTGTATGTATATGTATGTGTGTATATATGTGTATGTTTTTACATGTAATATTTGTTAAAATTCTGTGTACATTCATGTTTATATTAATTAACATTGTAACATTCTTTTGTATCGAAAAGGTTAAGTGTTAGAACAGCTTCTGCTGAACTTTTGCCAATAAAGTATTTTGTGTATCAAGAGCGTAAAGTGAATCTTTATTGCTCGTGCTCGGTAATTGAAGCGCGAGCGAAGCGAGCGCTGCAATAGAGCTAGAGCAATAAAGGTACTTTACGCTAGAGACACACACATAATTTTTTCTACGACTTTACTTACAAAATTTTTTTTTAAAATAATGTGGAGCTAGTTCTATTCACGTTCCACCAATTTCTGTATTGTATGTAACCATGACGATATCAGTATCTATTCTGTTATCAACAATTATTGTTTGTGATAAATTTTGACACATAAATAAAAAATTTGCTCAATAATCTCAGAAAATAGTGATAAACGTGATTTTCCCTGCACTCCGCCAGATATATTTGAAACAGCGCAAAATGCTACCTTGAGTTTATTATCTGCTAAATCAAGAGCATTATACGAAAAAAATTATAACCTCTTCATCGCATGGTGTAAAGTAAAAAAAAATCAAGAATTATAACGAAAATGTTATACTTGCTTACCTTTTGGAAAAATCTAAAGTAATGAAATCGTCTTGTCTTTGGTTCATTTATTCAATGATAATATCAACACTAGCAGTTAAAAATTATATTGATATTAGTAAAGTTCAGGTTCAACTTCAAATCATAGCGCAGCAAACTTCATGTATAATATTCTAAAAAATCTAAGTATTGGCGTACTAACTGAAAATTCTAATGACAATATCATAGAATCTAATTTATCCTCATATTTATCAAACACCATTTCAAGTTCCGAAATATATATACAAAACTGTCAATATTGCACTTTCAATTTTAACATACCTCATCCTCATGAAGTTGGCACTGCTGCCCAGCTGCGTTCAGGTTGAACTTCAAACCATAGCGCAGCAAACTTCATGTATAATATGTGTAAAAGTGTAAAAATGAATCTAACCTATATTTTAGATTTTGTAAGTATTGTTTCAATAAATTAAGATTTCAGTAACAATTTATATTTTTCTAGGCGAGCGTTAAAGTATTTTACCGCTTGTTGCCATGGGAGACGCGCGGTAAAATATTTTATTATTCGTTACTCGGTAACCATCAACTTTACGACGACAACTGAAAGCATAAATGTCAACTTTTCATAGCAGTCGTAGAAAAATAACTATTATTATTGTTATTGTTTACTTAACAGTTGTTAAAATAAATATATCTTCACGTCTTTTACTCATTACTTGATGTGCAATTTTGCCGTAACAAATCTCGGTAAGTAATATTACTTCCGCGTGTGAAATACAGTTATCAGCTGTCAAATCACGACTCCCAAAGATATATCATCACGCCTTCTACCCATTACTGGGTGTGGCACTCTGCTGAAGCAGATCTCGGTAAGTGATATATTTTGCGCGTGAAGTGCGGTTACCAGCCGTCAAATCACGGCTCCCATAGATATTAGTGTTGGGGGAGCCACAGGGATAGTTTATTTTTAAATGGTGAAAATTTTTTGTTGCCTATGGGAATCGAATCAGAGTTCTCAGGATCCACAGGCCGACTTGATACCACTGAGCTAGCTACCCCATTATACTCCCAAAGATAGTAGTGATTAAACTTGTTTGTCGGCTATGGGAATCGAACCCAGGTATTCAAAACCATAATCTAACGCGATACCACTAAGCTGTCTGCCCCAAAATAATTTTTAAATTGATTAAATCAAATTAAATTTGTAAATAGCATCAGCGTAGCTTGTGTCTGAAATCAGCTGTAATCTGAGATGACTGTTTTCAGCCATTCAAACAAAATTTTCAATTAAAACAACAATACCTCTTATCTGTTTAATCAAATTATAAAATTCCATCTACCTATATAAAACAAAATATAACATCTAAATGACAAAACCAGAATCAGATAAGTAACAAAAACAATAAAAAGAAAATCAACGGGTAATTCTCCATCCATACGAGTAAAGCATCTTTAAGGAGTATGATTTATCAGCTGAGATCTCGTAAACTGTAATAGCTACGAATTCGGTTATACTAGATAAAAATTGTCATTTTAGGAGTTCAATTTAATGATACTTTGTTTTTAATCTATCGGTCATTAGGTATGAGCAAAACACTGATTTCGGTTGATTTTCAAATTTCAAATAATTTTTGAGTCTTTTAATAGTATATTACATAACAAGCATCGAAAGTGTAAGATAACGTGCGAATGTACAAATTGAAAAACGAGGCGCACAGCGCCGAGTGATTTAAGTACACGAGCACAGTTATCACACTTTCGAGCGAGTACACTATGTACACTATTTTTCAGACGACCACAAAATATTTCTAAAAAAAGTTTACAAGAGCAATGTTGTTACACTTTGATAGCTGATGCATTTTTGTAGATAATCGTTGACGTTTGACGTTTGAGGTTAGGTATTGTGATACCAACTGTACTAACCGTAATGTCAAAATGATGAATAATGTAAAAATATTAGTAAATAAGTAATTATTTATTTTAAAAAATAAGATTTATTTGTGTAAATGTGTTGAAAAATCTGTTAAAACTTCAATTTAAATAATAATATACATTTTTTCATTTATTTTATTATTTTCTTTCATCGTGACGCGATCTGTTGTCTATCAGTGGAACTTCACCTGATATGTTAGAAGTGTACGTTATACTTACATTCGAAGTGTATGTTATGTTCAACTTTCCGTAGTAGAATATTTCAATTAAAAGAGGTATACGAGTAAGTGTAAATAGCTGCGTAGAGGAATATTTTATTATTAAACTAGTTTTCGTGACTTAAAATTTTAATTGGATATAATATTTTTTCAGACGACCACTTATGAAAGTAAGCATAACAATATCATAAATTGCTACAGAAAGTTGAAAATAACATACACTTATATGTTATTATAACGCACACTTCTAGCATATCAGGTGAAGTTCCACTGATTGACAACAGATGGCGTTACGATGAAAAAAATATTTGTATTGTTATCTAAATCGAAGTTTTGACAGATTTTTCAACACATTTGCACAGATAAATCTTATTTAAAAAAATTAATAATCTCTTATTCACTAATATTTTAGCATTATTTAATATTTTGTCATTACAGTTAGTACAGTTGGTATCATCACACCTAACTTCAAACGTCAAGCGTCGACGGTTACCTTCAAAAACGCATCAGCTGTCAAAGTGTAACAACATTGCTCTTATAAACTTTTTTTGGAAATATTTTGTGGTTGTCTGAAAACTAGTGTACATAACTCGCTCGAAAGTGAGATAACTGTGCTCGTGTACTTAAATCACTCGGCGCTATGCGCCTCGTTTTTCAATTTGTACACTCGCACGATATCTTACACTTTCAATGCTTGTTATGTAATATACTATAACAATACTTGTACTGTAAGGAACCCATTAATGGCAAAATGTAACCACAGTAAGTGAAACATTTATAGCCAGCGGTTGCCATTGGACTATAATATTTATTTACTCTCCACCGTGGACAGAAAATAAATATTATAGATCAAGGTCCTGTTCATTTTGAAAACAATTTGACCGCTGTTAATTTTGAAATCTATTTTTCCTTTCCTTCGATTTGTGCAGATATTGTAAAACATAGCTTACTAACCTCGATCTGTAAGTGAATTTGTTAGTCGCAAATGTTCAAGAAATCTCAACCTGCTGGGCCTCGATGTCCCAATCTACATTCTTCACCTAAAAACTATCATTAAAACTAAGAAAATCTATATAAATAACTTTTCTCTCATATCTAGTAACCTGGGCATTTTTTTTAGGCAAGCTAAAACATTATTAAACTGATCTACTAATAAGGAAGCTTTTTTTTTATTTAATCGAAGTTCGTGTAAGTACTAGATAAAATGGTATAATGATATTTTTTAAATAATAAAAACTATATTAAATATATATATATATATATATATATATATATATGCCGAAGTGCAGTTACCAGTCGTCAAATCACGGCCCCCAAAGATGTTAGTGATGGAGGAGCCACAGGGATAATTTTTTTAATTGGTGAAAATGTTTTGTGGGCTGTGGAGATTGAACCAGGGTTCTTAGGATCACAGGCCGACTCGGATACCACTGAGTCATTACTCCATACTATATTTAAGTTCTGTAAAATTCGAAGTTTTTGTACATGTGCACCAAAACGTCGAATTTTAAATAAATATACAGAACTTAAACTAGGTGGTACAGTGGTATCGAGTCGGTCTGTGGATTTGAGAACGCAGGTTCGATTTCCCCAGACGACAAACATTTTTACCAAATTAAAACTACCCCTGTGTCTCTTCCACCCTAACATTTTTGGGTGGTTTAACTGCTGGTAACTTCGCGCGCAAAATATATCACTTATGATATATTTATATTTATTTTTAAAACACAAAATTGTTTCATTTATTTTGACAATGAAATCTGAACGCTTCACCATATGTTAATGATATTTTTAATTTTTAGGGTATGGCTCAGTGGTATCAAGTCGGCCTGTGGATCCTAAGAACCCTGGTTCGATCCCCACAGCTGACAAAACATTTTCACCAATTTAAAATTACCTCTCTGGCTCTCCCACCACCAACATCTTTGGGGGCCGTAATTTGACGGCTGGTAACAGCACTTTATGCGCATAAATATATCTCTTACCGAGATCTACTGCGGCAGAGTGCCACACTCAGTAATGGGTAAAACACGTGATGATATATTTATTTATTTTTATTTAAAAATTGTGGGGTGGCTAGCTCAGTGGTATGAAGTCGGCCTGTGGATCCTGAGAACCCTCGTTCGATTCCCACAGACGACAAACAATTTTCATAATTTCAAAAGCTACCCCTGTGGCTCCTACACCACTAACATCTTTGGGGGCCGTGATTTTACGGCTGGTAACCGCACTTCACGCGCAAAATATATCACTTACCGAGATCTGCTTCGGCAGAGTGCCACACCCAGTAATGGGTAGAAGGCGTGATGATATATTTAAAAATAAAGATTAATAACAAATATATTCCAGAGTGAATATTCTGGTAATATAAACAATTTGATGTGTATTATGAGATTATGACACATGGAAACAGCGCATTGTGTTTATCTGTCAGGGGAAGAAGAGTACCTGTATGTACTACAAACAGTGGAACATCGCACGAAGCTACATCATAGAACATATCAAGACATGAAAGGAACATTATACGCTAGATGTTGGTTATATGTTCTACATGTAATATAGAACATGCATGTTTCACTTGTAACAGGTGATGCTACCAACATGACGTCATCATTACGTTGCGTTAACTTTAACTTTACGCTGAGTTACGATTGTGTCGGATGCGAACTGACATATTTCCGGCTTTCTGACAATACGCTCTCTGGATAAAATATGACGTATTTTCACCATGTTTTATATCACTGATGGATGTAATTTGAAATATGCAAATTTATCATCATTCATAACTCTGCCCTCGAATTCAAAAGTTGTTGGCAATGTATTGCAGAATCTGTACCTACAGAGTGTCTCTTATATGAGGAATACCAGTATAATGCTAATTTTAAATATATTTTTTTCGGTACATGCGCAGAAATCTTAACTTTCTTCTCGGGAAATATTGGTCGTATTTGTTTGAGAATTTTGGGTTCAACCCTAAACTGACCTAGAACTAACTCGTGTTACTTCCAAATAAACGATGTATCTAAGTGTCAGCATGGGCGTCCGCAGGGGGGCCAAGCAGGGGCGCTCACCCTCCCCCTGGGTTTTAACTAGGGCGGTGACCACGACTCTCGAACATAGGACTTTATCATGTAAAATTATAATTTTGTAATTTTCTGCTTCCCTAAATATTTTAAGCAAAAAAGCTTGTAATAAAAGTTTTAGGGCATAAAATTCTGCATCCGATCCAATAAACAAAGCTAATTTTACATACTTTGTAACGACACAAATTAGCTTTGAAAATGACGAAAATTTTATCAAAATTATCGATAGGCATGAAATTGAAACAAAATTAAACAAATGTTTGATGTTTTATCTGTCAAAATAAATAAAATAATAAATAAAGAATTTATTTTGTCAGTTTTGACAGGTTGAAAGTTAAACATTTGTTTAATTTTGTTTCAATTTCATAGCTATCGATAGTTTTGAGACAATTTTAGTCATTTTCAGTTCTAATTTGTGTCGTTACAAAGCATGCAAAATTAATTTCGTATTTTATTCCCGAAAACTTTTATTTGAAGCTTTTTTGTTTTAAATAATTATGAAGCTGGAAATTAAATCAATATGATTTTACATGTTATAATCCTATGTTCGAGAGTCGCGGTCACCATCCAGTATATGTATACATATAAATTAAATAAAAATTAAATTATAACTTTAAAGATAATAAATTCATGCTGAAACTTTCCAGCAGTATTCTTATGGCCAGCTAGCGACATGTTCCCTATCGTAACGATTGAGTAATCTAAGTTTATTAAGTATACACCCACACAAAATATTAGAAAATAAAAACTAAATTGGAATTTATTGAAGAAATGGTGTCAATTTATGGAAGAGTTATTCGAAGATTGTCCTTCTTCTTCAATTCAAACCCAGACGACAGACTAGTAATTTATTTCACAATTTTCAATATTTTTTTGTCTATTTGTTATGTGTATTTTTATTTATATTATGTAAAAAAAAAATTTTTAGAAATTTATGTCTATCTGAGAGTTAGTGCGTAAAGTAATTGAAACAATTTTTTATAGTATAAATTTTTACTATTAAAACGCTAATTGTACTTATATACACACATTTTAAGGAATTTATAAAAGAAATAAAGACATTAGCTTATAACGCTATTAATCAGACATATTTTAACAAACTTCACGAGAAAAAAATATACAATTTGTTTTTAAATAACAAATGTCAATTCATGGCACATTAAACCGTCAATATAAATTCACGCTTTAAATTTAATGAATTTCCTCATTGTCGATTATATTATTTTAGTTCATTACAAAAAGCATTGTACAAAACTCGTGCACGAAGACGTCATTTGCCCTATCGCGCATATTAAAGCAGTCGCTTCGCTCGTGCTTTAAAATTTCGCTCCTGTGCAAATTATGTCTTCGCGCACGAGGTTTGTACAGTGCTTTTTGTAATAAGAAAAAATTATATAACCGATAATGGGAAAATTTATTTAATATAAAACATGAATTTATATTATGACAGTTTAGTATTCCATGAATTGACTTTGTTATATGAAAACAAATTGTTTATTTTTTCTCGTAAAACTTATGAAAATATGTCTGATTCATTTGAATATTTACTTTCAAATATGCCTCCCGAAGTACGAAAGGCTGCAAATAACGCAGTAAATAATTTTTTCCTACAACTGTGCGATTTCTTTGTTATTACGTAACTATTATTGCGTTGGTTACGTATAGAAAGTAGACAAATACGGACCAAGTGCGTTTCTGTAAGCAAAGAATCACTCGTGCGGAAAGTACTTTGTTACGCAACTGTCAAAAGAAAATTGTTTTGAGAGCGATTTAAATTTCGCGCCGAGCGCGGAATTCATATTTTGGCCACAGACGCTTATGGAAGAAGAAGATGCAGTGAGCCAGCGCTATTAAATATGCAGTAGTATATTTTGACGTTTATAAACATAACCTGAAATTGCAGTATATCTAATCTGTACACAATTAATAAAAAGAACCGAACAAAGTAAAATATATCAATAAATGGTTTTATTTTAAGAGTAAGTGGAATACATAATATTTATTGTTTGTGTATATTATTAACACAGTTGTTACAGTTACTTATAATGACATAATGTGAAGTAGAAACTTTTGTACTGTCTAAAGAAACATTGATTTCTTCCGTACCTATTCATATTATTAACAGTAATATTATTGACAACAATTTCGGAGGTTTTAGAAGTACCAGTAGCAGGTTGATTGTCATTGTCGAAAATAGATCCAACATAACATGATGTGGGGCTTCAATTATCCTTGGAGGTGTTTATGATAAAGAAGAATCACTCACTGTAGTATTCCAGTCTAGACGATTTTGAAGAAATTGTCTTGAAATTAGTGAAATATTTTAAAATAACGTAGAACAATGTGCAAGCAATCAACAAACAAACCATAGCAACGCCGTAAAACATCGTTCTCGTAAATATCATTAAGATTTTATGAATTTTGACAATATTTTAGTGATTTTCTAAATCGCACAGTTGTAGGAAAAATGTAGTTTATAAATTTGCCGAAAAAGGTTACGTATCGCCAAGCCTCGTGCGTTAAATTCTGCACTTGAACGTAACAAGCCTTTTTCGGCACTTGTTATAAAAATAACTATTCCTGACATATAATGTATAATACTTTTTTTTGCCCCGTTTAATTAATCATAAATAATCCAATTTTTTTTTATATGAATGGTATTGACAGCACTCTACGCATCCAAGGTTACAAAAAAAGATTCAAGTAAAATCTTTACCAGACTGTTTTGTACTCGTACTTCACCAGACTATTATTTTTGTTTGTAGCCTTGGATATGTACTTTACTATAGCTGTATTCCATTTGCCACTTTGTTCACTTAAATCAGTTCAGATAAATTAGACAACATGACTAAAAGAACTGAATTAAGCAAACTGATGCACTTATTGGAGTGAACTACTTCAAAGGAAATTAGAATAAGTAATTCTAGTACTAGAAATAAAGTCAGCGAAGTAATCCAGCGATATAAATAACTGATTTGGTTGAGTAAAGCTACATTCACAAATCGAAATTAGTTTCTGTTTTATGCTTTATGTTTTAGTGTGTTTTTAGGTGCCATTCTCAAATAGTTTTGTCGATTTTAGTTAGTAGTGACATCTATCATAAATTTCAGAAGATCGGTAATACAATAAATGCAACTGTCAGATGTGCTAAGTTACACATTCTGTCATATGTTGTTTGTTTACTTTCGGAAGAGCAAGGTAAATATTATCATAATAAGAAAGTATCTATTAAATCTTGTTTTTATTTTCATTCATTTTGATACTGGAATAAAAACAAACTTAGGTTATCTTCAATACGAAGGATGATAGAAAGAGACAAGTATATATCACTACATCATTCTACGCTTCGTCCTATTGGTCTATTCCTAAGTATAAAACGTAAAACTAAAACATAAGTTTGGAGTTTGCAAACTTTTGTGTTAAAACCAAAACTAAATACAGATTTGTGAATGGCTGCATAAGATAACATGTCTACAAGGTTATTAAAACAAAAATGGAAAACATAAAACAAAAACTAATTTCGATTTGTGAATGTAGCTTAAAGGTAAGTTAGATCTGATTCAGATGATAAATGGAATACGCCTTATACTGTTTTGGTAAAAATCAACTTTCCATACTGAAATTGGTCAGGAAAGGAAACACTTTTTCAGAATATTAAATTTTGTGAGTTCACTTATAAGGTGTTTTTCACATTTCTCCCGTACATCTAAACATTTTGGGGGTTTTTTTACTTGAATCTGAGTTTGGTAGGCCATCATAGGGACTATACAAAGACCTTATTTGTCGTTGCTTGCCTTATTATAAAATGCACGGGACGCCACTGGTTTCATTTATATTATAGAGGATAATAATGATATATAATTGAAAATGTAGAAATTAATAACAAAATTTGTGTAGAGTATTTGTTATGAAATGTATACAAAATACCTACTTTCAAATCTTTATAAAAATTTATATTTAAAACGTTTGAAAAGAAATTAATTATTTATTTCTAACGAAAATACATTTCAATCCTTTATTAACATGAGACATTTTATATCAATAACCACTAACATGTTTGGGGTGATTTGACGACTGGTAACCGCATTTGACGCGCTACCGAGATCTGCTTTAGCAGAGTGCCACACCCAGTAATGGGTAGAAGGCGTGATGATATATTTATTTATTTTATTTATTAAAAAATAATAACTGTGGAAAACAGAAGCTATCGCCTTCTTGACATCCTATCTGTACCTTTAGTTTATTCAGATATTCACACATATTTATATACATATAATCACGTATTTTAAACTTGTATATTCCTGGGCCCTCTATATATGAACGCTGTAAACAGCAATTGAATGGGATAGGTGGCTCAGTAGTATCGAGTCGGCTTGTGAATCCTAAAAACTCTGGTTCGATTCCCACAGCCGACAAACATTCACACCATATTAAAATTACCCCTGTGGCTCCTCCACGACTAATATCGTTAGAGGTCGTGATTTGACGACTGGTAATCGCACTTCACGCGCATAAATATATCACTTATCGAGATCTGCTAGGCAGAGTACCACACCTAGTAATGGGTAAAAGGAAGATGAAATATGTATTTCATTTTAATCACCAATTCAGTTCTTTTTTGCAAAGAACGTAGTTAATAATAAATTAAGTATTTAATACAAAAGAACGGCACGGAAACATTGAAATAAAAGCAGAAATATGGTATGGAAAAACGTCGCTATCAGAGCTGGGCAGTAGCTAGCTACTGTTGTAGCTTAGCTACTAGCTTAGCTACATTTATCTTAGCTATAGCTGTAGCTTAGCTAACTGTGAAAAAATATAGCTGTAGCTTTTAGCTAGCTACTTTTTTTTCTATTAGCTTAAAAATAACAACTGAAGCTACTTTTAAAGCTACTTTTTGTAGCTTAAAGCTACTTTTTAAGCAGAAGGTCAACAAAGTACGCTTGCGTACAAGCTAAACCCACACAAAATAATGTTTCCGGTTCTAACTGGCTCTAATACGCAAAAATACACAGTAGGTGTCAGATGGTATTTGCTATTTTTTATATTTATGTACATTATAGTAAATTAACAGTCATTATAACAAAAGACTGATCATATGAGAATGGAAAATGTAATTATTTCACAATAATTTGAAAAAGTAGCTTTAAAATTTAACAGCTACTTTAACGAAAGCTTTTAGCTGTAGCTTAGCTATATTTTACAAAACATAGCTTATAGCTGTAGCTTAGCTACTTTTTAAAGAATAGCTGTAGCTGTAGCTTAGCTACTTTTTTTAAGTAGCTTGCCCAGGTCTGGTCGCTATACATTTTTATTTCGGAGAAAAAACGCTGAATGTGAATTCAATTTCTTTAATATCATTAAGTCCGCAACAAAATTCTGAATAAGTGATCTCCAATTAAAAATTTATTAATCTAAAGGGCTTTAATCAGGCCTGGTGCTCAATTTGCTAATTGAGGAAACTTCGTACTTTCAAAGCTAATTTGACAATTAATATTGAAATTTTGATTAGGGGTGGGCATTATCTTTAAAAATAAACAAAAGAAAGGTCGGATAAAGGGGGTAGAATCCGGTAAACGTCTGTAATCTATAAGAACGAGGAAGGATTAGCCGAAGCTAATGGTGAAGTGTATATATTGTTAAAAGGCAATCGATCCAATGGGAGCAGAAGTTTCAAGACAAATTTTGGGTTGTGTTACACCGTGCTGAATATTGATAGCTAATTATTTTCTTGCTTTCTCTCTGATGATGTGTATTAATTACTATTCTGAAATTTATGGTAATTAATAAGATTACCATCCATGATTCATAGTTTTTATTATGATTTACACACTAAGCTTGGCTACAGTTCGTTAAATAATAGTCAGTCCAAGAATTTTCAATAATATTGAGAATTAAAGTTACATACAGCTAGGGACGGCAACTGACTGGTTCTTCGTTCAATTGACCTAGTATTTGACAGGTCATTTGTCAAATTCTCGGGTCAAATATTTTTTATATTTTTATTATTTTTCAATTTACATTAGCATTAGTTTTTTTTTACCAAAGTATTGTTTATTTAGTTTTTTCGAGAATGATTTTATTTTATACAATCAACTATTTTTTTTGCAGTTCATTTTTTTTAATTGGTCAAATGGATTAGGTCAAATATTACAACATCGGTCAAATTGATCGTCAATTCACAACTTTTGACCGCATACAGCAACTTGGATCAAATTACAAAATGAATATAATCAATCATATTTATGTATTCTTAAATATAAGTTTTGGTCGCTGACCTGAACTAGTTTATTCAAGTGCAAACTTTTAAACCATGATCTATTGTTTGACAAATGGGTCAATTCTAGTCGACAAACATTTCAGAAATGAAACGATCGCAACTGCACTGATTTTCGAAATTGACTATTCAGTGCTGGAACTGGAATGCAGATGAATTTCTATACGAAATATGTGCTCATAAAATTATAACCTAAAAATTTTGTTCATTTTAGTGTCTAACGTATAAAATTAAGAACAAAAGATATTATATTTTGTGTGATTTAAGTACACGAGCACATTTATCTCACTTTCGAGCAAGCTATGTACACTATTTTTCAGACGACTACAAAATATTTCTAAATTATGTTTACAAGAGCAATGTTGTTACACTTTGACAGCTGATACGTTTTTATAGGTAAGCGTTGACGTTTGACGTTTGAGGTTAGGTATTGTGATACCAACTGTACTAACCAATGACGTATAATACTAGACGAATTATGCCGTATTCAAGTCAATGCAGTGTTGTGAAGCAGAAAGGGATGGAATAACTTGGTGGTGAGGCGGGTGCGCGGCAAGGAGCGAGTACACTTTGATGTTATGCAAGTTGCAAACATTTGTGTAATTATTTTTATATTCAATTACTTACTTTTCATACATCAAAGTAAAGATTCGTTTTTGATATATTAAGTGTTTTGTATACGCACTTTTGTATTTAAATAAAATGCTCGCGCCTGATTACTGTCATCAACATAAATGCAACCTGCATAACATCAACTTGTACTCGCTCCTTGCCGCGCACCCGCCTCACCCACCAGGTGTTCTATCCCTTTCTGCTTCACAACAAACGTCTTTGTTATCCGTCTAGTTATGTTTTGTCTGAGGTACTAACCATAATGTCCAAATATTGAATAATGTAAAAATATTAATAAATAAGTAATTATTTATTTTTAAAAATAAGATTTATTTGTGCAAATGTGTTGAAAAATCTGTTAAAACTTCAGTTTAAATAATAATACATTTCATTTATTTTATCAATCAGTGGAACTTCACCTGATATGTTAGCAGTGTACGTTATATACTCTATTCCCTGTATGAAAACGATTACGTCACATTCGGTATCCATGTGATTCAAGATTTTGTGCTTAAAACGTTTACATTGCTATTGGATTGACATTTTTCAAACATAACCTAAAAATTAAATGTCAGATTAAAATATTTATTACTTTATAAAATTTAATTATTTTATAAAAGAAACCACATATAATTTATCTTAACTCACGAAAAATATTACCTACCGTATTAAAATATGTAATTTTTGTAACATAAAACTCAAAAGAATATACATTTTTATATGTATTATTATCAAGTCGTTCGGTCGACACGACGACGGCAAGAGTCAAAATAGCAAGAGTCAAAATCTGACCGATCAAGTCGTTCGGTCGACACGACGACGGCAAGAGTCAAAATAGCAAGAGTCAAAATCTGACCGAACTACTTATTAACAGTTAACATTAGACCTAACCTGAATCGTCAAACCGAAAGTATTACTTGCGTTCGGTTTTCAAGTGTGTTTCCCGTATTTTCAAGTCGTTTTGATACACACATAACATATTAGCCAGGTCACGATGCGAGTCCGGTTGTTTTTATACGTTTTTTCAATGATTTTCGTGGGCGCGGAACCGTTTTTGTCAAATTCGCTTGTCTTCAGATTTTGTCCATCACAAAAAGTCGCCGCGGAGGGCAGCACCTGACGGGTCTTTTAATTGTCACCAGTGAGTTTAGCGTAACTACTGCTTAAATTTTATTTTCGTTGCACAGATTAATTTTAGGTCATTGTTAGTTAATACTAGGATATTAGAACTAATTATTTTATGACTAAAAAATATTCATGTGAATTCTAGTGACATTTAGTAGAATATAGTGATTTTCACTGTCAGTCGCGGATTTTACTTGTAGGTTATTTACATAATAGCTGTCAGAATCGTAAGTTTTTATCATATTTTCTTGTTATGTTATTTAAGTTATAAATTAGAAATATTTTGATAATGGTAAGTCAAAAATAACTATAATGTAAAATATATGTTTTATTAATTTAGATATTTTTATAGATGGCTAAAAAAAGATCAAGCCAACCAAATTATACCAATGAAAAAAATGACATTTTAAACATTATTGAATCATACAAATCCATAATTTTAAATAAAAAAACTGATCATACCACATAGAAATATATAAAGAGACAGTGTGGGAAAATATTGAGAAAAATTTCAATGCAATATCTCCTACTGGTTAATATAACAATTTTTAATTAATACCACACAATTTTAAAATATCGATTTGTTTTAAGGTGTATATCGATCTGCAGATCAACTAAAAACTTATTTTAATAATATGAAAAAAAAAAACTAAAAATAATGCTGTAGATAAAGAAAAAACAGGGTCTGGTCCTCTAGAAAGCATAGTGGAAGTTTTGAACCCTGCATTTGATTTAACATTATCCTTGTTGAATGAAAAAATCGGTTATGGATTGCAAAATCAATTTGATTCTGACAATGCTGCGAATTATATGGATCAACATATAAATAATGAAGAACCACATAATAATACTTTGACTGGAAATATGATGCAAGAAACAAGTAGCAACATTCTGCAACAGGAATTACTAAAGATGCTTCAGAAAATATTATAGAATGAACAAAAGCAACTAAACCTACCTGACAATATTGAATTTGGATACATGTTATTTTCAAAATTTCTTAATATACTGTCATTAAAAATTGTGGAATTGTGTATTGAGCCTGGCCAACGTGCTACTGAATTAATTATTTCGTAATTAACGTTGCCTACTGTCTGCACGTTAATAGAAAAATAGCCTTTCCTATTACGGTATATTTCAGCATAATTTTTACCAGGTGAAAATAAAATAATCGTTACTTATATGTATATATTAATGGGGTACGTGGCTCAGTGGTATCGAATTAGTCTGTGGATTTTTTATCTAACAAACCTATTACACCTACAACTCTGGAAAATGAAGCAATGGCATAGAAATAATTTTGAGTGTCTTTTATTTGATCGGGAATTGATGGAAATAGTATGTATTCCGGCGCTAACTCAGCAACAGCTTCTGCAACTCTACGGATGATACTTGATACTGTTGTCTAACAAATTCAAATTCAAATTTTTTTACTTCAACCTTACGGTTGTAAAATATTATATTATCATGTAAATTTAAACTTATAACAAGGTTTGATAATGACACTAATCAGTGTCGAAACGTCGTCGTTTAAAGATTTACTCGTATATTGAAAAGCCAAGTAATCCACTATTACAATAAATCATTATCCTTTCAGCTTATTAAAAAAATCTATCATTGTCACTGTCATTCATATGACAAAAATTGAAATTTAATTTTAATTTAATTAATAAATCTTGGATAGAAGCAAATGATTTTACAATTGCCAAAAAAAGTTGGTCGAGAAATTCCAAAAATGTTTACTTAGTAATATTGGACAACACTACACTATAAATATTTTTTGTATCAACAAAAATAAATGATATCTAAACTCAAAACACAACTACATTGTAAAGAGTTACGGCAAGAGTTCCGCAGCTGCGTTTTAATTATAACTTAAAACATTTCCCAAATAAAAATGAGTGATATCATTTGTAAGCAAGAAATAAATTTTGATAAATCAAAACGTCACGAACGTAATAAATTAAAATAAAATCGGACAAAATACTAAATTAAATATATTTTTTTAAACTATCATGATTAAGTTATTGTTTCAGTAATATCTATCCCATCAAACCGTAACCATCTCAAATTGCATTGGTTGACAAGGTATCAAACGTGCACAACTTGAAATTAGTTAGTTTTGTTAAATACAGAAATAAAGGGTATGATACAATAAAAAGCCTAAACAAATTTTAATAAAACAAAATTGGCGTGTCCATTTGTAATTAACAAATCTTTTCTTCATATTTCGAACATAATCAGTCCACTAATGTTAGGTAATAATACGTTAGATAAGAGGACTCGGCGTCACTATTACATACATTTTATTCTAAATATTCGGTAAAAAATGGACACGCCAATTTTGTTTTATTAAAATTTGTTTAGGCTTTTTATTGTATCATACCCTTTATTTCTGTATTTAACAAAACTAACTAATTTCAAGTTGTGTACGTTTGATACCTTGTCAACCAATGCAATTTGAGATGGTTACGGTTTGATGGGATAGATATTACTGAAACAATAACTTAATCATGATAGTTTAAAAAAATATATTTAATTTAGTATTTTGTCCGATTTTATTTTAATTTATTACGTTCGTGACGTTTTGATTTATCAAAATTTATTTCTTGCTTACAAATGATATCACTCATTTTTATTTGGGAAATGTTTTAAGTTATAATTAAAACGCAGCTGCGGAACTCTTGCCGTAACTCTTTACAATGTAGTTGTGTTTTGAGTTTAGATTATATATAAATAAATAATATATGAAAATACAAAATACAATGCACATTACCTCTTGTACTACAGTTAAATTAATTAAAGATCCTCGATTCTCTAACTCCAGCGCAAAATAATCATGAAGATGACAAACGCATTTCTGCATTTGATTACCCAAAATTTTTCTAGCCATTTCTTATTTCTCAGTCTGTATTTATGTATCAAAAATGTCACAAACTTAGAAACGACAGGCGAGAAAATAACAAAATCATGGCCATAGGTCTCTATTTTTATTTTATAAACAAATGTGAACAAAGTAAATATAAATTTTCGTATTAGTAAGAACTGTCATACGTTTTCATTAAAATAATAAATGTGATAGAACGTGAAAACACATGAAACGTGTGTCTTTACTTATTAAGACATACGTTATGTCATTCGAATAGGTACGAATAATATTATTAAAAAAAGATAGCTATATTTCATCGTATCTATGATAACTTCGTCCACATATGGCGTCATCGTTTTCATACAGGGAATGGAGTATACTAACATATGAGGTGTATGTTAGGTACAACTTTCCGTAGTAGTTTATGATGTTGTTATGGTTACTTTCATAAGTGGTCGTCTGAAAAATAATTAACAATCGGTTTAATCGCCAATCGAGAATCGATACGCGCTCGCGATGTACAGACCCCGGTCGTGTCGATAACAGTACATACGATATGCAGTTCCGTCTTTTCCATAAGGGCACATGGGGCACGAACCCAGGGCCCCCGGCTTGATGGGGGCCTCAAAATGCCGAGATGGTTGTTTACACGAAAAATAAAGCAGCTCAATTTTTAAAGAAATTTTGCTAAGAACTGGCGTTAAAATTTTTACATTTAAATGTAAATCGAAAACCAGATGAGATTTCTAAATATTTTTTAAACAATGAACAAAATTTTACTAAATCTACAAATCACAAAAAAAAATTAACACAAAGTACTAATAAGAAATCACCGTATTTTTCGGACTATAAGACGCACCTTTTTACATAGAAAAATGGACTCAAATTTTGGCTGGGTCTTATGGTCCGAAGGTAATATTAAAATATTTTTTTCAATAAATCGTTTCTAAATTCATTTAAAAATTGTATGTGAGAAGAGTGGAATAAATGGATGGCGTTGCCAAATCATGATGTCACCGCAACAGGACGTATGAAACGATAAAAAATTTCAGAACTTTGTACCTGGGTGAAAATCTCATGGGAAGCTGTGAAAGAAGAGACGATTATAAAGTCATTTAAAAAATGCGGAATAAGTAATGCTATAGATGGTACTGAAGATGACGCAAGTTATCTCAAGATAACAATAGTTCAGACGAAAGTAATACGAATGGTGACATTAACGAGACGAGTGATAGTACCGAGAGTGAAGATGAACTGAATATTGCTAGTACGAGTTATGTAAACAATAAATCAAAATTATCATCCGAAAGTAACATTAAAATATATTTTTGTAAAAATCATCTTATAAATATGAGACGCCTTATCGTCCGGTGCGTCTATAGTCCAAAAAATACGGTACTTTAAAATATTTTTCCCACAACTGTGCGATTTCCTTGTTATTACGTAACTATTATTGCCTTGGTTA
This sequence comes from Pterostichus madidus, assembly GCA_911728475.2. Taxonomy (NCBI): domain Eukaryota; kingdom Metazoa; phylum Arthropoda; class Insecta; order Coleoptera; family Carabidae; genus Pterostichus; species Pterostichus madidus. The sequence continues at coordinate 11,501,060 of OU452318.1, forward strand.
CGTATGGAAAGTAGATAAATGCAGACCAAGTGCGTTTCTGAAAGCAAAGAAACACTAGTGCGGAAAGTGCTTCATTACGCAACTGTAAAAAACGTTTTTTGAGAGCGATTTAAATTTCGCGCCAAGCGCGTAATTCATATTTTGGCCACAGACGCTTATGGAAGAAGAAGATGCAGTGAGCCAGCACTAGTAAATATGCAGTAGTATATTTTGACGTTTATAAACATAACCTTAAATTGCAGTATATATATCTAATCTGTACACAACTAATAAAAAGAACCGAACAAAGTAAAATATATCGATAAATGGTTTTAAGTAAGTGAAACACATAATATTTATTGTGTGTGTATATTATTAACATAGTTGTTACAGTTGCTTATATTGACATAATGTAAAGTGGAAACTTTTGTATTGTCGAAAGAAACATTGATTTCTTCCTTACCTGTTCAAATTATTAACAGTAATATTATTGACAACAATTTCGGACGCATTAGAAGTACCAGCAGCAGGTTGATTGTCATTGTCGAAAATAGATGCAACATAGCATGATCCGGAGCTTCAATTATCTTTGGAGGTATTTATGATAAAAAAGAATCACTCACTGTACTATTCCAATCTAGACAATTTTGAAGAAATTATCTTGACGTTAGTAAAATATTTTAAAATAATGTAGAACAATGTGCAAGCAATCAACAAACAAACCATAGCAACGCCGTAAAACATCGTTCTCGTATAATATCATTCAAATTTTATAAATTTGGATAATATTTTAGTGATTTACTAAATCGCACAGTTGTAGGAAAAATGTTGTTTATAACACGTGCCGAAAAAGGTTACGTGCTCGTGCAGATTTCCGCACTCGGTCAGGTCTCGTGCATTAAATTCTGCACTTGCACGTAATAAGCCTTTTTCGGCACTTGCTATAAAAATAACTATTACATGCTTCGTAACGGTACAAATTAGATCTGAAAATAACGAAATTATATATAGCCATGAAATTGAAACAAAATTAACAAATATTTAACGTTTTATGTGTCAAAATAAAGGATATAATAAATAAAGATATTATTTTAACTATAAAAGAATATAACAGTAGTTTTGGACAACAGAAATCATCATTAATGTAACTCCAATTCTCAAAATAGTAATCACTTTCAGGCAGATTCATTAAACGGATTAACGCTAACACCATTTTTAATATTATTTATAATTATGTTTCTAATTAAAACAGATTCAAGAATTTTATTAAATTTGATGCTAATTAATAGTCTTTTTAACTCAAGTTAAAATAAACTTGTTTCTCACATTGGAAAGAGAGTTACAAATGAAATAAAAAATGGTGTTAGCGATAATCTGCTTTGTGAATCTGCCTGTTTACTTATATTTGATTTGTATAAAGCTAACTATAATAACCAATAAAGTCACTACACAAAAGTACATACTGATATTTTTATTCTATTTTATTTTTTTTAACTTTCTAAAATGGCTCCAAACTTTTTGTGTCCAGGAGCCTGTGCAAGACTTAAAACGGCCCTGACGATATGTTCGAAGTATAAACTTATTTCACATGAGGTATCGACAATTATTACTAAGGGCCAATTTTTCAATGTCCGGTTTACTCTTGATTAATGCTAATCATGATTAAATAATAACGAAATCCACAGTTTCCATTATTATTTAATCATGGTTAACATTAATCGGTGATTAAAAAACTGGGCCTAAATGTAATTCGTTCTCTAATTAATGGGCCTTTCAAGACTTTTTTGAATTTTTTATATATTAATCTACGTAATAAAATAACTATACCCAAATTTTTAATTTTTTAAAAAAACTTGTATTAAGCATGATAAAAATATTTAAACTTTCGAAACAAATGAATACGACGTGATTGCATCTTAGCTTAAAGAGAGACAGATAAGACAGAGATAAATAACACGTATATTGTCGTTGTCAGTAGAATCCTCAGACAAAACATAATTAGACGGATAACATCGGCGTTTGTTGTGAGTCAGAAAGGGATAGAATAACTGGTTGGTGAGGCGGGTGCGCGGCAAGGAGCAACTTGCATAACATCAAAGTGTACTCGCTCCTTGCCGCGCATCCGGCGGACCCTCAAGTTATTCCATTCCTCTCTGCTTCACAACACTGCATTGACTTGAATACGGCATAATTCGTCTAGTATTATACGTCATTGGTAGAATCGTAGAATGCTGAATGCTTATTTCTTCTTCGTCGTCTTGAGCACCGATAAACGTTTCAGACAAAGCTCTGTGATTGGCTTAATGCAACTACGTCATTGCAATATGGCAGTGCGAACGTTTTAAATTATTCAACTTTAACTTTCATATTTCAGCAATAAAGATATCATTTATGGTATGATTTTATATTGTATTAAATATGATGTACGGTCAAGAATTTATTTTAATAAATATATATTAAAAAGCTCTACCACTTGAATCCCCCATTGGGATGGCTAAATACCAGACAAGTTCATATAACTATATAAATTCCATTTATTTTCTAAATTTCATATTGTCCAGCTCCCAACTACAACCTAATATCAGAGAATTCAGGAAGACTATTACTATAACATCACTTAATCTCGTATATTGATAAAGTTTTCTCAACCGCAGAGCTCGGATATTTTGGCTCTCGGACGCAAGTTGCTGAAGAGCCAAAAGCTAAATGTGTTTCATTATAAACACGCGAATCTGGAGCCAGAATCCGCAATCATTTCCCTAATTTCCCATATTATAACACACTCGAAGTCACGAACACTAGAGTGAAGTCTCGCACGCAAATTGAAGAATCGAGCACGGGAACAAGGGCTATTGTATCGATTCAGGGTTGCATTGTGAAATCGGAAACCAAGTTATTGTTTAGAGCAAAGGTTTATTAAATAATTTTTGGTGGATTCTGGAGAAGTAGGTCAAATTCGTTCCAGTGTTGAGATTTTATTGATTATTTTACATTCTTGCAATATATACAAATATATTTGTTGCTTTACGGAATATAAATATCCATAAACAACTAACTCACCAGGTTTGCTACAATACCTAATTTGTTAATTCCAGGGAATACCAAGATAACGAAATAGCTAAATTTCAGTTAAAAAAATTATATTTAAAGACAATAGTATAATCTATGTGAATAGCATTAACGTATGTCTTAATAAGTAAAGACACACGTTTCATGTTTTTTCACGTTCTATCACATTTATTATTTTAATGAAAACGTATGACAGTTGTTACTAATACGAAAATTTATATTTACTTTGTTCACATTTGTTTATAAAATAAAAATAGAGACGTATGATCATGATTTTGTTATTTTCTCGCCTGTCATTTCTAAGGTTGTGACATTTTTTATACATAAATACAGACTGAAAAATAAGAAATGGCTACAAAAATTTTGGGTAATCAAATGCAGAAATGCGTTTATCATCTTCATGATTATTTTAGTCTACTTCGAATTTTGTGAAAGGTGCAAAGCAAAGAAAATAAGTAGTTACACCGAAAACATACTTTTGACGTATTTCTCTATCATATCATGTACAAAAAAAAAACATCTATCTTATGGTCCTTTTATTCAATGTTAAAATTAACAATTTCAATTAACAATAAGATATCGGTAAATTTCCAAAATAAAAAGAATAAATAAAATAATAATAATGGGATGGCTAGCTCAATGGTATGAAGTCGGCCTGTGGATCCTGAGAACCCTGGTTCGATTCCCACAGGCGACTATCAATTTTCATAATTTCAAAAGCTACCCCTGTGACTCCTCCACCACTAACATTTTTGGAGGCAGTGATTTGACGACTGATAACTGCACTTCACGCGCAAGATATGTCACTTACCGAGATCTGCTTCGGCAGAATGCCACACCCAGTAATGGGTAGAAGGCGTGATGATATATTTTTATTTATTTTGTAGGTATATATTTTAAACACAACAAAATAACATCTAATTTTGTGTTCAAAAGATTCATATAGGGACATTTATGTTAAAATAACATTTTGAAAAAGAATTTATGGCCCTAGGGCCAAAAAAGTATTTTATGGCCCTAGGGCCAAAAAGAACCGTTTAAGCCCGCTTTTTAGAGCTAAAACACATGCTTTTCGGCCCGGTTGTGCATAAAATCACTTATACACATGTATCATACACATTTTTTATTATATCAGCATCATAATCTTGACAATATAGGTAGTTGGAAAGCAGCAATTTCATTTTGATTCATTTCATAATTTTGTGTGTGATTTGACGTAATATCGTTCGCATGGAGATAGGTTACCATTTGTTGTTCACGTTACTATGTGGATTTGTTATTTTACAATTTGTTGTGATACATATGAATGGATTTAAAGAGGAAAATAATTTTGTTGTTGCTTAGTAATAATAAAACATGGCATGTTTTAATGTTGTGTTTTCACAGGCTTTTTAGTTTGTTAAACAAGTATTATTGTGCAGATATAATAAAAAAATAACTTTATTTCACATTAAAAGCACAAAACACAGAAAGTATTATATACCTACTATAAACTATATTGAACTTGGTAATTAAAATATAAAGTGCACAATGAAATAATTGTTATTGTAATAAAAGCAATCACCTGTGAATTAAAATTAAAACAACAATTTATGAAATGAAATTAATTCATAGATAGAAGAATAAACACTATAATAAATTTGCATGAATGCGTATTAATAGTCCAATTTCCTTTGTTATAAATTACTAAACTATTATAATTTTCTTGCAGTTCAACATATAAATATTCATGGACATCTAGGGTATGAATTTTATGCTGTGGCACGGCTTCTAATTTCAAACAGAATATATTACAGGCCAAGAATCGATCTTGTTGACTTTCTGAATTATCAATATTTATTTTTGTCAGCAAACAACAACAAATAATCTGTTTTCGACAACAGAATTTTATTTGCAATTTTATTAAAATCGTGTAGTCTTGTACCTATACAGGATGTACAAATTTAGAAGCAAATTACTCTAAATTATACAGAGTGATCAAAAGGAATTGTGACAGTTGGCAATAAAAAAAACTACTTGAAATTGGTAAGCCTGATACATAAATTCATTTCCTGTTGTTGACAGTGACATTTAAAATTTATATTTGAGTACATTTATTATTACATTTATTTCTAAAGTATTTCTATTACTTAAAAAGTCAAAATTCTATTAGCTGTCAGACTCCTGACATAACCTATTTGTATTTATTAGAAATGTCAAATAGCATTTCCGCCTTTATCTGACGATGTGCCAACTGTGGAATAAAAAGATCTCTGGAATTGTATTACCAACTGTAACAATTCCTTTTGATCATCCTGTAGAATACGACAATGCCTAGCAAAAACACTATACTCCATTCCCTGTATGAAAACGATGACGTCACATTCGGCATCCATGTGATTCAAGATTTTGTACTTAAAACGTTTACATTGGTATTGGATTCACATTTTTAAAACATAACCTAAAATTTAAATGTCAAATTAAAATATTTATTATTTTATAAAATTTAATTTGTTTATAATGAAACCAAATTCTACATATAATAAATAAAAATCAAATATACATTTATCTTAACGCACAAAAATTTTACCTACCTTATTATAATATGTAATTTTGTAAAATAAAACTCAAAGGAATATAAATTTTTTTTTTTTTTATGGGTCTTTCAACATCGTGGTTATTTGGACCCCGGTACATTTCGATACATTAAATTTTTATTTGGTTAACAATTTCTAAGGTGTACGTTTATACATTGTCTAGTAGTTGTGCGTCTTTCAGGTAGTTGATGGTATTCTTGATGTGGTTGTTGTTGGCTAGGGCATCGGCGATGTTTGGTGGTATCTTGTGTCGGTGTCTTTCCTGGTCATATTTATGGCAAGATTCTATCAGATGCTTCACAGTTAGTGTGGTGTTGCAAGTGTCGCACTGAATTGGGTTGGTTTTTGTGAATAGGTGACTATGTGTTAGTTTGGTATGGCCTATTCTTAGTCTAGTTGTTCTTTCCTATTTTCCAGTACTTTCCATGCTCTTGTGTCATCTTTGATTTGTCTTAACTTGTTGTTTGTTATTTGTTGCCATTTACTATTCCACACATCTCTTGCTTTTTGCTTTATTTGGGCTTTTAATTCTTCTTTGTTGATTGTGGTTTTGGTCATTTCATTTAGTGTAGTGGCTTCCTTTGCATTGGCATCCGCTGTCTCATTCCCAGGGATGCCGACGTGGGATGGTACCCATAGGAAAACAATGTTGTTGTTTAGGGATGACAAAAACTGCAATTTGTGTCGTATGTTATGGATAATAGGGTGGGTGGGGTATATTTGTTGTAAGTTTGTTATTGAGCTGAGTGAATCTGTGCATATGATGTGACGTGTGCGGGAATGTTTTTCTATGACGTACGATAAAGCGGAATTGAGAGCGAAGAGTTCTGCGTTGATGATGTTTGTATGGTTTGGTAATCTGTATTTGTAGATATTTTCTTCTGTCACTACTGCTGCCCCAACATTGTTCTCAGTGGCTGATGCATCCGTATAAATGATTTTATGCTGTTTAATATACATTTTGATATGTATTATTATTATATATAAATAAAAATATTTGAAAATACGAAATACAATGCACATTACCATTAATTAAAGATTCTCGATTCTCTAACTCCAGCGCAAAATAATCATGACGATGACAAACGCATTTATGCATTTGATTACCCAAAATTTTTCTAGCCATTTCTTATTTCTTTAGATATTTGGTCTGTGTTTCTCAGTATGTATTTATGTATCAAAAATGTCACAAACTTAGAAATGACAGGTGAGAAAATAACAAAATCTTGACCATAGGTCCCTATTTTTATCTTAGAAACAAATGTCAACAAAGTATATGTAAATTTTCGTATTAGTAAGAACTGTCATACGTTTTCATTAAAATAATAAATGTGATAGAACGTGAAAAAACATGAAACGTTTGTCTTAACTTATTAAGACATACGTTGTGTCATTCGCATAGGTATACTCCATTCCCTGTATGAAATCGATGACGTCATATGTGAACGATGTTATCATAGATACGATGAAATATAGCTATCTTTTTTAAAAATAGAGACCTATGGTCAAGATTTTGTTATTTTCTCACCTGTCATTTCTAAGTTTGTGACATTTTTGATACATAAATACAGACTGAGAAATAAGAAATGGCTACAAAAATTTTGGGTAATCAAATGCAGAAATGCGTTTGTCATCTTCATGATTATTTTGCTCTTGAGTTAGAGAATCGAGGATCTTTAATTAATTTAACTGTAGTACAAGAGGTAATGTGCATTGTATTTTGTATTTTCAAATATTATTTATTTATATATAATAATAATACAGGGTGATCAAAAGGAAGTGTTATAGTTGGCAATACAATTCCAGAGATCTTTTTATTCCACAGTTGGCACAACGTCAGATAAAGGCGGAAATGCTATTTGACATTTCTAATAAATACAAATAGGTTATGTCAGGAGTCGGACAGCTAATAGAATTTTGACTTTTTAAGTAATAGAAATACTTTAGTAATAAATGTAATAATAAATCTACTCAAATTTAAATTTTAAATGTCACTGTCAACAACAGGAAATTAATTTATGTATCAAGTAGTTTTTTTTATTGCCAACTGTAACAATCCCTTTTGATCACTCTATTACTATTACAATCAATATCATATTCTTGTCCCGTTTTCTCTTACTATTATAATTCGCAGTATACATTTATGCTCACAAAAAATTTCAACTCAATAATATAAGAAACATGAAATATTCAATAGGAAAATCAATGCCTGCCGTATATTTTGATAAAATTAGCATAATGGTGTTTCAATTTTGTTTTGAGAGAATAGAATGAGTTGAAGCATAAACCTCAACAACATTCATTTCAAATTTTAGAACATATTATTCACTAGGGTCGTTGATTTCCACTGAAGTTTAAATTTCTGAACGTTCGAACATTCGAATGATTTGAACTTCGGCAGAAAAACTTCGAAACTTCGAACTTTCGAGTTTTTTTAAAGCTTCGAATTTATGAATTTCCGAATTTTTCGAAGCTTCGAATTCTCAAATTTTTTGCCCCTGAATTAACGCCATCTGTCATCTCCAAACACGCTCACGCATAATTCGCGAAAAGTCAGCCACGAATTAAATAATAAACTCGGCGAAGTATGCTATAAAAACTCTGTAAGGTTAGGCGTCTTAATTAAGCCATCTATTCTCTTACCACCCATCTAAATGCTATAGACTTTTAGTAAAAAGTTTTAAAATGACAATAAAAAGGATACAAAAACATCTTAACTCAAACGTTTTTGACAGTGTAGCGAAATTTTAAGTCTAAATTAAATTAATTTGGCACATAATAATAATTACTTACGAATTAATACAAAACTCTGCACATGAGTTTATTCTGAAAATACTTCATATCATGCCGTGTTCACGTTAGTATCCAGATTCACAATTCGAAAATTCGGAATATTCAAAATTTCGAAAGTTCGAATCTAAATTCGAAGGTTCAATAAATCCGAACAATCGAAGTCTCGAAATTTCTTAAAATCAACAACCCTATTATTCACCAGTAAACACAAATACGAATATACTCGTACACTTGGTGATAAAAAAAATGGAACACTTAAAATTCGTGAAATTTTCCCAATTTTCAAACTGTCATAACTTAGCGAATTTTTAGTTAATTTGGACGAAATTTCGAGGGCGTAAAAGAGTAAAGTATCTACTTTGAGGACATACATGCAATCTTAGGATTAACTCCTTCCGACCCCTCAACCCCTTAGAAGAAAAAAATGTTTAGTAGAAAAGCCCATCTTTTGTCTCATAACTTCGCGACTTTTCAACAAAATTTGATTCTTTCAGAAAAAAATGTTTTGCCTCTACTTTGAGAAGCTGCACGCGAAATTGGGATTATACCCGTTTGCACTCTTCATACCTCCCTCAACAAATAACACATTTTTAGGTCAAAATGCACCAAATGCACATTTAACTTCAAACACGCATAACTCTGTGCCAAATCATCGTAGGAACTCCGTTTTTTACAATCTTTGCAGAGAATTAAATAAACTGTATTATTTTGATGGTCAATTGACTCCACAAATTTTTCTAAGTTTCGGACAAATCGTCAAAGATGGACTCTCTTTCCACTAAAAACATTTTTTCTCTCTAGGGGGCTGAGGGGAGTTGGAAGGTATTAACCCTAAGATCGCATATATCCCCTTAAAGTAGATACTTTAATCTTTTTTGCCCTCGAAAATTCGTTTAAATTAGCTAAAATTTCGTCAAGTTATGACGGTTTGAAAAATGGAACAATTTCACGAATTTCAAGTGTTTCGGTATTTCTTGTGACCAGTGTATACCATGACCCGGTACAATAAAAATGGAATTTAAATATTCTATTATTATAAACGTGAATAAAATTAAAATGTTTCAAATTATCATCTTTAAAAATAGAATAAACAGTAGAAACTAACTCAATTTATGTTTAAATCTCTTGCAGATAATTCAGAACGTTTTCTTTGCAGCGAAATATGTAACATAATTATCATTAATAAAAATTTACAAAATAAGTAATATTCTCCCATCGAGACACTTTTCCCTCTTTTTCCTTCAAAATGATTTGGCCACAATGGCTTTAAAACGTAAATACACGAGAGCTAAAGGAATATAAGTACAATGTAAACTTATTTGCTTTACAACGAAATAAATGCGCAGATTTAAAATTTTACGAGTATATGGAATATCAAGTTAGTTCATAGTTTGGCCGGGAGACAATTCCTAGCTCGCGTTGCAAATGTGGTTCTGCATGTTACAACTTTAATATAATATTATAAAATTAGTAAAGCTGGGTTTATAATGAAATAACGTAAGATTACCATAGTTGAAGTAAAGTAAAAAATTTCACAAGCAAATTTGATGATTTATATGAAACGCACAAGTTATTATCATCAATCAATCAGACGGTATTATAAAATTTTTAGCATCTTACGTAAAAATGTTGACTTCTGATTGGACAGAAGTATACATGATGTTCAATTTATGTGTGCCACCATTGCTATCCAGGGTTGTTCATATTTTACCCTCCTAGAAAAACCCGCCTGGGTTTTTGAATAAATATCTTTTGAAATTTGACAAATGGCCTTGGGGATTCTCAAAATTGGAAAGGAAATAAATAACGTATTTATTTCATAACAATTATAATTTGAACGTTTCGGATCGATACTCGATCCATCATCAGCAAAAAACAAACAAAGCTTGCAGATGTTATACGTATAAAATCATATAATAAGAGTAAAAAACTCACAATTATATATGCCAACGAAAACATGTCAAAGACATAAAAATAACAACATCTCCACATGGAGGTTGGAACAGTTCTTTTATTATTTTACAATGTAATCATACATAATCTCTTCACAAAATAAAATATTTAACATAAATTATCATTTATTACATTCCATCGTAGTACATTGCATTACTTTGACAAATGTAAGTATCAAACTAGTTTAAGAACAAATATTATTTGTCTGATATTACATTAATATTACAAAAACTGATTGATACCCAATCTTTTACCAGTAAATTTGAAACATAGTTTAAAATTAAATATGTATGACAATAACATGATAGAGAGTATTATGTTTTTAATTCATAATAAAATCAATATGTTTTTTTGCAATTATTACATGAATAGTACATAAATTTTGTTTTAATGTTTAGTAGTAAACAATATACATTTTAAACAATATGTACAAAATTAATCTAGAATTAAATAACTTGAATTAAAAAGTGTATTTGTCCATATTATAAAAAACCCTATAATACCTAAATAAACCCAAAAACACCCAAAAAAAACCCAGTGCGTTGGTTTTTTTTTAAACCCAGGATTTTTTCAACCCTGGTACTATCCCTAAAACTATAAGAGCTACAAGGTTGATTAAATTAGCAAAGCAATATAATTTTGCAAGTCTATTGCAAATCTATTAACAAAAATTTGTTTCGACCAGTGGTTCTCGGAATACGAGTTGCAACTTTCTTATTTTAAATGGAAACCAATTGTTTGTTCGCTTACTCGAATCAGTATATTTTTCAGAACTCAAGGACTATAAAGTTCAGTACCCTCATATTAGAATTTTTTTTGACAAAAATGCATATAAAATGGACATTAAGTTAATTCAAATCTCATAGGAATTAGTGTGCTATGAAAGCAACAAATAACTAATAAAATGTATCTTTTTATTTTTCACAAAATAGTTGTTGTTGTAGTGACATTTAATAATTAATGAAATAAACAAAAATATTATGATTTGTTAATTTCATATTATATGAGGTAATGGCTCGGTCGTTTCGAGTCGGCCTGTAGATCCTGAGAACCTCGGTTCTATCCCCACAGCCGACAAACAATTTTCACCAAATTAAAAATTACCCCTGTGGCTCGCCCACCACTAACATCTTTGGGGGCCGTAATTTGACGGCTGGTAACCGCACTTAATGCGCATAAATATATCACTTACCGAGATCTTCTTTAGTAGAGTGCTACACCCAGTAATGGGTGAAACGGCGTGATATACGAGTATATATGTGGGATGGCTAACTCAGTGGTATGAAGTCGGCCTGTGGATCCTGAGGTTCCTGGTTCGATTCCCACGGGCGACAAATTTTCATAATTTAAAAAAGCTATCACTGTGGCTCCTCCACCACTAGCATGTTTGGGGGCCGTGATTTGACGACTGGTAACCGCACTTCACGCGCAAAATATATCACTTACCGAGATCTGCTTCAGCAGAGAGCCACACCCAGTAATGGGTAGAAGGCGTGATGATATATTTATATATATATATATATATATATATATATATATATATATATATATATATATATATAAAATATATTTTCGATTTACTCGAAATAAATAAAAAAAATATTTATTTCTTTTATATTGTCTTTATTTCTCAAAACGCTACAAGCTAACAGCAGAGCTGTTGTCACTTCGAACTACAGTGTGAATCTGAATCTAAAACTACACATATTCTATCTTACATGATAAGATGCAGAGATTATCTGACTAAGGGGTTTTGTTACACTCATGGGAACTAAGCTGATGTAAGTTCGCACGATGTTGCGAAATACAGGGTTGTACTGTTATATTTCTCCTCCACCCTTAAGAGAAAAAGTCAACTCTTCAGAAGTGTTGCTTTTACTAATTTGGTTTAATTTTATATCTTTATTATTAACTTCATTTCTTTTAATAGGATAATTTCTGCATTTACAATATTTTCTTAAACTATAACATATTATTATAATAATAATTACAATTATAAAAGAGTACATTATTGCGTAATGAGTTTGATTATTATTTGAAATTTTATAAATTGAGTCTAAGTGGATTTCTTTCTGTTTATCAATATTTAAATTTGAAATATTATGAATTTTATTTTCTAAATGTTTAATTTGTAAATTTGTTATATTTTGATTTAAATCAATCAAGTTGCCAAAATTATTAAATACTTCTATTTGATTATTTACTTCACAATTTTCAGTAACATAAATTCCTTTAAGTTTCTGAACATCAAAATTATTATTACAAGTTAATTTAATTTGTTGTTCATTAGGTAAATACAGATATTTAACTTTCGAATTTTTTATATTTATTATGGAATTTATTTGTGATAATTTTGAATATTCGCAATGTTCGAACTCTTTGTAACATACAATATTTTCTAAACATTTATTGTGCTCGTTATTTTGAGATGCACAATAATATTCCTTATCATCTAATTTTATACATTTATTTATTAATTTAGTTTTACAATTGTTTTTGGAATATAATCCATTTACAATATTTATAGTTTCGTAGTTGTTGTGTAAGTTTGTCGGGATAGGTGTGACTTGGATTAGCTCCTCTACTCGAGTATTCGCCGGTATTTCAATGAGAATTGTTAAGTTTTGATTTTCATAAGTACAGTATGTTTTTGAAATATCATTATTCTGAATGTTATTTAATATGAGTGAACGTAATTGTTTATTATCAATTTTGTTTATTTCCTTCAAAAATTGATCATGATTTATTGCGCCAAAGTATAAAACATTTAACTTACAAAATGTGAACGTTTCTTCAATTTGAACTAATGAAAAATAAATGTCTTGTGCTACTTGTATGAATTCGTTAATGACATTTTGAAATTTTATTGTTGCCAATTCATCTAGGATTCTTACAACATAACCATCTATAACTTGGACTTTTTCATTCAGTACGTTATTATTTTCGTTTATTAATTTTATTTTATCATTAAATTGAGCGGTAATGTTATTATTAATTTTGATAAGTGTATTCATTTTATTGGACATAACTTTCTGATTATTTCCAATATTGTCTAATATTTGATCATACCGTTCTTTATCTGTACTATCGAGATTTCCGGTTATACTTTTAATTATTGTGCCAAGACCGTCTATCAGACCTCGTTTTTTCCTGTGTAAATTTAGTAGTTGTGTTTTCTCCTTTATATGGTCAATCAGCGAAGTTAATATATTACGACTATTAACAATGCTACTGTCAAATTTATGAGAGTCTAATATTAAAGATAGAGCTTTCATATTTCGTTCGAGTATTTCAGATTGTTCAAATAATTTGTTAAGAGGAATTTTGAAAATTATAATTTGGGTGTTTACCTGTATGTGTGCGATACCGAGTCCGAGAATATTGATGCCGGGGTTTTGATCATCTTTTATGATTACTGTGATTCCATAGGGAATCAATCTGGAACAGTAACACGAGGTTTTTTTTGTTGACTTAATTTGTGTTTTTTATTTTTATCGTCGATTATTTGTCCGCGTTCATTTACTATGGTTTTTACGCTAATGATCTTAAATTTAGGTTTTTCGATTTTACCCGCGTTTCGTTTATGGATTTTTAAGTGGACTTGTTCAGGGATATTGAATTGTTTATCTTGGGGTTTAGCGTATTTTGCTTTACTTTTTTCGATATTTTGTTTTACTTGCTGATTAATTTCTTTCAATATTTCTGCATGTTTTTGTACGTAATCTTCTACAATAATTTCTTCGGGTTTAATGTTCGAATTTATGTCCATACCATATACAATTTCGACTGGCGTTCTTTTCGTGGTAGAATGAATGCTGTTATTATAAGCAATTAATGCATAGTTTATGCGTTCCTTCATTTTAAAAGATTTTATTAAGGGATGTTGATTTAGAATGCGCATGTGTTCGACAAGCGACGAGTGAAATCGCTCGACAATGCCATTACTTTTCGGATTGTCAACGGAAATGTAGTGAATTTTTATATTTCGTAATTCTAAATAATTTTGAATAATTTTATTATTGAACTCTAAGCCGTTATCGGATACGAGTTCCAGGGGAATAGTGAAATGTGTAAAGTATTTTATTAATTTACCTAATATCGTAATGGCGTTCTTATCTTTTATAACATAGGCCATGGCGAATTTAGAAAACGAATCGACAATTGTAAGAATTTTGGTTTGTTCTAGAGATAATAAGTCTATATGTAATTTTTCGAAAGGTTTTTCGGCTGTTGGTGTTAAAATGTTGGGGATTTGAATGGGGTTTCGTTCATATTTATTCAAAAGGCATGTGTTGCATTTATTTATATAATTTTGTATGTCTTTTGACATGTTGGGCCAGTAATATTGTTGTTTCAATTTGTTATAAGTTTCGGTAATTCCACGGTGGTTGGTTTTACCCTCGTGGTAGTTTTGTATAGTTAGTTGTTGATCTTCTATATTTTCTATGTCTTTAACCATAGTTTTACAACATACTAATTTATAGCTTCCCCGTGTGAAATATGTTTGTAGTATAGAGTTAAAATTTAGTTTAAATTTTTCGGGGATCAAACAATAATATGTTATGCCGGGTTGAAGATAGTTTTTAATAAATTGTGTAATACTTTGGTTTGAATTTTGTTTATTTAAATGAAAGTAGATACGTTGAATTTTGTTTCCGAAAAGTTTTTCTATTTTAATATTATTTTTTGAATTTGTTTCTTTGATGACAATTTGGTTACGACATGTGTTAATGTATGAGTCTAAGTAAGTTAGTCCATTGACTGGATTTTCTTCGTCTGAATGTATTGTTTCGATCTCATCTTCTGATCCTGTTTCGACTATAATGGATTCATTGTCGGTATTCAAATTTAATTCTAAATTTTCGGGTTTATTAAACACGTTAAAAATAATTGAAGTATTATCAAATATTTCTCGAATAAGTTTTTCAGTTTCTGCCCAAGGTATTCTATCACAGCCGCTACAAATTCGTGGTAAATCGAGTTGGTTAACGTCATTCTGAATACAATATTCTAATAATTTATTTAAACATTTCTTAACATCTAAGAGAGTTGGTTTCTTATTATAAAATTGTTTCGTTATTAAGTGTAATATTATTCGAGGTGATTTTTGAATATAAATTTTGTTATCTAAATTGAATAATTTGGTCGACGGAAGTTTTTCCTTTACTTGTCTAGCGAATCCTCGTGACATTTGTAGGTCTTTAGAAACGCAGTGTACTAGTGGGTTTTCTGATTCGAATATATTAGAGTTTTTGAACTGAATTTCGAATTTAGGTTTAATTCGTGAGAGGGCGTCGGCAACAAAATTTTGACAACCTTTCTTATATTCGATTACATAATTAAATTCTTCTAGTTTAAGACGCCATCTAATAAGCTTTTGATTTGGTTCCTTTAAAGAATTTAGCCAAACAAGGGGACGGTGATCAGAAATGATTTTGAATTTTCGACCTAGGAGGTATGGGCGAAAGTGTTTAGTTGCCCAGACGATTGCGAGTAGTTCTTTCTCAATAACAGAATAATTTATCTCATGAGAGTTTAAAGTTCTTGAGATATAAGCAATGGGGAGGTCTTTGTTGTTACCGTCGCGTTGTGAAAGCACGGCTCCAATGGCGTAATTGCTAGCGTCGGTCGTTAGTATAAAGTCTCTAGAAAAGTCGGGGTATTGAAGTATAGGATTGTTGGATAGGAGAGTTTTACATTTCTCGAAACATTGTACGTAATCTCTATTTGTGATATCAATTTTGTTTCCTTTTTTCAGACAATTTGTCAGTGGTTTTGTTATTTTGGAAAAGTTATCTATGAATCGCCTGTAATATCCAAGCAAGCCAAGAAAAGATTTGATTTCTTTAGTTGTTTTTGGTATGTTATAATTTTTAATAGCTTGTATTTTGTCCGGATTTGGTTTAATTCCTTCTGTTGTGATAATGTGGCCTAAATATGCGACTTCTTTGCGGAGAAATTCGCATTTGTCCAATTGAATTTTGAGATTTGCTTCACGTAATTTTTGGAAAATTTTGTCTATATTTATCAAATGTTCTTCAAGAGATGTTCCGAGAATGATAATGTCGTCGAGATATACAAAACAAATTTTGTTTAAAACATCTTTTAGGACGAAATTCATTAGACGCTGGAAGGTTGCGGGTGCGTTCTTTAGCCCAAAGGGCATACGTTTGAATTCGTAGTGTCCGGTGTTGGTCGAGAATGCGGTTTTCGGTATGTCATTAGGATTGACTTCTATTTGATGGAAGCCAGAGGTCAAATCAATGGTTGTAAAATAATTTGATTTTCCCAATTTATCAAGGATGTCAGTTATGTCTGGGATGGGAAATTTATCGTCAACAGTCTTGTCGTTCAACTTTCGGTAGTCAATTACAACGCGGAATTTATTTTTTCCCGAGGCGTCCATTTTCTTTGGGACTACCCAAATGGGGGATGACCAGGGCGAGTACGAATGTTGGATAGTATCGTCCTTTAGCATTTTTTCTATTTGTGTCTGTACCTCTTGCTTGTAAATCTCAGGGTATTTGTATTGTTTTGCATGTATAGGGATATCGTCGTCAGTTTTAATTTCGTGTTTGATTTTGTTTGTGAATGAAAGTTTTTGATTATCGCACAAGATTAAATCTTTATATTTATCTAATAATTTAAATAAATCGTTTTGTTCTGTATCATTTAAATGATCGTCTCTGATAGTTTGTTTATTAATTTCTATATTAAAATTATTATTATTTTTCTGATTTAAGTATTGGAATACAAATTTATATTTATTTAAAAATATTACTTCGCCTTTTTCAAAATTGAATTTAGTTTTAAGTAATTCAATACCTGGTATGCCTAGTAAAATGTCAAAGTCTTTGTGGAAGTTAAAAATATAACTTTTGATATTTAAATTTTTGAACTGGAAAAAGGTAAATTCCTTTCCAGATGATTTGCCGTTACACGTGTAGATGGTAAAGAATTCGTGAAATTTAGTCGTATTAGGTGTGATTAGTTTAGGGTGTATATAGTTTTGGGTAGAGCCGGTGTCCAACAATATTTTAAAGTTGCCAATTTTAATGAAGGGGAGTTTACTAAAATTGTTTGTTAGGGATTCAATTCGGGTGAATCGAGCTGGATAAAATTTTGAGTCTCAATTTCTTCGATATATTCATTTTCACTAGTTTCGGTTATTTGTTCGGTTTCGGAATACTTTTCAATTTCAGGATTTTCATATACGTCAGTTTCAAAATTTTGATTGTATAGCTCTTCGGCTATGAAATTTTGTTGTGGTCGAGTTTGTTGGAAGAAGTTTTGTGGACGAGTAAATTTGGTCTGCGTACTCATAGGAGTATGGTTTTGAAATTGCGCGTTGCGAACGTTTTCGCGTGGAGCAAATGGTTTAGGTTGGTGTACTTGTTGTGTTCTTTGAGGAACGTTAAATTTGTGCATTGGCGATCGATATTTATTTTGCATGAAATAGTTGTTTTGCGGAACAAAGCTGCTGGGATTATTTGACATTGGTTTATATAATACTTTCGGTTTGACGAAATTTTGATTTGGGTGTTGTTTCTCGTCTAGATATTGAAAATCGTTTGTAAGAAGGCTTTCTATTTCTTCCAAGGTGGAAGGATTGCGAGTAGCAAGGTTATTTCTGTACGGGTCTTTACAATTGGAAATAAAAGAGTGTACCGCCATGGATTGAATGAATATAATTATGCCTTCTTTAGCGAGGGCTTCGAGTTTACACAGATTTGTTTTCGCAACTGCACGGTTATAATGATTTTGAATTTCTTTTAAATATTCAAATGTTGTAAGTTTCCCTTGTTGAAGTTTAACCATATTGCACACAATACCTGGTGGTTGTTGTTTATCATCATATTTTATGATGAGAAAATCGCGGAGTTCTTTCCATGATTTAAATGTGTTATCACTTATCAATTCTTCTGCGCGATCAGTTAATTTTGTTTTAATTTGGAATAAAACTAATTTTCTCTGAATTTCAGTTGGTGATAATTGATTTATTAGTTCAATAATTTCGTCAGTTTGATTTATGAACCGAGTAAGAGATTTTGGATTGCCATTATACTTTGGTATAGCATTAACTAGATCATTAATCAATTGTTGATTTTTTGATGCCTCTGAACCTAAGGGTTGTGTTTCTGGCATTGTGTTATTAATATCTAAGTTATTTAGTATTTCGAGTAGAGAATCCAGTTTTTGATTAGGATTGTGTGAATTGTGTCAGTGAATTTGTTTTACAGTGATTATGACAATTATAATGTAATATTAACTTACAGTAATAGTAACACTTCTTTGATCATTGAGGTGGGTTGTCTTCTCCTTTCCGATGTTCGTTCGGCAGGTGGAAAAACAGGAACGAGTCGACTCTCCGTCGAATCGGTGTTGATGGGTAGCTGGTTGAAGTGATGAGACCACACTGATGAAGGAGAAGAGTGATGCTCTGGCTATGGCGACGGCTTCAATCTTTTCCGGGTAGTTGAGCGATGAGATTTGAATAGTGTCGTTTGTGTAAACTTCTTGTACTGACTTTGTTAGTACTTATAAAGTTGACTTCTACGGGACACTTTGAATGTTTGTTCGAATCGCGAATTAACAGTAAAAACTGACTATCGGTGTTTTTTAACGAATTTAATTTTTATATTTTCGAAACACTGATATTTCACAATCCTACCGACTGCGCCAAATATATTTTCGATTTACTCGAAATAAATAAAAAAAATATTTATTTCTTTTATATTGTCTTTATTTCTCAAAACGCTACAAGCTAACAGCAGAGCTGTTGTCACTTCGAACTACAGTGTGAATCTGAATCTAAAACTACACATATTCTATCTTACATGATAAGATGCAGAGATTATCTGACTAAGGGGTTTTGTTACACTCATGGGAACTAAGCTGATGTAAGTTCGCACGATGTTGCGAAATACAGGGTTGTACTGTTATATTTCTTATCTATATATATATATATATATATATATATATATATATATATATATATATATATATTCATTTCACCAACCCCGACATCACCTACGGCCTCACTGGCCAATACTCACCTACACGAAAATAAAATTACATTATTTTATGATTTTTAACAAATTTGCTGTGTTCTTATTTTCTACAACCACACCTGATTCCTCCGACCGGATTGCTATCCGAGCAATTGGCGCCCGAGCATACCGTCGCCAATTTGTTTGGCCGTATCGCTGCCAGATACGTCGCAATATATATATATATATATATATATATATATATATATATATATATATATATATATATATATATATATATATATATATATATATATATATAAATAAATAAAATAAATATATTATCACGCCTTCTACCCATTACTGAGTGTGGCACATCTCGGTAAGTGATATATTTATGCGCGTGAAGTGCGGTTACCAGTCGTCAAATCGCGGCCACCAAAGATGTTAGTGGCGGGGGAGACACAGGGGTAATTTTAAATTGGTGAAAATGTTTTGTTGGCTGTGGGGATCGAACCAAAGTTCTTAGGATCCACAGGCCGACTTGATACCACTGAGCCATTACCCCATAATAAGAAAGTTGCACTCCATATTTTGGGAACCACAGGTCGACAAATTTCTTTGTTTATAGTTTTGTAATAGACTTGCAAAATGGCATTTCTTTGCTAATTTAACCAATCTTGTAGCTCTTATAATAGTTCTCGGGATAGCAATGATGGCACACTTAACTTGAACATTCTGTATATTGAATTTTAGGTAACCCAAAACAGAAAGATAAAAGATGATTATCTCTTGCTTTGTGTTTTTAAGTTGCTGTAGCACATGCTCAAATTTTTACGTTACTAATACAATTCGCATTATCTCTTACGTTACTTCATTATACCTCCAGCTTAAGGTAGTACTAGTGTGACGGTGGCGCCATCGGTTGTCGTGTGGCGAAACTGACGCTCCAAAAAATGTAAAAATTGAATGAAATAAGTGTTTTATACGTATTATGATTTGAATATCATGAATTGTTAACAGGTTGTTGGTCTAGTGAATTTTCAAATACCATACCACCGTGTGGTGTTGTCATTATAAATTGGGATTCTTAATTTTTCGTTAAAAACAAGGCTTTGCATGGCTATATATCCATTACTAAACGATAAAAAACTTTCTCCTTCTGATACAATATACACGGATAGTTCTAGAACATCATACTAGTTTTTCAAATGAAACTGCAAAATTTTAGAGGTACACAAACCAAATGTGCGATTCTGAGCGATGATCGCCATAAGCCCCGTGTATAAGAACTCAACTTTACAAGCGAATATATTTGTTCACAGACGATGAATGTGTTTCATATTTTAACAGGATGCGTATGACTATCCAATGTTTACGTGCGCCAAATTTCACACAGATCTGCAAAATTTTTTTTCACGCTACTACTACCTTAAGGTTTTCTACATGTTAACTGGTTCGGTAATTGTGTTATTTTGAAATCTTGACAACGTAATAATAAATGAAAATAATATGTACATTTTTTTATTTTGTTACTATCCACATACACTTTATTCCAATTAGAGTACAGAGGGTCTACAGCTCCCAGTGGAATCCGAATCACCCAGAAACAATATTTTTTTAAATGTAAATTGCAATTGGTGATATTTGAAAGCACGATCTCTTGTTTCTTAATTAATAAACGCAAGTTTTGAGAACCTCGCTTCGTTTCCCACAGTCGACAAACAATTTTCACCACATTAAAATTACCTCAGCGGCTCCCCTTCTACGAATATCTTTCAGTTCAAATATATCTTGTTTAATTAGTCAAGAAAAAAAAATATACATTATCAATTGACAAGGGGTACATGACGCATCGTAGTGAGGTTACTAATTTCTAGTTGGGTATAATATTTAGTTAAATTTTAGAAATAACATTTCGAAAGATTTCTGTATAAATAAATAAAATATATATATCACCACGCCTTTTTACCTATTACTGGATGTAGTATTCTGCCTTTAGTTAGGGATGGCAATTAACTGGTCAAATACCCTTCGTTCAATTGACCTAGTATTTGACTGGTCATTTGTCAAATTACACACGTCAAATACTTCTTGCCAGTAGCACAATTCTTTGTGTAGTCTGTGTGGACAGTTCGACGTGTGTTCCGTGTTCGGCGAGATGCGGTAATTTCAGTATGCAGTTCGCATTTTTTGAGGGTTGGTGTGTTAATAATACAGCTGTTTATTTTTTATATTTTTATTATTTATCTATTTACATTAGCATTAGTTTTTTTTCTTTTAACCCAGGAAGTATTGTTTATTTTGTTTTTTCGAGAAAGATTTTATTTTCTATTTAATACAGTATTGTTTTTTCCAGTTCATTTTTCTTTTCAATTGATCAAATTGATATGTATATCGGACGTTTCATGTCAACCGGGCCACCTGGCTGCCCAGAATTGGTATGCATCGATTTAAAAGTTGTTGGTCTTAAAATGTTGGTAATTTCAAGCTCTATCGAATGCCGTCTGGTGATTTTTAGAAAACAAAGATGGCGATTGACATATGGCGCTTGAAATGATGAAAAATTGTGATTAACGGGTTTTATTGATATGTAACGAATATAAAAAAATCATTTTTACATTTAAAAATACCTATACTTTATGTTTTTGTGGTCACTGAATTAAAATCAAACATCAGTTTATTCCCATCTGGTCACTATTTGTTCCTAACCTCAAAAAATGTTAAAATGACGAATCTACACTATTTTGCGATGAATATCACGGCCAAATTACTTTATCATACCAATTCTGGGCAGCCAGGTGGACCAGTTGACGTGAAACGTCCGATATATGTATGGGATGGCTAGCACAGTGGTATGAAGTCGGCCTGTGGATCCTGAGGTCCCTGGTTCGATTCCCACAGGCGACAAATTTTCATAATTTGAAAAAGCTATCCCTGTGGCTCCTTCACCACTAACATGTTTGGGGGCCGTGATTTGACGACTGGTAACCGCACTTCACGCACAAAATATATCACTTACCGAGATCTGCTTTAGCAGAGTGCCACACCCAGTAATGGGTAGAAGGCGTGATGATATATTTATTTTATTTATTTATATATATATATATATATCATCACGCCATCTACCCATTACTGGGTGTAACACTCTGCCGGAGCAGATTTCGGTAAATGATATATTCATGCGCGTGAAGTGCGGTTACCAGCCGTCAAATAACGGCCCCCAAAGATGTTAGTGGTGGGGGAGCCACAGGGGTAATTTTAAATTGGTGAAAATGTTTTGTCGGCTGTGGGGATCGAACCAGGGTTCTTTGGATCCACATGCCGACTTGCTACCACTGTGCTATTACATAATTGGTTAGGTCAAATATTGATCAAATTGACCGTCAACTGACAACTTTTGATTGGTCAATTGACCGAGCTGCCATCCCTAACTGTAGTAGATCTCGGTAAGTGATAAAGATGTTAGTAGAAGATAAGCCACAGGAGCAATTTTAATGTGGTGAAAATTGTTTACCGGCTTTGGGAATCGAACCCGGGTTCTCAAATTCACAGGTCGGTACCACTGAGCTACCGACCCCATGATACATTAATAAATAAAAAATAAATAACAATAACATTACGTAATATACATTTCTATACGGTGTAGATATCAGCCGCTAAATCATGGCTTCCTAAGATGTTCGGGTAGAAAAAGCCACAGATGAAATTTGATAAAAAAATCAATCCTTATTGTAATTGCCAGTCGGATATATTATCACAAAGCTATTTATTTATTTGGTAATCAAGTCTTATAAATCGATATTCATGTTATACAGAGGGATTCAGAGCTAGCATAACAATTATTTATATACCTAGTTTATAAAGAAGGAATTTGTATTACGAATGTGAAGTACAACGTGAGTAATAAAAAATATCTTTATTATCGAGGTGTATATTACATTTTTTTTATGAAATCTCAGAATTATACTAAATTAAATTAGGGTTGGAAAAATTATGGTAATTTATAAATTTGTAAAACGATCGGTCATATATGAAATTTATAATGTTTGAAAAATCTCACATATCGATGACATATCATTTGGACATTATTTTCATATCAAAAGTATTAAAATAATTATTATATGAAAATAAAATAAAAATTTCAGTATTTATTCAAGGTCGCAAAATTCATGCAGTAATTATGATTTATCGTAATGAAATCAAATTTAATTACAAATGAAAACAATGATACCGTATGCATTGAATTTTAAAATAGGTAAAAACAGAAAACATATTGATTCGCAAAAATAAATAAATAAATAAAATAGTTTCTTATTTGAACACGAAATCTACATAAATATAGTTAGTGTATTATTATTTGGCGCGAAGTTTTAAAACAATAACTTGCGTTGTTATTTATATATTCCTTACTTGACCGTGATACGGGGTTTAAAAAAAATAACTTCTCTATTTTTTGGGTTTTTGGATTTATTTGGACATTATTTGATTTTTTTCAATATTGGCAAATACATTTTTAATTCAAGT
The DNA here is from genome assembly GCA_911728475.2 of Pterostichus madidus. Lineage (NCBI taxonomy): Eukaryota > Metazoa > Arthropoda > Insecta > Coleoptera > Carabidae > Pterostichus > Pterostichus madidus. The sequence continues at coordinate 11,524,947 of OU452318.1, forward strand.
TAATTAATTCTGGATAATTTTGTATATAATGTTTAAAATGTATATTATATACTACTAAACATTAAAACAAAATTTACTACAGAATGTACTATTATCGGGTGGCTAGCTCAGTAATGGGTAGAAGGCGTGATGATATATATATATATATATATATATATATATATATATATATATATATATATATATATATATATATATTTTATATATTATGTAATAATTGCACAAAAATTTATTTATTTTATTGTAAATTAAATACAGAACACACTATATCATGTTATTGTCATACTTATTTAATTTAAAGCTATATTTCAAATTTGTCGGTAGAAAGATTGGAAATCAATCAGTTTTTGTAATACTAATGTAAAAAAACTACTATTTGGTCTTAACTAGTTTGATATTAACATTTGTCAAAGTAATGCAATGTGACACTATGATGTGATGTAATAAATCATCATTTAAGTTAAACGTTTCATTTTGTAAATAAAATACGTATTATTACATTATAAAATAATTAAAAAATATATATGTTCTGAAATTTGACTCAATTTACCCCGGGTGAATTTTCAACCATTTAACCAAATGGGTTTTTTGATGAGTTTATTTGGATTTTTTATGTGGGTTTTATTAAAAAAATTCAGGTGGGTTTTTCTAGGAGGGTAAAATATGAACAACCCTGCGCGTCATTTGACCAAATTCGGTAATATAACCGCGGTTATTTACTAAGTGCTAACCCTAAATTTAAGTCATAATATTTAGGTGAGTTACATTTGTCTGACATTCGGATCGATTTGACAATACACTTCATCTATCGGTGGACCTGCAAGCAAGCACAAATAGTACTTTTCACTACAGTTTTGAGACACTAAAGAACCTAGCTCATTATTGTACGATTTCATAAAATAAATATTTGAGTGTACTGCAAACGTCATTTGGGTAAATTTGTTCTATTACCATTCGGGATGGATTATCATTTCTGAGATAAGGTAATAAATCACTTATGGCAGATAAAAAAATAATAATAAAAAAAATTAATATATCATCATACCTTTTACCCATTAATGGGTGTGGCACTCTGCCGAAGCAGATCTCGGTAATTGATATATTTATGCGCGTGAAGTACGGTTACCAGCTGTCAAATCACGGCCTCCAAAGATAGTAGTGGTGGGGGAGCCACAGGGGTAATTTTAAATTGGTGAAAATGTTTTGTCGGCTGTGGGGATCGAACCAGGGTTCTTAAGATCCACATATATGTAAAAAAAAGAACAAATTGCATAAATTGCCATTTTCTGTGCAATACTTTTCAAATATCTTATAGATAGGTTACAGTTAAATTATTTTATAATTAATCAATCCGACTTTTTTTCCTAATCATACATTATTATTATTTTTTAATTTATCACACTAAGTTTTATGTTCGACCGCACTGTAACTACTTAATTTATGACACTGTTTAGTGTCCATAAAATAGAACTTTATTGGACTATAAAGTACAATTGGTTTACTGTCCATGTTAGAAATTAAAAGTAAAAATAATTATCATATCTAACTAATTAATCAATTAATTCCTATGCATCTTATACACCTTTTTTTTCTTCTATTGGGATTCTTCTATGTCATAGACCCTTATGAACTCTTTTTATAATTTTTTTGTCAAACAAACGCAATAATAATTCAGACAACTGAAATTTTTAGTAATAATATAACAAGAGAGTGAGAATAAATTGAAAATAATTTGACAGATCTTTCGAAAACTTGTTGCCAGGTAATGGACACGAAAGACCGTAGAGCTTGTGTGGCTATTGCCAAATAGGAACAAGTTTGAGAAAGATAGTGGAGAATTATTTTCTAATTTATCCACCTCTAGAGTTATATTTAATTAGATTATTTCTTGACTTAGCTGTTGGAGTCGATTCATCAACTTAAAAAAATTTGAACTGAGTTCATATCGATTGATTATTTATTAATGTATTCTTGAAAGTTGTTTCCAAAATTTATTGGTATATTTCTGTATCTGAAATGGAATCGATTTTTTTCACACATTTTGCTTGACGCGTTGACAGTTTTAAATAATTATTTGACAACTACCTATCATTTGTCATAAACAAAAAAGCACCTACAGAGATTATTCCCGGGAATAATCACAAGAGCTTTAATCTCAGTATAATAATGACAGGATTGGTTAAAACGCAGACACGTGACATACAGTAAAGCATTTAATTGGTTTTGAGATACGTCAAAAATAATCACATTAACATATTATAAGAAAATTTATCGCCATCAAAGCATTTCTACTTAAAACTGGTATTGCTTGACTTTAAACTAAGACCCCTCCAATAAAGTCTGTAAAAAAAAAAGCTAATATAAATATCATTGTTATGTATATGTATTTCTGGATTCAATATTTTGTATTAAATGGGATACTAGCTCAGTGGTATCGAGTCGGCCTGTGGATCCTGAGAACCTCGGTTCAATTCCCACAGCCGACAAAGAATTTTTACCACATTAAAATTACCTCTGTGGCTCTCCCACCATTAACATCTTTGGGGGCAGTGATTTGATGGCTGGTAACAGTATTTACCGAGATCTGCCTCGGAAGAGTGCCACATCCAGTAATGGGTAAAAGGTGTGATGATATATTTAATTTGAGATGTTGTGAGCATATGTTATGTACGTCGAAGAAATAAATAAATAAATAAAATAAATATATCATCACGCCTTCTACCCATTACTGGGTGTGGCACTCTGCCATAGCAGATCTCGGTAAGTGATATATTTTGCGCGTGAAGTACGGTTACCAGTCGTCAAATCACGGCTCCCAAAGATGTTAGTGGTAGAGGAGCTACAGGGGTAGCTTTTGAAATTATGAAAATTGTTTGTCGCCTGTGGGAATCGAACCAGGGTTCTCAGGATCCACAAGCCGACTTCATACCACTGTGGTCGAAGAAATAAGATTAATAATAAGCGAATAGGAGTGATTGAGTAGATTTGATTGAAGGTTTGTTGTGTGATGATTTTGAGTGTAATACATAAATGAGTTTATATAGATCTATAAATGTGGTTAAAGTGAGGATGGTGTTTTTCGATGAGAATGTTTGACGAGAACTGCTTATTTGATGAATTTAATGAGTGAATATTTTATTAATGATTTTAGGGTTCGTGCTACCCTATTTGATGGGATTTAGTGTCATGATATGTATTTATTTTATATTTTGTATTTATAAAAGTATGCATAACGGGCCTTTCAAGACTTTTTTGAATTTTTTATATATTAATCTACGTAATAAAATAATAACAAGATTAGACAGAATAAGAAACGAAGAGATACGAGCAAGACTACAAATAGAAAGCATTCAAACTACATTGGAGAGAAAACAACTTGCGTGGTACGGACACCTTACAAGAATACCAGAAGACAGACAAACAAAAATGGTGTAGAATGCAAGAATGACAAGGAAGAAGAGTAGAGGAAGACCACAGAAAACATGGGAAAATAATGTACAAGAAATATTAAATAAGAACAATATCAACTGCCAAGAAGCAAGAAGAATAGCATCGAACAGAAAAGAATGGAAAGACTTAATAAACAGCATAGAATGACAAAGACAAGGAAAACCAATCTCGACATCCGGAAGGGTACAGAGAGATTTAAATAGATTATATATATATATATATATATATATATATATATATATATATATATATATATATATATATATATATATATATATATATATATATATATATATAATAAAATAATTATACCCAAATTTTTTATTTTTTTGAAAAACTTGTATAAGGCATGATAAAAATATTTAAACTTTCGATACAAATGAATATGACGTAGTTGCATCTTAGCTTAAAGAGAGACAGATAATACAGAGATAAATAACACGTAACTTGTCGTTGTCAGTAGAATCCTCAGACAAAACATAACTAGACGGATAACATCGGCGTTTGTTGTGAGTCAGAAAGGGATAGAATAACTGGTTGGTGAGGCGGGTGCGCGGCAAGGAGCAACTTGCATAACATCAAAGTGTACTCGCTCCTTGCCGCGCATCCGGCGGACCCTCAAGTTATTCCATTCCTCTCTGCTTCACAACACTGCATTGACTTGAATACGACATAATTCGTCTAGTATTATACGTCATTGGTAGAATCGTAGAATGCTGAATGCTTATTTCTTCTTCGTCTTCTTGAGCACCGACAAACGTTTCAGACAAAGCTCTGTGATTGGCTTAATGCAACTACATCATTGCAATATGGCAGTGCGAACGTTTTAAATTATTCAACTTTAACTTTCATATTTCAGCAATAAAGATATCATTTATGGTATGATTTTATATTGTATTAAATATGATGTACGGTCAAGAATTTATTTTAATAAATATATATTAAAAACCTCTACCACTTGAATCCCCCATTGTCACATTTAACTAAAATTTTAAGTTGCTAAAGGTCAATTCGTTTTTTTTATGCACATTGCCCACATGTTTTCAATATTAATATTATTCTAAGTAAATTACCAGTATGCAGTTTAATATTTTAATTAAATATATCACATATTTTAAACTTGTTGAATTATTTTTGACAGTCAAATATTTTAATAATTACCACTAGCAATTATCCTGAAAAATAAATTGCATTACCAGAAACATAAAATGCATTAACACACATTTAAATAAAATTGATTAATACAATTTTAGCAAAAGCAATGAATATATGCTAATATAGTGAACAAACATATATTTTCAAATATATTATTTGGGTTAGTATTCCACGTGCCTGCACTCGAACATAACATTATTTTAATTATTTGGTTTGTTGCAGTGTACATAAATAATAATTATATAAAATAATTTTTAACAAATGAAGAATTTAAAATAATAAATTAAATTGTTCATTTTCAGTTAACTATAATTAGTACAAAATTCAAATAAATTGCCTCTTTTGCAAATAAATTCAGATAGATACATTATTTTTCTGTAGAAGCCACAGTAAATAAAGTTTATGAATTTGCAAAATTAGTTAATTTGATATTACGTGCTAAAAATATGTGTTTTTTTTCTGTTGCATGTGAGAATGTCACTTTTAGACAAGACCGCCAAGTCAAGACAAAAAAATCTGGTGTGGTCACCACACGACTTTGTTAAACACAGCATATTTAATATTTAGAATATATGAATGTTATATAATATTATTAAACATGTAATTTAGTTTTTCAGTAATTCAGCATTTATCTGTTTGAAACATATCAAATATCAAATTTGTTTACGTATAATTTTTTTGCAATGTTGACTACTCTATGTCTACTGATGAGGCATATACAGGTGTCCGTTTTTCGAGCCTAACCCTTGATATCACAAGAACCATGACATTCGAAGTCGTTTAAATTGAGGTAAAATTGGCAAATAAGTTGACCATTTAATGATGTATTTGTTTTTCCGAAAAAAGACATAGATAACTATATAAAGCGAAAATTAAAATTTATGTTTTTTGTTTCTAATGCTACTATGATTATTGAAATATATTATTAAATATAAAAATTAGTTTTTCTCAAAATTGGACGCATAGACAGGAAAATTGCGAATAACATTTTATGTTCCAAATATTTTTGCTAACATCTTTTACTTGAAACATTTTTTCGTAACTGATTCCATTTTTGAAATAAATGTAATTTATTGTTTTGTGTCTTCAGTAAATTTCCTCTACCGGTTTTTCAATTTCATTCAAAATCAACTCAGTTCTTTGTATTTTCATTAAACTTATAATTACCAAGTTTCGTTAACAAATCTTATCTCGTTCATGAGATATTGCACACTCGGACACACATCAACACACAGACATCATTGAGAAAATAATGAAAACTGATTCAGTAGACCTCAAAACACGTATTTCCGCGAAAATCTCGTCAACGATTTTTTTCAAGATTACAATACTTCCTTATATTGTGTATAAGAAAGTAAAAAACATTCGAATGCGTCAAAAAACACGAATTTTGCCTACAAAATGAAAACATTTTTTCTGCAATTGTCAAAATAGAGTAATACTAAAATTATTAATTTATATAAGTAAATTGAAGGACAACAATAAAAAATTATATGAATTTGATGTGTGGTACCCAAGGGAACATGAAAATGTTTAATATATAAATTTTAATTGTATGTCAACGTATTTGAAATTTGATAAACTCCATTGCCTGTATGAAACGGATTACGTCATATGTGGACGAGGTTATCATAGATACAATGAAATATAGTTTTCTTTTTTTAATAATATTATTCGTACCTTTGCGAATGGCATTAACGTATGTCTTAATAAGTAAAGACACACGTTTCATGTTTTTCACGGTCTACCACATTAATTATTTTAATAAAAATGTATGACACTTCTTACTAATATGTAAATGTATATTTACTTTGTTCACATTTGTTTATAAAATAAAAATAGAGACCTATGGTCCTGATTTTGTCGCCTGTCATTTCTAAGTTTGTGACATTTTTGATACATAAATACAGACTGAGAAATAAGAAATGGCTTGAAAAATTTTGGGTATTCAAATGAAAAAATGCATATGTTATCTTAATGATTATTTTGAGCTGGATTTAGAGAATCGAGGATCTTTAATTAATTTAACTGCTGTACAAGAGGTAATGAGCATTGTATTTTCATAAATTATTGATTTATATATAATAATAATACATATAAAAATGTATATTCCTTTGAGTTTTATTATACAAAATGACATATTTCAATAAGGTAGGTAATATATATGGTGCGTTAAGATAAATTTATATTTGGTTATTATTTAATATATGCAGAATTTGGTTTCTTGGTTCACTTAAATCAGTTCAGATAAATTCGACACATGACTAAAGGAACTAAGTTAAGCAAACTTATGCGTTTATTGGGGTGAATTATTTCAAAGTAAATTAAAATCTATAATTCTAGTACTAAAAATAAGTAATCCAGCGAAATAAATAAGTGATCTGGTTCAGTAAATGTAAGTTAGATCTGATACAAATGGCAAATTGAATACGCCTAATGACACCCTTTTCTATTTTGAATGCAACGCTCTAATATCTACATTGCTGTCATTTAGTTATTATGGAAATTGAAAATCCTTTGTTTCACGTTAAATAAAACTCATGGTAGAGGAGAGACCTTTATTTTACAGCATCGTTCTTTATATTTATTTATTCTTAAAAACAAACTTTTATCCTTTATTCTACCCTTTTTCCCATTTAAGGTTCAACAGGCGTGGTTTAAATGAATTAAAATGATAGATAATTGACCGAAAAGTAAATATTAATTCTTGAATTTTGTTTTGTTATTTTTATCAAAATTGTTGTTTCTATATCAAGGGTTGAAAGTAGCTATTTGCAAATCAAGAAAAGAGATTGTAGCATAAACGTAGCAAGGCCTGCAACTAGTCGAGGTCTGCAAATATACTTTAAAGCAGAAGTGTTCACAACATTTTTGCTATGATTAGAAATTGAGAATAATCGATTTTTAATTTGAACTAGATAATACAAATTTTAAATATGTAACTTGGAAAACAATATAAACAAAACAAAAAAGGAAAAATTGGACATATTTGTAGTCCGCAATAGTTACTTGAACAACTCGAAAAGCGATAAGTTTTTTCTTGTTTCTGCACGATGGAGAAACTGGAGTGTATCAATCGAATGAGTAAAAAAAGGTGCTATGATAGAGAGTTGTACATGTTATTTTTTGCATATTGATATTAGATTTATTTTACGGAGATAAAAATTAAAATGAAATTTGTGCATATTGATCATGAAAGTCGTCTTTTAACGAAAAACGTTTAGAACGTGAAACATATTTCAACTATTTGAATATTTGTTTAAAATGGTAAAAAAATAGTGAAACAAGTAAAAATAGTCAAAAAAGTAAATACTATAATGATAAAATTGAAACTTTCTCGTGTGTTAAAATAATCTTTAATTCTTAGTAAAATTAATCCAATACTCGTATCAATATTCAACAATAACGTATAGAACAACTAATGAAAGAATTTTGTTCACTCATTTAATTAATACACGCCTGTTCGCCATTGTAGTTTAAACTTAAGTTCGTGAAAAGAAGTATTGCTTTTAATACTAGTATAAGTATCTAATGTCTGAGATGTCAAAATATGGATGCTTGTTGAATTTTAAAATATTTCCAAGGAGACAAATAAATAAAAATGTAGAAAAAAATTAAACCAACGAAAATGTAATATTTACTTTTTTCACTGTTTTTCATTTTTACGAGTTTTAATATATTTGAAAAATGTGACATACGACTTTTTTATATGTAACTTACATGATCAATATGCAAATAGCCTTGTTGCCAATAACAACGATTTGAAAAAAGTCCTACTGCCAATAACAACAGTCTGCAAAGATTGGTGTGCAATTTTTCATTTTCTGTCAACAGATTATTTTCAAAAGCTTACTTCTTTTACCAAACGTAACAAATATTTGAAAAATACATTATGGAAATTAGCGTAGTTTTATTCTTGATTTTTTATTTGTAAGATAAATAGTAAATATTAAATTTGTTTTCTTTACTTTTTCCACAAAATTATGATCACCATTATAATATTTAACTATATGCAGGTTTTTATTTGTTTTAAACACATGAAAGAGATATAAAAATAATTGTATGATACTTTTAATGTTAGTTAAAATCGAATAAAACGTTTTGTGTGTGTTTTATGGGGCTTACATTAAAATGCAAACGAAAAAACTCTGGCCAAAAATAAGTTCCAGTAAAATTGTTAATTTTTAAATTTGGGAATTAGAAAATTGGTTGAACATTCTAAGGGTTCACTTATTTAAAATAAAAATAAAATAAATATATCATCACGCCTTCTACCCATTACTGGGTGTGGCACTCTGCTGAAGCAGATCTCGGTAAGTGATATATTTTGCGCGTGAAGTGCGGTTACCAGTCGTCAAATCACGGCCCCCAAACATGTTAGTGGTGGAGGAGCCACAGGGATAGCTTTTTCAAATTATGAAAATTTGTCGCCTGTGGGAATCGAACCAGGGACCTCAGGATCCACAGGCTGACTTCATACCACTGAGCTAGCCATCCCATTTCATATGTCATATTCAAAAAATGAAACATTAGAAATTCTCCATTGTCGAAAAAGTTAATTAAAGGTTTTAATTGTGTTAATGTGTTATTAAACTTTGATATTACAGTGAAACCACAAATTTGAAATTAATTAAGGACGTTCTATATAATATTGCGGAATCAGTTGAACTGTTGTTAGTGTAAATTTAATCAAATATCTGTGTTCATAATTTGTGTAATTCACTGCAATTTACGGCGTATTAGTTGGGAACTAACTTCGATGCCAATACATCGTGATAATATAGAATTGAAACTCAAATTATTACATATTACTAGTTTAGAACTTATGCTTCGAACTGCATATTGTCAACTATGTATATTTACTCCTAAGTTAAATGCAAACAACAATTTGCACTTAAATAAGTATAGTATTTTCAAATCATCTTTAATATATGAGTCGTCTATTTTCTGCTATCAAACCTTTAATAGTATATTACATAATAAGTCTGTGATATTTTACTTAAGTAAAAACACTTTTCTGACGTATTATGTATACTATTTTTTCTGAAACTGTTTAATTTAATCTATAGGTGTATACCAATTGCCATGTGGATCAGATCTACCTTACATTTACTGAACCAGAGCACTTATTTATTTCACTGGATTATTTCACTGACTTCATTTTCAATAATAGAATTATTGATTCTAATTTACTTTGAAGTATTTCACTCCAATAAGTGCATCAGTTTGTCTAATTCAGCTCATTTAGTCAAGTTGTCTAATTTATCTGAACTAAAAAAAATATAAAATAAATATATCATCACGCCTTCTACCCATTGCTGGGTGTGGCACTCTGCTAAAGCAGATCTCGGTAAGTGATATATTTTTGCGCGTGAAATGCGGTTACCAGTCGTCAAATCACGGCCCCCAAACATGTTAGTGGTGGAGGAGCCACAGGGATAGCTTTTTCAAATTATGAAAATTTGTCGCCTGTGGGAATCGAACCAGGGACCTCAGGATCCACAGACCGACTTCATACCACTGTGCTAGCCATCCCATATTTATCTGAACTGATTTTAGTGAATCAAGTGGCAAATGGAATACAGCTAATATTTAATCATAAATCATTCAAAATGTTTAAATTTTTTGATATGAATTGTACTGACAGCAGATTACGTATCCAAGGTTACAACAAAAATAACAGTCAGGTAAAATCTTTACCAGACTGTTTTGTACATTACCAGACTGTTATTTTAGTTGTAGCCTTGGTGACGTACTTTACTTGACTGTTCTTAGCTGTATTCCATTTGCCACTTGGTTCACTTAAATCAGTTCAGATAAATTTGACACATGACTAAATGAACTGAATTAAGCAAACTGATGCACTTATTGGGGTGAATTACTTCAAAGTAAATTAGAATCAGTAAGTCTAGTACTGGAAATAAAGTGAGCGAAGTAATGCAGCGAAATAAATAAATGATTTGGTTCAGTAAATGTAAGTTAGATCTGATCCAAATGGCAAATGGAATACACCTCTTGTAAAAACCTACTTTCCGTACTAAAATTGGTCAGGAAAATAGACACTTTCTTGCTGGTGTCAGAAAAAAAATATTTTACGAAATGTACAAAATTTAATTTATCATAACTAGATTTTAAAGCATGTTTCTCTAAAATTATTATCAAAGAAACATTTGTTAGTGAAAAACATAGGATGCCAAAAGTTCAAAAAAATTTTAAAACACTAAAACATTTTGTCTTTTATTTATTTATTTATTTATTTATGGTATTATGCACAACAGGAACTGAATCCCAATTACAGTACAGGGTCCGAATTCACCGAACGATAGTATGGTAGATCATATATGTTTAGCTTAAGTGGGATTCGAACTCGGGATCTCCGGTATCAAATGTTGTTATGTTACCCACGGCACCGTACAGCCGGTTATATTATATTATTTTTAAAAAATCCTTTTTTTATTTGTTGTTATATTTAAAATAATTATATACGAATTTCTTTTTTTGTGGTATTAATTATTGTTTATACAACGTTTAAACGAATATTATTAAATGTTTCATCACATAAGTTTGAACATAAACAATAGTTTTACTACCCTTAAGAGTGGAGTTTTTAGAAAGCATGAAATGCAGATATAAAATCGAACAATATTTCTAAGTATTTATATTAATCTACCTATTTGTATTATATTGTAACATTTTGCGTGTTATCTAGGAATTCAATGCGTGGTAAAAAAGAAATAAAAATATATTTTTTATTTTGTGTTTATAGGTGTTAAAGTGCGACCCATATTTAAAGGTTACTATGCCAGAAACTTGTCTGAACTGTAGAGAAAACAAAATATTACTCACCCAAATACAATCCTGCTAACAATAACAACACTCAACTAAGTTTCTTCATAACAATTAACAATCACTCACTAAAATATTATTTTTCATAACTCATCTAACATAATTTTTATCCTACATCACATTTTGATTATCCTCTATCACTTTTCTTTTGCACACTTGAACGTTTAGTATCACATAGTTATCTCCGTTTAGAAGTTAGTAGGTATCTATAATAAGTTACCAGTTAGTTACACTGCAACTGAAACTACTATGTTACTAGCTATACACGAGGTTACCGATCCGCGTAGGCGTCGGAAGCGATATGCGTCTGTTCCGGACGCCGGACTAGCACTGACGGCTGAGCATCGGGACGCCACCCACCAATCTACTGGAATAGCGCAAGCGCAGGAAAAGTTCAGATGTAGGAATGTGGTAAAATCTTGCACTTTCGTGTTGTATTGTGACATTTGATGAGTGTTCATTTAAAAAGAGACATGTCCACCAAAATTAATTCTATAATAATCGCGAAAAGCTGATAGCGCAAATGCCCTGAGAGATAAAATTATATAAACAAAATATAAAATGTGAAGCTTAATGAGATAATAATAATGGTCTGACTGATTTTATTATTAAACTGGTGCGTTCTGCATAGGCTTCCAACCTCTCCGGGTTTGATCTGTCTGATAATTTATATTTATATCACGATTTGTATTGATATGTAAAGATTCAGACAGATGCATATAATAAATTAAAATATGCCCGTAATTTTATTACAAATTTTACTAATGTATAATCAAGTAACATTTTTTTGTATTGTTTTTTATGTTTTATTTTGACACCATTTTGAAATTTCGTTTTTTGTTTTAAGACAATATTAATTTTTATATTTGATAAATACTTTATATTCTGTTTCTAATTTTTACTCTTCATTTTTTGGTAATTATTATTTATTATATTACTATAATATTGTTACTTATTTTATTTATTTTAGTACTGATGATGGATGTGTTATACATTCGAAACGTCCTATAATAAAAAACGTTTTATATTGGATCTTGAAGCCTATTTATTTATATTTATTAATGGTATTTCTTTTTGTTTTTTGCATCAGTAACGTCAGGTTTTGATCGGTTTCTATTAGATTCGCATACTGTTATGATGTGAGACAACTTTTGATCTTGCATTATTTTATTTGGATCAGAATAAAATCATAGCCTTTCCATTTTGATATTACGCTTTTTCATCAAATTAAACTTTAATTCTAGCGTTTCGTGATCACAAGACCATTTAAATATGTGTATCAAGTTTTATAAAATTATATCTTGCGATTATAAAATTATATATTGAAAAATGGAGTGACTGGCCTGTGGATCCTGAGAACCCTGGTTCGATTCCCACAGACGACAAACAATTTTCATAATTTCAAAAGCTACCCCTGTGGCTCCTCCACCACTAACATCTTTGGAGGTCGTGATTTGACGACTGGTAACCGCATTTCATGCGCAAAATATATCACTTACCGAGAACTGTTTCGGCAGAGTGCCAAACCCAGTAATGGGTAGAAGGCGTGATGGTATACGAGTATTATTACATGTTGCAACTGAATGTGTCTGATTTTGTATGAATACCTCACTTTCCCATTCAAATTACTATATAATATGACTAGTTTTGACTAGTTCTGAGCAGAGCTGGAGCTGTAGCTTAGCTAACTGTGAAAAAATATAGCTGTAGCTTGTAGCTAGCTACTTTTTTTTCTATTAGCTTAAAAATAACAACTGAAGCTACTTTTAAAGCTACTTTTTCTTCTATTAGCTTAAAAATAACAACTGAAGCTACTTTTAAAGCTACTTTTTGTAGCTTAAAGCTACTTTTTAAGCAGAAGGTCAACAAACCCATACAAAATAATTATTTGTTGCCGGTTCTAACTGGCTCTAATACACAGTAGGTGCCAGATGGTATTTGCTATTTTTGATATTTATGTACATAATAGTAAATTAACAGTCATTATAACAAAAGACTGATCATATGACAATGGCAAATTTAATTATTTCACAATAATTTAAAAAAGTAGCTTTAAAATTTAACAGCTACTTTAATGAAAGCTTTTAGCTGTAGCTTAGCTATATTTTACAAAATGTAGCTTATAGCTGTAGCTTAGCTACTTTTTTTAAGAATAGCTGTAGCTGTAGCTTAGCTACTTTTTTAAGTAGCTTGCCCAGCTCTGGTTCAGGAAACGATGTAATCGAACAATATGATACCGAAACAATGTGCATCTCATATTACATCAAAAATTGTTATGTCAGTTTTTGAATGAAAACTCCTCATTTGGTAAAGCCAGTGTAGATGATACATTTTGTAAAATTGCATTATTAACCTAATATAGATAGCTTAGTGGATTTAAGAATCCTAATTTTATTCCTAAAACCCACAAGCTGATTTTCACTTAATTAAAATTGCTTCTGTGGCTCTTCCGCCATTCATATGTGTTGGAGCCGTGATTCGACGACTTCATACGTAACAATACATCACTTACCGAGATCTGCTATGGTAGAGTGCCCACATTCAATATTGAATAAAAGGTATGAGGATATATTAATTTTTATTTAACAAAAAATGTTGTTTTGTTGGTACAAATAAAATAATTCCAGTAGCAACAGTCTGTAAAAAATCTTGGTCTGCAATTATGTACTTTATGTCATCAGATGACATTCGAAGAGCCTATATTTTTAACTGATCGTAGAAAAAGGTGTTTACAACCGACTGAAAAACGACAACATATGAACAAAAATCTTATAAGTTCCAAAATATCTAAGAGCTGTCGAGACGACCAGAGGTGGATTTAAGATTTTTTGACGTGGAGGGGGACTTAAGTATAAACAAATATAAAAACATGTGAGAAACAGCCGAGTTACCCTTTATAGTTTGCGCTGTCAACGTTCTCTTCTCTACATTTAAACACCACTTTAATGTTCACCTTTCAGTCATTCATCATCCACCTCCATTTCGTATCACACGAATATACAGGAAAATTGCAAATAACATTTTGTGTTCCAAATATTTTTGCTAACATTTTTTATTTGAAGCTATTTTTCGTAACTGATTCCATTTTTGAAATAAATGGAATTTATTGTTTTGTGTATCCATTAAACTTCCTTTTCCGGTTTTCAATTTCATTCAAAATCAACTCAACTCTTCGTATTTTCATGAAACTTATAATTACCAAGTTTCGTTAATAAATCTTATTTCGTTCATGAGATATTGCACACTCGGACACACTTCCATCCATCCATCCATTCACACATACACACACACCCACACACAGACATTGAGAAAATGATCAAAACGGATTCAGTGGACGTCAAAACATGTATTTCCGCGAAAATCTCGTCAACGATTTTTTTCACGATTCCAATACTTCCTAATACTGTGTAGAAGGAAGTAAAAAGAACGAAGGAATACAACAAAGAAATACTAATAGCCATAGTAGGCTTAAGGAAACTAACTGAAACTGTACCTTTGTTTCAAATTTTACATATCGTGATGAACATCATCTCTCGGTAATAATATTATGTATTTTTTTTTTAAGAAAATGAGAAAATATTTTATTTTATTAGTAAAAGAGCGTTTATATAGTTTTTCCTCATTTTCTCGAAAAAATAAGTGGAGGTTATACACTTAGAGACTAGGCCCCTCAAATGACCTGATATATATTATTTTTTCACTTTAGCTCAGATTTGTTCTATATAAAACCTTTAACATTTAACTATCGACTATAACTATTTATATATATTTTTGCAATATTGTGTAGCATATTGTTTCATTCACACTTTTTTAGTAAACCAGCATTAATTTATTTACGAAAAACTATAATTAAAATTGTAATTAAAACATGAACATCATATATCATGTTACTAATTATGTAAACCACAATTCAATTAGTGTTCTGGCATAAAAATTTCCAATTAATAAATTTAAATTCATGTATTTACAATTATGCAGTATTGTAATGATAGTGTTCACTTGAATCACTTCAATTTGAATTGTATACACTGTAGACAAATCGAGTAGTATTTGAAAACAGTAAAGTAATTAATCACCGTGTTTAACGTTTATTTCAAAATTATACCAATTCATTAATGCATATAATTGAACATCAATAGTGTAACATTATATCGCCTTGTATGTATTTAGCATTCAATATCATTTAGTTAACGTTATGTACATTACAAGTGCAATCACAGAGAAAGCAAACCATTTCATTTACTCTAGACAGCCACACAAATAACAACTGTTCGTCGAAGCACAGACAAAATATATACAGACGTCTCACTAAATGTATTCAAATAGCAGCTTTTTTATCAATGAAATTTGCAGTTCTAGAAGAATCTGTATTGCAGCGCTAATGTCTATTTAGATCATGAATTATTTCTTACGAAACGCGATTTGACAGCAGGTAATCGAACTTGTTATATCAGCGCTTGCAAACCCATGAATAGATAAGATGGTTTAGTGATAATTAGTCGTGAAAATTAATAATTATATTTGTAATGATATTTTCAAAATAGTTCTATGTGTACTAGGGTGTCCGTTATTTTGGCAAAGTCGAAAATTTTATGCTCTCACCCTCTAAAACTACTCATAATAAATTTTAAAAAATTGAGCCGAAATCTCAGTTCTATCAAATGAAGTTAAAACGTACCGTGCCGCAAGAGGGCTCAATATTTGCACGTAGTTTAAATGGGAAAATTGCTTTTTCCGTTACTTTTATACATAACTTTTTATCATTTAGACTAAACCATATTTAAAGATAACTGCTGGAAAGCTTATGAAATAAGCTTTCAGACAGACTAAAATTCAAGTTATTTGGATGAAAATCAACGCGGTAGCGCCAATTTGAGGAATACGAAGTTTTAAGAATTAAAAACGACAAAAAACGTTAATATAACAATTTCGATTAATATTTCAGTTCTCACCCGTAAAATGTATTCAAAAAGGTAAAAAAATACGATCTCCAAAATTTATATACAAAAAATTTAAAATTCCTATTTGCTTATAAGTTTCGAAGCGTTCTCCCATGAGCACAGAATGCTGCTCTGGTCAGTCTATCAAGAAATATTAAATAATTAGTTTCTTGCAAAGAAAGTCCCGTTGCAGTAGACTTTCGACATAACCTTAAGGCAACAAATATGAATTTTAAATTTTTTTATAGTAGCTTTGGAGATCTTATTTTTTGACCTTTTTGAATACATTTTACGGGTGAGAACTGAAATATTAAGCGAAAGTTTTATATTAACGTTTTTATAGTTTTTATGCTTCAAACTTCGTATTACTCAAATTGACGCTACGGCGTTGATTTTCATCCAAATAATTTTAGTCTGTCTGAAAGCTTATGTCATAAGCTTTCTGGCAGTGA
Organism: Pterostichus madidus; assembly: GCA_911728475.2. Taxonomy (NCBI): domain Eukaryota; kingdom Metazoa; phylum Arthropoda; class Insecta; order Coleoptera; family Carabidae; genus Pterostichus; species Pterostichus madidus. The sequence goes on from OU452318.1 coordinate 11,541,790, forward strand.
TCATGAAATATTTTTAGGTCTAAATCATAAAAAGTTATGTATAAAAGTATCGGATAAAGCAATTTTCGCATTTAAACTACGTGCAAATATTGAGACCTCTTGCGGAACGTTTTAACGTCATTTGACAGACCTGAGATTTCGGCTCAATTTTTAAAAATTTATTATGAGTAGTTTTAGAGGGCGAGAGCATCAAATTTCCGACTTTGCCAAAATAACGGACACCCTAATGTGTACTCTATTGCTGCTAGCGCTTGTAGATTGCTGATTGAGGCGTAGCGCGTAGCCGAAAGTAACAACCATGCAAAAGCGGCAAGGATACTGTCTGGTCCATTTACAAACTCTTGAAAAAGAATTTAAAATAATTTTTAACAGTTTTTCTGTTTGGAAATTCTGGTGACAGTTCTCATATATTCAAGGATACGAAGATACACTCTTATTTTACCGTAAAATCTGATTGCTGCTGGGGAAGCGGCAAACGTTGACTTTCTGCTTTCAACTGATAGTTGGGAATGTCTACTTTATGCTTGGTCGTAGAAATAGATAATTTTTATAAAAAGTGCCGGAAAAGGCTTGTTACGTGCAAGTGCAGAATTTAAAATCTGCACGCGCACATAACCTTTTTCGGAACGTATTATAAACAACATTTTTCCTACAACTGTGCGATTTACAAAATCTCTATATTATAAAATTTTAATGATATTACACGAGAACGATATTTTCCGGCGTTGCTATGGTTTGTTTGTTGATTGCTTGCACATTGTTTTACGTTATTTAAAAATATTTCACTAATTTCAAGATAATTTCTTCAATATCGTGTAGATTGGAATACTACACTGCGGGATTCTTCTTTATCATATACATGTTGGATCTATTCTTGACAATGACAATCAACTGTCTGTACTTCTAAAATCTCCGAAATTGTTGTCAAAAATATTAGTGTTAATAATATGAACAGGTACGGAAGAAATCAATGTTCTTTTAGACAATACAAAAGTTTCCACTTCACATTATGTCAATATAAGCAACTGTAACAACGTGATATTAATATACACAAACAATTAATATTACGTATTTCATTTACTCTTTAAATAAAACCATTTATCGATATATTTTACTTTGTAGGATTATTTTGATTAATTATCATATTTAATAATGATATCCTTGAGTTTTTGTCTGCTCATTTTGATGTGTGCAGATTAGATATACTGCAGTTTAAGGTTATGTTTATAAACGTGAAAATATATCACTGCAAATTTCTTCTTCTTCCATAAGCGTAAAGCCTAAAATATGAAATTAATGTATACAAATGGACTAGGTATCTCAGTGGTAACAAGTCTATCTGTAGATTTGAGAACTCGGGTTCGTTTCCTACAGCCGACAAACAATTTTCACCTCATTAGAATTACGCCTCACCACTAACATCTGGAGAGCCATAAATTGACGCTTGTAATTGCACTTCACGCATATTAATATATCACTTACCGATACCTGCTATGGCTGAGTACTGTACCCAGTAATGGGTAATATTATATCATGTCTGATTATAAAAAGAGGAAAGGATATAATAATAATCTGAATTTTATATAATTACTACCAAACAGTAAATTTCTTAAAATTTGTAAAGAAAAAAATGAGAATATTTTCCAAGTTAAAAAAAATACCACCCCTATTATGCAACAAAAAGTGCTAGATATAGCAACTGCAAACATGATCTTTTGATAGTATAGTTCCACTAGAGTATCAAAGTTGGCATTTAAATTATTAAATAGTTGTGGTCTCTTTTCATAAGAATCAAGAGGCTGTTTCCAGGTACTCAGTCATGTTTCATTCGAAAATTAAAAAAATATATATTACCATGTCCGGCTTAAAATAGATTATTCACTGCAGTACAATTATAATCTCCGAATAACAACACAGGGATGTTTTTAAAATTTTCATACCGTTAAGTACCTATTTAATAATAATCAGTAAATTCTTAGAACTGCTATCAAATATAGTATAAAAGCTAAACTACTGAAATATAATAATCATTAGAGATGCGCCGGATATTCGGTTATTATTCGGCAACTTTTTGTTTATTCGGTTATAGCCGAATTATTCGGTTATACGACCGAACATTCAGCATTTTTTTATTTGTTTCTGGAAATTAATAATATATTCTATACAAAAATATTTTGTCATATTAGTAATTTTTATTTATTTTAAAACAATTATAATGCATATAATAAAGTAAATTATTTATTAGAAAAAAAATCGCAATTCTTAAGATAATACACAGAAAACAGGAACATAGTATGAACAGTTTTTAAAATTTAACATATAGAAAGCATATGTAGGTACATATACTTAATAGTCATTTAATAAATACTAAAGGTAAGTTGTGGTGGAGAAAAATTAAACTTTCAGATCTGTCCGGCAATAAACGATTCCTTTTCTCTTCATAGACATTTCCAGCTTAAAAAAAAAGTCTCTCACTGTAAACAGTGCTAGCTGGTGGTGATAAGAACATTCTAGCTATGGAGGTTATGTACGGATATTTTTCTGAAGCTGAAGTAGCTGCAGATTTTCCAGTGCCACCACGAGATATCAATATACCGCATAAAGTACATTATACTTTGCTTTTCTCTTCCGTCTCTTCAAAAATAATCCACAATTGTGATTTTTTGCGTTCACTCATTTGAAAAAAATAAAATTTAATTCCTAAAACGATATGCCTGAATCTGAAAACAATAATTACTAATTAGATTACTGACAAATACATAGCTACAGCCCACTCATACGTACTGCTATGAAGCACACTGTTGTGCAGAAGGACGGCGAGTGACGATGTCTAGTTCAAACTTGAATGTGCACACATTTTAACTAGAACCGAATATTTGGCCGAATATTCGGTTCGGTCGCTATGAAATTCGGTAATGTTCGGTATTCGGTTATTCGGCCAAAATTGTATTCGGCGCATCACTAATAATCATGTCCTAAGTTTTCGTAAAAGTGATAAATAACTTGTGACAAATTCGTAAAATATTATTAATATTCAAATTTAAAATACACACCTGTATTGTTATTTGGATATTTTGCATGTACAGCCATTACTTAGGTATTTAGGTATTTAGGGTTTCTTATAAGTCTAGTTCCTCATACCAAAATACATAGAGGTCACATTTCTTTCAAGCTTTTTTCATACGCAAATCTATGAAAAAAACCACAACTACTATTATCGACATGAGAGTATGCCAAGCTCATAAATGTAAAATGAGTGCAGGACCTGTATAAATCGACATTGCGTTTTGAAATTGTTAGAAACAATAAAATTATAGATAGCCATGAGTTAATAAAAATATCTTAGAGACGATTGATTGACAGGTTGTTGATTATGAAAATTTGTAATATTGACAACATATTATATATTCTTTAAATATAAATAAAAGTTTTTATACTTGTTTTAATTTTTCGACATAACCTTGAGAGTTTGTCATATGTGAATAAAGCTGAGCGTTTCCAGCTACTATTTTAGTCTTAGTCGTTGTCTTTGTCGCTGCGCATAAACACAAAGTTTGCAGACTTCATACTTTCGACATAGTCTTTCGTCGCTGTTCTGTAAAAGAGAGTTAGCTGCGGTAATGCTATCTCTGCTGCAATATACAGTCAATTCTATGCCGTATTTATCATATGTCATTTGGTTTGTGTTGGGAATACAATAAATATAGACAATAGAATAAAAATAGTAATAATTTCAACTTAGAAAAAAATAAAAATTACTGGATTAATACCAACGATAAAACTAACAAGTCAAAAAGAAATTATAGAGTCGCTGTCATTTTTAAATTTATTTCTTTTCTTTGATTATAAGTATAATTGTAATTTAATCATATTTTCATAATATAAAAATCTATTTTGAAATTTAAATTACTATATTTGAAATATTCTGGCATGTTCACTACAATAATGTGTCAATTTTTTAAAATTATTTTGGATTGAATAAATTAATTAAACTAAATAGTGCTTAATTTTAATAGTAATTACTGTTCCTCATTAATAATTTTATATAGTTTTTAAAGTATTTTAAATAGTTTTATACAATTATTTTCTCATTTAAGCGAAAACCTTTACTATAATAATGAATTAAGGTTATGTTTATGTTCAGAGCTGGAAATGGCTGGTATTTTTCCGACATAAACAGAAACAAAAAACCAAAAACAACGCCTAAAACAGAGACTATGTTTATATATATATATATATATATATATATATATATATATATATATATATATATATATATATATATATATATATATATATCATCACGCCTTCTACCCATTACTGGGTGTGGCACTCTCAGTAAGTGATATATTTTGCGCGTGAAGTGCGGTTACAGTCGTCAAATCACGGCCCCCAAATATGTTAGTGGTGGAGGAGCCACAGGGGTAGCTTTCGAAATGATGAAAATTTTTTGTCGTCTATGGGAATCGAACCAGTGTTCTCAGGATCCACCGGCCGACTTCATACCACTGAGCTAACCACCTCCTAGACTATTTCAAAAGGTCAAAATATAGTTTTAGTGTTATACGTAATGTATGAACCGCGCTGCCGACCAATACTAATTGTAATAGACCAGTGGAATAAATACAATTTCACAGTGACGTGATTAATTGAATTACTCTCCCTTACCCCTTTGGCATTCTCTCTTGGAAACGACAGTATATAATAATTTAAACGTCAACTTTCATACTCTAGAGGGACTATAACCTTCCTAGCAACCATTGTTGATTGATGTCCTAGCAATTACTATACTTTTTAATTTGTGTTATAAATAAGATCACTGTTTCTCTTTTAAATAGAAGTTATGGGTTCAGTACCAAATAAAAAGAATTGTTTAATCATCAAAATCAACATCGCAGTTAGGTTACAGAAAACAGATGATGCAAATTGATACTTCTCATCGTAAAACAATAGCCGATCGCTGAACTATAAACCTATCCAGGCATCAACACCAACTTGACGGACAACGTGTAACGTATCCTCTACGCATGAAATACCCCATCAGTCTGCAGTGGGCTCCGCTGGTTCGTATCATACATCGTGTAGGGCTGTAGGGTATATGCATTCTACATACCTACACCAGTGGCGGCTCGTGACTCTGTCGAGCAGTGACGTGACTTGACTCAATCTAATAATCGGGAAAGAAAATCATAATAATAAAAAATAAGCCATGAAAAGCGGACTTAAACACTTCTTTTTGGCCCTAGAGCCACAATAAAATAATTTACTATGGATACATATACAAAATGTAAATTTTTGTTCATTGTGAATACTTGATTTTGCAAAATATCTTTTTTATACATAAATGTACCTGTTTTAATCTTTTGAACTTAAAATTAAATGCTCTTTTATTGTGCATAAAATATTGTATGTACCACGGGTTAAATTAGCGTTTCTAAACCTGAACATGTTATTAACCCTCTGCGCTTTGCGCCTCGTGCTAGTAATACTGCCACGGTCCAGAAACGCCTGTTTTCACCCTTGATATACTTCATTCCCTGTATGAAAACGATTACGTCACATTCGGTATCCATGTGATTCAAGATTTTGTACTTAAAACGTTTACATTGGTATTGGATTAACATTTATAAAACATAACCTAAAATTTAAATGTCAGATTAAAGTATTTACTACTTTATAAAATTTAATTAGTTCATAAATGAAACCAAATTCTGCATATATTAAATAAACACCAAATATAATTTATCTTAACGCACGAAAAATATTACCTACCTTATTGAAATATGTAATTTTGTAAAATAAAACTCAAAGGAATATAGATTTCTATTTGTATTATTATTATATTTAAATAAATAATATATGAAAATACAAAATACAATGCACATTACCTCTTGTACTACAGTTAAATTAATTACAGATATTCAATTCTCTAACTTCAGCACAAAATAATCATGAAGATGACAAACGCATTTCTGCATTTGATAACCCAAAAATTCATTTTTTATTTCTCAGTCTGTATTTATGTATCAAAAATGTCACAAACTTAGAAATGACAGGCGAGAAAATAACAAAATCATGACCATAGGTCAGGTGCGTGAAGTTGGCAATCACTTTTCGAAGTTCAATAACTTCCGGCCTAAAGGGGATGCTGTGTTTTTACACGGATCACAAATAGTCACAAACGAAGCACAAACGATTAATGTATATATAATTATTTGTGCTTCGTAGTGGCTGCCAACTTCACGCACCTCCATAGGTCTCTATTTTTATTATATAAACAAATGTGAACAAAGTAAATATAAATTTTCGTATCAGTAAGAACTGTCTTACGTTTTCATTAAAATAATAAATGTGATAGAACGTGAGAAAACATGAAACGTTTGTCTTTACTTATTAAGACATACGTTACTGTCATTCACATAGGTACGAATATTATTAAAAAAAGATAGCTATATTTCATCGTACCTATCTATGATAACCTTGTCCACATATGACGTAATCGTTTTCATTTAGGGAATGAAGTTTACATAAATAACTATATTGGCACAAAAATTTAAATTAATAAAAAACATTTTAACAAAATTAAAGCTTATGTTTATAAATTAAGGCTATTTTGCTGTCTGTTAGAAAATGTATTAATTACATATATAAATTCTAGCTGAGCGACGCATTAAAATTTAAAACGCAGTTTCGTAATATGCATTACAGCTCAGAACGCATATACGAAACATACCGGAGATTATCGACAGGTGACGAAAGCATCGCCTCTCATTATAATCACACAGTTTCAGCTTTCGAATAGCTTCTTATAATTTTAGTCATATGCAGTAGACTCCCGTTCACATAATTTTGTGTAAAACAACAAATTTGTAGAAAGAGCGAGTTGATAGACCATAACCGAGTCGATCAATTGCTTTCTCCTTCAGCACTGCTCCCCGCAGATATTATCATTTGGTGTTCAGTCAACACATGTTTGGTTAATGAATATATCTTAACTTTTTATGGTCTATTTTAAGTATATAAATGAACATAATGTAACGAATTTAAAGCCAGACAGTCGAGAGCATTCCGGAAACCTTTTCGAGAAACAAGTGCGTAGCAGCGTGACCTCAAGTGCATAGAGCTCGCTCGCGTGTCTGAGCGTGTGGTTTGACGGAATATTCTGGGACGTTCTGGAGGATTCGAGAACTGTTCTACGGACGAGAGTATATAAGCCGAGGCCTAGTGGCTGAAGGCAGTTGACAGTAGACTTCGAACGCGTAATATAAATGTGGTGAAATAAATAACAGCTCTAGTGTACGTAATATAAATAGTAATTTTAGTGTACGTTATATAAATAATATTAGTGTCTTAATATTTATTGGAGTGTTAATTAGTTTGAAATAAGTTTAGTACTTTTATTTTCGTTTAACATAAATAGTTGTGAGTCATTTCTGTGCCTTGAACATTCTACACACTTCCAGAAAGACGAAAAAGGTTACAATAAGATAGTTCTATTCTTAAGTGTTCAATCTCAGACATGTTTGTATATTTTGTTTGACATTCAAATGAACAGTTGTTGTGATCACGTGATAAACGTCAAACTGTCAAGGTATATCATGTTCCCTACATAATAAATGATTAAATTCTATTTTACTTACTAGATGGCAACCAAAAATTTTAATTGAATAAGTCCCCATTCAGTATTGAGAAATGAATCTGGAAGAAACGAAGACTGCAGTCACCTCTATCAACAGACCAATGAATGATACAGTCGAAATTTAGGACGTGTTTAGAGCGATCTTTGTTTAATTGGGCCACTGTAAAGTAGTATAGCGTTTATCCTGTGCGCTATCGCCACACAAATTTTCTGCAGCCGCTGATGATAACCTAACAGTTGATTCAGATGCTGTCAATTTTGTATAACTCAGACAAGTGTTCGGGTATAATTTTGTTTTCTATTTTTCTTCTTTTAAGGTAGTTCTAGTTATGGCCAACTTTATTGAATTGCGCTACGCTTATTATGGCCGTTTCATATGTCATTAAAATTCCAAGTTACAAATTTACAGAGCGGGCACGTCAACTAGCGCCTCCGACGAGATACGTCGTAACTAAATTTAAAAATTCTGCTGCTTGTATTGATTGAAAAAATCCTAAAAACAAGCCTAGTCATTATGTGTTTATTATCATACGATCTTTACAGTAAAATACTAATCGTTGGCACCAATAATTCAATAACACTTTCTTCTTTTGCCCTATAAACACTTCAAAATTTTTAAATAAGTAAACAAAATGGCGGTAATATTTACGTAAAGTGACAGATAATGCTACGTTGCCAAATGAAATTCACTTAATCTAGATTAGCTACTAACTTTAATCGGAAGCTCAGAATACAAGTCATAATATTTAATAATATTGAATGTATGAATAAAATATCCAGTTCCATTAAATGTATTTTGTTTGATCACATAAACTTCAGTTTTCAAATATTTTAAGGTTGTTTTTGTAACTTGACAGCGTTGTTACTTTCCTTTAATCGAAATAAAAAGCACTAGATGGCATTACTTGACGTACTAAAACTGTAAAAAACTCACGACAAATTTTTATATGGCAAAATGATGAAATGAAACGGCCATAATAAGCGCAGCGCAATTCAATGAAGTTGGCCATGTTCTAGTGTGACGGTGAGGCCATCGATTGTCGAGAGGCGAAACTGTCCTCAAAAAAACATGTGCGATTCTGAATGACAATCTCCATAAGCCCCGTGTATAAGAACTCAACTTTACAAGCGAATATATTTGTTGACAGACGATGAATGTGTTTCATATTTTAACAGGATGCGTTGACTATCCAATGTTTACGTACGCCAAATTTCATTTAGATCTGCAAAAATTTGTTTCACGCTAGAACTACCTTAAGAATCAGTTCCATGTCGCAATTGATATTTTGTCTTTTAAATTTATAAATTTGAGTATTGTTAATACAACTAAATTTATTTTTACTTACAAAACTAAAAGTATTTTCTTTTATTGTTTCAAACACATAATTCAGTTGCTTCATCTGACGAGCCGACACTGACCTACACATACTCACTAACAGACATATGATACACATGTACTGAACGCTGTACGCAGAGAAGGCAGAAGAGCGAATACGAATGGTGTATAGCTTAGTTAGTTATCCGATGGTTCAAATGTGATAACACAGGGTGGAAAGCTGGTTAATGTTCAATCTATCTGTGTGGTAACGGTGAGTTTTCAGTAGATAGAGATGGCTTCAAAGCATTAACCCTTAGATGCATCGAGTAATATTCCTGCAACACTTGATTTTTAAATAATATTTTATATGGGAAAACATTATTGTCTAGTCTGTACGTTGTTGTAGATCGGCAGCATATTACAGAACAGAACAAAACTTTTAAATAAGTCTTTAGAAGGCTGCTTTGATTGACTTTAATAAATGCTCATTTTTTAAAGATGGAACAAATATTTAAGTAAGAAAAAATAATAGAAAAAATATCTTAACATTTATCTAAGTTCCACAATAATACAGCAACTGAGTCAACCTACTAAGTCATCGTCAGTTGCTTAAGGTAGTTCTAGCGTGAATTTTTTTCTTACAGATCTGAATGAAACTCGGCGTACGTAAACATGGGATAGTCACACGCATCCTGTTAAGGTGGTACTATCATGGAAGCATTTAACCCGGATTTTAATGAAATGTAAATATGTTATTTTTCATGTGTTTCTACACTAGTATGCAATTTTTTTTTAAAGTTTACCGTTGTTGAGCAGAGTAATGTAAAGTTAAAGTCGATCAAAAATGCATTGGAGTTATAGGAACAGTACGTCGCGAGGCAGCTTACTGCGTAATAAATTCATATATTGTAGTTATTTTTTAACAAAAAACTAACACACAGTACATCATTCAAAGATAAAGGTATGAGAATTAAAAAATCCATACCTTACCGGATTAGTTTCAAAGAAATTGGCGATGAAAGTTGGATATTCTATGATTTTCAATGAAACTGTCAGAAATGCTTGGCAACGTTGCACGGCTATACAGAGATGGTCGTACGCGTAAACAGTGATGGTCGCAGGAGTAGACAGAGATGGTCGCACGAATAACAAAGCAAGAACAATTTTAATTCAAGAAAATATTACAGCATTTTATATTTATTTATTTGTTGTTACCGTTGACAATAATTGCTTTGGTGCATTTTTCTCATTTTTCTTATGAACTGTCAACAGGATGTATCGATAATACAGTCACGTTTCGTACCGACTGGTAATATCATGCTGCTTGTGGTTCTCGCATTGTTGTCATAGCTACTGCTGTGTAAAATCTTACACTAGTATTGATTGGCAATGGCATGAAACATTCACTTACAAAAATATTGTTATGTTACTGAATTTCATAAACTAGTTATTGTTAATTATTGTTAATGTTAATAGGTTATTACCTATACCACACAAAAAGGTAATAATAATTTTTATAAACTTTTTAGGTTACCTATACTTTTGTATAAGACTGTCATGATAGAACCACCTTAAAATATGAAACACATTCATCGTCTGTGAACAAATATATTCGCTTGTATAGTTGAGTTCTTATACACGGGGCTTATGGCGATCGTCACATATTTGGTTTATGTACCTCTAAAAATTTGCAGTTTCATTTGAAAAACTAATATGATGTTCTAGAACTATCCATATATATATTGCATCAAAAGGAGCAAGTTTTTTATCGTAATGAATATATAGCTATGCAAAGCCTTCTTTTTAACGAAAAATTAAGGATCCTAATTTATAATGGTACCACACGGTGGTATGGTATTTGAAAATTCACTAGACCAACAACCTATTAACAATTCATGATATTCAAATTATAATAGGTATAAAACATTTATTTTATTCTGTATTTTTCTTTCCCCGCGTGTCAGTTTCGCCACTCGATGGCGCCACCGTCACACTAGGACTACCTTAAATGGAACAACCTGTATACCTTCAGCTAATTTTTATTATCAATGAACTGTAGCTGTATGTACTAGAAATGTTTGAGAAAAAACTTTTATTATCTCTTTCTGCTGACTCTTGACAAATTGCTCATTTTGTAACAAGTCAAAGTCAGCACATTCTTAGTGAATACAATTAAGTAAAGTAGAGCATGTTGTAATGAGGTCAAGTATTCTAAATAATATTCGTTGACGTAAGTAGCTAACTATTTGCTGACTTAGTACTTTTGTAATTATATATATATAGTAGCGTTAGGTCAGTTATTCACTCAGTATAGTCGATAGTCAGATAGTCAATACGAGAGTTCAGTAGGAACTCGACAACTCCAACCATGTAGTAAGTGTGAATAAATCTTTGTTATTTGTTGAACCAAATTGTAAGTACAAACTTATTTACAACAACCCTAGTACTTGTCCTTTCTCCGGTCTGACAAGAACCCATATAAATTATTTGTTAATTCTCCTTTAAATAAGGGAGGCTTACAATTTCAGATATTTAAAAAAAAAATACATTACAGTCACTTTATTGTCGTATAACCACAATAAACTAACAAGTAATGCTATAAAGCTAAACAGACCTAAGTCGCCCCAACACAAAAAAAAAACAAAAAAACAAAATCGAAATCTACGACATCTGAACATCATAAAACCGTTCTTAAAGATGAGTCTTTAAAACACGGAATGCTTCGAATGTCCGCCACGGGGTATTTGTAAGGCTTGGGATATTATATGCTCCCGAGAGAGCTTCGACCGGTGACCACCAGGACTGGTGGCGCTGGTGCTGCAGGACTACCAACATAAACCTTTTACATCCTGAGGTTACTATATGAGCTCAGGGAGTTAGTAATCCTTGGTGCTGACAATCATGCCATTAGAAAGAATTCTGTGGAAAGAGGCCATGAGATCGAATTATAAAACAGGCTGAAATAATTCGACAGAATTTAATTTAAAAGGCAGCGGTCTCACTGAACGAGTCGTGTCGTGTAGTGTAGTGTCGATTCATGTTGTGTCGTTTAAAAATCGATGGTCCGGTCTCACTGATCGAGTTGTATAGATCGTTTGGTGTCAAGTACATTTCTGTTTGACAAGTAAAAAATTGACAAATATAAAATTAAAGAATTTAGAATTAATTTATTTACAATTTAAATATAATAACCACATATTTAGTTCTGTCAAATATTTCTCCAGAAATAACATTGAATCAAAATACGCCACTTCTTTGTCTTTTTAGCGGCAGAACCAGATGCTGCATAATTTTCTTGCCTCTTTGTTCTGTAAGTGCCCCCTTAGCACTTGTCATTTACTTTTACATAATTTGGCTAAAATCAATTACAGGTTTAATACAATTTCGTTAAATAAAATAAATGTAATCCTAAAATACAAATTTTACTTACCATACTATTTTTTAAAAGCGTTCTGAAATGTGTCGGCAACATTTGTCAATAATATTTAAATTTGAATACCCTGGCTTAGATTTATCATAAAGATCAATTGATTGATATATCAATTTCGCTTGAGGTCCACTCTTTATCAATTAATTTGGTTATTTCCATTTTTACAACGATCTGGCATCAGATGACATAAATAATAATAAACATATGCACATAACCTGTCATAAACTGACATCGAGCAGCATCGAGCGTCGAGTAAAATTCAAACCAACTTGAAAATCAAACAACTCGACGGCATTCGACGCAAAACGATGGTTCAGTGTGACATCCGCCATTACAATACACGTGCTTGAAATTTGCTCGATAGCACACGATTGACGGTACTCGATCAGTGAGACCGCTGCCTTATCGTGATATACAAATAAATTTATATGAAATACCTGTTCTATAACTATTGCGTTCGCATTGCAGATAATTATGTTCGCATGATAAAATTCACAATTTCAACATCAGTGGCTAATGCTTAACGGTTAAGTTAAACGACAAACTTTTCTTGTCATGCCAATTTGACATATAAATTTGATTGTGTATAGGTACGGTAAATCAATAAACCATTGTGCAAGTTTAGCACAGTGAATATTAAATCAAAATTAAATTTCATCTAATAAAATAGATCAAGTATACAGGCTAGTTGAGTTTTTATTGTCCAGGTCTATAAATTAGCAATTTTTACTTTCTTATATATATAAGGAAGTATAGGAATCGTGAAAAATATCGTCGACGAGATTTTCGAGGAAATACGTGTTTTGAAGTCCACTGAATCCGTTTTGGTCATTTTCTCAATGATGTCTGTGTGTGTGGATGGATGTGTGTCCGAGTGTGCAATATCTCATTAAAGAGATAATATTTGTTAACGAAACTTGGTAATTATAAGTTTCATAAAAATATGAAGAGCTGAGTTGATTTTGAATGAAATTGAGAAACCGGAAGAGAAAGTTTACTGGATACAAAACAATAAATTCCATTTATTTCAAAAATGGAATCAGTTACGAAAAAAAGTTTCAAATAAAAGATGGTAACAAAAATATTTGGAACATAAAATGTTATTTGCAATTTTCCTGTATATGCGTCTAATTTTAAGAAAAACTAATTTTTATATTTAATAATATATTTCAATAATAATAGTTGCAAAAAATAAGAAAAAATAGGAAAACACTAATTTTCCATCACTTGTCTCATAATTCCACAAGGTTTTACAGCACGTTTGCATCAACTATCAGGTCATCAACAAACGGCTGGACAATTCAGTTTTAACCATAGACGCGTTTCGTCCTTACAGACTCATCAGTATGGTGCGATCATTTATCCAACTAGACCAACTCGGGAATAGTGGATTGTGATACCGACTTAGCTGGACTGACTGATGTTAACCTATCTACGACGGTAACATGACATGAGAGCTAAGGAGCCCATCGTGGTGCCATCTACCAACAAACTCGCAAACTGCTTGACAGCTATTGAAATAAAACAAAAGACAAGACCTTAAGGATAGAAGTGTCAAATTTAAGGAAGTCCTAAGGGATTCCTTAAGAAAACAACTAAGGGAGGTTCATAGATACGAATTTGGTTAAGGAATGGTAACTAAGGAAACCTTAAGTTAAGGAACTCCTAAGGAGCGTTCATAAATACGGGCCTTAATGTTGAACATGTTTGTTTTTTGTTTCTATTGCTACTATGATTATTGGAATATATTACTAAATATATAAATTAGTTTTTCTCAAAATCAAACGCATATACAGGAAAATTGTAAATAGCATTCCAAATATTTTTGCTAACATCTTTTATTTGAAACTTTTTTTCGTAACTGTTTCCATTTTTTAAATAAATGGTATTTATTGTTTTGTGTGTCAAGTAAACTTCCTCTTCCGGTTTTTCAATTTCATTCAAAATCAACTCAGTTCTTCGTATTTTCATGAAATTTATAATTACCAAGTTTCGTTAACAAATCTTATCTCGTTCATGAGATATTGCACACTCGGACACACATCCATCCATTCATCCAACCATCCATTCATTAATCCACACACACACAGACATCATTGAGATAATGGTCAAAACGGTTTCAGTGGACCTCAAAACACGAATTTCCGCGAAAATCTCGTCAACGATTTTTTCATGATTCCAATACTTCCATATACTGTGTATAAGAAAGTAAAAAGCATGAACACTTTCTAAGCAGTCATAGAATCCTTCTGCTCAGTAGCGTATTTATGGTCAGTGAGGCTCTGCGAGCAATATTTTTTGAGGCTCCATTTCATTAAATAATTAATGTACACAAGTAACACAAGAAAGGCATTTTTATTTGCTACAAAGTTATTCATTTTATACGATAAAACATTAATAACAATTAAAATTCATACATACACATTACACACACACCCCCACACACTGACATCATTGAGAAAATGATCAGAACGGATTCAGTGTACCTCAAACCACGTATGTCCGCGAAAATCTCGTCAACAATTTTTTTCACGATTATGCGCGCGGCTGTGTGTGTGTGTGTGTGTATTATTTGAGTTTGTGTGCGTGTGAGTTTGTTTGTGAGTTTGTTAGTTTTTGTTTGTGTGCGTGCAAGCGTATCCACTAACACGCACATCTAAAATCACAAATAGTCTCATTACATTCAATTGCCATTTTTATAAAATATGATTCATCTGACTGTTTACATTCTGCCTAAAATCATATGGTGTAAATTTAAATTGCATTTTATTTTAGATTTTAATTAAATTAAGCATAAGCTCTAATACAGGAACGTCCGAAAGCAACATCATTTTTCGCGATTACAGCGTCATCTATCATGCTGACGAAAAAGTGAACTAAATAAATTCTTCTTTTTTTTTAACGAGGAATCTGATTCTTTAATACAAAATAGGGGTTTTCATTTAAAAAAATTGAGTTGACCATGATTTAGCGACAACAGCGCCATCTAGGACAAAACCAATATTTCGTTATTATGGCCCCCTTTTGTACGATTGTTTTTCGTCTAGGTCATTTTTGCGTAAAATTTATAGTTTCCGAGATATTTCCTGATAACACTTTAAATGGACCATCCTGTATACAAATATATTTTGTATTTGCAATCCAAACAGTATAAATAATTTTTCTCAAAAGAGTCCAGTCCAGATTTCGCGCATCCGGCACTCGCCTTTTTCTTCTGGGGTGTAACGCAAGGTGAACCACAGAGCCCTTTCTTACATTATGAATATCTGATTTGAATAATGCACGCACGGCTAGATCGCCGGGCCTTGCCGTGGAGCTAGCCCTGAGACCGAGGGGTCGCTTGTCGAGATTCGCATCAGTGCACAGCTAGCGTTGTAAGAATCACGGACCAGGCAGAGAGAATCAGTGGACGTGTGATCGTGTGAATGGCTAACGTGGTCATATACACATGCAAAACAGAGATTTTTATATGGATGCTAAAAATAAAATAAATAAATAAATATATCACGATTTTGATTAGAGATGGACGAATATCACCCGTGGATACTCGAATACCGCGAATATTGAAAGTATTCGGTATTTGAAATCTTCGAATATTTACGCCAGTGGTGCACCTTTACATCCTGAGGTTACTATATGAGCCCGAGGAGTTAGTAATCCTTGGTGCTGACAATCGTATCATTAGAAAGAATTATTTGAAAGAAGGCCACGAGATCGAATTATAAAACAAGCTGAAATAATTTGATTGAATTTAATTTATTATCGTGATATACAAATAAATATATATGAAATACTTGTGCTGGGTTGCATGAAAGTTTTATCGGTTCATTAGCTACTAACGGTTCAATAAATTTCAGAAAATCGCTATTGATACTGTTACTAGATAAACAATTCTTTAACTAAAGAGCTCTTTATTTTTTTCTTGCAACCCAGCATTATTCTATAAATATATCGTGTGCATTGCAGGTAATTATGTTAGCATGATAGACTTAACAATTAACAACAATGAACTAACTAACCGTATTTTTCGGACTATAAAACGCACCTTAAATTTATAAGATGATTTTTAGTAAAATATATTTTAATGTTACTTTCGGTTGATAATTTAGATTTATTGTTAACATAACTCGTACCAGCAATATTGAGTTCATCTTCACTCTCGGTACTATCACTCGTCTCGTTAATGTCACCGTTCGTATTACTTTCGTCTGAACTATTGTTGTCACTCCTTTCAAAAACTGCGTCATCTTCAGTACCATCTATAGCATTACTTATTCCGCATTTTTTAAATGACTTTATAATCGTTTTTTCTTTCACAGCTTCCCATGAATTTTTCACCCAGGTACAAAATTCTGAAATTGTTGGTCGTTTCGTACGCCCTGTTGCGGGACATTATGATTTGGCTTTGTCATCCATTTGTTCCACTCTTCTGGCATACAATTTTTAAATGAATTTAGAGACGATTTATTGAAAACAAGATTTTAATGTTACCTTCGGACCATAAGACGGACTCAAAATTTGAGTCCATTTGTCTATGTAAAAAGGTGCGTCTTATAGTCCGAAAAATACGGTGATTCTTCTTTATCATTAACACCTCCAAAGATAATTGAAGCTCCGGATCATACTATGTTGGATCTATTTTCGACAATGACAATCAACCTGCTGCTGGTACTTCTGAAGCTTCCGAAATTGTTACCAATAATATTACTGGTAATAATATGAACAGGTACGGAAGAAATCAATGTTTCTTTAGACACAAAAGTTTCCACTTTACATTATGTCAATATAAGCAACTGTAACAACTGTATTAATAATATACACAAACAATAAATATGAAGTATTTCACTTACTCTTTAAATAAAACCATTTATCGATATATTTTACTTTGTTCGGTTCTTTTTATTAATTGTCTACAGATTAGATATACTGCAAATTAAGGTTACGTTTATATACGTCAAAATATACTACTGCATATTTACTAGCGCTGGTTCACCGTATCTTCTTCTTCCATAAGCGTCTGTGGTCAAAATATGAATTCCGCGCTCGGCGCGAAATTTAAATCGCTGTCAAAACAATATTCTTTTGATAGTTACGTAATGAAGCACTTTCCGCACTAGTGTTTCTTTGCTTTCGGAAACGCACTTGGTCTGCATTCATCTACTTTCCATACGTAACCAAGGCAATTATAGTTACGTAATAACAAAGAAATCGCACAGTTGTAGGAAAAATAAATTACATAACTATATTGTAATGTTTTCTACGTCTCTGTGAGTGTGTAGGTGTTACAATACAAAAAAAAATAACTCACAACTATTTATGTTAAACGAAAATATAATGTATATATTTAATAAATGAAAAATAATAACAAAGAAAACTTATTGAAACTAATTAACAATATAGCACAACTTAACGTTAGTTAACATGTTTCTCAATTTCTCAAAAAAATTTCATGTCAAAATTTGAATGTAGAACTCTAGATAGAACTATAATAAACTTAAATTATATAGATAATTCAATAATGCTATAAATATAATATTGTGAAAATAAATCTTTTTGTTTTTATCAAATTATTTTATTAATTATATATCATGGGTTTCGTATATAAGAAAGTTTCCTCAACTATTATTTGTGCGCGTGATTGTTAACATCGTGTATCCAGTGAATTTCAATTTCTTACATCTTATGATTCACCAAGGGGCGTAGCCCAACGACTAGAATTGAGCCAGCCTCCTTGTTACCCGCCACCACACACCGCTGGGAACGATTGACTTTTCAGTTGGGTACATTATGTCATCATCTTCTAAGGAATGTAAACACTCTTCACATTTAATTTTACATGTTAAGTATTTTACCACATATCCACTTATGTATGCAATAATATTCGTAGAATATTCAGATAATTCTTGTGGGTTTCTGAAATAAATATGATCTGAATCTGATATTACTGGTACTGCAGGTATCTCATTCTCTTAATCTAACAGACGATATTGATGTCCGATCAAATAAATCGTCTGTAAAATGCATTGAACAAACAACACTTGTCGATGAAGGAGCCCATCCAACTCTTCTTATAGCTTTTATCCACTGATCTCTTCTGTCTGGTTTTTTTGGAAAACTACAAAACAAAAATATATTATTAATGTATTTTTAAGTAAAAATTGACAAATATTTAAATAAAGATGAACGAATACTTACAGGTGAAACGTTATTTTTTGTGTTTCCTCCAATTTCTTTTGTTCATTTGTCTTTTTCACTCCAGACCTATTGTTACAGCCAAACGCGCAACACACTGGCATTTTAATTTAATTTAAATCTATTTTTTATCTTTAAACTAAATATTTATAGCTATAACTCACTAAAACTACAAAAAAGGTTATTATCAAACTATATTTTAAACACTAATAAAACTAATTTTAACCTATATTTAAAGAAAACTAAATATATATGCTAGTCACTAATATTGTTTATCTTATATACACAAAAAATTGTCACCATAATACACTTTTTACAAAAGTTAAAAGCCAATTTTTGATGTTCTACAATATGATGCAACGTAAACACAGAGCAGGGTAAGATGGCGGATTGACATTTCACGATTTCCCCTCAGTACTTCACTTGGCAATGCAAGTTGCTCCCTCTATAACATATATTCTTTACTCTGAGGTTTTAGGTCTTAAAATTAAGGGTGTTGTTAGTGACATTGTCGGTAACGTAGAATACTCATTTTAATAAAATAAATACTAGTGTTGAAAGAGGCGCTAGCTGTCAATTGAATCGTTATATATTTTTAAAAATTTTTATTGTATTGTTGCTTATAACAATACCGGGATCCCGAATGCCGGGATCCCTGGCAAAATTTGTCCGATATTCAAACCGGTGTTTAGCATAAAAATACCTGGTTTTTGGTATTTTTTCAATTGAAGTATAAGATACAATTTAACGGTGTGTTATTATTTATTATTTTAATGTTTAACTCCTTTAAAAATTATGTTATTAAAGAGTTGGCAAGCTTGTTGCGGGGAATCCCAAATAATGGAACAGTGGAGCGTTCTGTATTTGTCAAGTATTATATATATATATCTTTAAATTGTATTAAGTCAAGTTAAAAGATAATTAATAAAATATAAATTGTTACAGATTTATAAATAATGAGTTTTATAAATGTACTTAAAGAACATAAAAAATGTAGTGATAAATTTTCAGTTTGGCACTATTATTTAGTGGCCAAGTAGCAAAATGTAAGCAATGTTCAAAAGTAACAAAATGCAGCGGAGGAAATTATATTTTTTGAAGAGAAAGGTATTAAGGGCGTGAGTTTACAATTAACATACGATTATTTACAACCAGTCGCACCAACAAGTGTGAAATCGGAAAGGGCATTTTCAGCCGCATCTCTAATATGCACACTTATTCAAGAGCCAGATTAAATGACGATAAACTCGATCATGTTTGTTTACTAAAAGATTATTTTAATTCCATTTAAGCAAAAACGTAAAAGTTTATATTGTTTATTTTACATATATAGAGTTACCTATCTTTAGTTTTTGATGTTGTTCAATTTTATTTATATTTTATAATTATTAAAATAAAATGATTAAATTTGACATTCACTTAATCTACATGCCACAGGCACTCACCACAACCCACTGTAAATAAATGTTAAATTAGTACTATTTTTAAAAATTTATCAATACCGGTAATAATACCGGTATCTCGGTTCTCAAAACGAAAATACCGAGAAATTTTTGACCGGTATTGTATTCCCTACTTATAACAGACTTATATCTAAAGATTGGTTATTTTGATATTTGTTATAATTTATAAAAATGGGTGAAGAATTATTTCTTAACATGATTGAAAATATTAAATGCCTATATGATAAAGCTGACCCCGAGTTCAAAAATATTAAACAGCGGGATGAACAATGGTAAAAAATTGGAAAAACATTTAATACAACAGGTAATGTAATAACTGTAATTACCGTACATAAGTACAATTACTAATGACTTTTTGTAATACATTTTATAGGATCAGAAACTCAAGCAAAATTTAAATAATTAATATCAAAATACATTCGAGAAAAAAATATAGACATAAATGTAAACAAAAGTGCAGCCGCTGCGTCGAAACGTTTGAAATGGCTGCTTATGCTACATTGAAGATTTTTTTTTAATTGAACGTATGTCAGCAACAAAGAAGTTCATAGTAATTTCTCTTTACGATTCATTGTGTTTGACAAACATTTATTTCAAACGTCAAAATTAATTCGCGTTTCTGTTTGGTAGTTTAGACAAGATGGCGCTGACTACTAACTATAAAGCCCGTCTGACACGATCAATTTTAATGTACATTTTAATGTACATTTTTTACTTTGTAAAAAATTGAACGTATCATACATGCGCACGCACTTCAATGTTGCCTTCAATTTTAATGTACATGAAAAAATAGAACCTGTCCTATTTCCTTCAATGTTTGCGTCAATTAATTGCGCAAAGAAGCTGCGCGCAGCGCATGGCATTGTGTATTGTTAAAACGTCAAACATGAACCACATTTTTTCTATTTGTATCATTATTTAATCAAAACATCGTAGTCTCGGCAACGTGTGTCCGTTTTAATAGAGAAGTACAAAAATAAGCTTTGCTTGTATGCCACTAAAACTGCCATATATAAATTTTAATTTTGATTCTGACACAAAGACCCTAATTCAATACCAACATATTTTCAAAACGGATCGAAATGCATCTAGCAGAAAATTGACGTCGATGCATATAGGAATTTTTGTCTTCAATTTTAATGTACATGGAAAATGTACATTAAAATTGAACTAAAAAATGTACATAGAAAATGTACATTAAAATTGATCGTGTCAGACGGGCTTAAGTTTGGAGCTTGCAAACTCTTGCGTTAACTGAAATTAACTCTAGTGGTAACTATAAATGCTAACTATAACTACTGATTTCGTATTGTGAATGAGTCAATAGCAACGCGGGTTTTCCTGAATGATCACCCATCCAAGTACTACCCGCGCGAAACTTTACCTAACTCTCGTTATCAAATAGATCAGTTCCAACGAGTGCAGCCATGGCCGTAGGCGAACTACTATTTATATCACGATATATTCATGCAACCGCGTCTAAAGTCAACTGTCAACTTACTCTCAAGCAGTTCAGCGACCGCTTTTATACCAAAATCCAACATCTCGATCTTTCCAGAACGTCCCAGAATCCTTCCGCAGTTCGACGGCCGGACAAACACGCTCATTCCATGCGTCCGGCATACCTAAGCTGCAAGGCAACACTCTTGTTCTCGGGAAGGTTCCGGAACGTTTTCAACTGGATGACCTATTCCTTGAGTATATTCGTTACAATATCATGACGCCTTAAGCTCATTATTGGGTGTGGCACTTTGCCGTATCAGATCTCGGTAAGTGATATATTTATGCGCGTGAAGTGCGGTTACTAGACGTTAAATCACGGTGTAACAAAACGGACAATTCAGAATTTGGTTTTGTTTATAAATTATGATATTTCACTATCAACTCAGCTTCGAGAGATACAGACTAATTAAGTATTATCTTAAGTATCTTTCTGAAGCATATGCTATAATAACTTCAGTATTCCGTAGATCATTATTTATCAAGTTTATAGCTTTCCTGAATTGCCGCGTCTGGTTATACGGGATGTGATGATATATCTGGGTAAATTATAGTTAAGCGTCTGGTCGGATAGAGTTAACCTTTGTAACTCACCCCGTCTTGGTTTTTTATGTAAGCACATGCATGAGAACGCTTATCTGGACAAACGCAACGATACCACCCACTTGCTCTTTGTCAGAACATCCCATGGAAACAACAATAATAATGCTCGGTTTCATGAAGGTCGGTTAATTCCTTAATCTATGATTATATTTTAATTACCTAAAATAGATATTTTGTTTCATGATAGTTAATTAGATTAATCGGGGTGTAAAAGTTTCGATTAATTTTATCAGAGAAATTTGACTAGTTAAATTTTGACACGACAATTAATTTTCATACTGAAATAAATATGTTTTTGTTAGGCATAACATAAATAGTAAAAATTTAATATTTTGAACTAGCAGGTATGTGATATAATTATAATAAAATGATTAAATATGTCAACATGGAGTAGCTAGCTCAGTGGTATCAAGTAGGCCTGTGAATCCTGAGAACCCTGGTTCGATTCCCACAGGCGACAAATAATTTTCACCATTTTCAAACTATCCCTGTGGCTCCCCCACCACTAAAATCTATGGAGGCCGTGATTTGACGGCTGGTAACCGCAAAATATATCACTTACTGAGATCTGCTTCGGCAAGTGCCACACCCAGTAATGGGTAGAAGGCGTGATGATGAATTTATTTATTTATTTAATTTAATATGTCAACATCAGGGGACAGTACTGACGATTTTATTGATATTATGGTAAATAATTTACTAAGGAGAAGAATATTTGGAGATCGTAATAAACTTTTCGATATTTATGATAATGACGATTTCAAAATATAATTTAACCCTCCCTTGCTGGCGCCAAATCTTTTCTCGCTTTTCTTTTTATGTTTTCGTAACATATTTTGAAATTGTCTGATTTTCTTTTTGAGAGAATAACCGCATTATATTCCTTCGTAATTTTTTCCCATGTTTCTTACTTGTATTTTAAGGTAATTGCATCGGTCTTCTTAGTTTCAATTACGTGTTTATATTTATTTATAATATTTAATAGCTTTTGCTTATCTTGTTCTGAAAAATTTGGTCCTCTTTCCTTTTTATACATTGGTTTTTATTAATTAATTAAGATGTAGCTGTCAAATACATGTACATACACACATGAAGTTGGTTATGGTATCAAGTATCAACAATAATAAAGAAAATCCCCAAATCTTAATTTAACGACCCGATTACTAGATCAATCAAAGTGAACAGACAGATTAAATTCATGAAATGAAAATTTATTTAATCATTGATTAAAACTAATTTATCAATTTATTAATCAGTGATTTAACTTGCTTTCATGAAACTGAGCATTAGTGAGTGGTAGATTGGCTTTCGTCGAGACAAGTTTGGCTCTCGTCGTCTGTGCGAGATGTAGGTCTTGCAATGTAACTTAGTAACATTAATAATAGTTTATTCATACGTTGTTGTTGTTTCCCTTGTCGGATAATTTGCTTAATTTAAATATTAGTTTATAATTTCTGCAAATTTTACCATTTATATTTTTATGCATTTTATTTTTCTGTTTTAATAAATATATATTTTCCCTCAAATCAGTTCGATTTTAGTTGTACGCAAATGTACCCGCTGTTGTCATTAAATAATAGCCCGCGATCGTGATTCAATTAGTTTTACAACGGCCTCCAAAAAGATTACTGGAAGGAAAGCCACAGAGGTAATTTTATTGTGGTGAAAATTGTTTGTCGGCTGTGAGAATCAAATCAGAGTTGTCAAATCCACAGTCCAACTCAATACCACTAAGCCACCTACCTTACTAATACTTTGATAATTCAATTTCCACACGCTGTCCTAAATAACTTTCAAATTGCTATGTGTGAGCGATCCTTTGTTTTGATTCAGCTTATTGACGAAAGGATATAGAATGTTAAACAGAATAAGTGTGTATGATACAGAGCCGGATTAATGAGAGAAGGGCAGGTGAAGTACTTGACCCCGAACGTATTATCAACAAAACCGTAAAAATTTCGGTTCTATTGGAAAGAAAGAAAAAAAGAAGAAAGGTAAAAATCACTGGGCGTATGCGTTCGAGTCTTTTAATGCCATTTTCCATCATCAGCGTACTGCACCATAATGACCGTCATCAGATAATACTGTACTTATGAATAAATATAGTTGTTAAATGATTAAGAGGTTTTGAAGCATGTATTTCGAAATTTCTATTATTGCTAAAATAACCGGAGAAAGATCATTTTCTGCACTGTAACCTGTAAAAACTTGTTTACTTTTATATACATTTAAAGTTCAGTCCAGTTACAACACGTGTCGTGAACAGAAGAGTTGTGCTAACAAACAGTGTGAAACTAAAAAAGGTATACTTAAAAAATAATAAATTTCCTCCTTTTGAATACATACCAACATTACCTAGGTCATACCCCTATATATATTTAAAAATATATATATCACTTATCATAACAAACACCCTCCTAAACCAAAATAACCTAAATATCACATTCCATATACTACTGACAACTGGTGCGACATCTACCGACAGGTAGCTGTGGCTACCAAACCATCTACACAGTAGATGGTTAACAGAACGAGTGGCGGACAGCGCTACACCTGCCGGAAAAGAGCGGATACACTATCGCCCATTTACAGAGCTAAATGGTTTGCGTCCTAGACGATCTCGCTCTGGAAGATGGCACTACAGGCTACACCAGGTAATAACAACAACCTAAATCAAAATAATCAAACATACTCTAACATAACTAAAATGCCAACAAACCAAAACATATATCCTAAAAAGGAACAAGCTATAATCCTAAATTCTCTAACTGAAATCCCTATTAAAGAATACGTAATCGCATTAGGTGAAAAAATTAAACCAGAAAACATCACTCACGTTTCTCGCTTATCCAACCAAAGGATCTGCATATATTTAAAAAGCAAAGAAATAGTAGATGAACTTGTAAACAAACATAACAAAATTCAAGTCCAAAACACGATCACAGAAATACGACGATACATTACACCGGCAACAAGAGTAATGATAACAAACGTATGCCCATCAATACCTGACGAAATTATCTTAAAATCATTGCATTCACTCAATATCAAAACAATATCACCAATTAATAACCTACGAGCAGGATTCCAAGAACCAGAATATATGCACATTTTAAGCTTTAGGAGGCAAGTTTATGTTCCAGAAAACGAAAAACAAAAAATTCCTGAATCAATAGTCATCAACTATGAAAATACAGACCACAGAATTTTTCTAACAACAGAACTACCAACATGCAGCAAATGCAAACAAACTGGACATACTGAAAACAAATGTAAAAATCAAACCAACAATTCAAATAACGAAAATCAACCTCCCCAAAACATGATAATACACTCTTCCAACAACCAAACACCAATACAAACCAAACAACCTACCCAAATACCATATAATCCCTCCCCCCAACAATCACAACTTCTACAACAACAAAAGAATGCAAACAAACAAAAAACCGAGTCCCAAGAAGCAGTACCAGAAACAAACAAAGACACAAACAACCACACAGAAGTATCAGAAACAAATAAAGACAAAGAAACATCAGAAGAAACACAGACCTACTACAACTCTCATAATACGGAAAACAACGCATCCACCAAACAACGAATACCAATACTTCGACTCAAAAAAACAAATAGAAGCAAAACCCCTCCAGTACCAGAATCAACAAATAAAAGAAATGCACCATCCAACTCAGAAACTGAAGACAATAATAAAGACATACAAATAGAAGAACTACCTGAAAAACAACAGAAGAAAAAAATGAAATCTACGTCTACTAACATATCACAAAGCCAACTAACGAATCCATTAAGTAAAATAGAAGAATTAATAAAAACAAGTCAACATAAATACATTCTAAACTATGAACAGTTTATAGACATACTTGAAAATTCACAAGGTGCAAACTATGAACAAGTACATAATATGCTAAACGAACATACAGACGAACATGGAAAAGTTATAGATATGTTACGAGATATCCATACAAAAATAAAAGGTCATAAAATAAAATACAGAATAAGTAAAATCATCAAAAAACTAAAAAAATATGAGTCAAACAGAGACAAAGACAGTTTAAACAGTTCACTAGACAACCTATCGCAAATAACATCACAAGAAAAACAGTCAGAAATATCAAATGGAGAAGATGAAAACTCAGAATCAGAAACTAACTAAAATACCTAAAACAAAACAAATACTATCAAAATGACAATAATACAGTGGAATTGTAATGGCTTCTATACCCACCTACCTGAAATTAAAAAACTAATATACGATATAAATCCAACATATATCTGCATTCAGGAAACCAGACTACACCCCCACCATAATATAAACCTAAAGAACTATACAATTTATAGAAAAGATCGAATAAATGATGCAAACGCCAGTGGCGGAGTTGCCATTTTTAGTAAAAACACCCAACATACCCAACAAATCCATATACAATCAGAACTAGAAGTTATAGCCATAACAACTCTCATACCAAAAAAAATAACAATCTGTAATTTATACATCCCTCCAGACCACCGTACCACCAAAGAGGAATTAGAGAATATAATAGAACAACTAACCCCACCATTTATCATACTAGGAGATTTCAACAGTCATAACCCCCTATGGGGCTCCAGTAAAACCAACAGACGTGGCAAACTAGTCGAAGAAATCATAGATGACAAGATGATAATCCTCAACGATGGAACACCAACCCATCTATGTCCTAGAACTGGCACATTCACAAGCATTGACCTCTCCATATGTGATCCTAGAATTGCACACATCCTAAACTGGCAAGTCATTTCCTACCCTCACAACACTGGCCACTTCCCAATAAAAATAGACACCGCTCCGCTAACAACTGAAGTAAACGAAGTACATCCAATCTACCATAAATGGAATACTGAAAAAGCAAACTGGACACTTTTCAGGGAAATTTTAGAAACAAAAGACATAACAAATAATACAAATATTGACAATGCAGTTCAAAAACTCACAGAAGAAATAAGAAATGCAGCACTAATAACACTAGGACAAAAAAATCCAAGTCCCAAAAATAGGAAAGTCCCTTGGTGGAATGAAGCCTGCAAAATTGCTACTAAGAACAACAAAGCAGCCTTGTATCAATACCGAAAAACTCAAACGCAAGAAAACCTAATAAACCTAAAGCGTACCAGAGCATTGGCCAGAAGAACCATCCTATCAGCTAAAAAACAATCGTGGCAAGAATACGTATCCAAATTAAACGAATCTACAAACCCTAAAGAAGTCTGGAACAAAATTAGAAATATAAAAGGAACAAAAATTTACCAACAGACACCAACATTAATAAATAACGATAAAATATGCTCGACACCACAAGAAATAGCTGAAATACTTGCAAAGACTTTCGAACAAAACTCGAGTGACAACATGTACAATAATAATTTTCTAATACATAAAGCAGAAGAAGAACAATATATAATAGAACCAGAAGAAAACAACAGGTCAAGCATAAATAGTCCGATAACAAAAAATGAACTAACATACACCATAGAAAATTTAAAATGCAACAGTAGCCCGGGACCAGACCAAATAACTTATGAAATAATAAAGCAACTACCAGAAAATATATTAAACCACCTCCTGAAAATATATAACAAAATATGGATGCAAAATGTATACCCGCTAGCATGGAAAGAAGTTCTTACCATACCCATACCAAAACCAGGAAAAGATAAATCAATTCCGTCAAACTACAGACCTATCTGCCTCTCAAACACATTGAGCAAAGTGCTTCAAAAAATCATAAACCGAAGACTCCAATGGTTCTTAGAATCCAACAATATATTACAGAAATCACAAAGTGGATTCAGAAATGGAAGATCGACCCTAGACCAAATTGTAACACTAACCACAGAAATCGAATACGCATTTTCAAACAAACAAGATATGATAGCCATATTTTTTGACTTGGAAAAGGCGTATGACACCACATGGAAATATAAAATCCTTAAAAACATGCAAGAATACGGTCTAGATGGAAATATTCTTCTATACACACAAAATTTTCTAAGTGATCGAAGATTTAAAGTTAAAACTAACGGATATCTATCCGAATCAAGACAGCAAAAAAATGGAATCCCGCAAGGAGAAATTCTTAGCGTCACGCTATTTCTACTGGCCATCAACCAAATTACATCCTTCATACCAACACAAGTCAACATTGCACTATTCGCCGATGACCTTGTTGTCTACATTAAAAACAAAAATCTAAACACTATCCAAAACAAACTACAACAAACTATAAACAATCTAGAAATTTGGACAAGTCAAACAGGATTCAACTTCTCACAATCGAAAACAAAATGCATACACTTTACAAGAAAACGAAAAATACATTACAAACCTAGATTGAAGATAAATAACACGGAAATTGAATACACAAACTCATTGAAATTCCTAGGAATAACTTTACACTATAAACTAAACTGGAAACCACACATACAAAATCTCAAAAAGGAATGTTCACAACGTATCAATCTACTAAAAGCACTAAGACACCAAAAGTGGGGAGCACAAAAAGAAACAATATTAAAACTATATAGATCACTAATTCGATCAAAGCTGGATTATGGCTGTATCGCATACGCCACTACTAACAAAACCAATCTGGAAATCCTCGACCGAATAGCACACCAGTCAATAAGAATAGCGTCCGGTGCTTTTCGTACTAGTCCTACCAAATCCCTTCTAAACGAAGCAGGCGAACAAGCGCTAGAATACCGAAGAACCCAAATAATAATATCCTATATCCTAAAACTACAAGCAAACCCAAACAATCCAGCCTATAAACAAATATTTAAAAGAAACACAGAATCAATAAAACACCATACCCCCATACAACAATATATAAATACCTCACTTGAAAAAATCAACTACACCATTCCGAAAATACACCCCAAAACATACAGCGACACTCCCCCCTGGAAAATAAATATACCACCACTAATCCTGGACCTCCTACGATTCCAAAAACCAGAAACGTCCCCTCAAGTATACCAAATCGAATTTCAACAAATCAAAAACAAATTCCAAGACTTCCACTTTATCTACACAGACGGATCTAAGATAGAGAACAACACTGGAGCAGCCATAGTAGAAGGAGATAACACAATCAAAATTCGCCTACCAAGCAATACCAGCTCCTACACAGCAGAACTAGTCGCAATAAAAACAGCAATAAACTACATTAATACACAACTAGAACAAAATACAAACAGTGCAATTTGCTGCGACTCCATCAGCGCCCTCTATAAAATAAAACAGACATACCCACAAGACCCGATAACCCAAGAAATACAAGAAGAGCTGTACACTGCAGAAAGAAACCAAAAGAATATAGTACTTATATGGATACCTTCCCACGTAGGATTACAAGGTAATGAAAATGCAGACCGGGCAGCGAAACAAGCAGCGGAAGAAACCTCACCACTCGCCACACCACTACCAATCTGGGATGCAAAAAACACCTTAAAAAATGCAATTAAAAAGAAATGGCAAGAAGAGTGGACAAATCAAGAAAGAAACAACAACAAATTACGAGAAATTAAGGAAGACACAACAAACTGGCAAACACACAGAACAAGAAGAGACCAAATCACACTAACCAGGCTTAGATTAGGCCACACATTGATCACACACAAACACATATTCGAAAAAACAGAACCACCAACATGCTGCAATACACTCTTAACCGTAAAACACTTATTACTAGAATGTACACAACACACTCAAGCAAGACAAAAACATAAAATACCCAATACACTAAAACAAGCCCTAGCAAATATACCAGACACAGAAGAAAACATAATAAACTACCTAAACGAAATACAAATCACAAACAAAATATAAATATTAAATGTAAATAATAATATTGTATCTATATAATAATAATTATGTACATTAATGCATCGGTCCTAATAGCCTGAGACGCTGAAGGACGATAAACTAATAAATTAAAAAAAAAAAAAAAAAAAAGTTCAGTCCCTGTATCAAAACGATTAGGTCACATGCGGACGAGGTTATCATAGATACGATGAAATATAGCTATCTTTTTTATTAATATTATTCGTACCTATGTGAACGGCATTAACGTATGTCTTAACAAAAAAAGACACACGTTTCATGTTTTTTCACGTTTTATCACATTTATTATTTTAATGAAAACGTATGACAATTCTTACTAATACGAAAATTTATACTTACTTTGTTTATAACATAAAAATAGAGACCTATGGTCATGATTTTGTTATTTCTACGCCTGTCATTTCTAAGTTTGTGACAGTTTTGATACATAAATACAAACTGAGAAGTAAGAAATGTCTAGAAAAATTTTGGGTAATCAAATGCAGAAATGCGTTTGTCAACTTTATGATTATTTTGTGCTTGAGTTAGAGAATGGAGCATCTTTAATTAATTTAACTATAGTACAAGAGGTAATGTGTATTGTATTTTGTATTTTCATATATTATTTATTTATATATATAATAATAATAAATATACAGTGTATATTCTTTTGAGTTTTATTTTATAAAATTAAATATTTCAATAATGTAGGTAATATTTTTCGTGTGTTATGGACCCAGTTCTAAATCTTTTAAGTTGGATGAATCGATCTCAAGTCAAAAAATAATCTAATTAAATATAACTCGAGAGTTCGATAAACTAGAAAATAATTCTCCAGTATCTTTCTCAAACTTGTTGCCATTTGGCAATAGCTACTCAAGCCCTACGGGCTTTCGTGACTATTGCCTGGCAACAAGTTTTCGAAAGATGTGTCAAATTATTTTTAATTTATTCTCACTCTCTTGTTATATTATTACTGAAAATTAATTTGAATTGTGACTTGTCACAAAAAATAATTGTTTGATTTGCGAATTGTGATTTAATTTCTTTTGTTCGTGATTTTGCTCAGCTCTACACATCCTTATAAACACGCATTCGAGCATTTCCGAATACATTCACGTTCCTATCTTATAATTACCAAATTAATATGTGCGGTATCATTATACCTCAAGCTCAAAAGCTCAAGCATGCTAGTTGGTACACAATTAGCGTGCTGAAAAATAAAAACAACACTCTGAAATTCCATTACAGTGAATATGCATGAGGAGATTTGTCAACGGCGCATGCGTGGTGTTTATCTCTTGTTTTACTGCGTATTTAGCATCGTTATCAGTATTACCCC
Organism: Pterostichus madidus; assembly: GCA_911728475.2. NCBI lineage: Eukaryota > Metazoa > Arthropoda > Insecta > Coleoptera > Carabidae > Pterostichus > Pterostichus madidus. The sequence goes on from OU452318.1 coordinate 11,573,159, forward strand.
CTGTTCCGCTCCCCTGTGATGGTGCTGCAGGATAACTGATGCTTTGTGGTGTAAAACTTGGTTTACGGGATTTTGGTTAATTGGATTTTTTATCGTATTTATAATATTTATGAACGGAATTGCTTCTATCACATTAACATAAGCAGTAAATAACTAGGTACCAACAAGCAGTATTATTAGGACATTGCGACGTAGCCTGAAGCTGTGGATTATATTTGTAATACAGTCTCATATGCTAATGAGGATGAAATAAAAAAGTTTGTATTTTATATACATATGAAAATAAACTGGCAGAAAAACAAAATTTAAATTAGGTATAGAATATAAGAGTTGGACGGAGCGATAGAGATAATCGTCCCCGTTCCCGTCTTCTAGAAAAGTTTACAGAACTTTTTGTTTTTGTTTTTCACATCTATGAAACATCTATATGGCCAGTGTAGCAACAAAACTTAAATTTCAAACTTGGTTTAAGTAAATAAAAGTAGGTAAATCAAAATTTCATGTTACAGGCTGACCACAAAAAAATGATCTATTTTGAAAGTTAATCACGCTTCACAGCAGTTAGCACTTGGATGGGTGACCGTCCAACAACTCAAGTAGGCAAAACCACATTGCGACTCGGTAAGTCCAGCCATCTCGTAAATGATTATGATAGAGGTCGGCAAAAATATCCGATATCCGAATCCGATCCGATCCGATAATAAATAATTGAAAAATATACAAATCAAGCAATGGTGTAACTACAATCAGACAGTAGAAAGTTATATAGGTAACCATGGGACTGTGTTTATAGTTAGACTTCCACCTAAGGAATGGCGCTAATAGTCTTTATGTGAAGACATCCCTTTTAGGTAACTTCAATATCGGCAATCATTGGTTACTAGATTGTTCCTGTAGTTGTCATTTGTATATATTTCAAATTTTTCAATCTGTCAAATATCCAATTAATTTTTATTTGTGAAATAATTTCATATAAATAATGTCATCAACTAATATGAATTGTGTAAAAAACTGCACTGCTACTGGCAAGTAAGTGATCATATAATAAATAATATTTAGATGAGGAAGTCATGATATATTTTCAAGTTCACATAGATTGGATAAAACTGCGATTGAAACAGTTCAAATTATATATAAAATGTATACACGAGGATATTTTAATAAATGTTTATATAGTATTTATAATTTTTTGTTTTATGTAGATTAAATCAATATAAAATAATAATAAAAATGAGAAGCTGCCTAAATATGCATATCGGGTTGCCTATATACGCGACTATAGTTAGATTTCCACTATTCAGATGGCGCAAAATACAGTCCCAGTGCGTAACATGGTAGTTTCTTATCTACGAGTATAGTAGTATATTATGATCTGTGACTACAATAATATTAAAATTAATAAAATTTAACCACAAACAACGAAACAATGTTATACAGAACAATATATTCAATTATTTTCTATCTAAAGCACTCATCTTTCAGCCAGATATACATAAAATACATATAAATTTAACATACATTTTTCTCAGTTATTTTGTTATATTAGAATGTGATATGTTTATATCGTTGAATTCATAAAAAAATACTCTATCGAATAACCTAAAAAAAGATATGTTCCCATTTAAAATAAGAAGGTTGTGTCCCGTATTTTGAGAACCACCGGTCGAAAAGAATTTTTTTTGCTCATTGTAATTGGGGCGCTTTGCTAATTTAACCAATCTCGTAGCTTTTATTGTTCTTGAGATAGCAATGGTGGCACACTTAAATGGAACATTCTGTATATTTTTTTAAATAAATAAATATATCATCACGCCTTCTACCCATTGCTGGGTGTGGCACTCTGCTAAAGCAGATCTCGGTAAGTGATATATTTTGCGCGAGAAGTGCGGTTACCAGTCGTCAAATCACGGCCCCCAAACATGTTAGTGGTGGAGGAGCCACAGGGATAGCTTTTTCAAATTATGAAAATTTGTCGCCTGTGGGAATCGAACCAGGGACCTCAGGATCCACAGGCCGACTTCATACCACTGTGCTAGCCATCCCGTATATTTTTTTAAATCTAAATAAAAAATAACAACTTAATTATTACCAATTTTGCAACTTTTATAATCCTTTTTACTTACGTATATTGAATTTTTTGTGACCTAAATTTCGAATTTTAATTATATATTTACGTATGTATGTATTTTCTAAAGCCGTAAATTTATTCTATAAAATTCAAAAGACGCTAAATCGAATTTACAATTAATTCAATTTCGATTCGTTTGAAGTAAAGACAAGCTACCCTATTCTGTAATTCGATCATTATCAGTTATTGATCCCTAAGTTAATGATTACTCTTATTTTTTATTATTAATCTTCCAATTACCACCGTTTCGATATTCTGTGATCAAAATAATTTATTCTGTAACTTCTAATTATTTTTATGCATTTTGCTTTCGTAGAAAACTGGCAATATAAAAAAATATTATTTTTAACCACACTTTTTACGGATCTGTTAATGTGCTGTCATTATATTATTTTTTATAATAACAGCTACGTATATTGATAAACAAAATGCATGAATATAACATAAAAATGTCATGGTAAATTATTCTGGTCTCAGAATACCGAAAGTGTGATCATTTATAAAATAACTGTAACAGTGCGGTGTGTGGATCGGTGATTCTCGGTAAGGATGATTCACCACGGGGTGATAAGGCGAGATCACCGATCCATACGCAAAAGTGCAGCAGTCGAGAGTTGGACGTGATAGTTGACAGAAATGTCATCAGTTGGTTTTATTTTTTTTGTTTTTAGTTATAATAAAATTATCTTATTAACCAAAAGAGAATTAAGTGTATTTTTTTCAATTGAACCATAACATTATAATCATCAAGAAGACATCGCAAAGGTCAGGCACGGGTGAGTACCAATACTCGATACGCTCCCACCCGCTTCCCGCAAAAAGTAGATGTGGGGTTTTCCTCGGCATCTTTTCCTGTCCCACATCTACCTGATTATATAACGATGAAAAATAAAAATTATCATAAACTTATCGATCATTAACAGATAATGATACTGTTACAGAATATCGGGAAATATTTATTTTACACTCATTCAATTTAACAACAATTAAAAATCAACTTACATGTGCTTTAACTAAAATATCTTGCAATTCGAGAGCCTCCGTACTGCCAACTAGATGCTTCAACATTTGACGAGAGGGTGAGACCAATACTTTACAATTGCTGTTTTTTTAAAAATAATTTAAGACCAAATATTCTCAAAACTTGCTTTCAAGAGCTATTCTCGACTTAAGGAAATGCATGTTTTTATACAAAAATTGTTACAATAACTTCTTGCGCGCTAAATGATCGGACAAAATCTTTTTAGAATTACATACAAAACATACGTAACAAGAAAATAATAGTTAAATTATGTTTTGTGTAATATGTAAATTGTGCCCCTTTACAGGAAGCAAATTGTTTGAAAAAGGGAGGAATGTAACAAGTCAAAGTCAGCACATTCTTAGTGAATACAATTAAGTAAAGTAGAGCATGTTGTAATGAGGTCAAGTATTCTAAATAATATTGTTTGACGTAAGTAGCTAACTATTTGCTGACTTAGTACTTTTGTAATTAGATATATAGTAGTCAGTTATAGTGACAGTCAGAGATAGTCAATACGAGAGAGTGATGAAGAGTCATTCAGAGTGATGACGAGTGATTCAGAGTACAGTAGTTGTTAGAGTTCAGTAGGAACTCGACAACATCAACCATGTAGTAAGTGTGAATAAATCTTTGTTATTTGTTGAACCAAATTGTAAGTACAAACTTATTTACAACAACCCTAGTACTTGTCCTTTCTCCGGTCTGACAAGAACCCATATAAATTATTTGTTAATTCTCCTTTAAATAAGGGCGGCTTACACATAGACTGACAACCATTTATCTTGTGTAGAAAATACTCAAAACCTGATCAAATCATAACAATCGAATACGGCTTTAATACATCGCTAAATACAAAGTGGGTATTCTCATTTAGTAATTTAAATAAAAAATTTCTTCTAATCTAGAATATGTTATATGAAACAATTCAAATGCAGGACTGCTGTACATATCAATTCCCCTTTGCATCCAACCTCCCGGTGTGCGGGGCGAGTTATCAATATGCCGGGCAGCGAACCATAGGTTGCCGGTGTCTGCTGAAAGGCGGGCTCGGGCTCCGGAGCATGGGACGCATATTACATACGTAAGACATGTGATGCTGCTGAGGTGTAATATATAGTGTTTGGAGTAGAGGCTCGCAGTATTGATTTGCAGTTGTGTCCAGTACTAGTTTTTGTTTTCGAATGTTACATTTGTATGAGATGCATGTTTATTTGATAAAGGACGATATATCCTTTGACAATTGTGTTTGTAAAGTTAGAATTGCTGCAAAGCAGAGTATTCTCTTCAATCCAAACTTAATTAATACTAATGCTATTTGTATATAAAATAACTTGAATTATTTGTAACAATAACATTGACGGTAATTTATATTTTCTTAAGCAGATTTGTAATACTGAAGATAATTTTTATTTCTTTATGAATTTTAACGCTAGGCTGCACAGCTAAAAAAATATACGGCTTAACAAGTTCTGAATCCATGAAGCTCGTTAGATAGTTTAATTAAATTTTGATGTAAAATATGTTTTTATTCAACTTTTTAGAAAAAATAATAATGCATGTAATAAAGTTCTACTTGTAAGTTCTTAAATATAAAATTAATAAGAAGAATAAAAGTCGGCGGTACGACAGTGTGGTTAACGTGATAGTGTTGTGATTACTAATGTTAAGCACACTTCACAGCTGTTAGAACTTGAATCGGTGACCGTCCAATGAGTCAAGTAGACAAAATCACATTGCGGCTCGGTGAGTTCGGCCATCTCGACACCCGAAAAGGTAAAAGAGATCTAAAAGATTACGGAACGAAAAAAGAAGAATAAGTATAAAATGAAATAATAACATAAATTGTAATTAAACTAAAACGCATGAAAAACATTTTTAAATAGTAATAAAATATTAAATTAAATATTGTACCACGACTTTAAACAACCAATAGCATTTCATTATTTGTCCACGCTGACAAGGAAACGAGTGAATTAATGAGTGATAATTGTCCTAGTGTAATTACCGGGATAATTTTCTGTATAAAAATTAACAGTTTTATGCTAGATTGCAAGAAAAAAATAAAGAGCTCTTTACTTAAAGAATTATTTATCTAGGCAACAGTATTAATAGCGATTTTCTAAAATTTGTTGAACCGTTAGTTGTTAATGAACCGATAAAACTTTCTTGCAATACAGCATAACTCTAATGTTTTGTAGTTACCTAACAAATGAATATAATATTATAAGCATGTTAAAACGTGAATTTTGTAAAAAATTTGGTTTGTTTTCGTGGGGCAATAGTCTTAACGATTATAACACATGGGGTAATGGCTCAGCGGTATCAAGTGGACCTGTGGATCCAAAGAGCCCTGGTTTGATCCCCACAGCCGACAAAACATTTTCACCAATTTAAAATTACCCCTGTGGCTTCCCCACCACTAACATCTTTGGGGGCCGTGATTAGACAACTGGTAACCGCACTTTACGCGCATAAATATATCACTTACTGAGATCTGCTTCGGCAGTGTGCCACACCCAGTAATGGGTAAAAGGCGTGATGATATATTTATTTATATTTATGTATTTTATTGAATATTCCCAGTCTTTTTTTCTCGCTAGTCACACGGACTTTTGTTGCTCAAAAAAAATATCGGTAATATTCAATGAACTAGTTTTATTATATGTGAAATTATTTATAAATTCTAATACTATGTCCGTTACACATATTATTTTTACATTAAAAATAAAAAGTCCGCGATGTGTAAACATGAGATAATTGTGCTTTTAAATAAAATTTCAATAAATTTTTCTCATAATCTGTTAAAATATATGTTATTTGCGGCATACTTTCAACAATATTAATAGGATAGAAAGATCAGAAAATACTCTGCACTTCAGGATTTGTACCACTTCATCCCTTTTGGTGTTGAAACCTTTGATTCGCTTGGACCAGCTGCAGAATTGTTTTTGGCCAAGTTGGGAAAATTAATTCTTTCTCAAACTTTAGAAAAACGTTCGTCAGAGTACCTGAGACAACGAATAAGTATTGATTTGCAACGGGGAAATGCTGCATCAGTAATGGGTACTCTGCCAAATCAGAAGGCTTTGGATGAAATTTTTTATATTTTGGGAAGAGATCATTCATCCAACCTTACTTAATTTATTTGTTCTTCTATTTTATTATTATTATTATTATTATTATTGTTATCTAGTTTGTTATTTATACTCATATTTTATGTATATTTAATTAAATGGTATTTATGTACAAATCGATTTAATTATTAGCCGCGCCTCCGAAGCCCGGGAGGTGCATCCTAAGGTTAAAGATACGTAATTTATTAAGCAAAATTTGATATTCATATTATAACCTTAATTACATAAAATCTATAATTACGGTTTTACATCTGTAAACAAAACTCTAATTAATTACTAAAGCTTAGTGAGAACAGACCTAACTCATTTTCTTTTTTAACTTGTTTGCAACTTGTTTCAAAAACAATTCTAATTCATAATAATCATCACTATTAGCTGAAAAATAAAATACAGTTTGAGATTTTGTACTCAGAAATTGAAAAAAAGTTTTCTAGTTTTACATAACAATGAATATTGAAAATGAAAATATTATAAATAAATTAAATAAATAAATATATCATCACGCCTTCTACCCATTACTGGGTGTGGCACTCAACCGAAGCAGATCTCGGTAAGTGATATATTTATGCGCGTGAAGTGCTGTTGCCAGCCGTTAAATCACGGCATCCAAAGATGTTAGTGGAGCCACAGGAGTAATAATAATGTGGTGAAAATGTTTGTCGGTGACAGAAATTACTAGGTTTCTCAAATTAACTAATCCACTTTAGATTAAACATACGTAGTTTATTAGAAACACAACATATTTTCAAGATACTAGACGGAGAAAATACAACGTAGTCACCTTTCTATAGCAAGTGCACACAGTATATATTTTGGGCGTGGATAGGTAGCAGCACTATACAGTTCAGTTTTTAAAACGAAAAGCTTCCCTGTCGCCATCTCGCGTGACACGTCGTACATATATTTCGTTCGATAATATAGATTTCATGAAGACATTCGATTTCTCATTCTCACAGTCGGTAGTGGGAATCTAATCAGGGTTCTCAGGATCCACAGGCCAACACGATACCACTGTGCCACCTGCTCCATATTATATACCAGAAAATATAAAAATTTTGATCAAAGTATCTCTCACATAAATAATTTGTATGTTTAGAATAGGAAAGATATGCTAAATCGTATATTTTATTTTATTTTGGCATCATAAACTTGTTTATTGGATCTCAAAAGCGGGCGTAATTTGACTATTATAGATCTAGGGCGTATAAAGTTGCCAAGCAACAGCTATTTAAATAAATCGAAATCGTGATTTATGGATAAATGCCAAACAACACAATAAATTCGTATTGTTTTTCGTAAAATTTTTTCGATATCTACGGTACTAATTTTCCATGTGCATATTTTCAAATACATTATATCTTTGGAATAGTTATTGTTGTTTTTTTTGTTCGTGTTGTTACTATATTGTTTAAACAAACAATATAGTAACAACCCGAACAAAAACACCGACAATCTATGCATAGAAACAACAGCATACTTAAAATTAACAACTCTAGAATAACAATAACGAATACCTGGAGACTTAATCATTTAATTTTAAACACCAGAATAAAACAAAACCGCGGGCATAATCAAGATGATAGCACTTGAGAAATTGAAAGCGTCGAGCTTTAAACATTTAATCAATACTATAATTTTTTATTATTTCCTTGATACATAAATAACTAATAATGCAAAAATGCCCGCTAACTAAATATTCTATATGTTTGCCTTTGTATTATTTAATTGCTATCAAGCAGTTTGCGATTTTTGTCGGTAGATGGTACTACTGGATGTTCCATAGCTCTCATGTCATGATACCGGTGTACATATTCTTAATATCCGTCAGTACAGCCTAAACAGTATCACAGTTAACTAGCCCCTAGTTGGTCCAGTTGGAAAGTTGATCGCACCATACTGATGAGCTCCCACAGAGCGAAACGCGTCTATGGTTAAAGCTGAACTGACCAGCCGTTTAAGCCGTAATAAGTTGATTCAAATGTGTTGTAATTTTTTATGGAACTTTGACAAGTGTTTGAATTTTTTTTTCCTATTTTTCGTATTTATTAAGATTCAGTTCCACATCGCAATTGACATTTTGTCTTTGTATTATTTAATTGCTGTCAAGCAGTTTGCGATTTTTGTCGGTAGATGACACCACTGGGTACTCCGTAGCTCTCATGTCATGATACCGGTGTACATATTATTAACATCCGTCAGTTTATTCTATATGTTATTGGCATAGTATAAATTATAAAAATATAAAATCAATGTAATGTACAAAATTTTAAATGGAAAAATTTTATTATTTATATTTACATACAAGTAAATTTTTTGCAGAGTAACGCTCCCTTCCTTTCTTATATTTATGTTTCGTTTTCAGTTCTTACAACTATCTAACTGCAATTGTGTTGAATTTTCTTTGAAAACAAGCGCAGGTTGTCGCTGTCTTCCTTTTTATTATTTATAGATTTGTTGTTACAGAAGTAAGTCTAAGTGACTTGTGATATTTCGAGCTTGTGAACAGAAAAAGATTTATGTAAGTATATAGGAGTGATTGGATGGATTTGATTAAAGGTTGGTTGTGTGACGAAAGATTTCTAGTGTCTAATCAGTGTTACCAGTATCAAACTGTTATTCACTAGATCATATAATTAAAACCACCAGATTTTCACTAAACCTTCAATCTTCATACAAAAACATGATTTTCAGATTACACTAAAATGTTTTAGCTTCGCTATATCTGATACTTCATTATTATACCCAAAAACGCAGAGCAGGTGCTAGAAACCACTGTTTTTTCTTTAATATAACTTCTTCTAGGGTTCACTACTTAAGAAAACAGTATTTAAATTATAAATATTTTAATGAATATAGTACCATTTATAAACGCAGAATAATAAAAAATATAAAGAAACATATAATTTGTATAAATAAATAACCTATGTGAAGTAAAACCTTGTTAAATATCCTCAGATAATAGGGATTCAGTTTCATTAATGGTATCATTTGAATCAGTCGCCGCCTCATCCTCGTATGTTAAATAATTTCCTATTTTATGTAAAACTTCTTTCGATAAATCAAAATTGATACAACATTTATCAAATCTATTTAACCCTGGTCTAAAATTGCATTTAGTACAGACAATTTCGTTCGATTTCTTAATTTATTTTTAATCAAGTCGTTCGGTCGACACGACGACGGCAAGAGTCAAAATAGCAAGAGTCAAAATATCTGTCTGACCGAACTACTTATTAACAGTTAACATTAGACCTAACCTGAATCGTCAAACCGAAAGTATTACTTGCGTTCGGTTTTCAAGTGTGTTCCCCGTATTTTCAAGTCGTTTTGATACACACATAACATATTAGCCAGGTCACGATGCGAGTCCGGTTGTTTTTATACGTTTTTTCAATGATATTCGTGGGCGCGGAACCGTTTTTGTCAAATTCGCTTGTCTTCAGATTTTGTCTATCACAAAAAGTCGCCGCGGAGGGCAGCACCTGACGGGTCTTTTAATTGTCACGAGTGAGTTTAGCGTAACTACTGCTTAAATTTTATTTTCGTTGCACAGATTAATTTTAGGTCATTGTTAGTTAATACTAGGATATTAGAACTAATTATTTTATGACTAAAAAAAATTCATGTGAATTCTAGTGACATTTAGTAGAATTTAGTGATTTTCACTGTCAGTCGTGGATTTTACTTGTAGGTTATTTACATAATAGCTGTCAGAATCGTAAGTTTCATCATATTTTCTTGTTATGTTATTTAAGTTATAAATTAGAAATATTTTAATAATGGTAAGTCAAAAATAACTACAATGTAAAATATATGTTTTATTAATTTAGATATTTTTATAGATGGCTAAAAAAAGATCAAGCCAACCAAATTATACCAATGAAAAAAATGACATTTTAAACATTATTGAATCATACAAATCCATAATCTATATATATAAAAATTAATGTTTGTTTGTCTGTTTGTTTGTTTGTCCCTTATGCGTTCTTATACCATTCATCCGATTGCGATGAAATTTTGCTAAGTTGTTCAGTGCACGCCCGCGAAGGTTCCTAACTTAGCACACGTCCAATCCGCCATCTTGAAACAAAATGGCGGCTAGCTATCTTGAAAAGTACTGCTCTGATTCGATTCAAATTTGGTATAGACATAGACGAGAACCAATCTTAATATATAGGTATAATAAAGATTCAGTCCGCCATCTTGAAACAAAATGGCGGCTAGCTATCTTGAAAAGTACTGCACTGATTCGATTCAAATTTGGTATAGACATAGACGAGAACCAATCTTAATATATAGGTATAATGAAAATTCAGTCCGCCATCTTTAAACAAAATGGCCGCTTGCTATCCTGAAAAGTACTACACTGATTCGATTCAAATTTAGTATAGACATAGACGGGAACCAATCTTAACATATAGGTCTAATAAAACTTCAGTCCGCCGTCTTGAAACAAAATGGCTGCTAGCTATTCTGAAAACTACTGCACTGATTGGATTCACATTTGGTATAGACATAGACGGGAACCAATCCTAACATATTAGTATAATAAAGCTTCAGTCTATAATCTTGAAACAAAATGGCCGCTAGCTATTCTGAAAACTACTGCACTGATTGGATTCAAATTTGGTATAGACATAGACGGGAACCAATCTTAACATATTGGTATAATAAAGCTTCAGTCTACCATCTTGAAACAAAATGGCCGCTAGCTATTCTGAAAACTACGGCACTGATTGGATTCAAATTTGGTATAGACATAGACGGGAACCAATCTTAACATATTGGTATAATAAAGCTTCAGTCTACCATCTTGAAACAAAATGGCCGCTAGCTATTCTGAAAACTACGGCACTGATTGGATTCAAATTTGGTATAGACATAGACGGGAACCAATCTTAACATATTAGTATAATAAAGCTTCAGTCTACCATCTTGAAACAAAATGGCCGCTAGCTATTCTGAAAACTACTGCACTGATTGGATTCAAATTTGGTATAGACATAGACGGGAACCAATCCTAACATATTAGTATAATAAAGCTTCAGTCTATAATCTTGAAACAAAATGGCCGCTAGCTATTCTGAAAACTACTGCACTGATTGGATTCAAATTTGGTATAGAGATAGACGGGAACCAATCTTAACATATTGGTATAATAAAGCTTCAGTCCGCCATCTTGAAACAATATGGCCGCTAGCTATCCTGAAAAGTACTGCACTGATTCGATTCAAATTTGGTAGACATAGAACGAAACCAATCTTAACATATTGGTATAATAAAGCTTAATTTCGCCATCTTTAAACAAAATGGCCGCTAGCTATCTTGAAAAGTACTGCACTGATTCGATTCTTATTTTGTACGGACATAGACGGGAACCAATCTTAATATATAGGTATAATATAACTTCAGTCCGCCATCTTAAAACAAAATGGCTGCTAGCTATCCTAAAAAGTACTGTACTGATTCGATTCTTATTTTGTACAGACATAGACAGGAACCAATCTTAATATATAGGTATAATAAAACTTCAGTCCGCCATCTTAAAACAAAATGGGCCACTAGCTATCCTGAAAAGTACTATACTGATTCGATTCAAATTTGGTGTAAGCATAGACGGGAACCAATCTTAACATATAGGTATAATAAAGCTTCAATCCGCCGTCTTGAAACAAAATGGCCGCTAACTATCCTAAAAAGTACTGCACTGATTCGATTTAAATTTGGTATAGGTACAGACGAAAACTAATCTTAACATATAGGTATAACAAAGCTTCAGTCCTATGCCTTTCGAATTCAGACGTTTGCAGTTTCCGGTACGACTCGCATTTGCAATGACCGTCAACAAAGTACTGGGACAGTCGCTACAAGTGTGTGGACTAAACTCACATGGACAGCTGAACACAAACACTTTCTTTGAGTTGCAATGAAACGCATGCGGGGTACTCGCATTAAATTGTAGACCACGCGAACGAAGTCGCGGGTAATAGCTAGTTTTAAATAAAAAAACTGATCATACCACATGGAAATATATAAAGAGACAGTGTGGGAAAATATTGAGAAAAATTTCAATGCAATATCTCCTACTGGTTAATATAACAATTTTTAATTAATACCACACAATTTTAAAATATCGATTTGTTTTAAGGTGTATATCGATCTGCAGATCAACTAAAAACTTATTTTAATAATATTAAAAAAAAAAAAACTAAAAATAATGCTGTAGATAAAGAAAAGCAGGGTTTTTAACTAAAAATTAAGAATCCCAATTTATAATGTCAACACCACACGGTGGTATGGTATTTGAAAATTCATTAGACCAACAATCTGTTAACAATTCATGATATTTATATCATAATAGGTATAAAACACTTAATTTGATTAAATTTTTATATTTTTTTGAGCGTCAGTTTCCCCACTCGACAACCGTAGTAGTAGTAGCACTACCTTAAGTATTTGATACGAGCAATTTGACAAATGACCAGTCAAATACTAGGTCAATTGAACGAAGAGTATTTGACCAGTCAATTTCCATCCTTAATTACTATACAGGGGACCTACTGCTTATAGTAGAATCCGAACCACTCAGACATAATCGTTTTTTTATGTAAGTACGACTAGAATGAGATTTGAACGCACGACCTTTTACTTGCAAATTAAGAAACGCAAGTTTTACCTCGCTTTTATCCACTTGGCAACGATTGCCTATTATATTAAATTAATAAAGTTTTTTAGTTTTTAAGTGTACATAAACAAACACAATGAACGTATAATATTCTTTTATATAGCCAGTAAAATGAGTAAAATGAAGAATAAAAATTAGCGTAAAAGTTCGTATCCCATTAAGTTGTTATGATTAAGCTGAAGGTATGTTAGATACAATAAGGCAGCAGGAAGCGAGAGAGTATCTAAACTTAGTTTATTGTTTGCAGATGATAGGTAACTTCGAACTTTGAAAATATAAGCTTTAGTTTCCGCGTAGATACAATCAGAGTTATAACTTCTTGATAAGGGTCTTTCTCTCGCTCATTCACTAAAGCCTGTAATCTCTTTATCACGTAATAGATGGTTTCTTCTAAAAATAACCCGAGGAAAATGGAAATTTCTGCGAGTGCTGTTTCTTTCTGATGTCTACGATATCGAATCAAAATTGATCTGAAAGTTTACCCTCCATTAACATCTGTGGTAAGTAGTAAGTTCACATCTTAGGTACTCTTCATGATGGTCATATAATAATACGAGGTTCATCCGTAGAAGCGTGATAAACTAAAACAACTACCATTGATTAATAAGTATTTGTATATAGCAGTGATTTTCAAACTGTTGGTCGCGAAGACATTGATGGAGGGCCAACGGATGCTATTTACAAATTTGAAAAAACGTATTTGCAAAGGTTCATTCGGTTGCATGTTTTACTTAAATTTTAAGGATTACTTAAATGAAAAATATCAAATCGAATGTTTGACAGCAATGTTAAATAACCAAATATAAATTTATCTTAAAGCTACATTCACAAATCGAAATTAGTTTTTGTTTTATGTTTTATCTTTTAGTGTGTTTTTAGGTGCCATTCACAAATAGTTTTGCTTTTGTCGATTTTAGTTAGTAGTGACATCTATCATAAATTTTAGAAAATCGGTAATATAGTAAATGCAACTGTCATATGTGCTAAGTAACACATGCTGTCTTATGTTGTTTGTTTATTTTCGTATTTTGTGGAAGTGCAAGGTAAATTTTATCATAATAAGAAAGTAGGTATTAAAATCTTGTTTTTATTTTCATTCATTTTGACACTCGAATAAAAACAAACTTAGGTTATCGTCAATGCGAAGGATGATAGAAAGAGACAAGTATATATCACTACATCATTCTACGCTTCGTCCTATTGGTGTATTGCTAAGTATAAAACGTAAAACTAAAACATAAGTTTGGAGTTTGCAAACTTTTGTGTTAAAACCAAAACTATATACTGATTTGTGAATGGCTGCATAAGATTACATGTCTACAAGGTTATTAAAACAAAAAAGGAAAACATAAAACAAAAACTAATTTCGATTTGTGAATGTAGCTTTACCCACGAAAAATATTACCTACATTATTGAAATATTTAAATTTATAAAATAAAACTCAAAAGAATATACATTATATATGTATTATTATTATATATAAATAAATAATATATGAAAATACAAAATACAATGCACATTACCTCTTCCACTACAGTTAAATTAATTAAAGATTCTCCAGTCCCTAACTTCAGCGCAAAATAATTTGAAGATGACAAACGCATTTCTGCATTTGATTACCCAAAATTTTGCTAGCCATTTCTTATTTCTCAGTCTGTATTTATGTATCAAAAATATCACAAACTTAGAAATGACATGCGAGAAAATAACAAAATCATGACCATAGGTCTCTATTTTTATTTTATAAACAAATGTGAACAAAGTAAATATAAATTTTCGTATTAAACTCCATTCCCTGTATGAAAACGATTACGTCATATATGGACAAGGTTATCAGAGATACGATAAAATATAACTATCTTTTTTTTAATAACATTATTCGTACCTATGCGAATGGCATTAACATATATCTTAATAAGTAAAGACACACGTTTCATATTTTTTTACGGTCTATCACATTTATTATTTTAATGAAAACAAATTTTTCATAATTTGAAAAAGCTATCCCTGTGGCTCCTCCATCACTAACATGTTGGGGGCCGTGATTTGACGACTGGTAACCGCACTTCACGCGCAAAAATATATCACTTACCGAGATCTGCTTCAGCAGAGTGCCACACCCAGTAATGGGTAGAAGGCGTGATGATATATTTATTTATTTTATTTATGAAAACATATGACAGTTCTTACTAATACGAAAATTTATATTTACTTTGTTCACATTTGTTTATAAAATAAAAATAGAGACCTATGGTCATGATTTTGTTATTTTCTCCCCTGTCATTTCTAAGTTTGTGACATTTTTGATACATAAATAAAGACTGAGAAATAAGAAATGGCTTATAAAATTTTGGGTAATCAAATGCAGAAATGTGTTTGTCATTTTAACGATTATTTAGGGCTGGAGTTAGATAATGGAGGACCTTTAATTAATTTAACGGTAGTACAAGAGGTAATGTGCACTCTATTTTGTATTTTCATATATTATTTATTTATATTTAATAATAATACATAAAAAAAATTATATTTCTTTGAGTTTTATTTTACAAAATTACATATTTCAATAAGGTAAGTAATATATTTCGTGGGATAAGATAAATTTATATTTGGTTATTATTTAATATATGCAGTATTTGGTTTCATTTATAAACTAATTAAATTTGATACAGTAATAAATATTTTAATGACATTTAAATTTTAGGTTATGTTTTAAAAATGTCAATCCAATATCAATGTAAACGTTTTAAGTACAAAATCTTGAATCATATGGATACCGAATGTGACGTAATCGTTTTCATACAGGGAATGGAGTTTAGTAAGAATTGTCATACGTTTTCATTAAAATAATAAATATGATAGAACTTGAAAAAACATGAAACGTGTGTCGTTTCTTATTAAGACATACGTTAATGCCATTCACATTTTATTTTTATTTCAAAACGGTACTTACTTTAAAAACACGCCTTGTACTTTAATATTTTTACTATGGATGAGCTTGGTAGAGATTTATTAGCTTATCAATATTAGCCTTAATGTCAGTAAGGAGAAATATTAACTAGCCACGTTTAACATCTAAACTATTTCTCTGCACCCTCTTTGAAAAGCATTAGTCTAACCTTTGTAACACACATGGTGTGTGTTCCACCAAGTATAGTTTCGCGAAAGAATGTTAGATTACATGCTGTGCGATATCCAGCAAGATCTTAGACATTTTTGAAACGCTTTCAAAATCGCTTTCGTATTGTGTTAAAAGTTTAAAAGTATTTTTGGTTAATTGTCTTTTAAAGTTATGTGACGTTTTGCTGCAGTTGTATTTGAAAAGTAAAGAGTGACTTATTTATGGTTGTTTGTTAAGAAGCGAAGGCGATTTCGAGCGAGGTCAGTGTTCGTTAGTTTACAGGAATGGGCCTTTTCCAAGCACTAAAAATCCGTTGAAAAAGGCTTACGAAATTTCCGCACCCTTCAACTCTCGAAGTAATCTAGCAATCGCTGACCAATAATAGTGTGAAATTCAAATATTAACCAATGTGAAGTTAGTGTTAAGATGCTCAAGTGGGGGCTGGTGGGGGTGAATTCACCCATCGAGGGCTGATGTGTGAGTTACAGACATTGATCAAAACAGTTTTGCTAAGTTTGAGTTCGTCTTCAACAGTCTTTAAAGTTGTGAGTTGCAAATTTGTACTAAGTCTTTACTGTTGGTCAGATATAGTAAGATACTTTGAGTTGAGTCATTTGAGATTAGTAAGTTGAATTGAGTTAAGAAGTTGAAGTATCAAGTTTATTTGAGTTGAAGTCTAAACTGAGCCTTCATTTTAATTGTTGAGTAATACGAGTTGAGTTGCGGATTCTAAGTTCGATTAATTTATATTGCTTAATTTCTTTATTAAAGTATCAGTGTTGTAAAGCAGTGTCTACACAAATGACGCGTAAGTAATAATATTTTACTGTATTTTATTGAGACAAGAAAGTTAGTTCGAAACTATTATTATTAACTAATTGAGTTAGTTATTAGAGCAATCTGTTGTTGATCGTGTCCTTGAGAATAAGTTAATTAGATTCATTTTGTAACCTATTAATTGGAATTTATTTTTATTTTATTTATTTGTATTAAAATTGTTATTGTGTTGAGAATCTTGCGTGTCCTTTATTCCGTTAATCATCCTATCATTAAAGTTTTCTAAGCTGGTTGAGTTACGGTTTTCAAATTAAACTCGTCAGATTAGAGTTATAAAAGTTCTGTGGTGGCCGGCGGATTTACGCTACCCTTGGTCAATAATTGATTAATCATTTAATTTTTAGTTGATAATTTGGTCAAGTAAAATAAATACTAGTCAGTACTCATTGGCACTTAGTGCAGGGTAGCTGTTACACCTTTCACCAGAATAAACTATTAGAAATTCTGTGTGGAATAAACATTCTCCCAATTTTATTTAAATCAGAATATTTTTTATAATATATCAATCTTAAACTATCGAGAAAACAATTTAGACGATATTAAAAACCATGTTAGCGTCTAATCTGGTTATGAATCTGATTGTAAATAAATATTAATTAATTTATTTTCTTTTGAATATAAAGATTCCATGAATAGCTTTTCCAGTTTGGCATGTAAATTTTGTAAGATAGATTGTAGTTTTGAAATTTTAATGTATAAATCAAAGTCCCGAATGCAACTAATAATTTAATCAATAACTTAGTTCTTCGCAGCAAACACTGAATGATAAAATTTATTCCGACTGCAACCGAGATGAGAATATCTCTGAATTTAAATTCCACGTCTTGTTTTATTTATGACTGGAGATCTGTATGATAAAAGAGTAGCGATGTATATTCTCTGTATCACTCAGTTGTCTAGTTTAACGCGTATAAAAACAACTGTGGAAAAACAAAACAAACGTTTGTTTCTGTTTCTCGAGACGTCAGAACCGGAAATCGGAAATTTAATTCTGAAACAAAAACTAGAGGTCAGCTCTACAAAACGAACCGGCAACAATCAATAGAGTTAACAAAAAGATTTCCAATAACTCGTGTTTCTTTTCAGAGAATTGATGAAATACAATTACTTCGGACAATAATTACTGCCATACTCGATAAGCAATTAATCTAAACGGTATTCTGCAACGAATTTCCAGTTGTGAATCGATGGGGTCGCTACAATTGTTTGTATTTCCTGAACCTAATACCTGGTATAATTTAGTGGTCAACAAATAAAATGAAAAATAAATAAAATCATCACGCTATCTACCCATTTCTAGATGTGGCACTCTGCCGAAGTAGATCTCGGTAAATGATATATATTTATGCGCGTGAAGTGCGGTTATCAGCCATCAAATCACGGCCACCAAAGATTTTAATGGTGGGGGAGTCACAGGGGTAATTTTTAATTTGGTGAAAATTGTTTGTCAGCTGTGGAATCGAACCAGGGTTCTTAAGATCCACAGGTTGACTCGATACCATTGAGACATTACCCCATTAATGAAAAATGTAAAATAAAAATATATATATATATATATAGGGATGGCTAGCTCAGTGGTATGAAGTCGGCCTGTGGATCCTGAGGTCCCTGGTTCGATTCCCACAGGCGACAAATTTTCATAATTTGAAAAAGCTATCCCTGTGGCTCCTCCACCACTAACATGTTTGGGGGCCGTGATTTGACGACTATATATATCACTTACCGAGATCTACTTCAGCAGAGTGCCACACCCAGTAATGGGTAGAAGGCGTGATGATATATTTATATTTATTTATTTATTTATATATATATATATATATATATATATATATATATATATATATATATATATATCATCACGCCTTTTACCCATTACTGGGTGTGGCACTCTGCCGAAGCAGATCTTGGTAAGTGATATATTTAAGCGCGTGAAATACGGTTACCAGCCGTCAAATCACGGCCCTCAATGATGTTAATTGTGGGGAAGTCACAGGAGTAATTTTTAATTTGGTGAAAATTGTTTGTCGGCTGTGGGATCGAACCAAGGTTTTTAGGATCCACAGGCCGACTGAGCCATTACCACATTAATGAAAAATGTACTGGACATAATTAGAGTTAATACTGATAGTAAATACATACTTCGTTTGCTAATATATATTTTAATTACAGCTTGATTTCTGCGTGTATGTAACAAAATATAGCGTATATTTTCAATTTTATGTTGCATAAAAATGAATAATTTACAATTTCATACATATTTTATGATTTTATATATTTTTTATACATTCTTCAAATTTTATGTTTTATCTTAAATTTTTACATTTTTATCTTTATGTCGACAAAACATCCAGATTATCCCAATTTAGAAAAATATTTTCACTTTTGGATGGGAACAAAAGCTATGTTACTAATAAATATAAAATAAATAAATATATCATCACGCCTTCTACCCATTACTGGGTGTGGCACTCTGCCGTAGCAGATCTCGGTAAGTGATATATTTTGCGCGTGAAGTGCGGTTACCAGCCGTCAAATCACGGCCCCCAAAGATGTTAGTGGTGGAGGGGCCACAGGGGTAGCTTTTGAAATTATGAAAATTGTTTGTCGCCTGTGGGAATCGAACCAGGGTTCTCAGGATCCACAGGCCGACTTCATACCACTGAGCTAACCACCCCATTACCGAATGAAATAATAATGTTTAACTACTAACATTAGCTTTGTATGCAACTCTTACATTATTGGCCATTATAGACTCGACTTATTTATCAGATTTACTCGCGCTCGCTCGGCCAACTACAATTCATCCAATAAAGTTTTGCATTATGTACTTGTTATGTAGTTAGCTATTTACGGTGATCGTTTATTAATAATTTTTATATATACAAAATCATACATTTATGGCCCCATTAATGCTTGATATATTTGTTAATAAACGATTTTTTGAATGCGTTCAACACATGTAATATAGCCTCACTTAACACGCCAATCTATCTCATAAAGGAGAATAAGAAAAATATAAAAGCGATAGCAAGACTAAGATGTGGAATTGAGGTAATTGGTAACAAGTATTGGCTTGACGAAAATGAACGAAAATGCCGTTTATGCCAACAAGGTAGCGAGACAATTCAACATCTCATGTACAACTGTAGAGAACTAGCCAGAGAAGAGCACAGCATTTATTACGTATTAAACGAATTAGGAAGTGGAGAAGCATGGATCCGAAGAGTAAAAAACAGAAGAAAAGAAATATTAAAATAGTAATACTAACTTGTACACATTTTGTAACATATACATAAATAACTACAGACAAAACACTTATTATAATACGCCTTCATTTTTATTTATTTTTTATTGAAAATAAAATATATATCATCACGCCTTCTACCCATAACTGGGTGTGGCACTCTGCTAAAGCAGATCTCGGTAAGTGATATATTTTGCGCGTGAAGTGCGGTTACCAGTCGTCAAATCACGGCCCCCAAACATGTTAATGGTGGATAAGCCACTGGGATAGCTTTTTCAAATTATGAAAATTTGTCGCCTGTGGGAATCGAACCAGGGACCTCAGAATCCACAGGCCGACTTCATACCACTGAGCTAGCCATCCCATTTTTTATTGTATAATTAGAAATGTAGAATTCGAAACCGAAAGGTACGAATTTAATAAAGAATCTAATCTATAGCCTCACTTCCACCCCATTCATAGATCCTCCATAAGAGGTCATTTACTTATCACACTCGAAATCATTCATCACACAACAAATCTTTAATTACATCTATCCAATCACTCCTATTCACTTTTCATTCATCTTTCTTCAACGTACATAACATATGCGCAAAATATCTCAAATGACTTCTAACAACGAATCTACAAAGATTAGAAAAGGTGAAAGTGAAAGCCTGCGCTTGTATATGAAAGTTAGTTCCACACAATTGCAGTTAAACTCTCTATGTAAGAATTGAAAACGAATTAAAAGATAAGAAAGGAAGAGAATGTCGCCCTACGCTTGTTTTTGAAACTGAATTCCACACAATTGCAATTAAACCTCTATTTTATATCAGAAAACGAATAAAAAGTATTAGAAACTAAGGGAATGTTGCCCCTGCGCTTGTTTCGTGTACAATCAATATATAATATATTCTATATATATATATTTAACTCAGCATATTACACAAGTAATACTTCTAGACTCATCATAATAATTCGACAGTGCCTAAATATCTTTGTTTTAATCATGATTAAATCAGTGGATCAGTATTGTTGAAATTGTTATAATTATTGGTTTATTTTTATTTAATACAATCATGAGCTACCAAACCTGTTTTTTTATTTATTCACACCAGGATATTTTGCTTCATTTCTATTGAGCGAAGCTTCTTTTACATTTTTAGTTTAAATATATGACAACGAAACTTTAGTTTTATAGAACAATTTTAAAATATTAGCATATACAATATTTCTACATTAAATTTTATATGCTTGAAGATCCCAACAAAATTCTAAACTTTACAGTAACGTTAAACTAATACTGATAACCGACTTTATATTCTTATGATCTTATTTTCAGTTCTAGCAAAACATTGCAGAGATAACACATTTTTTTCATGTGTTTATTAGAATCAGGTAAATTTGTAGGTAACTTCAAACCCCATACATTTGTTTCGCGATATCTAGTAGTAAATTATACTGAAAACGGGAGTTTTAATATATATTATTGGTTTTTTCTACAATTAAAGTATAAAGTAATGAGGTAATGGCTCAGTGGTATCAAGTTGGCCAATAGATCCTAAGAACTCTGGTTCGATCCCCACAGCCGACAAACATTTTCACCAATTTTAAAATTACCCCTGTGGCTCCTCCACCACTAACATCTTTGGAGGCCGTGATTTGACGACTGATAACCGCACTTCACGCGCATAAATATATCACTTACCGAGATCTGCTTCGGCAGAGTGCCACACCCAGTAATGGGTAAAAGGCAACCAGTGGCGTCTCGTGTATTTTATAATAATCTTCATAAGACCGAGCAAGGTGCAACAGTATCCCAGAGTAATGTTTTTTATTATAACTTAAAGGGAAAAAATATCCCTGTTTCTGCTATTCTATCTTCAAATTATTGTTTTAACTACAATTACCAAAATTGTTTGTCTTTTTCTTTTCTTTTGTTTTTGATTTATGATAGAATTTTTGACATGTGCCTCAGTTGGTCTTCTACGTGTGCGCCAAAAGAGATTACTTATAAGAGAAACCGAAAATTCTGGTGCTACTACGGCTCAAATTAGATGTCATATTTGTGCTTCAAATGTAATAATTTTTAATAAATGCCTGTAATTACATTTATTTAAAGCAGTATATTGTAATACTTTATATAATTAAATAAAATAAATAAATCATCACGCCTTTTACATGTTTCCTGCTCATTTGTAAACATAAATAAATAAAATAAATAAATATATCAACACGCCTTTTACCCACTACTGGGTGTGGCACTCTGCCTAAGCAGATCTCGGTAAGTGATATATTTTTGCGCGTGAAGTGCGGTTACCAGCCATCAAATCATGGCCCCCAAAGATGTTAGTGGTGGGGGAGCCACAGGAGTAATTTTCAATTGGTGAAAATGTTTTATCGGCTGCGCTGATCGAACCAGGGTTCTTAGGATCCACAGGCCGACTTGATACCACTGAGCCATTGCTCCATTACTTAATACTTTAAATAAATAAATAATCACGCCTTTTACCTATTTCTGGGTGTGGCACTCTGCCGAAGCAGATCTCGGTAAGTGATATATATTTTTGCGCGTGAAGTGCGGTTACCAGCCATCAAATCACGGCCCCCAAAGATGTTAGTAGTGGGGGAGCCACAGGGGTAATTTTAAATTGGTGAAAATGTTTTGTCGGCTGTGGGGATCGAACCAGGGTTCTTAGGAACCACAGGCCGACTTGATACCACTGAGCCATTGCTCCATTACTTAATACTTTAAATAAATAAATTAAATAAATAAATCATCACGCCTTTTACCTATTTCTGGGTGTGGCACTCGGCCGAAGCAGATCTCTGTAAGTGATATATATTTTTGCGCGTGAAGTGCGGTTACCAGCTATCAAATCACGGCCCCCAAAGATGTTATTAGTGGGGGAGCCACAGGGGTAATTTTCAATTGGTGAAAATGTTTTGTCGGCTGTGGGGATCGAACCAGGGTTCTTAGGAACCACAGGCCGACTTGATACCACTGAGCCATTGCTCCATTACTTAATACTTTAATTGTATAAAAAAACAATAATATACCTAAATTAGAACTCCCATTTTCAGTATAATCTACTTTTTAATTAGTTTTGTTAATTTAGTTACCAATTTAAACAAACCTGACTGAAAAAAAAACTTGAATATGCACGTGTACCCCATTTGGTCTTAAACGTAAGTTTTTATAGTCGGTTTTACGAATGATTAGATAAGGAATGACAAATAAGCAGTAGGTAAGAACAAAATTGTGAAAAATTTAGTGCATTCATTTATTGTTATTTACAAAATTTAATTAAAACAGTACATAACGAAATATACCATATAAATCAATATTACTCCTCTCCTACCCTAACTTAATATTTACTACGAAATTTCTTCAAGCATTATAAAAACTACTTTTATCTCAACGTATAGAGCACAATATTGTCAGTATAGAAGGCTACACCTTCGGTAATGTTCGGTGTACTGAAGACATGGGTGGTGAATGTACTCGAAGTTCTGCTTGCCAGCATGTAATTGTACGACAAGGTATGATCGTATGCTTATGAATATTGTAACGAATATAATGCTAGTCAATCTAGAGCGTTCCAGAAACCTTCTCGGGAACAAGAGTGTTACAGCAGGACCACCCAGGTGCATGGAGCGAGCTCGCATATTTGAGCGTGAAGTTGGAGAGCGAGAGGGGGATATTCTGGAAATCTTCTAGAAGTCAGACGGCAATTTAAAAGCGCAGCAGACGACTCGAGTCAGTTCAGTTGACAGTTGACTTCGAACGCGTTACATAAATTTCGTGAAATAAATAATAGCTCTAGTGTAAGTGATATAAATAATATTAGTCTCAGTGTATTTATAAGAAGTGTTTAAGTGTAGTACTAGCGTTAATTAGTTTGTAATAGTTTTATTTATTATAAGTTTTTTAATTCTTTAAATAAATACATTTATTTTCGTTTAACATAAATATTTGTGAGTTATTTTTGTGCCTTAAAATTCTACACACTTCTAGAAAGACAAAAAACGTTACAATATATTTGATTAATGGTGGGGTAGACAACTGTATAAACATTTGTATATTTCTGTTTGTTTTTAAATTGTGAAATACTAATGTTCTAAATAAATAAATATATTATAAATATATAGTAAAAATAAATTAAAAGTTACAAAATACGAAGACAAATACTGTTTGTATTTCTTGCATTCAAAAATGATACTCGTATATACTAAAATCATCATATACAAAATTATTAGTAATTGCCATGTTTTAGCATTTGAATATTTTGTTTGAACAAATTTTTCAAACTAAAATAGGTTAGGAAAGTAGGCTCTTTCTTGCCGGATTCAGAAATAAATGCTGCTGAAACGGGAACTGACTGTCACCTCATGGAGGCAGTAAAACAGTTACCTAGTATTGTACAAAATTTTATTTGACACACATGTTTATTACATGTAAATTTGACAAGCCAAAAAAAAAATTTGCAAGTTAATAGCTTATTAAAATTAATTTTTAAAGTAAATAAACGGTTTGAATAACAAATTTTTCGATCCCTTTGCGTTTGTTTCAGCGATGACCTCATCGTTGAAGCCAAATCTCTTTCCGTCGAGCCATTTCCTCAAGTTTGGAAATAGATAAAAATCGCAGGGGGCCAAATCTGGAGAATATGGTGGATGACGAACCAATTCGTAGCGCAATTCATGCAATTTTTTAACTTGTCACACGGTCGCACTTGTTGTCAACAGAGAACAAATTCGGCACCCATCTGGCAGATAGCTTTCTCGTATCCAAAAATTTATGCAAAAAGTTCCGTACCTGTTCGGTTGAGATGCTCATAGCCTCAGCGTCTCGTGCACTTTAACTCGCCGATTGTCTAATATCATACCATGGATTTTATCGACGATTTCTGGCGTTGGAACCTCAATTGGACGACCAGAACGTTCGGCGTCCTTTGTGGTCATACTACCACAACGAAAATCAGTAAACCACTTGTGAATCGTTCCAATCGATGGTGAGAAGTCCCTATAATGCTAACAAGCGATGCTTCAGTTTACGTAATGTTTTTTTCCACGCAACAAATAATGTTTAATCACGACGCGAAATTCACTTTTTTCCATGTTTTCAAAAATCTTCAAGGTTGCTTGCTTTCGATGGGTGTCAAAACAGAACTGAATGACATGTCAGTCTGAAAATTTTAATGCGTTCTAGTTAAAGATGGTACATCACAAATGTCATATGAGATTTGCGATTGTGGCGCCATCTGTTTTATTTTTCAGGGTCTTTTCACCCTGCCTTCGTAGTTAATTTTCTTAGAATTCTAGAAACTTTTCGTGTTCCCAAGATCGGCTGTGTCTTTGTGTCAGATTACACAGCCCCAGGTACTTGAGACATCTGTGGAAATTGATTCCAGATGTGGGTAGTTTTACCCAGAGGATGTCAAGTGTTTGGGATAGCCAAGCCAGTCAAGAACAGCGACTCTACGTGTAAAGATGTGCGGACATCTTTACAAGACGCGATGGCGCGAATTCAGTTTTATTTTAATTAATGCAACTTAAGTTTATAATCAAAACTGTTTGCACACATATTAGTTTGTTCAAGTGTTTTGTATTTTATCCTTACTTATTTTTCAATATTTTATATTTAAACATCAAAGTTCGTTTAATTAACCCTTTATTAAGCATGTCCATTAGTTCTCAATAAAGTGATTTGTGTGTTGTAACTGGCAACGATTTGCTAGTCCATAAAAGTAGTGTACAACAAGAAAGGAATTCACAGAACAAGTAGGTAACATTCGCATCAAATTAATTATTATATCATATTTTAACTTATTCACTGAACGCTCGACGAGCTCGTGTTACACTTTAGTTATCAATAATAGGCGTTCACTATTCACCATGAAATATAACGATTTTACATGATGTAAATCTTTATAAGTTGCGACGTAATATGTGGGTATTGGCAAATATTATAATATCTACTAAAACAGCATAAACATTATAACTGCCCTTTAACTGAACGACGTAAAACTTTCTAAAATATCCTGAAAGCTATTTTATCTCATAGGCGTAGTCTGCAGGGCGGAGTTTTCTCTTTCCCTTCCTCTTCAATACTTTCAACTCTTACGTCATTTCCGGAGAAGGCTACCGCCCTCGCACTTGCTTGTCAACATTCTTTAAGTTTTTTGTTAAATTTCTGAAATTCTGTCGGTTGTGTGTTAGTGTCATGTCCGATGAAATATTTAAAGCTGATAACCGAGTCGAATATTTCAGTATCGGAGAATTTTCAAAATATATAGAGCTCAATAATGAAATATTTCACATTTTTAAGGAAATCAAATAAACTAAATTTTTTAGATTGCGATTCATTTAAATTTGATATAGAAATGTGAAATATATTTTTAATTACGTAATATACTCATTTTTCCGTTATATGAATTAAAAATTATTTCAATGCTAATCATCATCAGATTCAATAGTGTAGTCAGTCGGGTTCGAAATTGAATATTTTTTTATAAAAAATCACAAATTTATTAATCTTTAAATTAGTGTTCCCGATCATTTTCCCGAATACAATTCCCGAAAGTTTTTTTTTCTCAATTACTGTTTTCCTAATTTATAATTTTCCCACAAGATTATTTCCTGAATGCATTTTTTCAGAATTTTCATTTTCCCGATGTCTTTTTCTTGTACGTAATTTTTTTGTATTTACCGATTGCCAATTTTGCATCTACATAATTTTCTAAATCTGTATTTTCCCGAACATAGTCTTGCCAATGGCATTACCATATATTATCTAGTTTAAATTTTTTCGAATGATAATTTTTTGACGTTTCTCAAAACCAGAGCTAGGCAAGCTACTTAAAAAAAAGTAGCTAAGCTACAGCTACAGCTATTCTTTAAAAAAGTAGCTAAGCTACAGCTATAAGCTATATTTTGTAAAATATAGCTAAGCTACAGCTAAAAGCTTTCGTTAAAGTAGCTGTTAAATTTTAAAGCTACTTTTTAAAATTATTGTGAAATAATTAAATTTGCCATTGTCATATGATCAGTCTATTGTTATAATGACTGTTAATTTACTATTATGTACATAAATATCAAAAATAGCAAATACCATCTGGCACCTACTGTGTATTTTAGCGTATTGGAGCCAGTTAGAACCGCCAACAAATAATTATTTTGTGTCGGTTTAGCTTGTATGCATGCGTACTTTGTTGACCTTCTGCTTAAAAAGTAGCATTAAGCTACAAAAAGTAGCTTTAAAAGGAGCTTCAGTTGTTATTTTTAAGCTAATAGAAAAAAAAGTAGCTAGCTACAAGCTACAGCTATATTTTTTCACAGTTAGCTAAGCTACAGCTACAGCTAAGGTAAATGTAGCTAAGCTAGTAGCTAAGCTACAAAAGTAGCTAGCTACTGCCCAGCTCTGCTCAAAACCAATGAAATGCTTCATTGTATGTCATGTGTCTGCGTTTTAACCAATCCTGTTATTATTATACTGAGAATAAAGCTCTTGTGATTATTCCCGGGATTAATCTCTGTAGGTGCTTTTTTGTTTGTGACAAATGATAGGTAGTTGTGTAATCATTATTTAAAACTGTCAATGTCTCAAGTAAAATATGTGTATAATATCGATTTAGTTCCATTTCAGAAACAGAAATACACCAACAAATTTTGGAAACAACTTCCAAGAATACATTAATAAGTAATCAATCGATATGAACCCAGTTCAAAATCTTTCAAGTTGGATGAATCGACCTCAACAGCTAAGTCAAAAATAATCTAATTAAATATAACTCGAGAGTTGAATAAATTAAAAAATAATTCTCCAGTATCTTTCTCAAATTTGTTGCCACTTGGCAACAGCCACTCAAGCCCTACGGGCTTTCGTGACTATTGCCTGGCAACAAGTTTTCGAAAGATCTGTAAAATTATTTTCGATTTATCCTCACTCTCTTGTTATATTATTACTGAGAATTTCACAGCATACCAATTTCTCGAATATTATTTTACCCTACACAAATTTTATGAATACATTTTTACTTGTGATCTATTTCTAGAATAACCATTCTCTTGAGTTGCCATTTTCGACATGTTATATAGTCTAGAAAAAAACTATTTTCAATTCAGTGAATTTTAAAATGCATTTTTTTAATGGCCTGTAACATAATTCACAAATTATTCTTTTGACATATAAATGTTATAATTTTAATAAGACAATAAAAATAATTAAGAATTACGCGTAATTTGCATGCGGTAAAATTGTTATTTTGTTAAATGATTATTTAGGAAATTTGCATTCTAGTTATTCGACAAAGGTTTTTTCTTTTTAATTTGCATTCGGGCAATTACATTTGGGAAATTAGTATATTGGTAAATGCTGATTCTGTAAAATGAGTACATATAATCTATGTTCGTAAAATTGTCATTCGGGAAATTGTCATTTTTTTTAATTTTCTTTCGGTAAAATTGTCATTTGTGTAAGGGCTGTTTTGTCAGAATGTTTGGTGAGAATTTTACTAAAACAATAAAACACAAACACAACGAAGAATGACAATCTATTTGCCACGAACGCATACAAAACAATAATGGCTGCGCATCTCCTCACTGGCGAACATGTTACAGCCTTGTAGCATTTCATGCTACTAGCACCATCTACTGACGTACATCAGAACTTATCATTGTTTTCTTTTTCTTAAATTAAATTATCTTACATTCGCGAAGTTGTATTTGTCATTAATTGAAATTATATATATTAAATATGTATCTATTCTGATGTTTTGACATATTTTATTTTATTTATGATATTTTATTCATGTTATTTTTTACATTTATTGAGATTTGCTGATGATGATAGTTTGTTTAGTTCGAAACGTCCTTTTTTAAAATAAATTAAAAAAAAATAAATATTGGATTCCTGAAGCCTTTTATTTACTCTATTTTATTAATTGAAATTGTTATTCAAAAAATTCTATTCGGAAAAATGAACAGTAGGTAATCATAAATTATAACAATTTTTAATAAAAATTTATCGATATTTTACCATATTTTTTAAAAGGTCATCTTTAATAAGAAAATAGACGTAAATTGATTTATGTTTTAGTATATCTTCACACGCTTTATGAAATAAGTGATTTTTTAATATAAAATGTACTTTAAATGTTTCCTTTTTTATTATAAAACAATTGCGGACAAACATTATTTGTACAATATTGTAAAATTTTAAAATAAAAATGTAACAATTATACATCATTTCGTTTATAACCATTTTTTTTGTGAAATAGACTGCAAGAAACTGCTGTAATTTCTCTTGAAAAACGATGAATTAAATTGTAATTGTAATTATATTTTTACTTAAATATATTTATCGTTCCAATAAACAAAATTTATCTGTAACTATTTATTTTGGTTCACAGATCATATATTTACTATTTTATTTTCATATTTGATAGTTATTACTATACTTTTCTGCATATCTCCAATGTATTGCTAGTTGCTGGTTGTAGAAACATTTTCGATGATTTTATTTTAATCAATCCAAAAATATATAAAAAATATAATAACTCCTTTTGGGTCGCTATTTTTAGGTTGGGAAGTACTGGTCTAAAACGTTAAAATTTATCCAAATCTCGAAATAGCAAAATATTGGGATTACAAGTGATTAAAATTGTAGGTTTCTTTGATATAGAAACTAAAAACTTACCTAAACACGAATTCAAAATTTTCACAATATTTTTACATTAATCAATTAAATTACAAATGGCTACATTAGTGGTTTCCAAACATTTTCAAACCATGACCCCCCTTGGAGGCAAAAAAGTAAATTATTTCGCGACTTCTTATGTTATCTAAATTGCAGTTTGTAAAAGGCAGATTTAATATTGTGCGGCACAAATATAGAACCATGATTTTAGAAATTAGAATAGAAAAAACTTCTCATTAAGAACTATAGTATAGTTTCTTAAGTAAAGAATTAACCGTATTTTGCTTTCAAGCTTGTAATTAATTCATTAATGGCCAGTTGCATCGCTGTTACTTAAATTTAAGTAATCCTTAAAATTTAACTAAATGCGGTACACCTTAATGAATTTTTGTTTACATGTTTTTTTTTTACAATTTCTAAATAGCATTCGCGACCCCTCTTCAATGTTTACCCAATCCCGCAGGGAGTCAAGACTCACTTTTTGAAAATTACTGGGCTATACGAACACAGCAACTTTATAAAATTTGCAAATTAAGTTAATATTAGATTTGTTCCAGAACTATATTCGAACCGATTCAGCGTTCCAGCATCACAAATTCCAAACTAGTAGTTCCAAATGTTGTGTTCCAGTTCTAAAAATTACGATAATAGAACTGGTTTAGAACCGTTCCAACAGTCCTTAGGCGTATTCCATTTGCCATTTGGATCAGATCTAACTTACATTTACTGAACCAGATTACTTATTTATTTCGCTGGATTACTTCGCTGGCCTTATTTCTAGTTCTAGAATTACTTATTCTAACTTACTTTGAAGTAATTCACCCCAATAAGTGCATCAGTTTAATTTAAGTGAACTAAGTGGCAAATGGAATACAGCTATTGTTCCTAAGCAAGAACTAGTAGTTCTAGATGTGCATTTTTTCAATTTTGACAACTGATTTTTTAAATGACAGCCTGGTTTTATGTTGTATTTGTAATTTGTGTGACATGATACCGGTTGTAATTAAAATAAAACGCTATTTTTCAAGAAGTGACAGTGACAGAAGTGATAGTGATGGTGACGAATATTTTAATTTATTGAATAAAGCTATTTTAAATACGGAAAATCCAAAATATAAGAACTGCAAGAAGGAGACGGTGCATTGTTATAGTGACCGATAATTTAAATAACATTTTAGATTAAGCAAAGATGTGATCATTTAACAGCCAGTTGTAAGAATATTGCTGACAGATTTGATATTACTATCAGGTTATTTCGAGTTATAAGAAGAATGATATCTTTTTTTTAAACCAGCAGATACTTGCATTACAGTAGTTCCATCTCTTGAGAGCATCGCGAACTATTTTAGAAATTCGTGTTTCAGCTAAACAGTTCAAACAACATAATAGAACCAAACTACTTGTAACTACTTCGGAATCAGAACCAGTTCAGTATTTTGAACTGGAACAAACCTAATGATTTCCATTTTTATTTAACAACAATACTATATCTTTTACTTGGATTTGTAGCCGGATCAATGACCAAGCAAAGATTTGAAATTAACTAATAACACCAAAATAATAAATAAATAAATATAAATACATCGTCACGCCTTTTACCCATTACTGGGTGTAGCAATCTGCCGAAGCAGATCTCGGTAAGTGATATACTTATGCGCGTAAAGTACGGTTACCAGTCGTCAAATCACGACCCCCAAAGAAGTTAGTGGTGGGAGAGCCACAGGGGTAATTTTAAATTGTTGAATATGTTTGTCGGCTGTGGGGATCGAACCAGGGTTCTTAGGATCTACGTATTGAATATTGTAATTTGTGAATGAATAAAAAAATAAATAAATATAAATATATCATTACGGCTTTTACCCATTACTGGGTGTGGCACTCTGCCGACGCAGATCTCGGTAAGTGATATATTTATGCACGTGAAGTGCGGTTACCAGCCGACAAATCACGGCCCCCAAAGATGTTAGTGGTGCGGTAGCAACAGGAGTAATTTTAAATAGGTGAAAATATTTGTCGGTTGTGGGAGTCGAGTTAAGATTTACCTATTCAATATTGTAATTTATGAATTAATACTCACCCAAATAGAGTATTGCTAATATTTTCCATGTATTCGTCATCCCATTCCACAACGAAAATTACGACACTTTATTCAGAATTTATTTTATATAACGTCATAAAAAATATGCGTATCTTTTTGTATGTGGCCAGGATGGTCAACCGACAATATAAACGAAACTTATATTATATTTAAAAAAATGTATACATACATACATACATACATACATACATACATATCTTCACGCTATATCCCAACATATGGGGTAGCACGAAACCTAAAATCACTCATAAAACATTCACTCATCACACTCATCAAACAATCAGCCCTCGTCAAACAAACCACCCTCACTTCAACCACATTCATAGATCACTCCATATAAACTCATTCATTTATTACACCCGAAATCATTATCACACAACAAACCTTCAATCACATCATTCCTATTCACTTATCATTCATTTTCTTTCTTAAAAGTACATAACAAATTTATAAAACATCTCAAATTACTCACGTTTACTCCCAACAAAAAATATATGCTTGTTAAAAAAGTAGTAGAAAATGTATTTCGTCGTATCTTATACTGGAAATATTTTTATTTTAAATAAACAGCGCATTAATGAGGTCTGTGACCAAATTTGGCTTTTTTTATATGATTCTAAACAAGGCATTAAAATACCCGTATTATATAATCAGTGATAATATAACAAGAGAGTGAGCAAAATTGAAAATAATTTGATAGTTCTTTCGAAAACTTGTTGTCAGGCAATAATCACAAAATCGATTTTTTTTATTTTTAAAAAAAGATCATGATTTTTATCCACCCTGCTCAGAGTATACAGTTAAAATGGTGTTTATTTCTTTACTTGTTTGATAACTCTGTCTATCCCATAACC
Source organism: Pterostichus madidus (assembly GCA_911728475.2). Lineage (NCBI taxonomy): Eukaryota > Metazoa > Arthropoda > Insecta > Coleoptera > Carabidae > Pterostichus > Pterostichus madidus. Next base: position 11,605,964 of record OU452318.1, read on the forward strand.
ATTTATAATCAGCTATGGAAAGAGCGTTTTCTAGATTGCTAGGATCCAATTGTGTATAGTTTGATCACCAGCAGTAATTGTTGTACTTTTGGATATGTATTATCAGGAAGATATCAGAAGAAGTGTTTCTAGATTTGGCTGTCCATTTTCCCTTCTTATAATTTGGGGTTGTTTTCTGTCATTTTAACATGGTTTTTAAGAAATCAACTTGGCTCTTCTGTATGGTTTTTCATTGAAAGACTCCTGCTGCATAAAGAAGAGAAGAAATTAGTAGCGAGTAACAGAACCGGACATTTAAAGGGGACAGCAAGACCAATACACCCATACAAGCCGATTAAATGGGTCCAATGGAAAAGGAAATTACTGGCAGTTTTATATTAAAGTGCCAATGAAATGGAAGTATTTTCAGTAATAATATAACAAGAGAGTGAGAATAAATTGAAAATAAATTGACAGATCTTTCGAAAACTTGTTGCCAGGCAATAGACGCGAACGCCCGTAGGGCTTGAGTGGCTATTGCCAAATGGCAACAAGTTTGAGAAAGATACTGGAGAATTATTTTCTAATTTATCGAGCTCTAGAGTTATATTTAATTAGATTATTTTTTGACTTAGCTGTTGAGGTCGATTCATTCAACTTCAAAATCTTATATGGGAACCCCCACTTTTGATTACAGATTCGTATTCTACGCTAAAAATTACGTAAGTTTTGTATGACATTTTTTGTATGAAATGGTGCTTAGTAAGGGTGAAAATAGGGATTTATCATGTAAAACCATAACGTTGTAATTTCCTGTTTTCCTAATTATTGTATTATTAATCAAAGCAGGCTTCAGAAATCCAATAATATTACGATTACAAAAAAGATTTAATTTTTAGCTTGACTAAAATTGTCACTAATAATGAAACAAATACTAACTTTCTTTTTTCAAAATAAAAAAATCCTATTAAGAAAGATCATTTACAAAATTAATTGTGGTCATTGTAATAAATTTTATATAGGTGAGACATCTCAACAACTTAAAAACCGTGTTTATCAACATAAATATAATTGCAAATTATTAAATCCATATTATAGTGCACTAACACGACATCATCAAGAAACTGGACATGTTATAAATTTTCAGAAACTGGAAACTGTCAATCATTTACATCATCGTCTAATTCATGAAACTCTTTGTATAAATTTATATCGACATTCTTGTCTAAATTATCAAACTGATGCTTTTCGCAATTTAAAATAAACTTTAAATTTTTTAAATAATTTCAAGAACATCTAGTCATTTTTACTGTTGACGCCATTTTTGTTTTAATTTTGATTTATTTATTATTATGACATGTTTCGACATTTCGTATTTTAATTTCTGTTATTTCGTATTGTTTAGAGGTATTTTATATTACTTATTTGTATGTAAGGAATAATTTCGAGTGCGAATGATAATGTTTGACGGGGCTGATTATTTGATTATGTTACGACTGAATATTTTATGAGTGATTTTAGGGTTCGTGCTACCCCATTTGATGGGATATAGCGTGAAGATATGTATGTATGTATGTTATTTGTATATTATTTTGTTTATTTATATTTCATATTTTTTTAGCTGATGATGAGTTTTGTATAGAGTCTAAACGTCCTATTTAAATAAATAATATTATTGGATTTCTGAAGCCTGATTTTTTAAATAATAATATTTTTTGGATCCTAAATATTTTTATTATTTCTAATTATTTTAAACAAAAAAGCTTCAAATAAAATTCTGCAGCGAAAAAAGTACAAAAATTGCCTCAAAATTATCGATAAATAGCAATGGAATTGAAACAAAATTAAACAAACGTTTGATGTTTTATGCATCAAAACTGACAATATAATTTCTTTATATTATTACCTTTATATATTTTGACAGTTTTGACAAATAAAACGTCAAACATTTTTTTAATTTTCTTTCAATTCCAAGGTTATCGATAGTTTTGAGGCAATTTTCGTCATTTTTAGATCTAATTTCTAATGGGGTAGATAGCTCAGTCGGCTTGTGGATCCTGAGAACCCTGGTCCTATTCCCACAGGCGACAAACAATATTCACCATTTAAAAAAAAGTACCCCCGTGACTTCCTCACCAGTTACATCGATGGGGGCCGTGATTTGACGACTGGTAATCGCACTTCACGCGCAAAATATATCACTTACCGAGATCTGCTTCGGCAGAGTGCCACACTCAGTAACGAGTAGAAGGCGTGATGACATATTTATTTATATTTATTTATTTCTGGCGTTACACAGGATGCAAAGTTTTGTGTACTTATTTATCTGCAGAATTTTATGCCCTTAAAGTTTCATTTGAAGTTCTTTTTGCTTAAAATAATTAATAAATTAGGAAAATACAACATTATGATTTTGCATGTTCAATCCCTATGTTCACCGTTACCAAGTACCACCCGGTATAATTTCCTTATTTACCGTATTTCTCTTTATTTAATAATATCATAATAAAATTGTAAAGTTTATTGCGTTGTATGTTTTGTAAAAACAATCAATTTAATTTTTAAAACTGAAAATAAAACTAAACAATAATAATGTTTTCCTCCTAAAATGTTTTTATTTCGAACAAAACATGTAAATGTTTCCTATCTGTATTGTTCCAGTCAATTCAATAAAATTGTATACAAAGGCATAAATCACAGTTTTCACACATATTCGAATAAAAAACGCGCAAAAAGAGAACTAAAGTTTCATAAAAATGAAACTAGATGTCAGCATCGATCAATACGTATCGTAGAACACAAAACAAAGCGTAATAGATTTCAAATGGAAATATTTCTTTCATTCATTTAACAGAATGCACAAATCCAAATTATTGTATTCATTTCATTTAAGTGTTGCAAAATGGCAATTTGATATCATTTGCCATTCATAGTATGGTACACCTTGTTCTTATAAGTTAACTGTTGAACCTTGAAACACAAGGTTAAAAACAGCTACAAACCTTTGAATATTATTAGCATGGATTTGTAAACAAATTTTGTTTAGATTTAGAAACTATTATAGATTTTACAAGAAAAAATTGGTGTTATCCGTAGATGTTGAAAACAAAACTTATTTAATTATTATTTTATAAGTAAATACATAATAACTTATTAAATCAAATTAAGATTTATGGGGTGGCTAGCTCAGTGGTATGAAGTCGGCCTATGGATCCTGAGAACCCTGGTTCGATTCCCACAGGCAACAAACAATTTTCATAATTTCAAAAACTACCCCTGTGGCTCCTCCACCACTAACATCTTTGGGGATCGTGATTTGACGACTAGTAACCGCACTTCACGCGCAAAATATATCACTTACTGAGATCTGCTTCGGCAGAGCGCCATACCCAGTAATGGGTAGAAGGCGTGATGATATATACCGTCTGTCCCATTTAACTTGACAACTTGAAATAACTCAAAAAATACGCGATGTACGAAAAAAGTGAACCGAGACCAAATCTTAACAGTTTTGAAGGAGGAATCATTTTATGCTAAAATCAGGACCCCCCTGCCCCCAGTGGGTGGGGGCGGTAATCAACATTGAAATCTTAAATAGGAACCCCCATTTTTTATGAAAAAAAGTTTCGCACAAAACTTATGTATTTTTGTCCGTAGAATCCGAATCTGAAATAAAAAATGGGGGTTCCTATTTAAGATTTCAATGTTGATCACCGCCCCACCCACTGGGGGCAGAGGGGGCCTGATTTTAGCATAGAATGATTCCCCCTTCAAAACTGTTAAGATTTGGTTTCGGCTCAATTTTTCGTACATCGCGTATTTTTTGAGTTATTTCAAGTTGTCAAGTTAAATGGGACAGCCTGTATATAATTTTTTTTAAGGCTTATTTTTTATGAGGAGTATTTTACTTATGAATATATCTAAGAAAAAAAACCCGAAATACTTTTATTTTTTTTATTAAAATGAAGTTCAGTTTTATGTTTAAAGTAGTTATTTATGCAACTAGTTTTTAAAATGTCATTTTGCAAGACACTTTTAATACGAGTTGCACCGAGCTGTTACTAATTATTCTAATTTTACTAATTAAATTTCAAACATCAAAAGTATTTATTCTGTACATTATGTTAAGTAGGTAGTGGCTCAGTGGTATCGAGTCGGTCTGTGGATTTGAGAACTTCGGTTCGATTCCCACAGCTGACAAACAATTTTAAAATAAATAAATAAATATATCATCACGCCTTCTACCCATTACTGGGTGTGGCACTCTGCTGAAGCAGATCTCGGTAAGTGATATATTTTGCGCGTGAAGTGCGGTTACCAGTCGTCAAATCACGGACCCCAAACATGTTAGTGGAGGAGGAGCCACAGGGATAGCTTTTTCAAATTATGAAAATTTGTCGCCTGTGGGAATCGAACCAGGGACCTCAGGATCCACAGGCCGACTTCATACCACTGAGCTAGCCATCCCATAAATTTTCACCACATTAAATTACCGCTGTGGCTCTCGCATCACTAACATATTTTGGAGCAGTGACTTCATGCGCATAAATATATCACTTACCGAGATCTGCTACTGCAGAGTGCGACACCCAGTAATAGGTAAAAGGCGTGATGATATATTTATTTATTTTTATTATTTTAAGTTATTAAGTTAAGTTTGTTCCGTAGCAATTATTTTAGCACACGGTTGCCATTGATAGCGTGGAAAAAAACTTTTTCTCTATGTCCTTAACCTGGTGTTTACTTTACTTCCCTCATATGTGGATCTAAAGTAGACAAATCTCACCCAGTGGGAGGAGATAAAATGTCCCTAAGTAGGGTGTGAAAGTAACTCTTTTCCTCCCTTATTTATGGTTGGTTTCAAACAATCCGCGGCATTGTGTTAGATATTTATTTATATCAAAAATGTTTAAAAATTTGTACTTCAATCAAATTCAAAAAAAATAAAAACATGTGTACACCTCACTGGGGTAAAGTGTAATTTCGTCCCTTGTATAATTAAACGTAGTTTTTGTCTAGAATAAGTATTAGTAAAAGTGGTAGATCTATGTTATAAATCTAAATTCTGACAGAAAATCTCGTTAAATCTTAATATAGATTTCTATTTTTATTTCTCTAGAAAAAGATTTTGAGATTTCCGTTTCTTAAGACAAGATGATTAATCTTGTATCACGAAAATTAAACACTCTCAGCCAAATTTTCAAAAGAGTTTTAGCTAATCCTGAATTTTGGATTAGTTAAATTCAGCTAAATCATATTCTCAAATAAGTTTAAATAAATTCTAATATAATCTTATTAGCATTTTGTTCTTGAATAGTTTGGATTAATTTTTTTAAATCGGACTAGAATAAGATTAGCTAATCTAAAATTCAGGATTAGCTAAAACTTTTTTCAGAATCGGATGGCATCTATATTATCTATAATACTATAAATTTATGGAACTCAAATGATAACAAATCCACGTACTTCATGAAAAAAAGTGTTGTCTGCGGAGGTATGTAAATTATTAGTATATCCAGGAAAGAATAATCAGTCAAGCCAATTTGTTAGTTACACTAATAACACCATGTTTGATAACACTGCCTGCATATACATTCCAGATCTTGGAACAATTAACTGAAAATAAAATAAAGTTATGAATAATAAAAAATCTTATATAACATTTGACAGATCGAGTTTTCGTTATATATTCGTGTTTATTTAAATAAATTCATCAAATCGCAAAAAATATTATTTAATAGGTGGTACGATGGTATCGTGTCGGTCTGTGGATCCTGAGAACCCTGGTTCGATTCCCACTGCCGACAAACATTTTCACCACATTAATACTGCTCCTGTGACTTCCCCTTCACTATCATCTTTGGAGGCCGTGATTTCACGACTGGTTACTGCATTTCATGCGCAAAAATATCGTCAGAGTGCCACATCCAGTAATGGGTAGAAGGCATGATGATATATTTATTTTATTTATTTATTTAAATCCATCAAATAGGTCTCTTATTTTTATCATTTGACGTCATCGATTAATAGCTGAAGAGACAGTTAGAATGTTATTTGTCATTTTGTTATATTCCACGGCTGTCACTATAAAAAACAATTCTTATAAAATTTTAAATCCGATTATGAAACGTGCAAAATAATATGTGAATATTGAATTAGATGCAGAATTTAAGTATCTACAACTTGTATTTGAAGCATTTTTGTTTTAAATTAACTATTAAGGGCCAGTTTTTCAATCACCGGTTTACTCTCGATTAACGTTAATCATGATGGTCTCCATTATTATTTTGTGGGTGTAAACCACGTACGCGACTGACAGATACACACACACACACATATACACATACAATCTAACATACATAACATCATATTATTTGCTATTTTGTATAAATTACACACACACATACAGAGCTGGGCATGATTTAAATCAAAAGGTATTATAAATTGATTTAAATCATATTTCTTGATTTAAATCAAGTGAATTAAGCCTTTTTAAAAAATTCGCAAATCAGGCTTGCGATTTAAGACCTTTAAAGAAATTGATTTGAGCTTGTGAATTGTTCTAGAGCTGAAAAAAGGCTTAAATCATTTTTCTGGGCTTAATTCAAATGAAAGGGCTTAAATCAATTGAAAGAGCTTAATTCAATTGAAATGACTTAATTCAATTAAAAGAACACATAAATTTGTTATCGTGCGTTATAAATAATATTTTTTAATTTTTAACGGTTTCTTTATTTTTTGAATTATATAACAGTACATTATTTTTGTTATAGAGATTGGCAATGCTGGTGTACGATTAAATGTTACATTTCTGGCTGTAGCTGTCGATGATGTGTGAATTGATTCGTAATTGTGTTACATTAAACATTTATTTCAAATTGCTAGCCATTTTGTATATTTTTACAAAGAAAATTAGTATTTCTGAAGATTCTTAGTCTATAGTAGTTTTAAAAGCTAAACTGTTACAATGCAATACAATGTAAACCCAGGTACAGATTTCATGTAAACGTGTAATTCATTTAATTACATTTTTTGATGATGTAATTCAATCCTTTGAATAAATCTACTTAAATTAGTTTTCATTCGGTTGTGCACATATCTTTGGCATATTGCAATGCACCTAGTATTTTGCTAAAATAAATATTAAATAAATTGATAATATTTGTAAATGTGATTTAAGCCCCAAGCCCCAAGCCTCAACCCCCAATTCACAAAAAGACTTGTGATTTACAATTCACATAAATAAAGCACAAATCACTTTGATTTGCAAATTAATTCACTTTGAAAATGAAGTGAAATTGTGAATTGTCACAAAAAAAATAATTGTTTGATTTGTGAATTGTGATTTAATTCCTTTTGTTCGTGATTTTGCCCAGCTCTGCACACATATATACATAAGACATATTGTTATTCGTTATTTATTATTTAGTTTTTCTTAATTTTTGTTATCACTGTACTTATGGTTATTTCTGACCATTCATACCGTCGTTTCTATTTTCTTGGAAGCCTGTGCCTTGTCGACCCAAAATTCCTTAGTAATGGGGATATCACTTTATCTTATAATTTTAGAGCAGAAGTGTTCTGAAAAACTGCACCCAATGATTACTAAGTTTGTTGTTCAATTATGTCTTATGTACGTTTTATAAGCATAAGAAAATACACGATTTAAATAAAGCATTTATCATAGTGCAATGGGAAATAAAACAGTCATTATTTGTTTGTTATTTCTAACGGATTTAACATTTTTTTTATATACAACGTCAAAAATTGATTTATTTTAAGTTTTCCTTTTTCTAATCACATATTCTAATAATAACAAATCAAAAGAAATGCCAAATTTGTCAAATATGTAAGAAACAACAAATAAATCATTGTTGTTTTATTTCTCATGGCATTCTGGCAATTACCTTAAATCGTATATTTTCTTTTGCTTGGAACTCGTAAATAAGATGCATTGAACAACAATCTTATGACTCATTTGTTGCAGTTTTTCATTCTAAACATTTTTCTTCATAATTCTTCTGCTCTAAAATTAATAGATAAAGGGATATGTTTATTTGGCTTTATTTACCAGAATTATGGGGTAGGTGGCTCAGTGGCATCGAGTGGGCCTATGGATTTGCGAAACTTGGTTCGATTCCCACAGCCGACAAAAATTTTCACCACATTAAAATTACTCTTGTGGCTTTCCCTCCACTAACATCAACGGGAACCGTGATTTGACGACTGGTAATCGCGCTTTTTGCATCTGCAGCAACAGAGTTCCATGCCCAATAATGGGTAGAAGCATTGCCGTCTATATGTAGAGGTCTGGAACAGCGTTTCTGTGACGTTACTGCGTGAGGCCGACAAACGCGTCTGCCTGACATTAGCTCTCGTGTTAAATTACTGTTCGTAATATATAAACTAGCTTCCATCTCGTTAACTATCAAAGATATTGAAATTATGTACTTGACATAAAATGTGCTTCTTGTAAAGACGAATCAAATGGCTATTTTAATTTTCAAAATCTAGTCTAGCTTGCGGAGAAACATTACTGTTTCCTCTTTTGTACTTTGTAATATACATTTTTAAAAGTATATAACTCGTACTAGAAAATTTTCACGAATCATATATATAGTATCCATAAATTAGTACAAAATAATGAAATAAAAACAAGCAGTATTCTATAATTCAATATTTGATATATTTATTTTACACAGCACACAATCAGGTACAAAATAAAAAGTCACTCTTAAAATAAGAAAAAATATAAACTTTTTAATTAATAATAATTATGTATATTTAAAAAAAATTAACACAATCACTTATTTTGACTGAGACATTCTAACTTACGGTTTCTTTTGGTAGTATTTTCCATAGTATTATTTTTTATTTTTGTATAATTATTTAGTAAAATATTGCACATGTTGCTTCATTACTGAAGTTATCATTACTTTTACCACATTTGCAAATACAAATTTCTATTGAAGTATACTTTCCTAATTTTTCTATACATATTTCTTTCAAAAATTGCCTCTGATTTTTAACTGATAACAACATTTTTATATAATCGCTATTGCTAATTATTATTTTAAATATTTGATATGCATTTGAAACTATATTAACTAGAAAATCTTTAGGCTATTTAAGTTCACCTCTATCAATTATTTTTAAGTACTCATTTGTGGAGCTGCCATATTCTGTTATCATTTCACGATTGTGTACAAGAAACTTCTGACAGTCCGTATATTTTGGCAATGAAGTGAACCGTCAAAGGTAAAGCCTTATATAGTTTTTAAAATACATGTTAGAAAGTACAAAAGAACAAACAAGTCATGTTTCTCCGTGAGCCAAACTAGATTTTGAAAATAAAAAATATCCAATTGATTCGTCTTTATGAGGAGCACATTTTATGTTATGTACTTAATTTTAATAGCATTGATATTTAACGAGATAGAAGCTAGTTTATACGTTAGGAACAGAATTTTTAACATGGTAGTATATGCAATTTAGACGTGTTCGTGGGCCACACGTTTTGACGTCACAGCCGCTTGCGCTTCGCTGTTCCAGGCCTCTACATATAGACGGCAATAGTACAAGGCGTGATAATATATTCTATTATTTACAGCATCAGTTTACGGCTACTCTACCAGTTAATCTTTACAAAAACATATTTTTTTTCTTTAATTAGCATTAAATATATTTTCTACATAACAATAACAACACAAAATCCTGTTTCTCTTTTTCTTACAAATTAAAATTATTCTTATTCAAATCTTATATGCTTAATCCGTTGAATGAATGATCAACGGTGATTTCTAAATAACCTCGATGACGTCACACGATCTCCATCTAGCATGAAGTACGAGAGAGAGGGAGTAACACGCAAGCGAGACGATCAGACGATCACGGACCCACCACAACCGAAACACAAGCCTTGTTTACGCGAAGTGTCTGACATCAGTAGAATATTGTGCAAAAGTGTTGATAGAATTTTCACGTTTTTAGTGTAGTTTTCCCAGGTTTTCCTCCAGGATAATTGTGCTGACACTACGGATTTGGTAAATATTATTTTATTATACGATTCGTGGGGAATTACCGTTGAATTGCAGTAAAAATTGTCGAGTGTTACAGATTAGCGCACATTTATTTCTCGATGTCGAATGCAGAAGTTTTTATAGCTTGGAGGTGAAATATTGAGCGTTTATTACTTTTATTAAATCCGTAAGGTTTTTTACAATCTATGACACATTACTCAGGAATTCATTTACAATTCCGAATCAAATTATACAGAATTGTTTTGTATTTAATACATGGTTTCGCTGTTTGAAGACTACGGGCAGTTTAAAAACGCAATAATTTAATTGAATAATAATATAAGATGAATGGGTTTTAAACGACAAATAAAAGAACTATAAATATCTATATATTTGTGACTGTCATTGTTATCCTATTTAAAAATAATTTGTTTGCTGCAAATCAAATTATGCAAATTTTGTTTACAGTGACATTTTATGTTTTAAGGTTGCATCAAATCAAACTGAAAATAATGTTCTTCGGCTCATTTATAGAAATAGCTAATTATCAATAAATTTATAACAATTATTATATAGAATTGCAATTTTCGCATTTAATTTATTACATACATACATATCTTCACGCTATATTCCAACAAATGGGGTAGCACGAACCCTAAAATCAGTCATAAAACATTCACTCATCACACTCATTAAACAATCAACTCTCGTCAAACATTTTCATCCAAACAAACCACCCTCACTTCAACCACATTCATAGATCACTCCATATAAACTCATTCCTTTATTACACTCGAAATCATTATCACACAACAAACCTTCAATCACATCATTCCTATTCACTTATCATTCATTTTCTTTCTTTAACGTAGATAACATATGCATAAAACATCTCAAATTACTCACGCTTACTTCTAACAACGAGTCTAATAACGAAACTAACAACGAGTCTATAAAGATTAGAAAAGATGAAAAGATGAAAGCGATAGCCTGCACTTGTATATGAAAGAAAAGTCCGCACAATGCAGTAATTAAAAATGAAACAAAAAGATAAGAAAGGGAGGGAGCGTCGCCCTGCGCTTGTTTTTGAAAGTGAATTTCTCACAATTGCAGTTAAACTGTTCATTATTGATACCTTCCTACGCTTTAATAAAAATGAAATTGTTCTCATTACAGAATTAATAAATAACAACTTGTATATTTTTCAGAATGCATATGTTATAGTTTTGTAGTTGGTACTACGAGCTCATTTTTAGCTAGAATAAAATAGTAATTTAAATATATTAATGGGGTTGGTGGCTCAGTGGTATCAAGTCGGCCTGTGGATCCTGAGAACCTCGATTCAATTCCCACAACCGACAATCAATTTGCACCACATTTAAATTATCCATGTGACTCCCCTACCATTAACATCTTTGGAGGTCGTGATTTGACGGCTGGTAATCGTACTTCACGCGCATAAATATATCACTTACCGAGATCTGCTTCGGCAGAGTGCCACACCCAGTAATGAGTAAAAGGCTTGATGATATATTTATTTTCAAATAGCTCAAATTACTATCTTTCTACAGCTAAAAACTAAGCTTGTAGTAGGTATCAGTAATTAATTTTGAATTATTAATTTACCTCCGTAAATTTAATGATATCTTGTCCTAATTATATAAGTATACCCTTGTGTAGAATTTGAGAAAACTCTGGCAAAAATAAAAAATCATTATCTGCTGTCACTAAAATTGTGCGCGATCAATATTATAGTTGGCGCAATATCCTAGCGTGACAAGAATTCATATTTCAAGCAGAAGACTTCTGTAATATTTGGTTTGCATTCATAATGAACTATCATCTTTAATCATTGAAATAATAATAAATAACTGATAAGTGAAGCCAGAAAAATGTTATTTCTAGAAATCAGCTTAGATTGGGGATGTACCACAGAATTTGAACAAATTTTATTCTGTTTAAATAATAAATGGAAAAACCAGTTTGTAATTGCGAATATTATTATAAATATGAACAGGCAAAATTTTTTTAAAGATAGTAATATCTAAGATACGACAACTAATTTTTATTAGTATTTAAGTATTTAACAACATCAGTCAACATAAATATAGACTGAGCATAAAAAAGTGAACCTATTTCAAAAAATGATATTACGACGTTACTAATTATAAATTTTTCTAAATGTTTTGGCCGGTTTCACCAACAAAAGTTAAATTTTATACATGGATTAAGTAAATAAAAGCAAATCGAATGTTTGACTGCAATTTTAATTATTCCATTTGACATGTGTCGCAATCTCAAATAAAAAACAATATAACAATCTATCCACTTCTGATAATTGCCGCCTAAATACGATGTAACTTTTTCTGGATTGATACTGCTCCTTCTGCACTTATCTATTCATGTATTTGTCAGGATAAATAATAGACGAAGTACAGGGAATATATACATCAGTTGTATTAAAATATATAATTACAAATGATTAACCTTTCTCGTCTATCGCCGGATACAAACTATCTTAAAACTATCTACAAAGTCACCATGCACCCTTAACCATTCACCCACGTCTCTTCATCCCTCACCAATCCCAACATGTTTCCACATTCGGCGTCTCACAGACAAACCCAGGCACACTTGACCATAATTTATTAGTTTTAGAAACACAAACACAACCCCAAACATATCATTCTCACGGTACTTAATATTTTCTAAAACCAATAACCATAACTTAACTGAAACGAGTAAAACTAAACACATAATTTAACAAAAATAACCTAAATTATAAATGTTGCCACACATGTAATTTCGATTTGCTTTTATTTCTTTAATCCAAATTTAAAATTTAATTTTTGTTCGTGAAACCAACCATTAATGAAGTAAAATATTAATACAATACCTGTCCTGTAAGTTACCCATTAATGACAAAATTGAAACACAGAAATGGCACTTTTATTGCACAGTTGGTTCCCATGGTTACATCAGCACTATTAGTTACCATCCACCGTGAACCGAAAGTAAATATTATAGATCAAGATCTTGTTTATTTCGACAATTTGACGGTTATTAATTTTGAAGCCTCTTTTCTTTTCCTTCTATTTGTGCAGGTATAGTAAAAACTAGCTTACTAATATCGAACTGTAAATGATTTTTTAAGTCGCAAATATTTAGGAAATCTCGATCATACGGGCTTGGATTTGCCAAACTACATTCTTGACCTAAAAACTTTTACTGATAGTTCATGGTACGTAATATACTATTGTTTTTTGTTTCAGCGTCGTAGCATTTATAATTTCAGAGATACAAAGTTTTGAAAATTCTTCCGGTTTCTTTTGCTCTTTAATCTGTATATTTATATTAAAGCTATTATTTTCTATATTTTGACATTGGAAATAATGTACTACAATTCTTATTTATAGATATTTTTCCTTGCAAAACTAAATGTCATTGCTCTATTTCATCAATGAAAATATATGCTGCATTCTCTTTGAATGTTAGCTATTATTTACTTTTTTTTCATAATATTTATTTTTAAATTACTTAAGTCATTTATAATGTTATCAAAATTTGGTTCTTACAATTTTAGTATACGGATGTGGTTTAAGGTTTACCTTTTGACAAAAATAATCATTCTTATCTTTCAAGATATCCTGTTGTATGCAGAATTATTATATTTAAATAAGCAAAAAATAATACAATGTGTTATTTATTCAATTTACATAATTAACAATTAAGTATTTACAAAAGAAACCTCCAATCTAGGTTATGAGTAAAAATAACAATAAGTGTACAAAGGAGTATTATTTCGCGGAATTCTGAATAACAAACTATGTTTCATATCTTAAGTATTTCCACAAATGTTCTCCGAAATCATTACAAATATACGTAGATTACTTTTTCAATAAAATATTGACTTCTTGGTAATTGTATTTGTTTTGAAGTTAAATTTATCTTACACAGGGCAAAAGCTAAACGTCAAGGTCAAGTTTTATCGTTCGATTATTGCAATGAAATATTAGATTCAAGTAAAAATGTACATTAAATTCTCTAAATTAGTGTAGAAAATTTCTGTATACCTAATAAATCAAATTATACTCGTAATTCCAAAGTTTATAATGTATACAAATAAAAAATAACCTTCAACATTAATGCAAAAAACATAATAATAACATTAGATTATTGTGTAACTCACATCTATATTATCCTTGCATAGTGCTGTTGATTTATTTTTAAATTATAACTACAGCCAGTGGCGTAGCTAGCGTTTGGTGAATTTTGTATTAGATATATACATGGAGGCTTCCCCCTTAAAAAATAATCGGAGTTAGTGAATAGTTATTTTAGATTGCCCAATTTAATAATACTCGAGTATGAATGAATTTTGAAACATTAGTTTTTCGTGTTAGAATGTTGCAATTAATGAATTTAAAGAATAATTGAACATATATCAAATAAATAAACAACAATAAAAGCAGGAATAAAAAAAAAATAATAATAATATAGCTTTCCCTTAAAATTTCTGGAAAATATCTAGAAGTGGATTATGTCGAGATCCGTGAGAGATACAGCAATAGTATATTACGTAATAAGCATCGAAAGTGTAAGATAACGTACGAGTGTACAATTTGAAAAACGAGGCGCGCAGCGCTGAGTGTTTTAAGTACACGAGCATAGTTATCACACTTTCGAGCGAGTTATGTACACTATTTTTCAGACGACCACAAAATATTTCTAAAAAAAGTGTACAAGAGCAATGTTGTTACACTTTGACAGCTGATGCTTTTTTGTAGATGAGCGTTGACGTTTGACGTTTGAGGTTATGTGTGGTGCACCTGTACTAACCATAATATCAAAATATTAAATAATGCTAAAATATTACTAAATAAGTAATTTTTAATTTAAAAAAATCAGATTTATCTGCGCAAATGTGTTGAAAAATCTGCCAAAACTTCAATCCAAATAATAATACAAAATTATTTTCATTTATTTTATTATTTTCTCATGGCCAACTTCATTGAATTGCGCTACGCTTATTATGGCCGTTTCATTTCATCATTTTGCCATATAAAAATTTGTCGTGAGTTTTTTACAGTTTTGGTACGTCAAGTAATACCATCTAGTACTTTTTATTTCAATTAAAGGAGAGTGACAACGCTGTCAAGTTCCAAAAACAACCTTAAAATATTTTTAAACTAAAGTTTATGGGATCAAACAAAATATATTTAATAGTACTGGGTGTTTTATTTATACAATCAATATTATTAAATATTATGACTAGTATTCTGAGCTTTTGACTAAAGTGACTAGCTAGTCTAGAGTAAGTGAATTTCATTTGGCAACGTAGCATTATCTGTCACTTCAGGTAAATAATGCCGCCATATTGTCTACCCATTTAAAAAAATTTAAATGTTTATAGGTGAAAAGAAGGAAGTATTATTGAATTATTAGTGCCAACTGTTAGTATTTTACTGTAAAGATCGTATGATAATAAATATACAAAGACTAGGCTTGTTTTTAGGATTTTTTCAATCAATGCATGCGACAGTATTTAATTACGACATATCTTGTTAGAGGCACTAGTTGACGTGTCCGCTCTGTAAATTTGAAACCAGGAATTTTAATGACATATGAAACGGCCATAATAAGCGTAGCGCAATTCAATGAAATTGATCATGATTTTCTTTCATCGTAACACCATCTGTTTTCAATCAGTGGAACTTCACCTGATATGTTAGAAGTGTACGTTATGCTAACATATCAATATATGCTACGTTCAACTTTCCGTAGTAGTTTATGATGTTGTTATGGTTACTTTCATACATGGTCGCCTGAAAAAATATTAACATTTTGCCTCCCTAATATATACATATATTGTTGAAGTAATCCTTCTTTTTCACATAGCAAGGTCTCACGGACGTAGGACCTATTCACTGGTCAACACAAGTCTTGTTTCCTTTATTTTTTTTTCTGTTATTGGGTATTTCTATGGCCCTAACTATGAAAAAAATACTGGGAGATTGCTAACAGCTTTACCTTTTGAAATATACTGTTTTATTATTTTGACAAAAAAAATACATTATGTTAACAAAATTTCTATTGAAATGATCTTTTATAAGATTTCCTTGAATGAATGACTTTAGGTAGATCTCGTTGCAAACTCCAGCAGTAGTCTGCCATCATATGTGAGCCCCACCGCTCCTGATAACGCTCTTCCATTGTCCGAAGATCCTGATGAAATTTTTCACCCTGCTCCTCACTAAATCACCCAGATTTTGTGGAAATCGGTCTAAATGCGAGTACAGGAAGTGTATTTTTATGCTCATGTTGATACCTAGCTCTTGCAAGTTCGATAGCTACATTTGAAGTCTGAATCAGAGTCTTCATTTGATGTATTTCGTTCGGGTTCACAGAGATTTGGATCATCAGAAGATTTAGATGTGCTGAGTTGTACCTCTTGTGATTTTAATTGAGATCGTTGAGCAGAAGATAAGTTAGGATATGACCACTTACTTCGATTTTCACGGTTAATTCCGTTTATTTTCACAACGCAGAAGTAGCAATCGTCATGATGGTTTCGAGGTTCTCGCCAAATCATGGGTGTTACGAACATTATTGCATCTATTTTTCCACTGGACCATAACCGTAGATAATCCACACATTTCTGGTATACAATATGAGGAACCCATGGCTTGTCGTGATTACACAATTTTATTTTAAAGTATTGATGATACGCAGTTTTCACAAAGTCCGATATAGGTTTTCGATATTTTGCAAATATATATTCACCACAAATGTAGCAAAAACAATCGGGATTAAGCACACAACATCTTCTTGACGAAGCCATATTTAAAAATAAAACAAAATATATTTTCCTGTCCAATAAAAAACGAAAATCTAAGTAAAAATAGTAAATAAAGGTAGTTAGCTATAACTCAAAAACAAAAGCTGTTAGAGAAAAATTGTTGCCATATTTAAAAAATACGCGTCAATTTGAGATAGAAACAAAAAAAAAATCACAGGAAACAAACAATTTTATTTTTTTTGTTGATCTGTGTTATTTATCCCTTCGATATTTTTACAATAACATGTCGTCAGCCTGCTGTTATACTATTATTTTCACTATAAATGACAATTTTTGTATTTAAATATTTAGTTTGAGGATCCTGTATTATTGACACAGCAGTTCCGACGCTCCTGACTATAACTAAATTATAACTATAAGAAAGACATAATTATCATATTCGTAATATCTGACACATGCGCGTTGTGGAACGTTAATAAATTTTATAGAGAAAAAAGCTTCAAACTAAGTATTAAGTTCTCGACTAGTTTTATATGAGAGAGATTGCTCTAAAATATTTTATAAATCGTTTTGTAGCAGTAAATTTGCAATACTACAAATGCGTCTAGACTTTTAACATTTTTGTGGAATACAAGTTATAGGTGTTTAATATGGATATAAGTTATTGTATAATCGTTGTCTCTCATATAATTTTACTGAAAAATGTTTCAAATAAACCTTGAATCAGAAACAAGAAATATCAATTTAAATATTTTAAATTTGCAGAAACTAGGTTTAATGGACAGTTCTAACGCCAAAAATTAAATTTCAAACTTGGTTTAAGTTAAGTTTAAAATTAAACTTTTGGTGGTGCAATTGACCATTAAAAGAAATAAAAAATTAAGTTTATATAACCAGTACAATGGAAATGAAAAAGATAATATTCAAATAAAGCTTTCATTAATGTCTGGTTTTATAAAGGTCAGAATAAAATTGGTTGCATAGTAAATGTATTTAAATTAACAAATTCGAGTCAATTTTATTTATTTGAATGTCATTTGAATGAATATATTTTATTTACTTGGGAAGTTAATTAATTTGTTGTTTATAAAACCGGCCATTGAAAAATTAAATATATAAATTATAATAAAAAAAAATTCTTCGGATTTCAGTTAAAAAATAATTTTAAATAAATAAAATGTTATTAAATATTATAGAGAGAATAAGAGATCTTTTATTTTATCCATATTTCATTTACGCTTAATACGTTTATCTATTATCACCATGAGATAAGTTATACCATATCGCACTTATTTTATATATGTTATAGACATGTTATTCTAATGAGTGCGATAATGAAATTAGTACCGCACTAGTGGGGTAATGAAATAGACGATATACAAATACAAATTCAAGAAAAGATAATTATTTATTAAGTGTAAATAATGGATTACTTGGCTTAATTTGGTTAAATATTTTATTTAGTGGATGACATTTCGGCTCTGGTTAGACTCATTTTCAAGTCTTAGTATAATTGAAGTTAACGTACGAGGGTCGTTCAATAAGTCCTTAGAAAAAGTAGAAAAAACACTTTTTTTGGGTAGATTTTTTTTATTTTTCTACATAATTTTTAGCTCTATACACTTCTCTAATCGTTTTCCCAAATTTTTTAAGCCGTCCAAAAAGTAGGATTTCGGATGCTCCTCAAAATATGCCTCCGTTTGGGCGATGACCTCCTCATTGGTCGTAAACCTTCGTCCGCCAAGCCATTTCTTTAAGTTTGGAAATAAGAAAAAGTCACTGGGGGCCAAATCTGGTGAATACGGTGGATGTTGCAATAATTGGAACTTTAATTCCGTAATTTTGGCCATCGCAACTGCGCAGGTGTGCACACGTGCATTGTCTTGATGAAAAAGGACCTTTTTGCGTTTCAAATGAGGACGTTTTTCTTTTATTTCTTCGCTCAGCCGGTCCAATAACGACGCATAATACGCTCCTGTTATCGTTTTTCCCTTTTCCAAATAGTCGATGAAGATGATTCCGCGTGCATCCCAAAAGACCGTTGCCATAACCTTGCCAGCCGATTTCGCCGTCTTCGTCTTCTTCGGAGCCCGTTCGCCTTCAAAAATCCACTGTTTTGACTGTTCTTTTGTCTCTGGAGTGTAGTACTGTATCCAAGTCTCATCCACAGTTATGTATCGACGCAGAAAATCTTCAGGATTACGACGGAAAAGCGCCAAAACAGCCTCAGAGTCCACCACACGATTGCGTTTATTCTCCACTGTGAGCAAACGCGGCACCCATCTTGCCGAGATTTTTTTCACACCTAATTTTTCGTGCAAAATTAAAGCGACTGTGCCTTGTGATATGCCTGTAGCCTCAACTACGCACTTTGATTCGTCGGTCACTTAAAACCATATCGTGGATTTGGTCAATCATTTCGGGGGTAGACACTTCTACAGGGCGTCCGGAACGATGTTCATCTTTTGTGGATGTACGGCCACGTTTAAACTCATTCACCCAATTGTAAACAGTTGCAAACACAGGAGCAGATGTGCCATGAACTTCATCCAACTCAGCTTTAATTTAAGCTAAAAAATGATCAAAAGTAACGTATTAATATCTAAAATATTTAATTAAAAAGTGAATTATTCAAAACGATCACCATTTTTGTCCTTGTAAACTTCATATTGTGAGGCAATGCACATCGAGACGAAAAATACTATATCTAGCGCGCGAACATTGTTGTTTTTAAACGAGTGTTATACCATTTTTACACGCAACTTCCTGTTTAGTAATTTAGAAGTAGAAATGATATGTGATTTATATTTGTTTATCTTACAACTTCAAACGTGATTAATATAATATAGTTCTTAACAAATTTCGTATATTGGAAATATAATCTATAATATCAAAGAAAAAATTACATAAACATATGTTGCCTTAAACGTAAATAAGTGAGATTTTTTCGCACTTGTCAAAGTGTCCCCATCTCTTTCAAAAAAGAAAGCTTTCTTTCTCATTATTATGCTTTCTCTCTTAATATTATTGCTCTCTTTGTCGCCAAGTTGTCGTAAACCGAAGATTAAGTTTTGTTTCCCCCTGCTTGTAAGGAATCCATGGTGACATTTAGTTCTCCCTCTAGTTTTTCACGCAATTTTCGTTCTAATATGCGTTAATATATCTTAGTGGGGTAATACCTTCCAGTCTTTTTATTCCATGCAGCATTTATACATTTAGTAGTATGACAGCAGCTTCTCCCATTGAGTTGATTAATTAATAAATCTTCATTATTTTTACTTTACAACAAAATAAAAAAAAAGGAACAGAAAAATTATTTTTGTACGTAGATTAACATATAAAATAATAATAAAAATATTAGAATATTATCACTGGCTGCTTTCACTTGTGTGCTTGTCGAATTGGAATTGGTTTTTGAGACACTGGCATTAATTTTTTTAAATGAAACTACTCTATTCTCTCCCTAAAATCTGGACTGTGATTTTCTTCTTATTCTCATCAGACGTCTGTATAAAACATTATGCAATGAAATCAGATCACCATCCATGTCGCGGAAATCTGCTCCTGCATTTTTCAAAATTGTAGTCTCAACCAAATTAATACCATCTATATTTCCAATCGTTATAAAAATTCTGTACTTATATTAGTTTTGGTATCCGGAATTATAATTCTAAACATGATCCTTCATCTGTGATATTGCTTGTACTCCGAAATGTTAACTCATCGCTTCTACTCGTACATCCACCAGCCAAATTAAAAAACAAAACAACCTAAAAATTATAAGTTAAAAAAAAACCCACACATACACATACATAAGACACTGTGTGTATACGAGCCCTAACAACTATATGTTCGGACGGCCAGCATTTTGTTATAAACAGTTGATTTTATTAATATAGTTATATTTATTATCGATCAGTGTTATATATTTCTAAAGATATGACTCTAATGAAACTATTTTGAAGAAAACAAATATTTTATTAATACGATTGACTTACTGTAACAAAAATACAGGGAAATATTCTGGTAAATAAATGTTCGGCCAAAAGCAGTATTTAACGTTTTAGTCACGAATAACATATCTTTTTTCTTTATTAATAGCTTCAATACTTGATGGCATTATTATAACAAAGTTTTTGATATTTTTGCACAAAAAATAAATCCCAATTTTCTTAGCAACTTCGATGTTGTTGAATTTTAATAGCAAGCACTACTTTTTGTGGCATAATGTTTCTATAAAATTGGGGTCAGTATTGCTTGAAGGCCAATGCATAACGTCAATAATATGATTTGCAAACCATCTTTTTGTTAATTTCGCTGTATGGAAAAATGCGCCATTAGATGATACGAAATAAGTAATTTTTTTAAATCCGTTGATATTTCTCAGAGTTTACTGTTCTGTCAAAGAAGTGTAGATTTCCCAGTCCTTTTGCTGATATGCAGCCCCATACCATCAGAACTTTTGCAAATTTTACAGTTAGCTTGTAATCTTGTGAAATGCTTCAGTTTTTGATCTTATTACTCATCTCCGATAATCTTTTACACACATGTTAAACCATGATTCATCACTAAAGATGACTTTATTATAATCTTTTTTGGTTCAGAAAATCCTTTTTTGGACCAATTTCACCTTTTGTATCCCTGTTTATAATGGTGTTTCCTTAGCATACATGTACTCTATTTCAATATTTAAACTATACTGTGAGTAACTATAACGTATCTTATAAAAACTAAGTCCAGACTTAATAGTCCACTTCCTACAATTTTTTTCGAGAAATATACATGCCTAATTCCGAATTCTAACGAGCGGTAATCTCGCGTAATGTGGATCGTCTAGAATTCTTGCAAATTTTAATGAAAAGGCTTCTATTTCGAGGTGTAATCATTACAGGTCTCTCAGTATTTTTTCCGGCGATATTAATGCTACTAGTTGTTTTTCTATATTTTAGTTCAATGGTCATTCAATGCAATCGTAGATTTCGCCATATTAAGACTTTTCGCTATTTTAAGCATTGATTTACCTTCTAGGTATTTGTGATGATTTTCTCACAAATCTTTTGCATTGTCACTTCACCACGAGCCATAATTGTTGTAATTAATATTTTTAAATAAAGAGAAACAATAGCAAATAACTCTTATAGTGACTTGGCAATCATTATATTTTGTTTAAATCATAGCACTCTGTTTTAAAAAATAGAAAATTATTAAACGTCCGAAAATTTAGTTGCCAGACAATTTTCATGATATATTTTTTACAGATTAGATCATAAGTCAATCATATTAATAAAATATTTGTTTTCTTAAAAATAGTTTCATTATAGTCATATCTTTAGAAATATATAACACTGATCGATTCTGAATATAACTATATTAATAGAATCAACTGTTTATAATAAAATACTGACCGTCCATACATATAGTTGTTAGGGCTCGTATAACTAATCTTACTTACTTACTTAATCTTCACCCCTGTTATCCGTTAGGTGTTGAGGTTTGGAACATTGTTATTTAATGCTCCCCTTGGTGGAATTTCGACAGTGTTGCTGGCACGTTTTGATACCATGAATTTTTTAGTCTGCCTTTTGATCTTCCATAAACTCACATTTCCCACAGTGTTTTTACTAATCTGTTGTCCGCCATTCTTACTAAATGCCGAACTAGCGTTATTGGTTACCCTCTATTATTATTAACGCCAAAGTAAAACTGCGTCTTCTTCCTTCTCACTTCGTCGTTTTTTATTCTGTCCCTCCTTTCTCCTAAGTATCTTCTTTTCGTGCCCCCGAATTGTTGACTTTTGCCTCTCTGATATTACCACGATTTGCTGCCATAAGTTAGTATAGTTTTTGTTTCTTTCGAGATTTCTTTTTTATAGAAGAAAGAGTTTCCCATAGCATAATATGTCTTAGTGGCACTATTTATTCTGCTGTCCAACTCGCACTATATATGAGCAGTCTAATCTAGCTTAGCCTTGAGATATTTAAAAGTGACTACTTGTTTCACTTCAGCGTTTCCTAATATAATGTTTAAAGTTTCTATCTCTTTTGTTACTTGCATTACTTCCGTTATAGTTACGTTGATCTTTAGGTCAGTCTCAGTCATAATTATATTCCATACATCTACTTATGTTCTGTAGTTGTACTTTATTTTATGCCCAGGCACCAAATGGTCTGTAAAAATTAGCTTTCGTATTTGGACAGTCTACAACTGTCATATGTCCATTCTTTGCCTACTTTATTCGAAAAGTCGTCCATTAAATTGATAAATTAATAAAGCTCTGAGGATTCCTCCTTGCCTCATACCTGTTTTTGTTACAAACTGTTCTGATCTGATGTTACCCGTTTTTATATAAAATAGTTTCTACAGTTGTTGTACATCGACTGTAATGTGTCGAGGAGGTGCTCGTTGTATAACGTCTGTCACAATCCCTGGGAACACAGTCAAATTCCTTTTACAGATCTGCGAAACACATATATAACTCTTTATTTTATTCCAAGGTCTTAGCAATCAGTTGTCGTAAGCCGAAGATTAAGTTTTGTTTCCCCCTGCTTCTAAGGAATCCATATTGACATCTAGTGTGCCCTCTAGTTCTTCACGCAATTTTCTTTCTAATATGCGTTCATATATCTTATACTCTGTTTTTTAACCAGGAGGAGTAATTTAAATTTTAACCGCTAAAACTGACGCATCTGATTGGCTAGTGCTTCGTCCAGTTTACACTGTACATAGATTTTACATTTGATTTATTAGAGCTGTCATAAGTTTTGAGGTTATCTGTTTTCTTGTTGGTTTTTTGCATTTCTGTGACATTAACATAAATATAAAAAAATAAATATAAATATATCATCACGCCTTCTACCCATTGCTGGGTGTGGTACTCTGCTAAAGCAGATCTCGGTAAGTGATATATTTTTGCGCGTGAAGTGCGGTTACCAGTCGTCAAATCACGGCCCCCAAACATGTTAGTGGTGGAGGAGCCACAGGGATAGCTTTTTCAAATTATGAAAATTTGTCGCCTGTGGGAATCGAACCAGGGACCTCAGGATCCACAGGCCGACTTCATACCACTGTGCTAGCCATCCCATAAATTAACATAAATCAGTTCTTTTAAGAACTAATAATATACGGAGTGACAAACTAGAGTTTATAATGTCATTTGTATTTTAAAATAAATGCCATGAGATTTAATCAGTGCAGATGTGTAAGAAATTTTTGTATTTCGCGCCAACAAAAATCTAGTAACTTTCTTTGGTAACTTTCTATAGTGTAAATCTGACTTGTGCATTTACTCCTCCTGGCTAAAAAACAGACTATAGTAGGGTAATACCTTCCAGTCTTTTTATTCCATGCAGCGTGTATCACTTTGTATAGTAGTATGACAGCAGCTTCTCCCATTGACTTGCTTAGCTCTACACCAATTCCGTCATCTTTCCGTTTTTACACATGTTACTTGCATTATTGACGTCAATATACTTTATACTTTGCAGGATATCTCTTCTAATACATCGCCCTCTAGTACGCACTTGAAGTTATCTAGCCACACTTCTGCTTTATCGGCGTTAATTACTATCTTTCCGTTTTTATTTCTTACGTATGATCTTTTTACTGGTTTCTGTCCCTTCTTTGTATATTTAAACTCTGTAAAACAATTTCCGTTTTCCCCTATAGTCAAGCTCTATTTTTCTGCCAAATTTCTCCCAGATATATCTTTTTGTCATTTTGGTATTGTCTTTTAACAATTTTCTTTTTGTTTCTACATTCTTCATAAGTATTATAAGTATTTGAGCTTCTGGTAGGCAGATATTTTCTCCATAGTAAGCACATGCTTTGATTTCTTCCGACCACCACGACGTTTGTTTCTTGTTATTTGATCGTATGACTAATCTTCATACATAAATATTTCTTGTTCCCTGTTGTCTACAAGAATTTAGAAGTATCTTTTCGGCTCAGACTCTAGACTTTTTATAACCTTTTGATTTATTTTTATAGTAAAACTGTGATATAAACATATTTGTTTTATATCAGGGCACTTCTTTATCGATATTTCCGTCTTCAGCATCGAGTAATAACACCAAAGGGATGAGGGCTTTTGGCTATTACTAGCTCATCAAAATATACAAGCAATGCTTTTCGTTAGTGATGTCTTTAATGTTATTCGCTGCACTACTGCTTTAAAAGCCAATTCATATTTATTTATTTAATTTTATATTGCTTTATTGGCCACTTAGGGTCAAGGACAAAGTTCAACCGAGAGCTGTTCTTCCACTGAACTCTTACAAATACATTACAAACGTCAATAACCTGGGCGGAATTCGAATCCGTAAACTAAGGCAAAACATGCAAAGCGACTCTTACGCTAGCCACTCAACTATCGTGACCGGTAGATTTTGGCGATTTTTTCATTAATAGAGAAGGGCACATCTGATATTTTTTCCTCTGAAGAACAACATCTTGTGCTTATTTTCGTAGCAAATTATGACAAAACAGTTTTATCTCAGAAAATTTTACAAAATTTAAATTTGAATTTATTCGGCAACTAAGACCACTACGTTTTTCTATCATTTTTAAAACAATTAGATACTATTGTCACCTTGATTAATTTATCATTCTGTCAAAGAGAGCCAATTTTAAGACAATTTCAGCGACGATAGATAAAACTTTGTACGATATACGATACCCTACCTCGCCCTGCAGGCAACTCTTCACATTACGTGCGTTATTGTTATATCGTAAATAACTATTATTTTTCACTTGCACATTGTGTGTTGTTTATTGCTATGATACGAAGTATATAAACAACTACATAACAACCTCAGCATTATATGCTCGCATTATGATTCATAACGCCTGCTCCGTTCATGCAACACCACACTTGATTAATACTGTTGTACACATCACTATAATCGTAATGAATTTAAATGAAAACTAATTCTACTCGTATATATTCTATTGAAAAATAAAATCTTGTGTATTCTACGGACGTTTATAGATGATAATGCCCTCGGACGACTTCCATATCTCCAGGCGGAATCCCTCGGGCTGGATTCCGTCGTCCTTTGTGCATTATCATGTACATAACGCCCTTAATGCATAAATAAATATTGAAATATTATTACACTGTTACATCGTTGTGTATTTATTCGCATTTCGTTCCTCTTTCATAGTTAGTTAAAAAAAGATACTTCAGGTAATTTTAAATTCAGTTTTTATAGTACCTAATTAGCAACTAAATAAAATGAAAAATGTTAAGTGATTTAGATTTGGAATTTTATATGTTTATTTCAAATATTTCTGTCTAATGCTGGGTTGCATGAAAGTATTTATCGGTTCAATAGTAACTAACGGTTCCGTAGGTTTCAAAAAATTGTTGCATGAACGTCATATAATTTTAATGAATTGATAAACAGTCCTACAACTTATAGGACTGTTTTCAGACCTATAAATATTTGACGGTTCAATAAATCCAGTTTGACATTTAATGTCAAAGTTGAATGAATGAAAAACTATCCGTTGTTATTTTATAATTGAAGTAAATTTT
Organism: Pterostichus madidus; assembly: GCA_911728475.2. Taxonomy (NCBI): domain Eukaryota; kingdom Metazoa; phylum Arthropoda; class Insecta; order Coleoptera; family Carabidae; genus Pterostichus; species Pterostichus madidus. The sequence continues at coordinate 11,632,296 of OU452318.1, forward strand.
TCATTTTAATTTAAATAACTCGTTATTAAAGCGTAAGTAATTAAACCTACATATATTGTACTAGGAGATAATTAAAATATATATTACTAGAATTATGTTTTCGTTATCATCGTATTCGGACGAAGAAATTATTTTTATAAAACTTTTTCCAAGACCCCGAATGTTATGTGATCATATCCATTAGAAATTTTTGATAAATAGAGTTTAAGCAAAGATTTAGATTTAATAAAAATATTTTTATGCTAGTATTTCATACAGTAGGGCCAGAATTCGAAAGAAGAACAAAATGTAGTATACCTCTATCAGCAAGCACGCATTTCAATCTACATTGGGCGATCATATAAATAAATATACATAATCAACTATTTGCCGGATTATTAGACAAGCCACTAGGAGCATTGCTGCATTGAGTAGAGATTTCATTCGTTTCTGTTCCCAAGCTTCCAATTTATTTGTCGTACCGTTTTTTTTTGTTTTCCATTACATTTATAAAGTTTTGAATTATTTCCAGCTAAATTTGTCTTTTTTTTCGTAAAATTTCGGCTTCTATTCCTTTTATCATTTTTTAATTGTTTCGTATTTACATTTATCGATAATGACAAGTCAGTGACAGTAGGCGTATTCCATTTGCCATTTGGATGTGATCTAACTTACATTTACTGAACCAGATCACTTATTTATTTCACTAGTTTGCTTTGCTAACTTTATTTTCAGTGCTAAAATTATAGATTCTAATTTACTTTGAAGTAATTCATCCCAATAAGTGTATCAGTTTGCTTAATTCAATTAATTTTGTCATGTGCCGAATTTATCTGAACTGATTTAAGTGAACCAAATGGCAAATGGAATACAGCTAATGACAGTTATAGTGATACTGTTGCTAGACAAACATTTCAATAACTAAAGATCTCAATATATTTTTCGTGCAACAGTTTGAATTTTATCGATTCATTAACTTTGTGGGATTAGTAACTATAGTCAGTAAACAATTTATTGAACAGTTTTCATGCAACCCAGCATCAATGTAACAGCTGCGTAAAAACAAATTTCTCTTGTGAACAGCTATGGGATTATGACCAGTTTTTCGTTTAAATCCATGTATAGGTAGAACAGGTTACTAATCATATTATTATGTAAACATATTGCAACATTCCTTATACTTAATTTTGGAAGCTACAAGTGTGCAGTAATGTTATTCAAAATTATAGTACCTACTAACAAAAGCCGGTTACTGTAAACATTTTTTGTGGTTAGTATCATAAACAAACGATTCTATAAAAAAAACTCAAGATCAACTTTAATTATATGTATAATGCCAATATTTAATCATGTGTTCTTGTTTTTCTAGTTCACTTCCTCCAAAATGAGGGCCTTAGTCCTGATTGCAGTTTTATGCACCGTTTTACATCAGACATTTGGATATTCAAGTAAGTAGTTTCGACTGCATCAATTATACTCGTAAAGCGACTAGACACCTCACTATACCTGTATATCAGAGGTTATCTATTGAAATTTTAAAATGAATGGCGGACCGAAAAATAATTTTTATTCGAAATCTTACTAAATTAAAAATGTAAAAAAGCAGGATCTATACTTATCTTAATTTTGCGGCACCTACAAATTTAAATTAAAACTTTGGAAATCACTTTCAAAAACAAGTGCAGGAACGACACTCCCTTCGTTTCTTATCTTTTTTATTCGTTTTCTTATCTTACATTGAGTGTTTAACTGCAATTGTGTGGAATTCACTTTTAAAAACAAGCGCAGTTACGACACTTCCTTCCTTTCTTATATTTTAATTCGTTTTCAGTTCTTATATAGAGTGTTAACTGCAATTGTGTGGAATTCACTTTCAAACACAAGCGCAGAGCGACTCTCCTTTCCTTTCTTATTTTTTTGTTTCATTTTCAGTTACTGCATTGTGTGGACTTTTCTTTAATATACAAGTGCAGACTATTGCTTTCATCTTTTCTAATCTTTGTAGATTCGTTGTTAGATTCGTTAATAGATTCGTTGTTTGGAGTAAGCATGAGTAATTTGAGATGTTTTACGCATATGTTATGTATGTCGAAGAAAGAAAAAGAATGATCAGAGGATAGGAGTGATTGGATAGATGTGATTAAAGGTTTGGTATGTGATAAATGATTTCGAGTGTAATAAAGAAATGAGTTTATATGGAGTGATCTATGAATGTGGTTAAAGTGAGGGCGGTGTGTTTGGATGAGAATGTTTGAAGAGAGCTGATTATTTGATGAATGTAATGAGTGAATATTTTATGAATGATTTTAGGGTTCGTGCTACCCCATTTGATGGGATATAGCGTGACGATATGTATGTATATATGTATATATGAAAATCAATTAAAAAAATATATTTTTCTACTACCAATATCTAAAATATGTAATTTTTATGGTGTCAAGAGGAAATTATATTTGCACGCCGTGTAAAAATATTTTTATGCACTTGATCGTAGAAAAAATTATGTATGAACTCGTATTAAAAGTGTCTTTATTGAAATCGTGCAATAAAATTACCCTTTTAACACTAGTTGCATAAATAACTATTTTCGACTGCTTAGAAAATTTGCTGCTTCTGAACACTTTTCAGATTTGAACATGTACGTTTACTGATCTTGATCGGAAATTACGATTAGAAAGAGAAACTTTATCGATCCTTACGTTGGAGAAAGAAATCAGTAAAACTCAAAATAAATATGCTTGCTCGCCCAGTAAAGTATCACTTTTCTGTCTTATTACATAAATAACAACTTGCTTGTTCAAACGTCAACAGAACGTCTACAATGTGTCACTTTTAGCTGAAATTTGATATAAGCTAGTCTCAACAGTGTCACTTCGGCGCCAACTTATAAAAATTTACCATACTTATCAAACGACCCTCATATGTTAATAATTACACACTGAGATCAACTGTTTAAAATAAAATGAAATAATAAGTTAGTTATCTCTTTCTAGTACGACGACTAATGATCCTATTTATAGCAATTCGTTAACTTGAAGATTATTACCATGGGCGTCCACAGACATTTTTACAGGGGGGGAGGGGGCGTCGCAAAAAACTCTCAGATATACATAAATTTCTAAAAAAAAAAAATATTTTATATAACATAAACATGAAATTGAAAGAAAATTAAACAAATGTTAACGTTCAATCTGTTAACACTGTCAAAATAAATTCTTTATTTATTATTTCATTTATTTTGACAGATGAAACGTCAAACATTTGTTTAATTTTATTTCAATATTATGGCTATCGATAGTTTTGAGGCAATTTTCGTCATTTTCAAATCTAATTTGTGTCGTTACAAAGTATAAAAAAATCATTTTGTTTATTGGTTCAAATGCAGAATTTTATGCAATGAATTTTTAATTTCAAGCTTTTTTTGCGTAAAATATTTCGGGAATAAGAAAATTACAAAATTATAGTTTTAAATGTTAAAGTCCTATGTTGGAGAGTCGTGGTCACCATTCTAGTTAATATCCAGGAGGGGGCGTGCGCCCCTCCTTGCCCTCCCTGCGGACGCCCATGATTATTACATTTGTCGTTATACAGAGCATTTTAATGCGTCAGAAAACAATGGATCCTAAGAACCCTGGTTCGATCCCCACAGCCGACAAAACATTTTCACCAATTTATAATTATCCCTGTGGGTAACCACTACCATATTTGGGGGTCGTGATGTGACGGCCGGTAACCGCACTTCATGCGCATAAACATATCACATCGGCAGAGTGCCACACCCAGTAATGGGTAAAAGGCGTGATGATTTATATTTATTTATTTTAGAAAACAATTTGATGATATTCTAATCTCGGATTAAATATAAAACTAAATTAATATATCATCACGCCTTCTACCCATTACTGAGTGTGGCACTCTGCCGAAGCAGATCTCGGTAAGTGATATATTTTGCGCGTGAAGTGCGGTTACGAGCCATCAAATCACGGCACCCAAAGATGTTAGTGGCGGGGAAGCCACAGGGGTAGTTTTAAAATGATGAAAATTGATTGTCGCCTGTGGGAGTCGAACCAGGGTTCTCAGGATCCACAGGCCGACTTGATACCACTGAGCTAGCTGCTCCATTAAAAAGAATTATAATAACATATTTGCTCCGTTATACAAATTTTTAGTGACGTTGATTGTTGAGATATAATAAGTTCAATTTTCATCGTAAAAATCGTAAAAAATATTTTACTTTAATTAGCGTAGAGCGACACTCCCTTCCTTTCTTATCTTTTAATTCGTTTTCAGTTATTACGTAGAGTGTTTAGCTGCAATTGTGTGAAATTCAGTTTCAAAAACATGCGCAGGGCGACGCTCCCTCCCTTTCTTATCTTTTTGTCTCATTTTCTGTGACTGCATTGTGTGGTCTTTTCTTTCATATACAAGTGTAGACTATCGCTTTCATCTTTTCTAATCTTGTAGATTCGTTGTTAGTTTCGTCATTGGATTCGTTGTTAGGAGTAAATGTGAGTAATTTGTAATTTTTTTGTGCATATGTTATGTACGTTGAGGAAGGAAAATGAATGGTAAGAGAATAGGAATGATGTGATTGAAGGTTTGTTGTGTGATAATGTTTTCGAGTGTAATAAATGAATGAGTTTATATGGAGTGATCTATAAATGTGGTTGAAGTGAGGGTGGTGTGTTTGGATGAAAATGTTTGGTGATGGCTGGTTGTTTGATGGGTGTGATGAGTGAATGTTTTATGAGTGATTTTAGGGTTCGTGCTACCCCATTTGTTGGGATATAGCGTGAAGATATGTATGTATGTATGTATGTAGATTCTTTATTTAAATATAAGTGTAGGTACTAATGAAAACAATACACCCGAGTATTTAAAATAATAAACTAACTCATTTTTATCTGCCACAAATTTTTATTAACGGAATAATGCTAATGCATTTGAATTATTTTCCGCATTATACTTTGATACGTATATCCGACCTTGTCATTTCCTAATAATAATATGTTTAATTAATTCCTTTTTTTGTAACTTGCAGAATACGGAAGGTCATGTAAGGATATAGGATGCACAGGCACTGAAATGTGCGTAATGGTCGAGGATCCTTGTTCCTATTACAACAGAGATCAATGTGGATCGTAAGTAAAAATCACAAACGAAAACTAGGAATTATCATTGGAACATGTTACTGTAACCTTGTGCATTTGCGTTTGCATTTATAGAATGATATCATACCAATTAATCTATTATTCCTAATTAATCTGTTCCTATTATTACATGTTTAAGCTTACCAATTATTAGTTATTAGCAAGTAAAATTTAATATCGTATGCAAGCTGTTCCACGAAAATTGTGCCATATGCGATTAACATACATATTAACAACAAAACTGCATTTTTTTCATGTTGAACACATATTTTTTTGCCGATTGTTTAGAATTTTGTGATTCAGACCAATTTTGTAACGCGAATTGCTAAACATATCAATTTCTAGAACCTCCAATCAACAATGGTTGCTAATAAGGTTACTATCAAAAAATTATATTAGCAATACTATACTTGGTAATTTTTGTTACTGAATAAATATGATGAATGTTTTTTAATGTCGACATCATTGTAGTCACTTTGTAAAATAGGTATTTGTGTACATAGGGCAGAAAGTAGTCTTTCCGCTCGCGCCTGGAGATTGTTGATCGAGGTACAATCGAGAGCAACAACCATGCAAGAAGGTCAAGGTCACTGTTCGTGATGCACAAAATATTTTTGTTTACCGTTAAAATATAATTAAAATAATGTTTATTAGTTTTACTGTTTTGAAATTCGCTTGAAATGGTTGACAAATTTCATGTTTCCATGGATACTACTGCAGTGGCGTACCTAGGTGGGAGCGGTGGATGCGGTTCACACCGGGCGGCACATATTTTGTGGCGGCATTTTTTATATTTAGTTTTAGTTGTAAAAAAACAACTTGTTCACTTCATAAGTTTACTATTCGATTTCTACGAATTATGAATTACTATATGATTTCGAATATTTTTCTTAATCGTCAAGTCAATGTAGGGTCGAAAAATTCCTTTATTACTGCCTAATTTAAATATGCCATCCAATGGTAAAAAAGTTCCCCACCTATAGTTTGTCTCAATTACAATTATTTATTTATGTTTATTAATTTAATGGGGCAATGGCTTAGTGGTTTCAGATCCTGAGTGCCCCGGTTCGATTCCCACAGCCGACAAACAATTTTCACCAAATTAAAATTACCTCTGTGGCTCCCCCACCACTATATACGTACATAAGTATATCACTTACCGAGATCTGCTTCGGCAGAGTGTCACACCCAAGAATGGGTAAAAGTCGTGATGATATATTTAATTTATATTTATTTTTTTAATGTATAAAAACCACAATTTTATTGACTTAAAAAGGGCGGCAAATTGGAGACCGCCCTGGGCGGCTAAAGTTCTAGTTACGCCACTGGGCAAACGTCAATTCAATGGACAGTTGGAAATGTTTACTTTGTGCTCTATCGTAGAAAAACAAATTTGACACGTATAATTCCATAGATGTCATTATTTTATTAAAAAAAAAATTAATATAAATTTGTATATTTGGAGAATTTTCATTTTGTATCTTATTTTATAATTTCTTAGAAGAGATATGCTTATTTGTGGGTTAGGTGGCTCAGTGCTATCGAGTCGGACTGCAGATTTGAGAACCCAGGTTTAATTCCCACCACATCAAAAAAACCCTTGTAGTTCCTTTTCACAAACATCGTTGAGGGCCGTGATTTGACTGCTGGTAACCGCACTTTATTCGAACCGAGATCTGTTACAATATTGTGCCACACCTAGTAGTGGGTAAAATTTGTGTTGATATATTTATTTTATTTTTAGATATAATTTTTTTGAAGTTTAGTATCGGGGTTGTGACCTAAAAAATATATTTCAGTGGTACTTAATTTGTTTCATTCAATTAATGCGAATAATATACAATTTAATTCTGAAAAATAATCTGAATATGTTGAAAATCATATTTTATAGTAATTGAAAGTCCAAGAAAAGTTAATTCAATTATTTGAATAAATATACAGCATATACATACGACAAATAGTTTGAGATAACAATGACGTGATACAAAATTGTAGAAAGGAATTATCAAACATTTACATAATTTTTAATATTTGGATCCTCTCCTTTTGTCTGTGATATTTGGGATTTATTTACCGCAGAGAAGGTTTTTTTATAAATAAAACGAAAGTAAACAAATATGACAGTCTAATTAATTTAGTTATGTTCAACTCCGCACATGTCTCTTATTTACAGCGCAAAAAGTGGCCAATAAGAACGCTTCAGTACTTGTGATATCACTATATTTTTAATCACATATATCTTATATTTGTAACTATTTTGTTCACTAATGGTCATCACTCAACATATATTTGACGTTTTATCATTAATTTTTGTTATTTCGATTATGGTATAGGGGCCCATTGGGATCGTCTGAATAAAATTGCCGAGATAAAATGTTTTCATATGTAAAATAAGATATGATTTGTGTTTAGATATCCGACGTGTAAACCTTCAGCAGGACATTCTACTCCAAGCTGTGCAACACATATTTGCCCTCCGACACAAGAATGCCAGTTAGATAATGGGACACCCAAATGTGTATCTAGTAGATCTTCATGTATGTAACATTACCTTCCCATTATTTTCAATTACAATAGAATTTAATCATATATGTATAGAAGGTGTTATATTTTAAGAGAACCAGCAAATATCTCGCTTATTTATTAACTTGGTAATTTATTTCATATAACATTGTTTATATAGCAACATGTAATATAATAGTAATTAATATCAACTTTGAAATTACAAACGAAACATTCTATATTTTTTACAAATTTGAAAAATTCGTCAAATTTGCTTTACATTCATATAAAATAATCTTTATATTACATGATGTTAACATTCTTAACATGCTATATGGATCTTTGATATAGCATTCTTTAAAAAAAATAGGTATTAACAATATTAGATATAACGTATACAAAGCTTACAAGAGGAAAAAAAATTGTTTTTCATTTTACAAAAAAAAGGATAGGAACAAACAATTCAATTTAATTTAAAATATGTGTTATATTACAGTTATTAAAACTTTTAATTAATGCAAGGTTCTTTTATTATAACGTTTTTCGTGTGTTCTTCGTCGCGTTGTCTAGCAACCTTTATTACTTGACCCGAAAACTGTTTTAGTCCTAATGAAACAAATAACTATTGTTCTATAACTAAAAAACCACGACATTTTAAATTTTTTTAATAACAATTTGTTTTAAGGTTTCTTTTTAAACTCTCGTTATTTTTAACAATTAGTTTGACATTTAATTATTTGTCAGTATTTCAAAGTTAATTAAAACAAGGTTTGAAACAATTATGACAATATTATTATTAGAAAAAAATATAAAAAGAAAACACTGTAATAAAAGCATCTTGAATTAATTAAGAGTTTACAGAAATGAAATACCTTATCTGTTTTAAATCAAGCAATATTTTTTTCTGAAACCGGCAAGAAAGTCTCTAGCCTACTTTCCTGACCAATTTTAGTATGGAAAGTAGGTTTTTACAAAAACAGTCAAATAATGTACGTATTCAAGGCTACAACAAAAATAACAGTCTGGTAAAGTACAAACCAGTAAAGATTTTACCTGACTGTAATTTTTTTGTAACCTTGGATACGTAGTTTGCTGTCAATACAATTCATATAAAAACTTTAAACATTTTGAATTATTTATGATTAAATATTGATTAAATTAAACGGTTTCACAATAAATAGTATACATAATACGTCAGTAAAGTGTTTTTACTTGACTCAGCGGATTCAAATAACCGCTTCATCAAGTAAAATATCACTTTCCTGACGTATTATGTAATATACTATTATTCTAAAAGGTTTTCGTAAAATTAAAAAATGTACTTTTTTGTTTTTTTATAAATTCAATCCGAGAACATACTGTATACTTGTAAACCCTGTAAATGAAAGATATAACATTTTTATAGTTCTGGTAATAATGAATTTACAAGTTACTAATTGTGTCAATTTTTGTTTCAGCTACCCACGTGCACAAAAACGAAAATACAGGAGGTGCAAGCGCTCCGAGCTACCCCTCTCAAAACCCCAGTTACCCAGCTCAAAACCCAAGTTACCCAGCCCAAAATCCAAGCTACCCTGCACAAAATCCAAGTTACCCTGCCCAGAATCCAAGCTACCCTGCGCAGAACCCAAGTTACCCTGCCCAAAATCCCAGTTACCCATCTGGTGGTGGTTTATATCCTTCTCTATCCACAGCTCGCCCTAACCATGGAGGTGGCAGTTACCCAGGATATCCTAGCCAGTCAGGTGGCTACCCAGGCGGTGCGCCAAACTCTGGATATCCAGGTTATCCCAGTAACCCACAACAAGGGTATAATAATCGTGGAGGCTACCCACAATATCCTGCACAATCAGCATATCCTAATCAAGGAACTGTGCAGTATCCAGGATATCAGAATAATAGGCAAGGATATGGAAGCAATAGCCAGAATAGCAATAGTGGATCTAATCCTATTGTGGATAAAATTACCGATCAACTGAAAACCATAGGTGCGAGTCTTTTGAAAAATGCATTGAATAATGCATTAAGTGGTAATAAACGACAATAATTTTAATAAATTTGTTTTGTTCCAGGGTTATTGTGTGCGCTACTTAATTTCTTAATCATTCGATTAACGAGTTTTTAAATTTAACTGTTTAAGCACATAGTATTAATTAACCAAATATAATGGTGCTGAACATAATTGTGTCTAACGTTTTTTATTACATATTTTATATTTTCTGTTATTGAGAAACCTATTTTCCAAACTTCAAAAACAGACAATTTACAAAAATATCCGTCTGACTTGTTCAATATAAATTCTATATTGAATTAAATACGTATTAAATTTTAAATGGTTGCTATTGATTTTAAGTTATTGTTATTAATATTTTGTTAAAATGCCAGTATTATAGTATGTACTTAAACAGTTACATATTTCGACGGGTGCAAATAGTATTTTTATATTTCACAAAATTTGTAACATTTTTTGTTATTATTTACCAAAATAAAACATTTAGAAAACAATCCGTGTTTCATTATACACAAATAACTCTCCTTGTGAACTTGAAAGTATTTCATAGTGAAATAAATAACCACTTTCTGGATTGCAGCGTACACGATAGCTCTGGACAATTTTTATAAAAACCAAAATATAATTTTAAGCCTTTGTAATCATCATTAACTTGCCAATATGTTTAAATATTATAATTGGCTGTAAATTCTGTACAAATGCCGAACATCGATGAATGCTCGTTTGTTGATTGTTAAAATTTTCAGCTCTATTCATATTAACTAACAGAACAATGCATTCCAATGGGCTCCTCCATCGTAATCGAAATAAACAAATTTCATGTTCAAAACATAAACAATATTTACTACTATTAACCATTATATATAGTTATTTATATACTTAGGGTATTATGATGATGTTTATATCCTCCAAGAGCGATGCTTACAAGACCGAGGGCCGAGGTCCGAGAGATTGTAAGTCGGCCGAGGGGTATAAACATCATGTAATGCCCGTGGTGCATACAATATTTTATGTCTTATTAGTAAATTCAAATTTTTGTCATATGAATGACTTTGACGTACAGTGACAATGATAAATTTAAAGTAAATTTTTATGACACAAAAATTCGGGCCACGCCTGGACTCGAACCGGGGACCTTCAGCTTGCCGAGCTGATGCATCACCCCGGCATCTGTCATAAAAATTTACTTTAAAGTATTATTAGTATTTTAATAATATCCTAAATAAAAAAGAATGGATTACCTGGCAACACTGAATAGAAGAAATGTCAGTTTTTGACAGTTTTATCTTAGTAACTTTACTCTTAGTGCCCTAGGGTATATTACAATTATAAATGCCCTAGGGCATTATGAACTAAATAATGTATCTTATATCCGTGAGATTAATAAACAATAATGAGCTAGGAGGATATGCAAAAAAAATTATTCAAATTTTTATTCAAAAGACATAAGCGATTAAATATTCTGCTGCGTCACAAGTATTCAGTGTTAAGAAAGCGTTTCGCGACGTCATACGCTGAATAAAGCAATATATTTTATACGAAAGGAATTTTAACACCGCATCTTCACATTTCTGTAAAGTTTCATAAAAAAAAATGTAGGAGTCCATTATATCATAGGTGAATACTCATGAAATTGATAGAATTTCTGGTCGTTATAATATGACTATTTAGTTTTATAAGAATTTATTTTCATATTCGTATATAAGATTTGTATCCATTTATAGACAAGAAAAAAATTAATCAAATACTTGACAAATAATAATGTCAAAATATTGTTATAACCTATCTACGTATATTTTGTGATAAATATCTACAGATTTCTATTTTGTGTACAATTTTATAAATGTATTTTTCTAAAAATATAGTGAAATAAATTAATTATTGCAATAAGAATAATAATTATAGTCAAATATATTTTATATTACCTTTCCATGCAGTTTAATTAATAATTGTGTATACTCACTTTGCTATAATGAGTTAGATACGTAATTTTGAGGCTATAGGCTAACTACAATTATTTGTGACCCGCGTTAAATAAAGTTAAGGTGGTACTAGTGTAACGGTGACGACATCGGTCGTCGAGTGGCGAAACTGACGCTCAAAAAACAAACAAAAATTAATAAAATAAGTGTTTTATACCTATTATGATTTGAATATCATGAATTGTGAACAGGTTGTTGGTCTAGTGAATTTTCAAATACCGTAACACCGTGTGGTGTTGTCATTATAAACTGGGATCCTTAATTTTTCGTTAAAAATAAGACTTTGCATGCTATATATATACATTTCTCAACGATAAAAATCTTTCTTTTTTTGATACAATATACGTGGATAGTTCTAGAACATCGTGTTAGTTTTCCAAATGAAATTGCAAATGTTTAGAGGTACACAAACCAAATATGTGCGATTTTGAATGACAATCACCATAAACCTCGTGTATAAGAACTCAACTTTACAAGCGAATATATTTGTTCACAGACGATGAATGTGTTTCATATTTTAACAGGATGCGTATGACTATCCAATGTTTACGTGAGCCGAGTTTCATTCGGATATGTAAAAATGTTTATCACGCTAGAACTACCTTAACATTAGAATTTTATTATTGTATAAATTACATAGTAATTGAAACTTAATTTGTTCCATTCAAATAATGGAAATAATATAAGTTGTAATTCTTAATAATTCCTACAGCCGATAAACAATTTTCATCACATTAAAAAAAATACCACTGTGACTCCCCTACAACTAACATCTTTGGAGGCCGTGACTTGACGGCCGGTTAGTGCATTTCACGTCAACAAATAGGTCGTTTACCGAGATCTGTTACGGCAGAGTGCCACACCCAGTAATGGATAAAAGGCGCGATGATATATGTATTCTATTTTTACAAGTGAATTGTGAGACGTCACAAGTATCTAATGATACTTAATTTATTTCATTCAAATAAAACAAATAATATATAATTTAATTCTTGAACATTAATATGAATATATTGAAAAGCATATTTTATAGTAATTTAAAATCCAAGAAAAGTAAATTGAAGTAGGTATTTTGTGAGATAACTGGCTCAGTTGTATCGAATCAGACTGTGGATTTGATAACTCAGGTTCGATTCCCACAGCCGGCAAACAATTTTCACCTCATTAAAATTATTCCTGTGGCTTTCTCCCCGCTAACATCTTTAGAGGGCCATGTTTTGAAGGCTGGTAATCGCATTTTATGCATATAAATATATCACTTATCGAGATCTGCTACGGCGGAGTGCCACATCCAGTTGTAAAAGGCGTGATGATATATTTATTAATTTTTTTTATAATCTCGCATAGACAGTGGATTTTAAGGTTGTTTCCACGCAAAAATAATTTTTACTAAATTTTGCGCGAATTACGCAAAAGCTAGTTATTCGGCACATATAATTTCATGTTTTTTGGTTTTTCTGATGATGCTTTTAAGCTTATTTTTAATCCTAGAACTTTTTTAAAATTCCTTTTTGGTGTTTTATTATATCTATTATGTAAACAATTTTAATCTTGGTTCTATAACATTAGAGCCACGTTTTGTGTAAATATGAACGTAACCATCATTTTACCGGGTGTCTATTTTTTTTTAGTTCTATAATAAATACAATAGTAAAATTTTTATTTCGTGAAAGGTTCTTCTCTTTTAGAACAAAAGAGTAAACACAAAAGATGTTCAGAATTAAATATAGCATTCATTGAACTAAAATTTATAGCAATAGACGTAAAATAAAAAATACAATTTGTTGCTATCTACTGAATATCTTGAGAAACAAATAACTTTAACTTTTGTACTGACGGAAATGTAATCAAGTAAATTCTTTTAAAGATCGAGACGTACCAATTGCTTGGAAAAAATCGCAAAAATCAGAAAATATGTAAAATGGGATATGTACTATTTTGGCCATTGTAAACTGTTAGTATGTTGTTAGCTAAAAATATAGTTTAATATCGTTTTATGCAATTGGGTTTTGGAATATTACAGCCTACTAAGAATAAATTTAAGTTTATTATATTTTATAAATGTTTATATATATTTTTTAATTGATTTAATTTTTGCTTACTGTTTCGGTGTGTATTATACTGGGTGGGGAAAAAGTTCCGGGACGGTTAAATATCTTGCGAAATACATATTGGATCGAAAAACGACAAAATACGTGTCAAATATTTTTCAAAAATCTATCCAATGATATCAAACTTGTCCCCCATCCCCGCCTCCAGGGGGTGGGGCGGGGGTCAACTTTGTAATCTTAAATGGGAACACCCATTTTTTATTGCAGATTTGGAATCTCCAGAAAATTTTACATTAATTTGATCTACGATTCAAGTTATTATTGTTCACAGTTGGCGCTGTGATCGCCACAAATGTGAATGGAATTAATGTACAAGAGCACAAAATTGACAGTCACTAGTCCCCATTAGGTTTCCCAAATAATTCTAAATAATTCTAAAAAATTCTAAAACAAATTCTAATTTCTAAAAAAAAATGAGTGTTAGTTACATTGTGGTCGTGTACATCAATTCCATTCCATATTCTATTCCATATTCCATTCCATATATAAACAAGTATCGTCTTTTATAATTGAAATAAATAAATATTTTATTGTAATAAATTCATAAAAGTCTTCATCGAAGAACCCTGGATCTTTTGATTCCTTTTTAAATTTTTTTTTTTTGTACAAAAAACAATGTAGTGATACCACAGTAGATTATTGCCTAAAAATAATGAATAAATATTAAATTTAAAAATATAAATATAAAAACATAACTCGCGTTCTAATCCTTAAAATTATAAATATTGGATTTAAGATTATCTGCGAGTTTTTTATCGATAGCAAAATCATAACAATTTGACTTCCCTATTAATTGCTTTGAATATAATAAACCAGTGAGTGTATCAGTTTCCAGTCTATTTGTTTAGCAAGTTTTTATTAAATTAATGAACGAAATTATTCTCTCAACATTAACAGATGAGTGAGGTACTAGTAATAAAGAAACTACAAAATTATTATCAGTAGTATTTTATATTTTTATTTCGAACCAAAATTCATCATTACATAATTTTTTAATATCATTTAAATATCGTAATGTTGCCGGTATAAATTGTTAAAATACATAAAATAAAATCACTTAAATTAGGAAATATTTTGTCATTTTCTTAACTTTGCAATAATATACCAAAAATTGTTATAATTTAGCATTAAATTAAATATCGGTACAGAGGCGGATTTAAAGTATTTCGGGCCCTAGGCAAAATATTTATTTCGGGCCCTTTATATATATATATATATATATATATATATATATATATATATATATATATATATATATATATATATATATATATATATATTACCCATTACCCATTACTGGGTGTGGCACTCTGCCGAAGCAGATCTTGGTAAGTGATATATTTATGCGCGTGAAGTGCGGTTACCAGCCGTCAAATCACGGCCCCCAAAGATGTCAGTGGTGGGGGACCTACAGGGATAATTTTAAATTGGTGAAAATGTTTTGTCGGCTGTGGGGATCGAATCCCACTCAAAGCTAGAAAGTATAAGAATAGCCACTCTGCTGCTCGGTTAGCTCGGCCCTGTACAGTAATTGGAATTCAATTTCTGTTGTACAGTGTAACATAAAATAAACTATTTTATATATATATATATATATATATATATATATATATATGGGGCATTCTCTGGGAAACGGACACCCCACGCTCTCCAAAATTTGAAGCGTCAAATAAATTTTTAAAGGACATGAAGAAATGAGAAAAAGTATCTAGTTTTCAACTACGAATGGCGAAATTGATAATTTTCATGATTTTGGAGTGCTTTAGCCACTTTTTTGGCCACAGATTTAAGAAACAAGATTTTAAAGTTGAAAAAAATGATTGAGTTTGGTTTATTTTACATTTTGATGGCAGCATCTCGGTTTCTTGTTGAAAAACTTAAATATTTTGTCTCGTGTCAATTTATCTAAAAAGTTACCCTTTTTTAGCAAAAGTGAGTCGAAAAAATAATTCATATTTGAAATCTACCAAATTTTTACTCAAAAACAACGCATCGCACGATATAAATTATGTAACAAAAAATTATTTAATGTATAAAAGAATACGAGTGATTTTGTTCAGAAAATTTTGATTCATTTTAAAAATTATTTTTTTTTGTGTGAAAAATTTTATAATTCTATTATTTCATGATTTTTTTACTCGAAAAGGATCAAATTTCTAGAAAAAATTCAAAAAACAGAAATTGTTTAGAATTTACCAAGGAAAACATATGGTTTTTTTTAGAACTTTCTGACACATTTCAAATTTTCCTGAAAGTCCAAAAAAAGCAAATTTTTTTAAAATGTGTTAAAAAATTCAGAACAAAATTACACATGTTTTTTGATGAATCCCAATAATTTTTGTTACATATTTTTTTTTTCGTAGGATGCCTTGTTTTAGATTAAAAAATTGGTAAATTTCAAATATTAATTATTTTTTCTACCCACTTTTGCTAAAGAAGCATAACTTTTTAGATAGATTGATACGAGACAAAATATTTCAGTTTTTCGATAGCAAACGAGATGCCGCCATCAAAATGTAGAATAAACCAAACTCAAGCATTTTTTTCAACTTTAAAATTTTGTTTCTTAAATCTGTGACCAAAAAAGTGATCAAAACAGTCTAAAATCATGAAGATTATCATTTTCGCCACTCATAGATGAAAACTAGATACTTTTGCCGATTTTTCCATGCTCTTCAAAAATTTATTTCAAGCTTCAAATTTTGGAGAATATATATATATATATATATATATATATATATATATATATATATATATATATATATATATATATATATATATATATATATATATATGTATATATATGTATATATATATATACCTACTACCATATAAGGGACTAAAATTATATATTTCAATTATCTATATGTAATATAATTACAAAAATATAACATAAAAAAAAATAAATTGCACATTTCAAAATACATACATTATATTTCGATGTAACAAAATTCGCATATTAAATATTGAATATTTTATTTGATAATTTTATTTAAATATTTAGTTTTCGCGTTTTAATTTCCGCGAATTTATTAATTATTGCACAACAATCCATTTTGTCAACGTTATCGTGCTCTATGCACAATAGTGATAAAGCTATTAACTTTTCTTGTGCGAGCGTACTACGTAAATAGTTTCTTACGCGTTTCAGTACAGAAAAAGATCTTTCTCCAGTGGTATTTGTTACAGGACGCGTTAAATAAATTTATATATGATATAATAAAATAAATTTGTATATGAAACAAAAACAAGTAGACAAACAAGCTTTGTAAACAAATACTTAATAAAGAAATAAACTTGAAAGGCGTTCGCTAACAGAAATGACAGATTGCTGGGCTGCCAATATAAATCATATAAAATTCTGTACAACTAATCCATATCAAACATAACATAAAATCATAAAAATAAATAGTCAAAACAAGCATAAACTAAAAGTTTAAATCCGGGCCCTAAAATTTTTGGGCCCTAGGCTATTGCCTCTTTAGCCTAGGCCAAAGTCCGCCTCTGTCTTTAACTTTAACTTTAAAATATCGGTAGATCTACCGATAAATCTGTAACTGCAACTAACTCACTAGTGCAAGATGTCTCTTTTGGTTCTCTTCCATCTCTCCCCGACGTGACGTCAATTGTATCAAACTCGCCATTGAAATCGAATAAAAATCAAACTAATACTAGTTACGTCAATGGTGACATTACTTGCATGGCTTATGTCTTGGATCATTACTGACTGATTTGATATATCAAACATATTTGATTTAAAAATAGATTGACATAATTCAATGTGTTTAAGCATACTCAGTTTTATTATATGTTTCATACAACCTGAAAATTTATTATTTATATTTATTTTCACATATATGAGGTTTAACAAGGCTTTCGTCGTAGTTTTCCATTATTAAACAGAAATAATTTTAAGTTAACAATACAATGACTTAGTGGTATCCGAGTCGGCCTGTGGATCCTGAGAACTCTGGTTCGATCCCCACAGACGACAAAATATTTTCACCAATTTAAAATTACCCCTGTGGCTCCTCCAATACTAACATCTTTTGAGACCGTGATTTGACGACTGGTAACCGCACTTCACGCGCATAAATATATCACTTACCGAGATCTGCTTCGGCAGAGTGCCACACCCAGTAATGGGTAAAAGGTGTGATGATATATTTATATTTATTTATTTTAGAAAACAATTTGATGATCTCGGATTAAATATAAAAGTAAATAAATATATCATCACGCCTTCTACCCATTACTGCGCGCGGCATTCTGCCGAAGCAGATCTCGGTAAATGATATATTTTGCGCGTGAAGTGCGGTTACGAGCCGTCAAATCACGGCACGCAAAGATGTTAGTGGTGGGGAAGCCACAGGGGTAGTTTTAAAATGGTGAAAATTGATTGTCGCCTGTGGGTGTCGAACCAGGGTTCACAGAATACATAGGCCAACTTGATACCACTGAGCTAGCTATCCCATTAAAAAGAATTATAATTACATATTTGCACTTCTTTTTATATAAATATTTTTAGTGACGTTGGTTGTTGAGTGCCACACTCAGTAATGGGTAAAAGGCGTGATGATATATTTATTTTATTTTAGGTATTCTGTGACTAAAATAATTTATTCTGTTTGTTATATTCCAGTTTTATGCATTTTTCTCTCATGCAAAGCTGGCAGTATAAAATATATAATTTTTTTAACCAGCCTTTTTCCGCAGCTGTCAGACAGGTGGTATTAACTAAATAAAATGTATAAATATAATATAAAAATGCCAGAATAAATTATTCTAGTGATAGAATACCGAAATTATGATAATCTGTAATAATGAAAAATTAAAGTTGTCATAAACTTATCGATCATTAATAGGTAATGAATCAAGTGGTAGAGCTTTTTAATATATATTTATTAAAATAAATTCTTGACCGAACATCATATTTAATACAATAAAAAATCATACCATAAATGATATCTTTATTGCTGAAATATGAAAGTTAGAGTTGGATAATTGAAAACGCTCATTTAAATTTCGCACTGCCATATTGCAATTACGTAGTTGCATTAAGCCAATCACAGAGCTTTGTCTGAAACGTTTGTCGGTGCTCAATTTTACTGAGAGGAAGACGAAGAAGAAATAAGCATTCAGCATTCTACGATTCTACCAATGACGTATAATACTAGACGAATGATGCCGTATTCAAGTCAATGCAGTGTTGTGAAGCTGAAAGAGATGGAATAACTTTTGGGTCCGCCGGGTGCGCGGTAAGGAACAAGTACACTTTGATGTTATGCAAGTTGCTCCTTACCGCGCACCCGCCTCACCCACCAGTTATTTCCTTTCTGCTTCACAACAAACGCCGTTGTTATCTGTCTAGTTATGTTTTGTCGGAGGATTCTACTGACAACGACACACGTTACGTGAAGTTACGTGTTATTTATCTCTGTCTTATCTGTCTCTCTTTAAGCTAAGATGCAACTACGTCATATTCGTTTGTTTCGAAAGTTTAAATATTTTTATCATGCTTAATACAAGTTTAAAAAAATAATAAAAATTTTGGGTGTAATAATTTTATTACGTAGATTAATATATAAAAAAATCTAAAAAGTCTTGTAAGGCCCATTACAGAATAATAGCCAATAAAATATTGATCGATTTTATTCTTCTTAGTGAGACCATTACCTAACACACCGGAGTATAGCTCATTGCATCAAACAGGCTATTAAAATTAAAAATAATTAATTGCTAAATTTCATCTGTATGATTTATTCTAAGTTAAATCTCCATAAAAGAACAGGAAAATCAACAACAGGAACAAACGAATGTCTAATAGAAAGGAGGATGCCAGCAAGAGAAAAAGAGATTAAATTTCAATTGAAGAAGTGAAAATGTGTAGATAATCTCCAAGAACACCATCGAAGAAATGGAAACAAAAAAGAAATTTTTTTTACGAAAATGAAAGAATTTAATAACTTCTAATAGAAATGATCATAGAGCTAAAGATTGAATTAAAAGAAAAGAAAGATGAATTACTTAAATAAATATAAATAGATTATTCTCTTTCTACCCCTTACTGGGCGTGGAACTCTGCCGTAGCAGATCTCAGTAAGTGATATATTTATACCTTCAAATTATGGCCTCTTAAAGCCTCATTCACAATACGAAGTTAGTAGTTATAGTTAGCATTTATAGTTAACGCTAGAGTCTGACATGCGCAATAGCGCATAAGCGTTCACAACAGCAAAATTAGCTTCACACTACCTAACGTTAATTTCAGTTAACGCAAGAGTTTGCAAGCTCCAAACTTATAGTTAGTAGTTAGCGCCATCTTGTCTAAACTACCAATCAAAAACGTGAATGAATTTTGACGTTTGAAATCTATGCTTTTGTTTGTCAAACATAATGAATCGTAAAGAGATATTACTATTAACTTCTTTGTTGCTGACATACGTTCAATTAAAAAAATAAACAAACAAGTACCAGAAGTTGTTAGATTCGTCCAATAAATAGTAACCGATCATTTTAAGGTGATTGGGAAAATCTAATGCAAGAACTGAGGCTACATGATAGAGATATATTTTAAAATTATACTCGGTTTGATTATTTATTAGCAAAAATATCGAAATAACTAATCTTTAGATACTAAGCCTGTGATAACCAACAATACAATACAATTTTACAATTGTCAAAAATATGTAGATTTAACTGACATCTAGCGTCTCTTTCGAAACTAGTGTTTATTTTATTAAAATCGGTATTCTGTATTACCGACAATGTCACTAACTACACCCTTAATTTTGGTATTATGAACGACCAACGACCATATATACAACACAAATGCTAACTATAAATACTAATTATAACTACTAACCATAACCACTAATTTCATATTGTGAATGAGGCTTAAGATGTTAGTGGAGGGAGGCCACAGGGGCAATTTATTGTGATGAAATTTGTTTCTCGGCTGTGGGAATCGAACCGAGGTTCTCAAAACCACAGTCCGACTCGATACCACTGAGCCACCTACCCCATAAATTAATTAATGAATTACGTAAAACAAATAAATCATTAGGATCTTTGTTAGAGGAATTGTGTAAGAAAGAAGAAAAGTAGAATAAAAAAACAGTATCCTTGATTCAATTGCTGACTCCGTTGAATTTATAATCAAATGCAATTTCTAAATAATCTGGATGATGTCACACGATCTTCATCTATCACGAATTATGAGAGAGAGGGAATAATACGCACGCAGACGATCTGACGATCACGGACCACCGAAATACAAGACTTGTTTACCCAAAGTGCTCGACATAACTACAATCTACAATATTGTGCGAAAGTGTTCATAGAATTTTTACATTTTTGTGTAGTTTTCTCTTAATTTCCTACAGGATAATCGTACTGACAAAATAATTTGGGTAAATATTATTATTATTATTATTATTATTTGTTAAGAATTATTTAATTCCAAGACTATACAATATGGTATTTACAATATACATATTATTGAGTTTGTTTTGAATTATTTACATTTATTTATTTAAAAGATAAATAAATTTTCTTCAATTTAGTTGAATTACTTGACTTTCGAACATTTAATTCATTCTCAAGTCTAATTTTAGTATGTGCTTACATAGTTTCGACATAGTAATTACACTTCCTGGTTAGATTTAAGTTATGACCATGTAAACTCAACTTTAAACTATGTTTATTAGAATTCATTACTTAAATTAGGCTTACTATTTGAACCTAATCCAGATTAGACGCGTCGTCACATTATTATTTTGATCATGTTAAAGCTAAATAATCCAATTAAACGTTTTACAATTTGTTTATATATCTCATCCTTTTAAAAAACTAGTTTTGGCTTAATGAAGTCTTTACCGGGAGGTGAATTGATTGATGCAATACAGGAAATAAAATGTACATTTTTTCATATAGCAATATGTTGTTCTCTTTTGAGTTTAGAGCAATATGCTTAAAATAAATCTCGTAGATCATTGAATACTGCCGCAGTCACTAGTCACATTTTATTTTAACTGGTAAAAACATGTTTAAAATTGTACAAAACTACTTATTTGTAGTGGCTGTGATATTTAAACAAAATTACGAACAATAATTTCATTTTATTATTACACAGTTTTTGGAAGTATCTGTTTAAAAAAAGACTATGTAATAATGGGAATTGCGCAAACTGTCAAGCTATTGAAATAGTTATTTTTATAACAAGTGCCAAAAAAGTGAGTGATTCTTCTTTGTCATAAACACCTCCAAAGATAATTGAAGCTCCAGATCATGCTACGTTGCATCTATTTTCGACAATGATAATCAACCTGCTGCTGGTACTTCTAAAACCTCCGAAATTGTTTCTTTAGACAGTACAAAAGTTTCCACTTTACATTATGTCAATATAAGCAACTGTAACAACTGTGTTAATAATATACACAAACAATAAATATTATGTATTTCACTTACTCTTTAAATAAAACCATTTATCAATATATTTTACTTTGTTCGGTTCTTTTTATTAGTTGTCTACAGATTAGATATACTGCAATTTAAGGTTACGTTTATAAACGTCAAAATATACTGCTGCATATTTACTAGCGCTGGTTCACCGTATCTTCTTCTTCCATAAGCGTCTGTGGCCAAAATATGAATTCCGCGCTCGGCGCGAAATTTAAATCGCTTTCAAAACAACTTTCTTTTGACAGTTACGTAACGAAGCACTTTCCGCACTAGTGTTTCTTTGCTTACAGAAACGCACTTGGTCTGCATTCATCTAAAAATTATTTTACAGTTATTTGAATTTTGTTTAAATTCCATGATTATCACTACAAATAAGCAGTTTTATAAAATTTAAAACTTGATGTTCACTTGTTACAAAAGGTGTTTAATAAAATATTTTTAGTGACTTCTTAAGCTGCAGAATTTAATTATGTTCAAGATTTATTTGAAGCATTTTGTTCTAAAATCAGTAGGGAATGACATATTGCTATATAAAAAATGAACATTGTATTTCCTATATTTCATGAATCAATTCACAAGCCAGTATGCGAGTATGTACCCGTATTTGAGAAAGATTTGTTTATTTGATGAACTGAATGATGCTATGGGTATGCTGTCTCAGTGTTGTCAACTAATATTATTGAAAAATATCAATTTTGTCTGCAAAGAGTCTCTAGATTTTTGTTTTTGAAAACCTCCAGATATTTCTAATAAAAACACCAGCTTTTTTCAGAAATTAGTATATTTATTACTTTTATTCTATTAAAAAAAAAGCGTAATACATAATTGCAAATACATCGCACACCCTCCAATACTTTTGATTATATTGTGGTTTTGGGCACAGAGTATGCTATATATTACTTGCTTTTGTCTGTTGTTATCATTTTGTCAGTTATCGGCCACTGCCATTTACATCTGTAGTTAAGTATTTATGATCTTTATTTGTTAGTTCAAACAATATGTAATCATCAAAACTTGAATTTGTTTAGGATTAAATAGTGAATATTACTAAAAGCATAAAATGTTATTGTGTGAATGTTTATTATTTACATAATATATTTAGTAGTTGTCGCATATTCGAGAACACAAAATTAATATCTCCATAAATGTTGCTGGCCTACTATCTAAAACTCAGATTTGAGACTGGTCTCAAAATCATTCAAAAGGTCGCGTTTTTGTTTTGAAGTCTTTAGATTTAGCTACAAAATCTCCAAATTGGCAACACTGGTTGTCTGTTGCCTAATGTTTATTGTATTTGCCTCAG
This sequence comes from Pterostichus madidus, assembly GCA_911728475.2. Classification (NCBI taxonomy): domain Eukaryota; kingdom Metazoa; phylum Arthropoda; class Insecta; order Coleoptera; family Carabidae; genus Pterostichus; species Pterostichus madidus. Next base: position 11,655,797 of record OU452318.1, read on the forward strand.
AATATTGTGTAGGTTTCTGTTGTAGTTTCAGTTTGAGCAGTTTTCAATTATATTTTTTACGCTGATGTTAACTTGACATTGGGGACATAATTCAAGGTTCATATTAATGCTTAGGTGTGTATGAGTATTGCGTGGTCTGTTCTCACTTTCGTAATGTTCTCTTCTGTTTGCTGATGTTCATGGTATTGTTACATCATTATTTTTTCGGAGTTTGTAGTTTGTTATTTGGAGCCATTTTATGTGGCATTTATTATATGTTTTTCCAGCAACATTCGCTCTTTTGTTTTGCTGTTATTCCAGTTATTGTGTTGAATTTTTAGTATTCCAATTGCTTCCTGGATTCTTTGGATAACAGAATTGTCCTTATCTATTGTTTGTATTTTGATGGTAGAACTTAAAGAGTCAGTGCATATAAGGTGAGGGTATTTTGGCGAATTGTCGAATGACACATTCGACAATTCGCCAAAATTAATAAGGTCCTACGACACGTAGGACCTTATTAATTACTTTTAATTCAGCTTAGTCTAATGAAACAAAATTAAAAGTCATAAGCATTTAGTGTAAGTTTCTCAAATTATTAATTTAAAATATTTCTGATCGATTTCGGCTTATCAGGTTATCGTCGTGGAATACAGAGACTAAAATATATATACTTAAAATGGGTTCTTAAATACTAGAAATACAGTTATTTAATAGAAGTGGTAAACAAAAGATTACAGAGGAAAACCTTCTATGATAATAGGCAGGTACTCAGAGTGGAGTAAATCTACTTGGTTATTTAATATAATATAATGTTTCTTAAAGGCTTTTTAATTTCCAATGCTACTACGAAGTTCATCTTCAGGTCTTTGCTTTCAATACGTAAAATTTTGAGATTGGAAATATCACAGTTATGATTTGTTTCATTCAAATGCTTAGCCAAATTAGAATCTAGTTTATTAATCCTATGTGATCATTGAAACGGATATTAAAGGTCCTACCCGTTTGACCTGTATAAAAGGCATTGCAATAGTCACGTCCTTTTTTATGTTTAGTGATAATAGCTGCTGCGATGTTTATTTTTGAGGTATCCGTGTATAATATTTTGTGGTGTTTACATTCCTCGTATATATGGTTTAATATTTGTTTTAGATTGATTTTGGGTACTTTATAAATTATAGATTAAATTTTTGTGGTGGTTTTTATATGTGAATTTATTTATGTAATTTGCGGCAGGGTCAGATGTGGGTACGTTAATATTTCTTGTATATATTTCTGGAATGTGGTATCAGGTTTCAGTAAAATATGTTATACGAGTATGGATTCCTCGAATATGTGTTTTTATAATATGTAACCTTCTTGACTGTAATAATAATGGAAGAATAATAATATTTACTGGGAATCGGTCAATTTATTGCTGAAAAATTCACTGAAATGATTTCGAACCCCATATGGGTCATCATCAGGGACTATAAATAGTAAAAAAAAAAATACAAAAATGAAATATTAAATTATTTTAACAATTTTAACCTTATGTGAAGTCAGAAATTAAAAGTTATAACATTTATATTTAATCTTATAACTCTGTCTGCGGATTTTTTACATTGACTTTTTTTTTCCATATACCTACTATGCAAATAATAAATAAATATATCATTACGCCTTTTACCCATTACTAGGTGTGGCACTCTGCCGAAGCAGATCTCGGTAAGTGATATATTTATGTGGTTATCAGCCGTAAAATCACGGCCCCCAAAGATATTAGTAGTGGGTGAGCCAGCGAGGCAATTTTGAATTGGTGAAAATGTTTTGTCGACTGTGGGGATCGAACCAGGGTTTTTTAGATCCACAGGCCGACTTGATACCACTGAGCCATTATCTACTATGCAATCGTAGTCTAATTTGAATCTTATGACTACTCTGTAAACGCTTAATAGTCTTTCTGCTTGGTTAGTTACTACTTTTATAATGTACTGTTTTCTGTTGTATTCTCATTTTAGCCCTGCTATATTTTATTGTCGAATTCTATACCTAGAAATTTTATTGTATTGTGGATCTCATGTTTGAGTTTTTTTAATGTCAGTTTAGGCTGCAAGTTATTTTTCGCCGTTTCGTAAAGCTTACTGTCTTTATTTAAATTTATTTTATCGTGACAGCGTTGTGATTACCAATGTTAAGCACGCTTCACAGCGGTTAGCACTTGGATGGGTGACCGTCCAACGACTTAAGTGTAGGCAAAACTACATCGCGGTTTGGTGAGTCCGACCATCTTGACACTCAAAAGGGTAAAATAGATGTAAATGATTATGAATGAATGGATGAATGAATGATTTTAAGTTATATTCCATTTTAGTTTACCACAGAAAAATATATTTTGATGGGTTAATGGTCGCTGCTGAGCAGTTGCCTTTTTTTCCTAATGGAAATTTGAAGTTACATGTACAAAAATGGACAAATATCAAATAAATAGTAGATGATAGATTAAGTTTCTGTTCTTGAAGAGAAATCAGTTCATCGGGGTGGAAATAGAACTCGGATTTCTTAAATCCTCAGTCCGACGGGTTACCATTGAGCTATCTATTTCATGTGTGTTTGAAGTTATTTAATAGTGTTAAATTATCCATGACTTTAAAGATAATTTTTCCTTTGTTTTTAAAATAGCTCTGTCTCTAGCTGGTATTATTGGCTTAAAATCTGCCAGTATTATGAATGGCTACGCTAGTTTATTTACTTATTTTATTTATTTATGCCAATCTGCACAATAGGAACTTAATTCCAATTACAGTATAGTGTCCGGACTCACCGAGCTGTAATATGTTTTTAGCTTGGGTAGAATTTTAATTCACAATCTTCATATGCGAATTCCGTAACCCGTACCCATCACCGTACAGCCGGATGACATATTATTACTTCTATAGTTGCCACATTCGGGTTTTCTCTCAATGGGATGTAAATGCAGCTGATTTTGAAGTCTTCTGGATAATTTGTTTTCATTACGACTGCTTCTCAAATTGTATTCACCACTTGGATGTCTGTGTTGTCTGTCCTTTTCGATAGAATGTGTAATATGTGAGATAATTTTTTTTAGTCTTGTTTGAACTTCATTTCTTGTAATCAGGGTAAATATTTTAAATATATTTATATGTTACTCTGCACAACTTAAAGCCAACTATATTACAGGGAGCCTACAGCTTATAGTGTATAATATAAGTAGAAGTCAGCAAGATTGCTTGTTAATTTGTAAACACAAGTTTTACATTAATTTTATCCACTAGACTACGATTGTCTGTAATGTTATGTTATTAATATTTGGATGTCTGCTATGTTCCATTGCAGCAGCCTCATGGATATTTTCTAAAAGTTTATTTTGGTTTTGGTTTGTTAATTAGTTGGATTTTATAAAAATAAAATACACAAATAAATATTACATCACACCTTTTATCCATTATTAGGTGTGGCACTCTACCGTACCAGATCTCGGTTAGTGATATATTTTGCGCGTAAAGTGCGGTTATCAGCAGCCAAATCACGGCCCCTAAAGATGTTAGTGGGGGATTTTATTTAAAATTAAATTGTTCTGAATCTACTCTTTAAGTTACTATTTGTTAACAGTGAAAGACTGCGATTTTCAGTTAAAAATGATTTGATTTTTCTACATACTCTCCCTTGACTTCAACAAACTTGGTCCAGCGTTTCTCCAACATCAATGTTCCTTCCCGGAAGTAAAAGTCTGGATGGTTGTGAAAATATTCATCTACAGCCCTCTCAACTTCTTCATTGGACGCGAAGCGCTTCCCAGAAATAATTTTTTTCAAGTTTGGGAACAGATAGAAGTCTGAGGGTGCCAAATCAGGAGAATATGGCGGATGGCCGAGCAAATCGTACCCCAAATCCCGCAGTTTTCCCATCGCCAACGCACCCTTGTGTGAAGGTGCGTTGTCCTGGTGAAAGATGATTTTTTTTCTTCTGCGAGCCAGGCGTCTTCTCGAGAATTTTGGCATCCAGCTGGTCAAGAAGGTTGGAGTAATATTCGCCTGTAATTTTGCTGCATTTTTCAAGGTAATCAATTAACAGGATCCCTTTTGCATCCCAAAACACGCTGGGCATGACCTTTTCGGCAGATGCGATCGACTTCGCTTTCTTTGGCGCTGAACGATCGGCTTCCACCCACTGCTTGGATTGCTGTTTCATTTCTGGCGTGTAGTGGTAGACCCATGTCTCATCCATGGTGATAAATCGCCGAACAAAATCGGTCGGATCCCTATTGAATCGGTCCAAACATTGCTGCGAAGATCGTTTGCGCATTTTCTTTTGATCGGCATTCAGAAAATGGAGCACCCATCTTGTGCAGAGCTTTCGTATCTCTATTTCTTTGTGCAAGATGTTTCGCACCCTTTCTTTCGATATTCCCATAGCCTCAACTATCTCACACACCTTCACTCGCCTATCGTTCAACACGATATCATGCACTTTTTCGATGATTTACGGTGTGGTGGCGGTTTTTGGCCGTCCTTCACTTGGGTCATCTTCGAGGGACGTGCGACCACGTTTAAATTCAGCTGTCCACTTTTTGACTGTTGACATGAAAGGAGCAGAGTCCTAGTAAACTTTTGTAAACTTCGGATGAATTTCCTTAGGGGTTAATCCATCCAAAACGATGAATTTTATGACCGCACGATATTCAAGTTTATCCATTTTAACGAAAAACACGCAAAACGGCTACTTAAAAAAATCGCGTAAAGAAACTACTTGAGAGAACAAGTTGAAACTTGTCATACGAACTAATGACACGTGCATCCAGGCAGGAAACACAAATTGTTGCTGATTGGAACGTCATCTCTGTGTGAGACCGAGAACTTTTCACCTTACCCTCGTAATAGTTTTCTAGAACTGTCTGTATATTCTTTTGCTAGATTTATGTATTCAACTGATATTTACGCGTTTTCTAGAAAATCTTTAATCTCTCTATAAATGAATGAGTAGTGTTTTTTGCTACTTTTTAATTGATTTCAGTGTCTCAATGTCGTTTGCAGCGGTAGATTTTATATTACGTTTTCCTTGGCACTTGGTTGTGACAGTGTCGATGCTTGGCTATTTTAGCTTGTACCTAGTTTTTCGTTTTAGCTATTTACAGGTTGTATATTAGGAGCTAGTTCCAAAAAACTCTTTTTCATCTGAATTTTGGTAATAATGGTAGAACTTGTTTTCAACCAAACAGTAGGTAACAGATACGAAATGTAATAAGAATGATACATGTTTTTCAAGATTGCATCAAATCAAACTGAAAACAATGTTCGTCATTTTTTGTCATTTATATAAATAGCAGATTTATCATATTTACGGCAATAATCTAAAAGGATTGCAGTTTGGACTTTTTCTTATTATATGAACTGTTTTTTATTTTTTTTTAGAAATGTTATTATGAACTTATCTTTGTATTTACGCTTTAAAAAGTTAAGTATCTATTCACATTACAGAATTCATAAACAACAACCATTATTTTCGCATTATTTACTTACATTCTTAAATATTAAGATATTTTTTATAATTATTCTGCCGTGAAAAAAATCGTTGACGAGATTTTCGCGGAAATACGTGTTTTGAGGTCCACTCAATCCGTTTTGATAATTTTCTCAATGATGTGTGTGTGTGTGTATGTGCGCGTGCGTGTGTGTGCGTCTGTGTGCGTGTGTGTCCGAGTGTGCAATATCTCATGAATGAGGTAAGATTTGTTAACGAAACTTGGTAATTATAAGTTTTATGAAAATACGAAGAGCTGAGTTGATTTTGTATGAAATTGAAAAACTAGAAGAGGAAGTTTACTAGACACACAAAATAATAAATTCCAATTATTTCAAAAATGGAATCAGTTACGAAAAAAAGCTTCAAATAAAAGATGTTAGGAAAAATATTTGAAACATAAAATGTTATTTGCAATTGTCCTATATATGCATCTAATTTTGAGAAAAACTAATTTATATATTTAATAATATAATCATAGAAGCAATAGAAACAAAAAACATAAACATGTTTAACATTTATATGTCAAATAATAATTGTTTAACGCAAAGAGCAAGTCACAAGTGTTCATTTCAGCGTTTTTGATGCTATATCAATTTCATTGATCAAATAATAATTAATTTTATATTATATATAAAATATATACATATAAAATTTTATTACGAAGTTGATTATCTGTAATGAAAATTAAAAAGAAAAAATATTAAATATGCTTTGTATAAAAAAGTCGTGTGGTGACCACACCAGATTTTTTATTTTGTAAGCATATCATGGCAACCTATTGCTACTGATGTATAATTTGATAAAACTCGAGAAAAAATAAAAAAAAGAATCTTCTAAGTCATTAAAATTTTATGTGATCAATAATATATCTGGCGTAATGTTCTCGCGTGGCAAGAATTAATATTTTTAACTGAGGACGTCGGTAATATTTTATATAAATTTATAATAAAATATATTTTTTTTCAACATATATCTTTAGATGGGAAGCAAAATTTGATGTTCCGCTACTGCTCTTTGCAGACAACAAATGTTATATTTTACATTTTAGTTTTGTTTGTATTGTATTATTGCATTAAAATATATTAGTTACAATTAAAATTAAGCTTAATTTCTGATCGTAGAAAAAATATTGTGTACAATTCTAGTTAAAAGTACTTTAGCAGACCTTGATTAATTGTATTTGTTTTGAAGTGAAATTATCTTTCATAGGTCAAAAGCTAAACGTCAAAGTCAAATTTTATCAATCGATTATTGTGTAGTTGTATTACTCTTAGAATCATATAAATTGAATTCACAATATTATTTGAATTATTTTGGCTATACTTAGTGCATAATTTCAAATAAGTTAAATTAGACATCAAAAAAATTTTGTTACTAGTGCAGCGATGCCAAACTGTTATCAATGTTTTTCGTACTGTGTAATCTGTTCCTTGTTTTGACGTTATGTTAGCCAATCACAGTCAAGGTCAAACACGTGCTACACCAAACAATGCTGCGTTCTTAAGTGGGAGAGAGTATATATTCGAAATTACAAAGCTATAGAAATAGGTACACTATAGAAAAATTGCCTTGAAAATAAACGCAAAACAATAGCACATTACTAACATTAAACTACTGTGTACCAGTAGTTCATATCTATATCTATGTTATCCTTTTACTGCAATATTGATTTATTGTTATATTATAGTTTTGTAACCAAAGATCTGCCATAAGATGTGAAACATCGTATATATTCCGCAATGTCGAATCTATTTTCATTCTACATTATTTTAGAGTAAAATTCTGAAATAAATTTATACCGAACTAAATATTAAGTTCTCCAGCAGAATTATTCGCAGCAGTTTGCTCTAAAATAATTTAGAAATTTATTATACAAAATGCGAGCCATTAGCGTTTAATGTAGGAAATCATAAATTTAATAAGTATTTTTTTTTAATAAATACTTAAAAATTGAGTTCAAAGGATCCATGTTCAAATCAAATCCTGTTCAAATCAATTTTTACGCAGCTGGAGATAATTACTTCAAACAAACATTTTGAAATTTCATTTTACTAATTTTAAATTTGTTGAAATGATATACAAACCCAGTCTCACATCAGTTGACCCGAATTTTATTTTTTCGTTTGATGTTTTATTTTGCAGTTTTATTTCTCGTGTAATATGTAAGAGAATTATATGAAATTTTAATGAAACATATAATAGTATGTTGTTAATACACAGATAAAATTTGAAGTCAATCAATACATACATGTTGGAATGACAGCCAATGGAACAGGAAGTAAACATTTCTTTATTAATTAAAACTTTTTCATTTTATTCAAAAACTGTAAAATAATATAGATTTTTAAAAATAATAAGTAACTTTCATTTCATTCTTCAAGCTGTCTACAAGATTATACTGCTATACATTTTGTGTCTAATGTATACTTATGTTAAATTTAGTAGAAAATGTTGAAAATTAATTGTAGAATTTAGTAAATGTCAGATACCTGCGGTTTTAGTATTATTTAAATTTTAAACAAAAAATAATATTCGGGTCAACTGATGTGAGACAGGGCTCGTAGTATTTAAATAAATTTTATATTTTTTATTATCTCTGCATAATAATTCCTGTTCAACAAACTAAAAAAACTTGCGAAACGCAACATTAAAACAACAAAATCATTTTCATTTTTTTGAGGAATAAATGAGAAAAATTTTATGACTGTAAGTTTGGTACGTGGAATGTTCGGGGTATAACTGGTAAAGAAAATGAATTGATGAATGTAATGCGTGTGTATAATATTGATGTTATGTGTGTCAGCGAGACTAAATGGAAAGGATGTAGTGAGGAAGAGGTGGATGGAATGTTTTGCTTGTGGTCGGGTGTAGCTGAGAATGAACGTGCAAAGCATGGAGTAGGTATGCTTGTTAGTGAAAGAATGAAACCGTTTGTAAGGGATTATGATTGTATTTCATCTAGAATTCTTTGGCTAAGATTAAAAGTAGGTTTTCATAGAATCTTCGTTGTGTCAGTTTATGGCCCAACTGAATCTGAAAATGATCTCGAAAAAGATCGGTTGTGGAATTTGTTAGATAGTGTGATTGATTTGTGTGATCCAGGTGAGAAAGTTATCGTATGTGGTGATTTAAATGGTTGGGTGGGAGTAAAGAGAAGCATGTCTGGGAATGTTTTGGGTAAGTTTGGTGATGTGAGAGAGAATGAAAACGGTTGGAAAATTGTATGTTTGGAGCGTAATCTTTTTGTTTCCAACTCTGTTTTTAAACATAAATTAGCTCATTTGTATAAATGGGAGAATATTCGTGAGAATAGACGAAGTGTAATTGATTTTATTTTGTATGATGAACGATTGAGAAGTTTAGTTATAGATAGACGTTTGAAGCGTGGTGCTGAATTGGATACGAATGACCATTATTTGGTGGTATCGCGTATACGTCTGGATAAATGTTGGCGGATGAGGGTGAAAAATATTGAAAAAATGTTTCGTCTGAAATCCAGTGAACTGCAGAATGAGGATGTTAGAGATAGATTTGTTGAAAAAATTTATGAATCTTTGCCTGTAAGTGAACTTAATTTTGAATGCAGCATAAATGGTGTTTGGTTGAAATTTAATGATACAGTTCTTAATTGTGCAAAAGAAGTTTGTGGTGAATGTAGATAAGGCTCTTGTCCAAAGAATGCATGGTGGAATGATGAAGTAAAAGAAGCAATTGAGGAGACAAAGAGAGCATATTTGTGTTTTCTAAATGTGAAAGATATACCTGGAAGTTTACGAGATGAATGCTTACTAGAATACAAGAGGTTAAATAAATGTGTTAAGAGAATTGTGACAGAAAGTAAAACGCGTTTTGATGACATGATGAGTGAAAGATTGACAAATGAATTTAGTATGAATAAAAGAATGTTTTGGTTGAGTGTGAAGAGATTGAGAGGTGGTAATTTAAGGGCAGTGAAAGCGTGAAATGAATAGATGGTGTGAGTACGTTAAGGCTTTATATGGTAGCATAAATGGAGGGAATGGTAGTAGTGAAAATGTTAGAGAAAATGTTAGTAGTGATGATTGGGATATAGATGAGAGTGATGTTAGTTTTGCATTGATGCGTCTGAAGAATGGTAAGGCTCCTGGTTTGGATGGTATATCGAATGAGATGTTGAAATATGGAGACGAGAGGTTATTTGATTGGTTAGTTTATTTGTTTAGATTTTGTTTAAAACGGTGTGTGGCTCCTGATGATTGGAAACGTGCTGTCATATGTCCTTTATTTAAAGGCAAAGGTAGTTCGAGTGAATGTACTAATTTCCGTGCAATAAGTTTGCTGAGTGTGGTAGGGAAGTTGTACGAGAAGATTCTTATTCATAAGGTACGAACCTTAACATTTCCAAGATAAGCGATATGCAAGGTGGTTTTTTTGCCTGAGAGAGGGTGTGTGCAACTTGTTAAGAACAAAAAGGTTTTCTGTGGCTTCCTAGATCTTAAAAAAGCATATGATAGTGTTCATCGCGAGACTTTGTGGGATGTACTCCTACAGTATGGTTTAAATGGGAATTTGTTGGGGGCAATTCGTGCGTTGTATGAAGATAGCGAGGCTGCGGTGAGAGTTGATGGTAGATTGAATGATTGGTTTTGTATAGATATTGGTGTGAAACAAGGTTGTGGGATATCTCCGTGGCTGTTTAATTTGTATATGGATGTGTTGTTACGAACGGCGCTGAATGGAGTGGATGGTGTACATATTGGTGGTAGTGTAGTGCCTGCGTTAGCTTATACGGATGATGTTATTGTTATGGGTGAATCTGAAGAGCAATTGAGAAGAATGATTCTAAGTATAAATGAAGTAGGAAAAGGTTTAAATCTGTTATTAAATGTTGATAAGTGTTAGTGTTTGAGAAGAGTAATTTGGTGACCGACTGCAATGTTTCGGTGAATGGTGTGAGATTGGGTCAAGTGAATGAGTTTTTATATTTGGGTAATGTGTTTTCGAGGGATGGACGTATTGATTGCGAGATTGAAAGAAGAGTATCTGCGGGTTGCAAGGTATTCGGTGCTCTGGGAACCTTTGCTCGAAATGTGAATGTATCCAGAGATGTTCGATTGAGTGTGTATAATGGTGTTTTAGTGCCTTCATTGATGTATGGTAGTGTATGTTGGGTGTTGATAAAGAAACATGAACGTCGTATAACTGCTGTGGAAATGAGGTATTTGCGGGGTGTGTGTGGTTATACTAGAAGAGATCGTGTCCGGAATACATTGGTGTATGATGAGTGTGAAATTGAGAATAATGTAGTTAAAAAAGTAGGTATAAGACAGTTGAGATGGTTTGGGCATTAAGAACGTATGTCGAATGAGAGATTGGTGAAACAGGTATATGATGGTGAAATTGAGGGTGAACGATTGCGTGGGCGACCTATGAACAAATGGATGAATATGATTGAAGGATTGTTGTGTGAACGAAAGTTTCCGATTACGAAAAAGAAATGTGCTTGTATGAAAGGAATTATGAATGTGGATGAAGCTAAAGTGGTGTGTCAGGATAGGAACGTTTGGCGAAGATTAATTGCGGAATGAATCTGATGATTTAAGAAGTGCAGGAATCTTGATTTTAGTTTTGTTGTTTAGTAATTTCATTAGAGTGTTTATCTGGAATTGTGTGAAATTCACTTTCAAAAACAAGCGCAGGGACGACACTCCCTTCGTTTCTGATCTGTTTTATTCGTTTTCTGATCTTACATTGAGTGTTTAACTGCAATTGTGTGGAATTCACTTTCAAAAACAAGCGTAGAGCGACACTCCCTTCCTTTCTTATCTTTTAATTCGTTTTCAGTTCTTACGTAGAGTGTTTAACTGCAATTGTGTGGAATTCACTTCCAAAAACAAGTGCAGGGCGACACTCCCTGCCTTTCTTTATCTTTTTGTTTCATTTTCAGTTACTGCATTGTGTGGACATTTTATTTATATACAATTGCAGGCTATCACTTTCATGTTTTCTAATCTTTGTAGATTCGTTGTTAGATTCGTTGTTAGATTCGTTATTAGATTCGTTGTTAGGAGTAAGCGTGGTTAATTTGAGATGTTTTATGCATGTATTATGGACGTCGAAGTGTAACAAGTCAAAGTCAGCACATTCTTAGTGAATACAATTAAGTAAAGTAGAGCATGTTGTAATGAGGTCAAGTATTCTAAATAATACTCTTTGACGTAAGTAGCTAACTATTTGCTGACTTAGTACTTTTGTAATTAGATATATAGTAGCGTTAGGTCAGTTATAACGAGAGTAGTCACAGACGCAGTATAGTCGATAGTCAGATAGTCAATACGAGAGTTCAGTAGGAACTCGACAACACCAACCATGTAGTAAGTGTGAATAAATCTTTGTTATTTGTTGAACCAAATTGTAAGTACAAACTTATTTACAACAACCCTAGTACTTGTTATTTCTCCGGTCTGGGTTACAAATTGGTACCAGCGGTGGGATTTGCAACAACAACCCTCTGTCACAAATTGGTGATAGCGGTGGGATATTTTGTCAGATCAGGGTGGCCAATCGTTTTTGGTCCACTCGCGGAAAAGCAAGTATTAGGAATTCAACAATAACAACAGTTGTATTCTCTCCGATACAAATGATGGCAGCGATTTGCGAATTTTTTTTTTCCAAACTACACGTACAAAATGTTTGGTAAATCGAGAAGCATGGATTCAATGGCAACAAGCAAGTAAGTGACTCAAGAAAGATGTACGGCCAAAGAAGATCAAATTACAACGAGAGAAGACGCTCTGTACAGTGTTACATTTGCAATGGCAACCATTATGCCAGGCAGTGTCAGCAACAGCATCAGCGTCAACGGCCGAATCACTATCCGAGGGAAGAAAATTACTACTATCCAAGGGAAGAAAATTACAACTACCAGAGGGAAGAAAATTACAAATATCCGAGGGAAGAAAATTACTACAATCCAAGGGAAGAAAATTACAACTACCAGCGGGAAGAAAATTACTACCACCAGAGGGAAGAAAATTACTACCACAAGAGGGAAGAAAACTACAATTACCCGAGGGAAGAAAATTACAATTATCCGAGAGAAGAAAATTACAATTACCAGAGAGAAGAAAATTACCATTATCAGAGGGAAGAAAATAACCATTATCCGAGGGAAGAAAAATACAATTACCAGAGGGAAGAAAACTACAATTATCAGAGTGACGATTACTACGACTATCAGAGAGAAGATGACGACACTCATTATAGAAGAAACCAAGTTCAGTGTTATAATTGTAATGGCAACCATTACGCCAGGCATTGTCAGCATAAGCGTCAGCATAAGTATCAGCGTCAGCATAAATATCAGCGTCATCAGTCAAATTTTTATGATAATCATAAAGAAGAAGACATTGAAAATGATACACAGTATAACAGAAGAGAAGCAGAAACAACAGGCCAAACTAAGAAAAATACAGAGGAAATAGACGCGGAAGAATTAAAAGAGATGGAGGAAATTACGTGGTTCTTTAATATGTTAAGAATGGCGGAAATATCCGGTGACCAAGAGGCAGCTCTTATGATTTATAACCATTTAGAGGGCATTCCGATGGACGATGGAGTATTAAGATGTTTTGGATGTAAGATGCCTAAGAAAAAGTACTGTCTTTGTGAAGAAATTAAAGAAAGAGAAAATATTGCTGAAATAGACGAGAATGAGGATGACACCCAACAAGTAAGTTCGAAAGAAGACCGTAGCAGTGAAGAGAGACCTAATGACGCCGTTACCAAGGAAGCTCCGGAAATTTACGAGGTAAATAGGGAGGAAAAAGAAGCATCAGGGGTTAAAAATGATGGCTTAAAAGAGGGTACGGGTATAGAGGAAATTTCACAAGCGGTTAATGTAGGAAATGACGAAGTTGGACAGATCAGCATTAAGTTCGAAAACAGCAAACAGTTTCAGAGAAATAAAGAACAAAGAAAACAGTACGATAGGAAGAATCCACATCAAATGAAGAACTCCACAACAGATGGCCAAAAGAAGAAAAGAAGTACGAGCAAACGAGATTCGATATTTAGACGACATAAGCAGTACTACAAGAAGAAATTCAAACCAAATTCGACATTCTCAAATAACCACAAGAAAGAACGAGATACGAGGTATAAACTTCAATTTTATTCTAGTGTTGTGCGTTATAAAATAAACATAAGACGATGGTGGTGTTTATTTGGACTATTTTATGGACGGTACAAGTGATAAGTGTTTTGTGTTTATGTATATTTAATTTTAACTTAGTAAAAAATCAAGGTATAAAAAAGGGAATGTAACAAGGATATAATAGTTAAATTATGTTTTGTGTAATATGTAAATTGTGCCCCTTTGCAGGAAGCAAATTGTTTGAAAAAGGGAGGAATGTAACAAGTCAAAGTCAGCACATTCTTAGTGAATACAATTAAGTAAAGTAGAGCATGTTGTAATGAGGTCAAGTATTCTAAATAATACTCTTTGACGTAAGTAGCTAACTATTTGCTGACTTAGTACTTTTGTAATTAGATATATAGTAGCGTTAGGTCAGTTATAACGAGAGTAGTCACAGACGCAGTATAGTCGATAGTCAGATAGTCAATACGAGAGTTCAGTAGGAACTCGACAACACCAACCATGTAGTAAGTGTGAATAAATCTTTGTTATTTGTTGAACCAAATTGTAAGTACAAACTTATTTACAACAACCCTAGTACTTGTCCTTTCTCCGGTCTGACAAGAACCCATATAAATTATTTGTTAATTCTCCTTTTAAATAAGGGAGGCTTACAGAAGAAAGATGATGAATGATAAGTAAACAGGAGTGATTGGATGGATGTGATTGAGGGTTTGTTATGTAAGGAATGATTTCGAGTGTGATAAATAAATGAGTTTGTATGGAGGGATTTATGAATGTGGTTAAAGTGAGGGTGGTGTGTTTGAATGAAAATGTTTGACGGGGGCTGATTATTTGATGAATGTTATGAGTGAATGTTTTATGAGTGATTTTAGGGTTCGTGCTACCCTATTTGATGGGATATAGCGTGAAGATATGTATGTATGTAAATACACAAAATTATGTAATGAATAAAAATAAAAATGGTGCTTCTCAGCTCTTTTTTCCATATTAGGATGCAGGTACAATAAAAGTAGCGTATGGTACACGTGTATACGTGTCTTTAAAATATTTTTTGTACTTGCATCATTCAAAATAAGGTTTACATAACCCTGAAAACTGAAGTAAAGTTTGATTTTGTGCACTGGCGTTTTAAAGTAAATCAAAAAAACTTTTATGGTTCTAAATTTTTACTATTAAAACGCTATTTGAACTTATACTCGTATACGCACATTTGAAGGAATTTATAAAAAAAATAGAGATATAAGCTTAACGCCATAAAACCGATATATTTTAATAAGCTTTACGGGACAAAATAAACAATATGTTTTCAAATAACAAATGTCAATTCATGGCATACTGAACTGCCAATATAAATTCACGCTTCAAATTGAATAAATTTTCTCATTGTCGATATAATAATTTTAGTTCTTTATAAAAAGCATTGTACAAACGTCGTACACGAAGACGTCATTTGCAACATGTACGCAAACAAAAGCACTAGCTACGCTCGTGCTTTTAAAATATGTTTTCGCACACTTGTTACGTAAATTGCAATTGCGTCGTGTTCTTAAACTCGTCATCTCTACCCTAGATTCATAATATACTATTAAGAAATTCCCAAAATATTAAAATTAAACACAATAAATCTATTATTTTATTCACATTTTAATTATGATCACCTATTATTAGACTGCCATATAATTGGATATTTGTTCGTATTTTGTTATCTTTTATAGTTAGTTATCGAAAATATAGTTATTTTAAGCAATTATATTTTTTTTTGTAATAACCAAGAAACATAAAAATTGTTGAGTAATTTACCATGTTTATTTCAAATATTTTTGTCTAAAGGCAACTGTTGTGAAAACACCATAAACAAAAGCGTACTAACCAAATAATTATGTAAATATGTTACAATATTTTTTTGTACTTAATTTTGGGAGAGATAACTCCATAATAATATTATTCAAGATTATAGCGTCTAGTGATAAATATCTGTAAATATAAATATTTTTTTCTTACTCACGATTATGTGTAATTTGCTTAATTATTATTGAATTCTTGATATTTACTGTTGTTTTTTTTTTTTTAGTTTACATCCTGTAAAATGAGGGCCTTAACTCAGATTGCAGTTTTATGCATCGTTGTACAACAGACATTTGCAGATTCAAGTAAGTTTATTCGACCAGATCTATCTCGTAATACACAAACCAAATATGTGCGATTCTGAATGACGCCATAAACCCCGTGTATAAGAACTCAACTTTACATGCGAATATATTTGTTCACAGACGATGAATGTGTTTCATATTTTAATAGGACGGCAAGGAATATACATGACAGTTGATATTTTATTATAATTTATTTATATATTTATTTGTTACTCTGCATAACTGCAATTTACTCCCAATTACAGTATAGGGGGCCCATAGCTTATAGTGGAATACGAACAATTCGGACACAATCGTATTTTTTAGATACTCGTATAAGTAGAAATCAGCGATATTTAAAAGCACGACATCTTGCTTGCTAATTAAGAAACACAAGCTTTACCTTGCTTTTATCCACTGGGCTACTTTATGTAACAAATCCAGATTTGTAAGAATTTGTCACAATATAGTTCAAAATAATTTATTGTATGTTAAGATCTAGTGAAGCGTTTTCGACTTCATAAGTTTTTCGATTAAAAAGTTGGATTATGAATTCATATAACTAAAATTAATTATAGTATTAGAAAGACCAGATCTTTAGCTCATAAAATATACAATAGTTATGAAATGTGTATATATTTCGTGATATTACAATCATTTTAATGTCAAAAAGGGCGAAAAAGTTGATTTTTTGAGTTAAAAGCTTCTGGGGGCACCTGGTAATACTATTTAAATGACTTAAGAAGGTCGTTTCCCTCAGATTTAATAAAAATCAATCGAATTTTACCTCAAGTCAAACAAGTTTGGTCATAAGGAGCACCCTACTCAATTTTTTTCAATTTTACATTTATCTAGATCCGGGGGTCTATTCTAATTCATAGTGGGATGTGGCTGTGACTACGGCTATGATATTTTGCGTGACAGCTATACTCAATTGTCTTCATAGCAGAGCTTAGTAACAAATTAGGAAATTATATTTTTAATATTGGTATTAAAAATATAGTACAATTGCCTCAACCTTTTTATTTATAAAAAAATATTCATGTCAAATTGTCAAATTTGTTAGATTTCGTGATATAAATGCAGTTTCTATTTGAGTTCTACAGAGTGATCAAAAGGAATTGTTACAGTTGGCAATAAAAAAAAAAACTTGAAATTGATAAGCCTGATACATAAATTCATTTCCTGTTGTTGACAGTGACATATAAAATTTAAATTTGAGAACATTTATTATTACATTTATTTCTAAAGTATTTCTATTACTTAAAAAGTCAAAATTCTATTAGCTGTCAGACATAAACTATTTGTATTTATTAGAAATGTCAAATAGCATTTCTACCTTTATCTGACGTTGTGCCAACTGTGGAATAAAAAGATCTCTGGAATTGTATTGTCAACTATAACAATTCCTTTTGATCACCCTGTATATCTGTCATTAAAGAAAATTATTATAAATAAACAAATCAGAAGAAAATCAAACATCGCATAACAGTGAGTGTGGCTACGACCATAGCGGGACCTGTCCAACTCCCGCTATAAATTTGTGATGTCGTTAAATGATGAAGTCATCTATGACGTCATACAAACTTTTTTATTTATTGTTTAGCGTTGTAGCTACCGTTGCCACAGTATCTATGTCAATTAGAATAGACTCCCTGATAATATTGAAATTAGAAATGATATACTAATAGTGTCAATTTTTATTTCAGCCGCCCAAGAAAATACAGGAGGTGCAAGTGCACCTAGCTATCCCTCTCAGAAGCCCAGTTACCCTTCTCAAAATCCAAGCTACCCTTCTCAAAATCCAAGCTACCCTTCTCAAAATCCGAGCTACCCTTCTCAAAATCCTAGTTACCCTTCCCAGAACCCAAGCTACCCTTCCCAAAACCCAAGCTATCCTGCCCAGAATCCAAGCTACCCTGCCCAAAATCCAAGCTACCCTTCGCAGAATCCAAGCTACCCTGCTCAGAATCCAAGCTACCCTTCTCAAAATCCCAGCTACCCTTCTGGTAGTGGTTTATATCCTTCTCTAACCACCGCTCGCCCCAGCCATGGAGGTAGCAGCTATCCAGGATATCCTACCCAGTCTGGTGGCTACCCAGCTAATTCTGGATATCCAAGCAGTGGATATAACTCTGGATATCCAGGCGGTGCACCTAGTTCTGGATATCCAAGTTATCCCAATTATCCACAACAAGGGTATAATAATCGTGGGGGCTACCAACAATATCCTGCACAAACAGGATATCCCAATCAAGGATATTCGCAGTACCCAGGATATCAGAATAGTAGGCAAGGTTATGGAACTGCTCCTCAATCAAGCAGCAGTGGCTCCAATCCTATTATGGATCAAATTACCGATCAGATAAAAAGCGTAGGTGCGGGTCTTTTAAAAAATGCAATAACTAATGCAATAAGTGGTAATAAAAAACAATAATTTCGATTAGTTTGCTTTGGTACAGAGTTATTGTGTACGCTTCTTAATTTCTTAATCATTAGATTAATGATTCTTCAAATTTAGCTATTTACGCATATATTTTAATAGTGCTAAAGATAATAAAAATAATAGTATGGGGTACATGGCTTAGTAATCTAGTTCTCGGAACCCATAAACAATTTTCACCACTTTAAAATTAGCTCTGCGTCTCCTCCATTACTAACTTCTTTGAGTTGTGCCACATCCAGTAATGGGTACAGGGGTGATGATATATTAATTTTTATTATATTTTCTCATATTTTTTATTACATTTTTAATATTTGTGTTATTTATTTACGCAACTTTACCATAATAGAAAATACAATTTTTCAAGCTTTAAAAACAGAAAAAGTCTCAAATATCCTTCTAACTTGCTCAATACCAAATTAAATTATAAAGTTTAATATACGTATTAAATTTTAAGTTAATTTTATTTTGTTAAAATGCTATTTTCATAGTATGTACTTAAACAGTTAGGTACATATTTCAAAGGTAAAAATTGTATTTTTATATTTCACAAAATTTGTAACATATTTTGTTACAATTAATAATAATAAAACACTAGGTTGTCTCACAATTTGAATTTCTTTATGGACGATCCTTTCGTTTTTTCGAATATGTTCAGACTAGAGTCCAAGTGTTTTGTTATTACTAGTTATTAACCATGTTTCATCAAGTACCGACTACGAACTCTCTTACACATGTTGTATTATGATTTACCAAAAATTAAACCAAAAAAAATTCCGTGTTTCATTATACACAAATAAAACTCCTCATGAAATTGAATGCTTTTAACAGTGAAACAAATAACTATTACTAGCACTTTCGTGATTGCCGCGTACACTATAGCTCTGGACTACATTTACAGAAGTCAAAATGTAAGGGCCAGTTTTTCAATCGCCGGTTTACTCTAGATTAGTGTTAATCATGATTAAATAATAATGGAAACCATAGTTTCCATTATTATTTAATCATGATTAACGTTAATCGGTGATTGAAAAACTGGCCCTAAGTCTTTAAAGTCATCATTAGGTTGACATTAGGTACAAATATTATAGTATAATTGCCTGTAAATTATGTATAAAATCCGAAAATTGATGTTTGATCGTTTGTGTTTATAGTTAACAAAATTATATTCAAATGGTTTCCTCCATCGTAATCGAAATAGACAAAATTTATGATAAAACTTAAATAACATTTATAACTATTTCCCTCATTATGTTTTAAATTAAAATGCTTTATTTTTCATAAAAAATAAAAAAAGATTATTTCGAAAGCTAATGGTCAGTGTTGCACAACTGATGTTAAATTTTAAACTTGGTTTAAGGAATTATTGACATTGCTGTCAAACATTTGATTTGCTTTTATTTAAACAGTTTAAAATTTAAGTTTTGATGGTGCAATTGACCGTACAAGATATTAGGTTTGTTCCAATCACCAGTTTGAACCGTTCTAGAACTATATTAGAATCGATTCAACGTTCCAGCGTGACAATTCCGAACTAGTAGTTCCAAATTTTGTGTTTCAGCCCTAAAAATTACGGTAATAGAACTGGTTTAGAATCGTTCAAATAGTCCTTGTTCCTATACCAGAACTAGTAGATCTAGATGTGCATTTTTTCATCTCTGACAACTGATTTTTGAAATGACAGCCTGAATTTTTGTTGTATATGTAATTTCTATGACATGATACCGGTTGTAATTAAAATAAAACGCTATTTTTCAAGAAATGACTGTGACAGAAATGACAGTGATGGTGACGATTATTTTTATTTATTGAATATAGCTTTTTTTAAATACAGAAAACCCAAAATATGAGAATTACATAAAGAAGACGATGCATTTTTGTAGTGACAGAAAATTTGAACAACATTTTAGATTAAGCAAAGATGTGATCTATAAACAGCCAGTTTTCTGATTGTTGCTGATAGATTTGATATTACTATCAGTAGGTTATTTCGAGTTATAAGAAGAATGATTTTTAAAACAAGTAGATATAATTTTTTATATTAGATGATAATAATATGAATGAAGATAGTTGCATTATAGTAGATACATCTGTTGAGAGCATCGCGAACTATTTTAGAAATTTGTGTACCCGCTAAACAGTTCTAACATCATAATAGAACCGAACTATTAGTAACTAGTTTGGCATGGGCGTCCACAGATATTTTACCAGGGGGGGGGCGAGTCGCAAAAAACTCTCAGATATACATAAATTTTTAAAATATTTTTTTTACATAACATAAATACATACACATAACAAATGGTTAAAAAAATATTTAAATTTGTGTAATAAATTACTAGTCTTCGTCGTCTGGATTTGAATTGAAGAGGAAAGACAATTTTCGAATAACTCTACCTTAAATTGACACCATTTCTTCAATAAATTCCGATTTAGCAGTTTTACAGTTTTTATTTTCTAATATTTTGTGTCTGTGTATACTTAAACTTAGATTACTCAATCGTTACGATAGGGAACATGTCACTAGCTGGCCATAAGAATACTGCTGGAAATACAGTTTTAGTTTGAATTTATTATCTTCAAATTTATAATTTAATTTTTATTTTAATTATATATTATATATACATACACAGTGTGGTGGCCACGACTCTCGAACATAGGACTTTAACATGTAAAATCGTATTGTTTTAAATTTCCTGCTTCCTAATTATTTAAAAGAAAAAGCTTCAAATAAAAGTTTAAGGGCATAAAATACGAAATGTGAGTAAAATTGTCTCAAAACTATCGATAGCTATGAAATTGAAACAAAATTAAACACATGTTTGACGTTCAATCTGTTAAAACTGTCAGAATAAATTATTTATTTATTATTTCATTTATTTTGACAAATAAAACGTCAAACACTTGTTTTATTTTGTTTCAATTTCATGCCTATCGATAGTTTTGAGGCAATTTTCCTCATTTTAAAATCTAACTTGTGTGCAAAATTAAATTTGTTTATTGGTTCAGGTGCAGAATTTTATGCCCTAAAACTTTTGTTTCAAGGTTTGTGCTTAAAAAATTTAAGGAAGCAGGAAATTACAAAATTATAGTTTTATATGTTAAAGTCCTATGTTCGAGAGTCGTGGTCATCACTCTAGTTAAAATCCAGGGGGACGCGCGCCCCTCCTTGCCCCCCCTGCGGACGCCCATGTAGTTTGGTATCAGAATCAGTTCAGGATTTTGAGCTGGAACAAACCTATTACAAGTTAAGAATTTTCCTTGGTTACCACGTGTTGATATGACATGATTTAATTATATATAATATCATTAGTGATTAAAGTTATGTCGACATTTTTTTATGCTGTATCATGAATGGTTACTACGCATGATTTAAAAAACACTGCGCACTTGTGTTCTTTAAAAGCGTAATAATGATATACCATAAAAACTTGTTGACTTAACTTTGAACACGAATAGTATTTGTAACTTTTGTATGGAATACAAATATATTTTGTAATTATTTTACATAAAACTGAGTTACATATGACTTCTTTTCCACGATTTTTTTTAATATATCAACAAATTTTAAATTTTGTACGTTGAACACACCTATTGTTGATGAGATTATAGTAAAAATTGTCGATATAATTTGTTTGTTTGCACTTTGATTGGTCAACTTTTGACAGATTATATATAAATTAAATAGTCATAACTAATATAACAAGTGATATGATACTAGCTGATAATGTTTTGACATGAATTATGAGTTATAATGGAAATAGAAATATAGCGAGTTTGCAGCTCAAGCTGTATTTCCTATTTCCTTAACAACGAATTTAAATTCATGTCAAAATATTATCTGACAATTATCATATTACGAGATGAATTTTGTGTGAGAATTTAACAAACATAATCTTTTAATTTTTTAGTATTTTTTGGGACGTTCTCTTAAATTTTGATCAAAATTTCTTCTGCATAAACAGAATTTGACATTTCGATGGTCCAAAATGTACGACTAAACTGTAAAAACTTTATTGTCGTCATAGTAACATGTTAGTAACCGTATTTATTTTTTATTTTATTTTTTTATTAAAAATCGGTGGAGATCTGATTATTATAAAATGAGTTTTAGATTAATTTATTATCACATTTGAATATATATTCATTTATAGGCAAGAAAAAAAATTAAACAAATAATTGATAAATAATAATACCAAAATATTTGTATAACGTATCTACATATATTTTATAATGAATATCAATAGATTGCTATTTTTGTACAATATTATGTATTTGTATAAAAATATAGTGAAATAAATAAATTATTGGAATAAGATTAAATATAGTTAAATACATATTTTATAATAATATAAAACTAATAAGGTTTTTTTTTTAATTTAGAAATATCTGTAAAATGTATAATTTGTATAAAAATATAGTGAAATAAATTAATTATTGGAATAAGATTAAATATAGTTCAATAAATATTTTATAATTATATAAAATTAATAAAGTTTTTTTTTAATTTAGAAATAAATATAAATATAAATGTATAATATACCTTAATAAATACAAACTGTTTAGTTATATAAATTGACATATTCACAAATTTTACAAAAATTAATGCAGTTTTAGGGAGTTACCTTTTTCTTATAAATTTGGAGGTGTTGAACATCTTCTCTCCGGGTAGCTCTTCTAAGAGCGTCTAAGTTCTTCTATTTTAGAATGGAGTGTGACTGGGCACATATTTCACAATAAATGTTGTTCTAAAGGCGGAGAAGTCGAAACAACGGAAGACGAAATGATATAAGGTTGTTTAGGTTCGTACTGTAACGAATTTAAAGCCAGACAGTCGAGAACATTCCAGAAACCTTCTCGAGAAACAAGTGCGTAGCAGCGTGACCTCACTTGAGTTCGCTCGCATGTCTGAGCGTGTGGTTTGACGGAATATTCTAGGACATTCTGGAATATTCGAGAACTGTTCTACGCCCGGGAGTATATAAGTCGAGGTCGAGTATCTGAGTTGACAGTTGACAGTAGACTTCGAACGTGTAATATAAATGTGGTGAAATAAATAATAGCTCTAGTGTACGTAATATAAATAGTAGTGTTAGTGACCGTTATATAAATAATATTAGTGTTTAAATATTTATTAGTAGTGTTTAAGATTTATTGTAGTGTTAATTAATTCTAAATAAGTTTCTGTTATTTTTATATTCATTTATTAAATAATTACTTTTATTTTCGTTTAACATAAATAGTTGTGAGTCATTTCTGTGCCTTAAACATTCTACATACTTCCAGAAAGACGAAAAACGTTACAGTACGTATTGCAAATGTCGTATATATCTTTGCTGCTGAATTTGTATCATGCACAGGCCCGTAGCCAGGTCCAAATATTAGAGTGGGCAACCAAAATTTCAGAGGGGGCATTTCAAAATAAAATAAAATAAGAAAATTGGATATATAGATTATATTATAATTTTAAATGTAGCAGCATCTATTTTGGTAGTTGTAGTTATTGTCAAAACTGATTCCTTTAATGCTCCGTCTTCAACATATCATATTCCTATTGATATATTTTCCCTTTGATTTTTGTCTCTGGTCGCGTCTTCTAGCAGTGTAAAATACTTAAGCATTCTGAATTTCTAAACAAATATTTTCTCTAACGACTTCTGTTAGAACATCAATAACTTCATTTTGAATAGCTGGTGAAGTGTAGCAAGCATTTTTTTGGATTTTTGAATAACACTTTTCTAGTTCTGAATCCTTTTTAAGGGTATATTGAAAGAGTTTAATAAATAAACTTTCTTCAGTGTGCATTTCTAAATTGTATTCTCCACGAAAACTTAGCTTATTTACGGCAATAAATTGAACGATTTCAGCAATACTTTTTATGTAATACCTATTTTGCTCTAGGGGTA
This sequence comes from Pterostichus madidus, assembly GCA_911728475.2. Lineage (NCBI taxonomy): Eukaryota > Metazoa > Arthropoda > Insecta > Coleoptera > Carabidae > Pterostichus > Pterostichus madidus. Next base: position 11,679,914 of record OU452318.1, read on the forward strand.
TTTTGCTAACAAATGTCGATACTGTTTGATTAGTATTTTCTCTCTGAATTTGTTCATTCCATTTTTGCATAGCCTGAATATGTGTTATACTTTTTTCGTGTCTAGGAAATCCTCTTTCATCGAGAGCTCTTTTCCAGAATCGAAAGCCAGTTGCAGTAAAAGTGATTTCTTTTGAAGCAAATATCTCAAATTGCATACATGGATAGCAAAAAGCAGCATCGCGTTCAACTGAATAAAGTATCCACTTAAATCGATTATACCAATCTGCGCGAAATGAACGATGATTTTCTTTAGCATATTTACTGAGATAGACTTGCCTAATAGCTTCACCGTTTCGCGGTAAATCTGAAGGAACAATATTTTTGTTTGCACTTTGTTTTTGTTGATTATGTTTGTTATTTTCAGAAGTTGTATTTGAGACACTTGAACTTAGTAATGACAAATTCTTATCACTAGAATGATTATTAGAGACTGAATCTACCGAAACAACGGTTTTTGGTTGAAAAAACTGCCTTATATCCATGATAATTAAATAATAACGATCACTGAATTACTGAATAAGACAAAAGACCGATGCCTATTAATGAGATATCGAAATTTAAAAGTATAATTATGAAATTGACGACGATGTGCGAAATGCGATGTACGTATTGTATCACTACTACACAAAACAATTCACTTTCTGTCAAGCACCGCAAACAAGACTAAACGAATAAACATAAAAGCGGGGATTCCCCGTTTAAAAATACCAGCTACGAATAAGGCCCATCTCCAGTTGTAGTTAGTAGTTATTAGCGTTTTTAAAAACATTAGTCGATGCAGAGAACGCGTCGTAGTCCATCGTTCATTGAGCGAACGCGTGACCAATAAGAGAAGCCGCGGGAATTTATAAACTATTTCAAACGTGCAGCAATGTATTAACAGAAAAACAGAAAACTTAAGTGCTCATTAGAAACTATAGTTCCCCGTTATGTATGCGACATTACAGCCCAGTGCGTGAGCATACAATTTTTAAATTAATTGTTGTGTGTTGCGTGTTAAAAAAATTAAAAAGACTAAGAGCATTCCGATTTTTTAGAGTGGGCAACTTTTTCTTTCAGAGTGGGCATTGCCCACCCTGGCTCCCCTGGCTACGGCCCTGATCATGCACCTTCCAAATTCTGATAAAAACAAGCTTATGTTTGTTGAGCGGAAATAATTCGGACATTATTTGGGATATTGAAGTTTAGGCAGTTTTGGAAAATATTGTAATAGTTAGGTTTGTATGTGGAAGATATTATGCAGAATGTATGTCTTTCGTAAGTAACCTCAGAGTATACAGTTAAAATGGTGCTTATTTCTTTACTTGTTTGATAACTCTGTCTATCCCATAACCATTTATAATCAACTATGGAAAGAGCGTTTTCTAGATTGCTAGGATCCAATTGTGTATAGTTTGATCACCAGCAGTAATTGTTGTACTTTTGGATATCTATTATCAGGAAGATATCAGAAGAATTTTGTGTCATCAGTTTGACGTTTTGGAAAATACAAGTGCTTCTAGATTTGGCTGTCCATTTTCCTTTCTTATAATTTGGGGGTGTTTTCTGTCATTTTAACATGGTTTTTAAGAAATCAACTTGGCTCTTCTCTATGGTTTTTCATTGAAAGACTCCTGCTGCATAAAGAAGAGAAGAAATTAGTAGCGAGTAACAGAACCGGACATTTAAAGGGGACAGCGAGACCAATACACCCATACAAGCCAATTAAATGGGTCCAATGGAAACAGAAATTACTGGCAGTTTTATATTAAAGTGCCAATGATAATGGAAGTATTTTCAATAATAATATAACAAGAGAGTGAAAATAAATTGAAAATAATTTGACAGATCTTTCGAAAACTTGTTGCCAGGCAATAGACACGAACGCCCGTAGGGCTTGAGTGGCTATTGCCAAATAGCAACAAGTTTGAGAAAGATACTGGAGAATTATTTTCTAATTTATCCAACTCTCGACTTATATTTAATTAGATTATTTTTTGATTTAGCTGTTGAGGTCGATTTATCCAACTTAAAAGATTTTGAACTGGCTCCATATCGATTGATTACTTATTAATACATTCTTGAAAGTTGTTTCCAAAATTTGTTGGTGTATTTCTGTCTCTGAAATGAAACTAAATTAATTTTTTCACACATTTTACTTGACGCGTTGACAGTTTTAAATAATTATTTGACAACTACCTATCATTTGTCACAAATTCCCGGGAATAATTACAAGAGCTTTATTCTCAGTATAATAATGACAGGATTGGTTAAAACGCAGACTCGTGACTTACAATCAAGCATTTCACTGGTTTTGAAAAACTTCAAAAAATTATCACAGAATTTTTTGCATCAGGAAATTTCATGTACTGGTAACATTCTAATTATTTTTTGTTGATCTGAAAGATCAATAATATATATATATATATATATATATATATATATATATATATATATATATATATATATATATATATATATATATATATATATATATATATATATATACCGGGTGTAATATGAAAATCTGGCAATAGGCATCAGTTTTTCCTTGCACTAAAATTGCCAGCTAATTTTAAACAAAAATTCTTCAAATACATATTGTAGAAAAATAAATTCTGCATGTATTTTAGCCAAGTTTAGTTTTGAATTGATTTGTGATTTATTTAAGTGACCAAAACCATTATTAAAAATGGTTAACTATTTACATGACGAAAAGTTATAAACTAAACTTTCCTAATGTCATATATTTGTTTCTTATTTTGTTTCAATTTCACGGTTGTTATTATAAATAAAATTTATAAAATTTTTAATCCGTTTATTTCGGTTAAATGTGTAAAATAAATTGTGATTACTCACTTAAATGCAGAATTTAATTGTTTACAACTTGTATTTGAAGAATTTTTGTCTAAAATTAACTAGTCACTTTTTCACAAGGAAAACCTAATTTCTCATGTTAAATGCCTATGACGAGATTTTCATGTCTGTAACAACAAAATACAAATACATTTATTACAGATTTGTCAAAAGGAATTGTTTCAGTTGACAATAAAAAAACTATCCATATTTTTCAGACTATAAGACTTTTTATATAGAAAAATGGACCCAAATTTTGGGTGAGTCTTATGGTCCGAAGGTAACATTAAAATACTTTTTTCAATAATTCGTCTCTAAATTTACGTCTTATAGTCCGAAAAATATGGCACGCCACGGAAGGTAGGTATGATGCAAGTTATCTCAAGATAACAATAGTTCAGACGAAAGTAATACGAACTGTGACATTAACGAGACGAGTGATAGTACCGAGAGTGAAGATGAACTGTATATTGCCAGTACGAGTTATGTTGACAATAAATAAAAATTATGATCCGAAAGTAACATTAAAATATATTTTTCTAAAAATCATCTTATAAATTTGAGGTCCGTCTTATCGTCCGGTGCGTCTTATAGTCCGAAAAATACGGTACTTAAAATTGGTGAGCCTGATACATAAATTCATTTCCTGTTGTTGACAGTGACATTTGAAAATTTAAAATTAAATTTGAGTACATTTAGTTCTCATTTGTTTTTAGTTATATTTTTCTTAAATATCCATAAATAAAATGGTTGTTTCCCTCACCCTTCATTTTATTACTTAACTTAGCAATCTAAAGTATTTATATTACTCAAAAAGTCAAAATCCTATTAGCTACTAGCTGACATAACCTATTTGTATTTATTAGACATGTCAAATAATATATCCTTTACCTAGCGTTGTGCCAACTATGGAATAAAAAGATCTCAGGAATTGTGTTGCCAACTGAAACAATTTTTTTATCACTCTGTATGAACGTTCCCATGTCAGCTGGTAATAATCTGACCGAAGATGGATTAGTTCGGCGTGAGTTTAAATATATTCAAGTTCTAAGAAAGCCTACAGTTGGAATAAAATGAGATTGAATCACATGGCAACCGTAGCTTAGTTGGTTTAAAGCATATGTTCTTGTGTTAATAGGTCCCATTATTCTTTTTGTAATTAAATTAAATTAATCACTAGTATCTTTGAAGTATCTTTGAGTTGTGTAAGAATGAAAAAGAAGTAATATACAGAAAAAAATTGTTAGTTGAATCCGTTTAATTTTTGATTAACTGCGATTTGTAAATAATCTTGATGATGTCACACGATCTTTATCCATTACGAAATATGAGAAAGGGAGTAACAAGCAAGCGAGACGATCTGACAATCACGAATCACCGAAATATAAGACTTGTTTACAAGAATTACCTGACATCAGAATATTGTGTGAAAATATTGATCGAATTTTTACGTTTAAAGCGTAGTTTTCCTCGATTTTCTGGGCGGAAGTTTCTTAAAATCCAAGATTATTAAAATTCCCGGTACATTTTTTAGTTTATGTTTTGAGTTATTTACGAGGGTCGTTCAATAAGTCCTTAGAAAATCCAAGAGATGGTGCTCTTAGTATCGAAAATGAATTTTTTCCAGTAAGCAGCACTCCTAACTAGTCAACTGTTAGAGTTTTAGCTTTAGCCGTCACGTAGTTTCATTGTTGTTGTCAATTGTAGTGAAAAACTTTTGATAGTTTATAATAATGGATAAAAGTGAGTTTCGAGCGGTGATTAAACATTTGTATTTAAAAGGCTTAATGCCGAAAGAAATTAAAGCAGAGTTGGATGAAGTTCATGGCACATCTGCTCCTGTGTTTGCAACTGTTTACAATTGGTGGAATGAGTTTAAACGTGGCCGTACATCCACAAAAGATGAACATCGTTCCGGACGTCCTGTAGAAGTGTCTCCCCCCGAAATGATTGACCAAATCCACGATATGGTTTTAAGTGACCGACGAGTCAAAGTGCGCGAAATAGTTGAGGCTACAGGCATATCACAAGGCACAGTCGCTTTAATTTTGCACGAAAAATTAGGTGTGAAAAAATCTCGGCAAGATGGGTACCGCGTTTGCGCACAGTGGAGAATAAACGCAATCGTGTGGTGGACTCTGAGGCTGTTTTGGCGCTTTTCCGTCGTATTCCTGAAGATTTTCTGCGTCGATACATAACTGTGGATGAGACTTGGATACATTACTACATTCCAGAGACAAAAGAACAGTCACAACAATGGATTTTTCAAGGCGAATGGGCTCCGAAGAAGGCGAAGACGGCGAAATCGGCTGGCAAGGTAATGGCAACGGTCTTTTGGGATGCACGCGGAATCATATTCATCGACTATTTGGAAAAGGGAAAAACGATAACAGGAGCGTATTATGCGTCGTTATTGGACCGGCTGAGCGAAGAAATAAAAGAAAAACGTCCTCATTTGAAACGCAAAAAGGTCCTTTTTCATCAAGACAATGCACGTGTGCACACCTGCGCAGTTGCGATGGCCAAAATTACGGAATTAAAGTTCCAATTATTGCAACATCCACCGTATTCACCAGATTTGGCCCCCAGTGACTTTTTCTTATTTCCAAACTTAAAGAAATGGCTTGGCGGACGAAGGTTTACGACCAATGAAGAGGTCATCGCCCAAACGGAGGCATATTTTGAGGAGCATCCAAAATCCTACTTTATGGACGGCTTAAAAAATTTGGGAAAACGATTAGAGAAGTGTATAGAGCTAAAAGGAGATTATGTAGCAAAATAAAAAAAAATCTACCCAAAAAAAGTGTTTTTTCTACTTTTTTCTAAGGACTTATTGAACGACCCTCGTACTTTTATGTATATTTTTTAAGGAATGGAGCGATTAATACATTTTACAAAATTTAGGCGGATTGCTTGGTTCTCGAACATTAGTAATTCATGAATTCATACTCAAATCTAATTTAATTAATGAATATTACTAAATATATTTATATGAATTTTAATGTTGTTTAAAAGTCACTGATAGGGGATGGCATAATAGGGACAATGGGGAAAAATAATTTACATTATTTATCTCAAACGTTGATGGTTATATTTCGGCATTGTTTAATGCCATCTATATCAGAACAAAAATACAAAGATATATACAATCTTTACAATGATGAGTAATAAGACAAAAGGTTTCACAATAACCTTTTGTCTTATTACTAAAATCGTGGTTCTATTTTTGTGATGTATATTACTGCATCAACCTTTTACAAACTGCAATTTTGATCACGTAAAATTTTTTGCCTCCAAGGGACTCGTGACTACGAAAAGTTTCAAAACTGGTCTAGACTATAACCTCGAGACTGAACTATAGTTTTGTCTCGATTTCTCGAGACGAGACGAGACTGAGACTGGTCTCACGTCTCGCTGCAACACTATCCACCCCACTGTCAAAAATCCTAAATTCGTCCGTTACTAACCTAACCTAACCAAATAAATATGTAATCATGTTGCAGTATTTTTGTACTTACTTTTGAAAGCGAGAATTCCAAATTAAAATTACATTATCTACTATCAGTTAACGTAAATATTTTTTTTGTTAGTACCAAATTAGTCACGCTTGTATAATCTCAGATGAGCAGTAATTATTATTTTAAAGCCTATATTCACATTTATACTTTTTTTTAGTTTACATTCTTCAAAATGAGGTAATGGCTCAGTGGTATCAAGTCGGCCTGCGGATTAAAAGAACCCTGGTTCGATCCCCACAGCCGAAAAAACATTGTCACCAATTTAAAATTACCCCTGTGGCTTCTTCACCACTAACATCTTTGGGGGCCGTGATTTGACGGTTGGTAACCGTAATTCACGCGCATAAATATATGCTTCAGCAGAGTGATACTCCTAGTAATGAGTAAAGGACGTGATGATATATATATATTTAATGAGATCTTTAATTCAGATTGCAATTTAAGCACCGTTTATATCAGGCATTTGGATTTACAAGTAAGTTTTTCTTGATCGAATCTAAAAGCTGGTAAAGCTGTCGCATCAGTGCTTCTCAAACTTTTTTAGCACTGCCCTCTTGATTGTAGTTTTGAAAAGTAACACCTCCTGTTCCATGTATACGCATAGGAGCTTCATCAGAAAAAGTTAACACTGTGATACGACTAAAAAAATTAACATGACCAGGAAAAACGGAATGAGTTTAAAATAAAATACAAACAATTTAAAAAACGATACTTTGAAAGAGAAAAATAATATAATATTAATAAATATTCATCATGTATTTTAAACAATGAATTTTGAAGAATTACATTAAATTACTTTATTTATTACTACTATAGTAACAAGTGAACAATAAAATTTTTCAATTATTGCATAACAACTATTGAAAACCAACAATGACATTGGTTTCCTAGGAACTATCATTCATTATTTGTGTTTACGAACACAACTAAAATGTGTTCAATATTGCGATTTTTTTACCGCCTATTAGAAGGAAAGATAATTCAAAGTTCGATAGTGATATATTAAAAATGGGTAACTTTAAATTTTATACCGGCAGTGCAATTTTTTTTCCAAAAACTAGGTAAATCTGATAGTGTTGTATTCTTTCATTTTTGAGTCACCGATAAGAGATGACTCCGATAGTGATGAGTCTCTTGCAACATAATACTTAGAAAGAGATGAATCACTTGCAAAAGTTTATTGAGATGAAAATGGATCACATGAAAGTGATTATTCAGATAGAGATGCATCACTTATAAGAGATTGTTCAGATAGATTTGAATCATCACAAGAAAAAATGTTATCTATTGGGTTAGAAGCTGATTTTTCAACTGAGTCCCTTATACATTTCCATGATGATACAGGAACATATGCTGCTGTTGTACAACTTAAATCAAGTGTTTGAAGCGCAGAATGTTTAATATCACAAAATACATCACTTTCCATAATGAGTGATCAAGTTCGAATATATCCTTCAGGATCCGGAGAATCCCTTTTAGTACTATTAAAAGAAGTTATCATCGTATAACACTTCATTAAAATCATCTGCGAAAAGTAGTAGAAAATCAGAAAAATCACCATCTGCGAAAAGTGATAAGGGATCAGAAAAATCATTATTTGCACCAAGTAGAAATGGATCAGCAACCTGTCAAGTTTTCTTGTTATGAAACACAATCAGCGTACATAGTTTACTTTGACCAAATCACAAACTGTAATCTTAAATCTCAATGTCGCCAGTTTCGGATTTGAAAAAGTAGTAGATTTTATTTATAGGGCGATTAAATTATTCTCGATATTTCTTATCTATTGATCTACTATTCTGTACAACAGAAACTTAATCACAATTACCTACAGGGTACAGAACTGCAGAGTGGTTCATATATGTTTTTGTTTAAGTGACACTCAAACTCGGGATCTTTGGATTCAAATACAGTAACTCTACTCACACTACCGTAATGCCGAACATTTTTTGTATATGTTACGATTAAAATCCGAAGGACGGTCATTTTGAGGTATGGCCATTCGTTATTAAATGTCTTTCAAGACAAAATATAACATGTTACTAAACATGTATTTGTAATCAAAGTATCTTAGGTATATCACATCAATACTTATATATGTAGATATATTATTATAATTTACAGCCATTCAACAAGTTAATCGAATAAAATAGTCAGATATCTAAGACTATTAACGAAGATAACCAAGAAAATAATAAAAAAGAACAAAAAAATTATTGAAACATGTCCAATTGATGCATAAGAGAGCAGCAGCACTTGATAATAAAGAAGAATGTAATAAAGTGAAGCAAAAAATCAAATAGAATATGTATATTTCAACACTCATTTCTGATACCATATTGTCTAAAGATCCTTTATTATTTCTGTTTCAATTTATTGCGCATACCCATCAACGTCTGTGACACTTATTTTTCTACGAATATACCTATTTTAGTTCTAATAATTTGTAATAATATAATATTAACAAATATTCACCACGTATTTTAAATGATAAATTTTGAGGAACGACGTAATATTATTTTATTTATTACTACTATAGTAACCAGACAAGCGACGTAACACCATTATTATGTAATTTTGAATCATTGCCATGACATTAACAGGTGTATTCGATTTGTCATTTGAATAAGATTTAATTTACACTTTCTGAATCAGATCACATATTTATTTTACTATATGCTAGAGATGGGAATTCTAGTTCATTTGAGTGAACTAGTTCATTCGTTCTCGTTCACCAAAAAGATTAGTTCATTGAACTAGTTCATTAGTTCACTTTCGTTCACGAAATTTTGAAGACTATGATGAACGGAAATCGTATTGTATTGTGATTCACGAGCGAGAACAAGTGAACTTTTAGGATCTGGTTCTAGTATAATTTGACAGCAGACAGCAGAAGCAGAGCGGTAATCATAACAACGACCACGAACGAATGAAGTATGAGTCTCGTTCGCTCGTTCACTCGTTCAGTTGTTCGCTGCTCTCCGCTTTCGTTCGACCACATCGGCCGTGCCGCCGTGCCGTGGTGATGAATCATATTCCAATAGTTCGCAATGAACTAGTAGTCTCGTTCACTCGTTCACTTGTTCGCCGCTCTCCGCTTTCGTTCGACCTCATCGGCCGTGCCGCCGCGCCTTGGTGGTGAATCATATCCGAATAGTTCGCTGTGAACTAGTCTTTAATAAACTCACGAACTAGTTCGTGTCGTTCACTATAAGGAATAGTTCATATGAACTAGTTCGTTCACGAACTACACACCTCTACTATATGCGTATTCCATTTACCATTTGGATCAGATCTAATTTACATTTACTGAACCAGATCACTTATTTATTTCGCTGGATAACTGCTCCTACTTTATTTTCAGTACTAGAATTAATTATTCTAATTTACTTTGAAGTAATTCACCCCAATAAGTGTATCATTTTGCTTAATTCAGTTCATTTAGTCATGTGTTGAATTTATCTGAACTGATTTAAGTGAACCAAGTGGCAAATGGCATACAGCTTGTATTACTTCGCTGACTTTATTTCCAGCTCCAGATTTACTGATTCGGATTTAGTTTAAAGTAATATATTCCAATAAGTACATCAATTTACTTTATTTATTTCAATTAGTCATGTTGTCTAATTTATCTGAACTGATTTAAGTGAACCAAATGGCAAATGGGATACAGCTAACATAATATCATCTAAGCTATGTGGTGAGTGTATATGGCTTACTTTTCATGTCATGGGGCCACCTTAGCTTTGAGGCCTTGTATTATTAATACAACTGAAACAGAGATTCCTATGCCCCTGTAATTTGCAAAACATTAAATTATTTTCATATGGAAGAGAAACTTGTATTTGATATACAGGCAGGGGAAAAAAATTCTGGAACGGTTAAATATCTTGCGAAATACATATTGGATCGAAAAACGACAAAATACGTGTCAAATATTTTTCAAAAATCTATCCAATTATACCAAACTCGACCTCCATCCCCGCCTCCAGGGAGTGGGGCGGGAGGCAACTTTGTAATCTTAAATAGGAACTCCCATTTTTTATTGCAGATTTGGAATCGCCAGAAAATTTTACTTTAATTTGATCTACGATTCAAGTTATTTTTGTTCACAGATGGCGCTGTGATCGCCACAAATGGGAATGGAATTGATATACACCAGCACAATGTAACACTCATTTTAAAATTGACAGTCCCCATTAGGTTTCCCAAATAATTCTAAATAATTCTAAAAAAATTCTAAAACAAATTCTAAAAAAATGTTAAATTCTAAAAAAAAAATGAGTGTTACATTTTTCTTTGACTTCGCAGATATTTTAGAGATCGTGAATCTACTAACTTTTAATGCGTCCGGTAAACTCTAATAAATTTTAAATTAATAATGAAAATTAATGAAATATATACTAATTTACCTCTCTTACAGCATTTAAGGGTAAAAGCGGTCGACTATTTGTATTCTAGCTCAAAATAAATTATTAAATGAAAAATCAGCAATTGACATTCCTTTGACAAATTTATTTCTCTCGACATTGATATAAAATAACTTTTAAAAACTTCTATAGGTCAAAGTCAATGTCTTTAAACAGATATTTTCATGTGTGAAACAATAGATTATAAATTTGACAGATCAATGACAACTCGATGTAGACAGAAATTGTGTGTCTTGTGAACGCGCAAAATATTAATTAATTATAAATGAAAAAGAATTATTTTGAATACATGAATCGATAATAAATATAGCTATTATTCAATATTCTTATATAAGATTTGTATTTCCATTTTTTACTTTCTTATGATAAGGAAGTACTGGAATCGTGAAAAAATCATTGATGAGATTTTCGCGGCAATACATGTTTTGAGGTCCACTGAATACGTTTTGATCATTTTCTCAATGATGTCTGTCTATCTGTGTGTAGGCGATATATACCTTGCCACTTTTCAATAATAAAATATTAAATTAATATATTTTACTATATTTTGCAGAATACGGAAGAACATGTAATGATGTAGGAAGCCGATACACGCAAATATGTGTAATGCTCAAAATGGATCGTAAGTAAAAATCAGAAAAGAAAACTAGAAACTTTTACATGTTACTGTATTTATGTAAACTTAAGTAATATTCTACCATTTAATCTGTGATTTCTAATTAATCTGTTTCTATTATTACATGCTTAAGTTTGGAGATATAATTTCATAGGGTACATACTTTTTTTTGTAATATAAGAAATATAAAGTAAAATTTTCATTCGGTGACAAATGCTTTTCTATTCATTTTAAAATATTAGTTCAAATACAAAAAAATAGTCAAAATTTAAAATTGCGTCCAATGATTACAAATTATTTGATATAATACTTTCCTATTATGACGTAGACGTAAATTAAAAGTGACTATTTGTGGCTATTTTGAGAAAATAAAACAAATAACTATTTTTGCCTGTTTATCATGAAAGTTGTCTTTTTTTAACGAAAAATTAATAGAAAGCAACACATTTTTCTACTATTTTTAAAATAGTGATAAAATGTAAACACATTTTTATTTCCCTATTTTTATGTTATATCTCCTTTATGTCAAATTATTATTATTTCCGTTAAATTTATCTAATAGTAATATCAATAGGTATACAAAAAAATTACTTGTACAACACGTAATGAAAGCATCTTTTTTATTCATTTTATTGATTCAAATCGTTAAATGCAATTTCCTGAAGGTTTTTTCCAGAATGACGGTTTGTAATGGAATGTGTAAGAAGCTGATTTAATAATGTATGCTACAAAAATAATGGGATAGGTGGCTTTGTGGTATCTTTTCGGACTGTGGATTTGAGAACCCTGGTTCGATTCCCATAGTCGATAAATAATGTTCACTACATAAAAATAACCACTATGGCTCTTCCTTCACTAATATCTTTGGGGATTGAGATTTGACGGGCGGTAACCGCACTTCACGCGCATAAATATATCACTTACCAAGATGTGGTACGGCAGAGTATTACACCCAGTAATGAGTAAAGTGCGTGATGATATATTTATTTATTTCTCAAAAATACCATAATTTCAGATATTAGTAAAGGAAAACTTCTTATTAAGAATGAGTATAGTTCCTCAGAGTCGGCGGTACGGCACTGTGGTTGACGTGACAACGTTGTAATTATCAATCTCTTCACAGCAGTTACCACTTGGATGAATGACCGTCCAACGACTATTAGGCAAACCATATTGCGGTTCGGTGAGTTTGGTCATCTCAACACTCGAAAGGGGAAAAGAAATGTAAATGATTATGAATGAATGAATGATGAATAAATGAGAGAATGAATAGTTTCTCAGAAAAGATGGTATGTTGGTATAATACACTGCTAAAAAAAAAATGCCAAAAAAAACGTCACTTTTCAAACCCCTGTCAGTTTGTCAGTTTTGATACAAATTGGATGCATTTTTTTTCCGAAGTCGCCCAAAGTCTAGTCTTATTGTTTGTTTTATTGTGTATTGTGTGCTTGCCTGCTACTTCGCTGATGTAGTTTTCTTTTCCAACTTGAGCATTCATGTCTCCTAGTATCATTATTATATCCTCCTTAGCTATATTTCCAATTTCCATTTCCATTGTGTCATAGAATTTTTCTTTTTCTTCGCTATTTGCGTTTTCTGTTGGGGTGTAGGCATTTATCAGAGATATGTTAAATGGTTTTGAAGCTATTCTTAGAGTTGCTAACCTTTCATTTATTGGTTTAAAATTAATTATATTTTCCCTCATTTCTCGCATTACCATGAAAGCTACCCCGTATTGTCCTTGTTTTTTATCGCCTGAGTATAGCAATGTAAAGTTTTTATTGTTTATATGTCCATCTCCTTTCCATCTAGTTTCTTGCAATGCCGCTATTTGTATTCTATACTTTTCTAGTTCTAAATTAACTTCTAACATTTTACCTGCTGTTAGTAAAGTTCTTATATTCCACGTACTAATTCTAATATGTTTATTGCTTTTGTGTTTCCGTTTCGTTTTTGCCTTTGTTTTCTGTTTTGTGTTCTCGTTTTCTTCTAATAGATTTTTGACGCATTACCTTTTTTTAACTTATTTGTGTCTTTGCACCACTCGTACTATTCATTATCTATTTTGAGTTTTCTGTATCCCATTTTTGTAATGCTATTATTCTCTTTTTCTTCTTTTGCCCTTTTAAGTATTTCTTTTTGAATTCTCATATCCTCCTTTGCTAAATCATTATCTATAAATATTTTTGTACCTATCAGCTTATTTTGTTTCAACATGATGTTCCTTTTATTTTCCCACGTGTCTATTGTAGCTACAATATGTTGCCAGTCTTCATTTTTCCCTATCTTATATGTATTTGTGACTTTAATTTCCACTCCCAACTTGCTCAACAGGAACTTTTCTATCTCTTTATTATTATTTTCCAATTTTGCTCCTTTGATAATAATGTTATTTTTTTTCTTGAGTTTTTCTCTTTTTTCTTCTGCTTTTTCTAGTTCTTCGATTCTATTCACTAAGTTCTGTATCTTATTTTCCATCTTCAATTCATTTTGTTTCAGCTCATTTATTTCTTCCTTTTGTAGCTTGATAATTCCTTCCAATTTGCTGTTTAATTGTAGTATTTCATTTTTTGTTTCTTGCCTCGCTGTTTCTATATTCTTATTCATTTCTCTTAAGAATACCAATATTAGTTCGTCTGAGTTTTCCATCTCCTTCCTTTTTCGTACTGGGGATCTTTCGGTTCTTCTGCTTTTTACAAATACCTCTGTCTCGTCAATACTGTTGCTTCTTTGTTTTTCTTTTTCCCCAGATCCTGCTTCTTTATCTGACATTCTACTCTTCTTTAGCTCCGCACCTTGATTTCTGCTGTTTATTATCCTTTTGGTTGGTTGGCCCAGTGAGCGGCCGTGTACTACGGGGTGCTTCTTCGTTAACTTTGAAACGTGACGTTTTGCGATTTTTGCAATAGCTGACGGTCAGCTCTGTAGTTGTTGTCTGTGACCTATAGACAACGCTTTTATTTTTAGTGCGTACTGTTTATATTTTTAGGTTAATCAGCGTGCATTCCCCTTTTAGCAATATTTCCTCTACTACTTTTCTCCCTGGGCTTAACTTCAATTGTATCACCTCTTTATCACTCCTGCTTCGTACTGGATTAATTTTCATGTCAAAATATTAACTTGTTTTCGATTTTACCAAAGAATTCAGACAATAACAATTATGACACTTGTGACACTTGTGACCTCTACTAATGCAACGTGATCATATTATAACGTTTTAACTTGAAATATAAACTCACGTGAGTGACTCATTTGTTTATCTATTTGAATACGAAATTAAGTTAGAATTGAGTGTAAGTGTAACTCTCTCTCCAGGGAGTGAGAACTGAGTCGAAGTTGAGTTGAGTTTGAGTACTCATTGAGTTATGTCTCTGAATTTGTGCCGTAAATCTTGTCATGTAATTTTGTAACTGAACTAAGATTAGTTTATTCTTACGTTGTCGTTGTGGTTTGCCGTTGTCAATTAATATATTAAATTTCAATATAACTTTTGAACTCTGTACTTTTATGCTTCATTTATATTTTGACTCAAATCAGTTCGGTTTTAGTTGTACGTAAATTTGCCCGCTGTTGTAATTAAATAATTTCATCTCTTTTTCTTAAAGTTTTAGATTATTATGAATTATATCGTATGACCAAATTTTATTTATACTTTTTTTAAGTTATAAAATTAAGTATTGAACAAAATTTGTGTGGGACTCCAACCAGGGTTCTCAGGATCCACAAGCCGACTTCATATCACTGAGCTAGTCATCCCATAAAGTCTGGTAAAAAGGATATAAATTATATTTTTTTTTAATTCGCTCTTATTTCTCAACACACTTGGTCCAGCGAGATTCCAGTTTTGTCATCCCGTCACAAAAGTACGATTTCTCGAGGTCTGCAAAATATATATCCACGGCGTCAATCACTTCCTCATTGGATGAGAATCTCTTCCCACCGAGCCATGTTTTTAATTTGGGAAAAAGAAGTCGCACGGAACCAAGTCTGGTAAATAAGAGGGATGCGGAACCAATTCGAAGCTCAATTCGTGAATTTTATGCATTGCGATGGCGGATATGAGCCGTCGAGTTGTCCTGATGAAAGAGAACTTCTTTCTTCGCCAATCGTGGACGTTTATTTTTGAGCTTGGCTTTTAACCGGTCCACTAATGTTGCACAGTATGCTCCTATAATGGTTCTATTCTTTTGCAAATAATCGATGAGGATAATTTCTTGAACATCCCAAAAGACTGCGACCATAACCCTTTCCAGCCAACAAAACAGTCTTCGACTTCTTTGGCACACTTTCACCAGGTAGTATCCAGTGCTTCGACTGTCACTTTGTCTCGAGTATATAGTGGTGAATCCAGGTTTCGTCAACGGTCACCACTCGGCGCAAAAAGCCGCCGGATTCTGATTCTGATGGGTCACCAGAAATTTCGATTGAGTTTTTGGTCGGGAGTCAGCAATCATGACACCCGCCTTGCAGGGCCGTAGCCAGGGGGGGGGCAGGATGGGCAATGCCCACTCTGGAAGAAAAAGTTGCCCACTCTAAAAAAATCGGAATGCTCTTAGTCTTTTGAATTTTTTTAACACGCAACACACAACAATTAATTTAAAAATTGTATGCTCACGCACTGGGCTGTAATGTCGCATACATAACGGGGAACTATAGTTTCTAATGAGCACTTAAGTTTTCTGTTTTTCTGTTAATACATTGCTGCACGTTTGAAATAATTTATAAATTCCCGCGGCTTCTCTTATTGGTCACGCGTTCGCTCAATGAACGATGGACTACGACGCGTTCTCTGCATCGACTAATGTTTTTAAAAACGCTAATAACTACTAACTACAACTGGAGATGGTCCTTATTCGTATTTTTAAATCGGGGAATCCCCGCTTTTATGTTCATTCGTTTAGTCTTGTTTGCGGTGCTTGACAGAAAGTGAATTGTTTTGTGTAGTAGTGATACAATACGTACATCGCATTTCGTACATCGTCGTCAATTTCTTAATTATACTTTTAAATTTCGATATCTCATTAATAGGCATCGGTCTTTTGCCTTATTCAGTAATTCAGTGATCGTTATTATTTAAGTATCATAGATATAAGGCAGTTTTTTCAACCAAAAACCGTTGTTTCGGTAGATTCAGTCTCTAATAATCATTCTAGTGATAAGAATTTGTCATTACTAAGTTCAAGTGTCTCAAATACAACTTCTGAAAATAACGAACATAATCAACAAAAACAAAGTGCAAACAAAAATATTGTTCCTTCAAATTTACCGCGAAACGGTGAAGCTATTAGGCAAGTCTATCTCAGTAAATACCCTAAAGGAAATCATCGTTCATCTCGCGCAGATTGGTATAATCGATTTAAGTGGATACTTTATTCAGTTGAACGCGATGCTGCTTTTTGCTATCCATGTATGCAATTTGAGATATTTGCTTCAAAAGAAATCACTTTTACTGAAACTGGCTTTCGATTCTGGAAAAGAGCTCTCGATGAAAGAGGATATCCTAGACACGAAAAAAGTATAACACATATTCAGGCTATGCAAAAATGGAATGAACAAATTCAGAGAGAAAATACTAATCAAACAGTATCGACATTTGTTAGCAAAATACCCCTAGAGCAAAATAGGTATTACATAAAAAGTATTGCTGAAATCGTTCAATTTATTGCCGTAAATGAGCTAAGTTTTCGTGGAGAATACAATTTAGAAATGCACACTGAACAAAGTTTATTTATTAAACTCTTTCAATATACCCTTCAAAAGGATACAAACGAACTAGCAAAATTTTATTAAAAAATCCAAAAAAATGCTTGCTACACTTCACCAGCTATTCAAAATGAAGTTATTGATGTTCTAACAGAAGTCGTTAGAGAAAATATTTGTTTAGAAATTCAGAATGCCCCCTCTGCAATTTAGGTTGCCCACTCTAAAATGTGGACCTGGCTACGGGCCTGCTTCCTTGAGCTACAATTTTTCATGCAGTACCTATATTATGCACTCGTTTAGTGAAGATGCCTACGGTCTCAGCAATCTCACGCATCTTGAATCGGCGGTCTTCCATAACCATATGATGGAGTTTTTCTACCATATATGATGTGGTGACTTCAATTGTGCGTCCGGAGCGCACTTTATCTTGAGTCGATGTTCGGCCAAATTTAAATTCGTTTATTCAAAAATAAACAGTTTTCAACGAAGGAGCCGAGTCCCATGAATTTCATCTAACTCTAGCTTTGATCTGCGCGGCCGTCCACTGCTTCAAATGAAAATGTTTTTTCACTGCTCTGAACTCATTTTTATCCATTTTTTAGAAACTGCTGACTTACTCACTTCAAACTACTACCAAAATTAAGCAAAGCGTTGCTTATGGAAAAGGCGATGTACTCTGAGGTTTGAAGAGTGACACTTTTAGGTTATGTACTACAAAATTCATTGTGGCGCCATCTCTTAGAAATTTACCAGGCTTATCAAACGACCCTCGTGTAACAAAACAAATGTTTGACAGCAATGTTAAATTACTCATTTGACTGTGTATCTTTACAAGAGCTTGTTCATTTAGAGAAAACTTAAAATTTGAGTAACAGTGATGCAATTGGTCATTAAATAATTCATTATAAACTTGTTAGCAAAATACTATTAAATCTTTTCTTTAGAAACTATACTAAAGTTTTTTCTTTCCCAATTTCTAAAATCGTGCTTCTATTTTTGTGATGTACATTATTGCATCAGCCGTTTACAAACTGTAATTTTAATCACGTAAAATGTGATTTTTGCATCCAAAGGAGTCGTGACTACGAAATGTTTAAAAACCACTGGTCTAGACTATAACCTCGAGACTGAACTATAGTCTTGTTTCGTTTCTTCGAGACGAGACGAGACTGAGACTGGTCTCACGTCTCGCTGCAACACTATCTACCCCACTGTCAAAAATCCTGAATTCGTCCCTGTTACTAATCTAACCTAACTTAAAAAAATTAATATGTAATAATTTATTTATTTATTTATTCATATTTGGGAAGCCAACAGAAAAACCCAATAATAGGCTTCCACAACATAAGAATTTTACTACATATAATAATAAAGACGATAATTCATTTACAATAATAATAAACAAGAAAATTATAAGTTTGAATTAGAATCAGAGCGGTTTAAAGCTGTTTTAAATTGTGATATAGTCAAAAAAAAGAGATCTAACTGCTGATAGTTCCTATTATATGTTGCAGTATTTTTTGTACTTAATTTTGAAAGCGATAATTCTGGAATAATATTATTCCAAATTAAAATTACATTATCTACTATCAGTTAACGTAAATATATATTTTTTTGTTAGTACTAAATTAGTCACGATTATATTCGTATAACCTCAGATGAACTGTAATTATTATTTTAAAGCCTATATTCACATTTATTCTTTTTTTAGTTCACATCCTTCAAAATGAGGGCCTTAATTCAGATTGCAATTTATGCACCGTTTTACATCAGGCATTTGGATTTACAAGTACGTTTTTCTCGATCGAATCTTAAAGCGGGTAAAGCTATCGCACCAGTGTTTCTCAAACTTTTTTTAACACTGCCCTCTTGATTGTAGTTTTGAAAAGTAACACCTCCTGTTTCATGTATATGCATAGGAGTCAGAGCTGGGCAAGCTACTTAAAAAAAGTAGCTAAGCTACAGCTACAGCTATTCTTTCAAAAAGTAGCTGAGCTACAGCTATAAGCTATATTTTGTAAAATATAGCTAAGCTACAGCTAATAGCTTTCATTAAAGTAGCTGTTCAATTTTAAAGCTACTGTTTTAAATGATTGTGAAATAATTAAATTTTCCATTGTCATATGATCAGTCTTTTGTTATAATGACTGTTAATTTACTATTATGTACATAAATATCAAAAATAGCAAATACCATTTGGCACCTACTGTGTATTTTTCCGTATTAGAGCCAGTTGGAGCCGGCAACAAATAATTATTTTGTATGGGTTTAGCTTGTACGCATGCGTACTTTGTTGACCTTCTGCTAAAAAAGTAGCTCTAAGCTATAAAAAGTAGCTTTAAGCTACAAAAAGTAGCTTTAAGCTGCAAAAAGTAGCTTTAAAAGTAGCTTCAGTTGTTATTTTTGCTACTAAAAAGTAGCTCGCTACAAGCAACAGCTATATTTTTTCACATTTTTTTCACAGCTACAGCTAAGGTAAATGTAGCTAAGCTAGTAGCTAAGCTACAAAAGTAGCTAGCTACTGCCCAGCTCTAATAGGAGCTTCATCAGAAAAAGTTAACAATACGAGTATGATACGACAAAAAAAATTAAACATGACCAAGAAAAATAGAATGAGATTCAATTCCAAATAAAATATAAACAAATTAAAAAACGATACTTTGAAAGAGAAAAATAATATAAATAAAATAAATAGATATATGATCACGCCTTTTACCCATTACTGGGTGTGGCACTCTGCCGAAGCAGATCTCGGTAAGTGATATATTTATGCGCGTAAAGTGCGGTTACCAGCCGTTACATCACGGCCCCCAAATATGTTAGTGGTGGGGGAGTCACAGGGGTAATTTTAAATTGGTGAAAATGTTTTGTCGGCTGTGGGGATCAAACCAGGGTTCTTTGGATCCACAGGCCGACATGATACCACTAAGCTATTACCCCATAAAAAATAATATTATATTAATAAATATTCATCATGTATTTTAAACAATGAATTTTGAAGAATTACATTAAATTACTTGATTTATTACTACTATAGTAACAAGTGAAAAATAAAAATTTTCAAATAATGCATAGCAACTATTGAAAACCAACAATGACATTGGTTTCCTAGGAACTATCATTCATTATTTGTGTTTACGAACACAACTAAAATGTGTTCAATATTGCGATTTTTTTATCGCCAATTAGAAGGAAAGATAATTAAAAGTTCGATAGTGATATATTATAAATGGGTAACTTTAAATTTTATACCGGCAGTGCAATTTTTTTTCCAAAAACTAGGCAAATCTGATAGTGTTGTATTCTTTAATTTTTGAGTCACCCATAAAAGATGACTCCGATAATGATGAGTCTCTTGCAACATAATACTTAGAAAGAGATGAATCACTTGCAAGAGTTTATTGAGATGAAGATGGATCACATGAAAGTGATTATTCAGATAGAGATGCATCACTTATAAGAGATTGTTCAGATAGATTTGAATCATCAGAAGATAAAATGTTATTTATTGGGTTAGAAGCTGATTTTTCAACTGAGTCCCTTATACATTTCCATGATGATACAGGAACATATGCTGCTGTTGTAGAACTTAAATCAAGTGTTTGAAGCGCAGAATGTTTAATATCACAAAATACATCACTTTCCATAATGAGTGATCAAGTTCGAATATCTCCTTCAGGATCCGGAGAATCCCTTTTAGTACTATTAAAAGAAGTTATCATCGTATAAGAGTTCATAAAAATCATCTGCGATAAGTAGTAGTAAATCAGAAAAATCACCATCTGCGAAAAGTGATAAGGGATCAGAAAAATCATTATTTGCACCAAGTAGAAATGGATCAGCAAACTGTCCAGTTTTCTTGTTATGAAACACAATCAGCGTACATAGTTTACTTTGACCAAATCACAAACTGTAATCTTTAATCTCAATGTCGCCAGTTTCGAATTTGAAAAAGTAGATTTTATTTATAGGGCGATTAAATTATTCTCGATATTTCTTATCTATTGATCTACTATTCTGTACAACAGAAACTTAATCACAATTACCTACAGGGTACAGAACTGCAGAGTGGTTCATATATTTTTTTGTTTAAGTGACACTCAAACTCGGGATCTTTGGATTCAAATACAGTAACTCTACTCACACTACCGTAATGCCGAACATTTTTTGTATATGTTACGATTAAAATCCGAAGTAGAGTCATTTTTGGGTATGGCCATTCGTTATTAAATGTCTTTCAAGACAAAATATAAGATGTTACTAAACATGTATTTGTAATCAAAGTTTCTTAGGTATATCACATCAATACTTATATATGTAGATATATTATTATAATTTACAGCCATTCAACAAGTTAATCGAATAAAATAGTCAGATATCTAAGACTATTAACGAAGATAACCAAGAAAATAATAAAAAAGAACAAAAAAATTATTGAAACATGTCCAATTGATGCTCAAGAGAGCAGCAGCACTGATAATAAAGAAGAATGTAATAAAGTGAAGCAAAAAATCAAATAGAATATGTGTATTTCAACACTCATTTCTGATACCATATTGTCTAAAGATCCTTTATTATTTCTGTTCAAATTTATTGCGCATACCCATCAACGTCTGTGACACTTATTTTTCTACGGATGTACCTATTTTATTTAGTTCTAATAATTTGTAATAATATAAAATCACGTATCTTAAACGATGAATTTTGAGGAACGACGTAATATTATTTTATTTATTACTACTATAGTAACCAGACAAGCGACGTAACACTATTGTAAACAACAAATTCAATTGTTATGTAATTTTGAATTATTGACATGACATTGACATAATATCATGATATGGAATCTCTTATTGGACAAAGTGGGCCCTCGTTATAATTTTTCTTCCTCCGAATAGATACTAGTATAGTATTTTAATTAAAAAAAATTAAATCATAGCTTTACATGCTTTCATTTGTTTTTTGAATTTTGATGGTAGTGTCTCGTTTTATTATAGGTTTTGTATATTAATGGATATATACACATTTATTTGTTGTTGAGATTATTTATCACTAGATATTTTATTTGTCGGTGAGAAGACTTCAATAACTTTTTTATTTGTAAAAAAGACTACAGTGGACATCAAGCCGCGCATAAATTGTTGTATTCCAGACTGCCTCGCAACTAGTGTGTATTATATATTAATATTGACCAGTTTTGTAAACGTCAATTAAATTTACTTGAAGTAAATAAATTTTAATTTGACAAATAACAATAAAAAAATTTACAGAAATGTTTTATTTTTCATAAAATGCATCCAATTGATATTAATTTGTGGAAACCAAATAAATTTACATTGGAAGTAAATTTATTCTGTCGTATATAAAACTGGGCATTAGACGAATAATTCATATTTTGTTAGTTTGTTATTAATTATTGATATATTTTACAGATGTTACTTTACATCGATTTACAAATCCCAAAAATAATTTACAAATGTTCAACACTTGCTTATGTTGTAAATTTAGATTCTTTACGAAGTATGAGTCCTGAGGCTATGTATGAGAACAGGCGAATTTGTTTTAGGCATTTTCATGTTTAAAATTAAGACCAGGTATAAATGAGAAACTTATGTCAAATTTAAAAGCCCAAGTTGACAAATTGCCACCACATTGCCACAGATTATGTTGCCTGACGTTCGATAAAATGAAAATTGCAAGTTGCTTAGAATTCAACGAGAAATTAGATATTATAGATGATTTTGTAGATAACGGCACATCAAAAACCTTTAAATTTGCGAGCCCTGTTCTGGTACTCATGGTAAGAAATATTATAAAAAATTGGAAACAACTCATAAGTTTCACTTTCTGTGAAGGCGCGACATCAGTATATCAACTATAAATTCTGATAAATAAAAGATTAGTTGTATTATACATAATACTATAATTTTAATTATATATGGATATAGTAAAGAAGTAAACAGAATATTGAATGGGAAGAAAATTTTGAAAAATTGTGTAATTAGTGATAATATAAAAAATGAGCACATAAAAAGTATGAGAAATAAATTAAAAAATAAAAACTAAAATAGTTCTTATTATGAATTTACAAATTAATTATCATTTTAAATAAATATTATATCTAATTTAATAGCTTAATATTTGATACTCAGAGGGTAGAGTCAGCTCTTAGAATAAAAGTAAACAATAAAGTGTATAATTTTGAAGAAGTGGAAAGTTTTATCTATCTTGGAGCGCGACTATCAAACAACAATGATGTAAAGGCAGAGATAGAGTCGCGAATAGCAAAGGGAAGTAGATGTGTAGGGGCACTAGCGAGTTTCCTTAAATCGAAAGAAGTATCGCGCGCGGCTAAGGTTAAGGTGTATAAGACAGTAATAAGACCAGTGGTATTATATGGGTGTGAATCATGGACATTGCGAAAAAGTGATCAAAAGAGGTTAGAAGTCTGGGAAAGGAAAGTGCTAAGGACTATATACGGCGGCAAGATGGAAGGAAATATAAGGGTTCGGAGAACAAATACAGAAATTATGAACTTGTATAGTGATAGCGGGATAATAGGTGTTATAAAATCACAGAGACTTAGGTGGTTGGGGCATGTGTCACGCATGCCGGAGGATAGAACAGTGAAAACAGTTTTTAGAGGAGGTGTTAGTAAAAAAAGAGAAGAGGGCGTCCTAAGGAAAAGTGGTTTAACGCGGTTAAAAATGACTTGGAACTCTTGAAAATCAAGAAATGGAAGGAGAAGGCGTCAAACAGGGATGGGTGGAGAAGAATTGTGCAACAAGCCATGGGCCTCCTAGGCCTATAGTGCTGATTAATACACATATTTGATATAAATAAATCTTAACATCGGTTTATTTCTTTAAATATACGAGATGTTCAAATTTATTATCAAGTATGAAGTTGTTGATTGATTTATTTGTTATTCTGCACAACAGGAAGTAAATCCCAATTACAGTACAAGGGGCCTACAGCTTATAGTGGAATCCGAACCACACAGACCAGAGCTGGGCAAGCTACTTAAAAAAAGAAGCTAAGCTACAGCTACAGCTATTCTTGAAAATAGAAGCTGAGCTATAGCTATAAGCTATATTTTGTAAAATATAGCTAAACTACAGCTAAAAGCTTTCATTAAAGTAGCTGTTAAATATGAAAGCTACTTTTTCAATTCAATTATTGTGAATTATTAAATTTGCCATTGTCATATGATCAGTTGATCAGTCTTATGTTATAATGACTGTTAATAAATATAAAAAATCGCAAATGGACAAATGTATTGTTAATTTGTTATGCAATAATTATTATTTATATCGGAATAAATTAACAGTCACATTAACAGAAGACTCCTAAACAGTCAATGTTTAGTTCATCTAATATTTAATACAAAAGTAGAATAAGTTAAGAACAAGTGAAAAATAAAATATGTTAATAGATTTTACACTATGTAATAACTTGTTATCCTACAGTTATAGAAAACATTAAAGAAAGTACAATTCAAATACAAAATAAAAATTAATAGGTATTTCTTAATGAACAGTGGTAGCTTTAAGCTACAAAAAGTTGCTTTGAGCTACAAAAAGCAGATTTAAAAGTAGCTTCAGTTGTTATAACAATATTTTTAAGCTAATAGAAAAAAAACATAGCTCGCTACAAGCTACAGTTATATTTTTTCACATTTAGTTAAGCTACAGCTACAGCTAAGGTAAAAATAGCTAAGCTAGTAGCTAAGCTACAAAAGTAGCTAGCTACTGCCCAGCTCTAACTCAGACACAATCGTATTTTTTTGATATAAGTAGAAGTCAGTGAGATTTGTACGCCCGACCTCTTGGTTGCTAATTAAGAAACGCAAGTTTTACCTCGCTTTTATCCACTGAGCTACGATTGCCAGATAAATAGTATTGGATATAAATATTTGCTTTTTTCGTCCTACATGCATATTTCTCTACACATAATACAAATCAAGGACAACAACCAAAATATTTTTTTTGAATAGTAACAAAAAGTAAATAGTACTCCTTTCGCTATTTTTACATACATATATGTCTCTTTTATCTCAAATAATTATTATTTCCGTTAAATTTATCTAATATCAATAGGTATACAAAAAAATTACTAGTACCATTTTTCATTTATTTAAAATAAAATAAATAAATAAATATATCATCACGCCTTCTACCCATTACTGGGTGTGGCACTCTGCCGAAGCAGATCTCGGTAAGTGATATGTTTTGCGCGTGAAGTGCGATTACCAGTCGTCAAATCACGGCCTCCATAGATGTTAGTGGTGGAGAAGCCACAGGGGTAGTTTTTGAAATTATGAAAATTGTTTGCCGCCTGTGGGATTCGAACCAGGGTTTTCAGGATCCACAGGCCGACTTCATACCACTGAGCTAGCCATTTGATTGATTCAAATCGTTCTCGTAGGTAATTTCTCGAAGGTTTTTCCGGAATGACCGTTTTTCTTAATTATAAATTACCCGCGTGATTATTTCCTGAATGCCTATTTCTAGAATTTACATTTTCCCGAATGTTTGTATACTATTATATTTTGCTTATTTTACGCAACAGAACTGTCAAAATAATATAAACTCCCTAGAGGAATAATATAATAATTCACTAGGGATAAAATGATTTACTTGTCCCGATATTTACATCATAGAACCAGGCAAATGCTTCCCGATCGTGAAAAAAATACTTTTGTGTTTTATTTTGATTAAAGCAATTATGCTATAATAATGTAAAGTAATCTTTAATTAACTAGTATACAAACTCACAACTTAAACATTCGATTAGATTAAACATTTCTTGCGTTTTAACCAGTCACAAGTCGTGATATGTTCACCATATACCACAAAATGCTGCAAGCTCGAGCCAAATGGAATGTAGACATTTTTCTGTATCTTATCCTATATAATAAGCCCCTCTACTGCTTAGACCAAAATTTTACAAAAAAACTGTAAATTTTACCACGGTAACCGTGGTCCATTTTCGAAATAAACTAATAGTGGGATAAAGCTGAAAATGACTACATGTTAGTAGTCGAAACGTCCCAAATAGAAGACATGTAACTGAAAATACATATAATTGTTCGAGAATTCCTGTTATATTTTCCTAAACATTTCCATTTCTTACTTACCTTTGAAATGTGAAGCTATCATGTTCTACATTTTCTTAGTTTTGATAATAATGACTAATTATGTGAATATTTATTTCAGCTACATATGTCCTCAGCTATCGCTCTCAGATCCACAATTTTCCAGTTCAAAACCCAAGCCACTAATACTATCCATCCCAAAACCTCGGTTACCCAAGTCAACCAAATGTCTCTATTTACCCATCTGGTGTTGGTTTCCGTAGCCACCGTTCGTCAAAACCATGAAGTTCGCAGCTACACAGCACATCCTAGCCAGTTAAGTGGCTACTCAGCAGGTCTATCTAACTCTGGATATCGAAGTGGTGCGCCCGGCTTTGGAGAGCACCCTAATACCCAGATTATACGAATAAACTAAGAATTCTGAATAATAAGCACAGGTATCAGAATACTAGTAGGTCAGGATATCGAAATAATAGACCCGGGTTTCACGGCGCGTCTCAGAATAGCCTCTGAGTTTTTTATCCTTTTGGGAAAGGGGATAAGATTACTGACCAGCTTATAAATATAGGTACAAATATTTTGATAAATGCATTAAACAATGCATTAGTAGTAATAAAACAATAATTTTAATCAGAATTACGGAATGAATTAAGAGTACGGATAAAAGTTTCAAATCGTGATAGCGTTTGTTTTCCAGAATCACTATTCTGAAAAATAATGACAGTACAAAACTTTCATATAAAAGTAAGTACAGATTACTTGTAAAAAAACTATCTTACTATTAAATGAAATCATAAAAGCTCTTGTATAAAAATATGTTCAAATATACAAATAGTATAAATTATTCATACATATAAATATAATTAGGAATTTAAAAACAATATAATATTTTCACATAAGTTGCTCTAATTTGTACTTATGGATTAGTAACATTTAGAAATACACTTTACAATTTTAATATAACTTAATTTCAGACATGCTACTGATTTGTACTGACTAATACAATTTTTTTTATTTTCAATTTTAAACTGAAATATAACAAACAATAACTTCTTTTAAATTATGACAATATTTTATATATTCAGCGGTAATACAAGAATTTTTTCTAAGATTTCACCATAATAACTTCTAAAAATTGATTCCAGATCAATAAAGAAGTAAAATAAATACATAATTGTGGAAGAGCAATATAGCCCACTGATGTAGTTATAGGTTGACAACATTTATTAATATTAAAAAATAACAAAAAAATTAATAAATAAAACTGTACTTCTAAACATGTGTTTGAAAAACATTTTCTAGCTTCTAACCTCAAGAATGATGAAACCTCCTATTATAAAATAAAAACATAATTATAAAACTTAATCTCAGACTTTTACATTTAAAAAAAAATTAAGACATTTATACTCCTTTTCGATGAGCTTCAAATCTTACAAGAACGTAATAATATCCTTTGTTTCATTAGAAAAATATTAAACAAACAATTTAGGTTTCCTTTAACTGAAATAATTAAATATTGAGTAATTTGAAAAGTCAAATTTCAAAAATTATGGATTATACCGTTATGATTTTGATTAAATACATATTTAGAAAAAAATTGATAAATTAAATTTCAAAAAGTTTTAGGATTACTGATACAGGCGCGGTGGCTGAGCATATTAATGCACATAACATACTCTGACGTCACCCGAACCAAGATTCGTCAGTTTGAATCCGCCTATCGACAAAATATGATTTGTCGTTAACTAAAAAATAGAGTTACTTGTATTAATCATACTCGGGCGTTATCAGCTAGTCACTTATACATATGCCTTAAAAAGTAACATCGACTACGGAAACCGGCAGTACGGCAGCGTCAAAACTGTGGCTCGGTGTGCCCGGCAGGCCCAGGCCCGATTCGGGCTGTAGCGCGATTGACGAAGAAGAAGAAGAAGATAAATAAATGTCACAATAGTGGTGGGGGAGGATTACAAAAATATAAATAAATAAATAAATATATCATCACGCCTTCTACCCATTACTGGGTGTGGCACTCTGCTGAAGCAGATCTCGGTAAGTGATATATTTTGCGCGTGAAGTGCGGTTACCAGTCGTCAAATCACGGCCCCCAAACATGTTAGTGGTGGAGGAGCCACAGGGATAGCTTTTTCAAATTATGAAAATTTGTCGCCTGTGGGAATCGAACCAGGGACTTCAGGATCCACAGGCCGACTTCATACCACTGAGCTAGCCATCCCAAAATAAGTGGGTTATACTGCACTTTCGCCCACATAATTAACTTTAGATATTTTTCATGTTTTTGACGATTTGTTTGTACTTTTAATTAATTAATTATTATTATTCGACCTACTTATGCAACGTATTTTACTGTAAGCTGGCATTTTCGTTCTGTATGTAATTTTTCTTTTTGACAAACTACTTGTCAGTGTCAATCATTGTCAAATATATTTACTAATTCTACAGATAATAACATTTGAAAACAAATTGAAATACAATTTTCAACAGTAACAAACGATAAACTACTTAATCTTTCTGGAATCATTGTATTATGACCATAATTTTTAAGGTGATACTATCATGGAAGCATTTAACCCAGATTTTAATGAAATGTAAACATGTAATTTTTCATGTATTTCTACACTAGTATGCAATTTTTTTTTAAAGTTTACCGTTGTTGAGCTTAATAATGTAAAGTTAAAGTCGACCAAAAATGCATTGGCGTTATAGGAACTGTACCTCGCGAGGAAGCTTACTGCGTAATAAATTCATATATTGTAGTTATTTTTTAACAAAAAACCTAACACGCAGTACATCATGTAAAGATAAAGGTATGAGAATTTAAAAATCCATGCCTTCCGCATTAGTTTCAAAAAAATTGGCGATGGAAGTTGGATATTCTATGATTTTTAATGAAACTGTCAGAAATGCTTGGCAACGTTGCACGGGTAGACAGAGATGGTCGCACGCGTAAACAGAGATGGTCGCACGCGTAGACAGAGATGGTTGCACGAATAACAAAGCAAGAACTATGAAAGTTATTATTTCTATCAGTAAAATATATTAATTTTAATACAAAAAAATATATATTACAGCATTTTATATTTATTTATTTGTTGTTACAGTTGATAATAATTGCTTTGGCGTATTTTTCTCATTTTTCTTATGAACTGTCAACAGGATGTATCGATAATACAGTTACGTTTCGTTCCGACTAGTAATATCATGCTGCTTGAGGTTCTCGCCTTGTTGTCATAGCTTCTGCTGTGTAAAATCTTACACTTCTATTGGTTGGCATGAAACATTCACTTCCTAAAATTTTGTTATGTTACTGAATTTCATAAACTAGTTAAATAGTTTTATTTAATACATTCAATATTATTGTTAATTATACGATATTTGCAGCGAAATGTTAATTCTGTTAATAACCTATACTATACAAAAATGTAATATTTATTCTTATAAACTTTTAGGTTAGCTATACTTTTGTATGAGACTGTCATGATAGAACCACCTTAATTCTCTTTTTTTCAAACTAAATAAACACAAATACAAATTGAATATGAAGTAGTAATATTATTAAATTCAATCTAATTTCTGAAATATTTCTATGGTGTGCATTGCACGTTACTGCCTTAGCCGTACTCTTAGTTTATTCAGGGTACTCTAATTTTGATAAGTTTCTTTTGTACCAAATGGTATTGTGTGTGCTTCTTAATTTCTTAATTTTTCATTCAAAAAGTCCTTACATTTAACTATTTTAACACATGATATTATTTTATTGGTGTGCCTAATAATTTTAATATATATTTATGTTTGCAGTTTTTAAATTACACAGCTTTAACTTGACTAAGAAAACAATTTCTAAACTTCCAAAATAGTAAAAATAAAAAAAAAAATATATCATCACGCCTTCTACCCATTACTGGGTGTGGCACTCTGCTGAAGCAGATCTCGGTAAGTGATATATTTTTGCGCGTGAAGTGCGGTTACCAGTCGTCAAATCACGGCTCCCAAACATGTTAGTGGAGCCACAGGGATAGCTTTTTCAAATTATGAAAATTTGTCGCGTGTGGGAATCGAACCAGGGACCTCAGGATCCACAGGCCGACTTCATACCATAGCCATCCAAAATAGAAAATTAATAAATATTTTTTTAATTTGTTCAATACAAATTTTATATTGATTTAATTATAAATTTTAAATGATTGCTACTTGTTTCAAGTTATTTATATTTTATTAAAATGTTAATATTACATTATGCACAATTACATATTTTAGCAGGCGCAAATAATATTTTTATATATCAGAAAATTTCTATCATATTTTGTTATTATTCACCAAAAATAAAACCTACAGTAAACATTCAGTGTTTCATTATACACAAATAAAACTCCTCATAAAGTTGAAAGCTTTTAACAGTGAAACAAATAACTATACTAGCACTTTTGTGATTGCAGTGTACACGATAGCTCTGAACAACGTTTATAAAAAACAAAATGTAACTTTAAGCCTTTATTGTCATCATTAGCTGGTCAATAGGTTGCAATATTATTATTGTAAATTCTGTGTAAATTCCGGACATCGATGATTGCTCGTTTGCTGATTGCTAAATGTTCTATGAAATTATCTGCTATGTTCATAATCATAACAGTTAACGGAACACTATGTTCCTATTATGTCATAGTTGAATGCTCATGAAATTGTTAGAATTTCTGGTAGTTATATGAATTTGTTTATGAATATGACTATTTAGTTTTAGATGAATGTATCCTCATATTCGTATACGGGTGATATTTATCCGGATTTCTATTTTGAATACAATTTTTTTAATGTATTTGTATGAAAATATAATCGAATAAATTAATTATTGCAAAACCGCAGTAGTAAAATATTTATTTTAAATTACCTATACATATAAATTTTCATTAAAAATTGAGTACACATACTTTGTTATAAAAATATCACAATCAATGGTAAATAAAATTAATACTGGAATTTAATTATTGAATAGGGAATTATAATTTTTTACAAATAAAATAAGGTTCATAAATAAATAAATATATCATCACGCCTTCTACCCATTACTGGGTGTGGCACTCTGCTAAAGCAGATCTCGGTAAGTGATATATTTTGCGCGTGAAGTGCGGTTACCAGTCGTCAAATCACGGCCCCCAAACTTGTTAGTGGTGGAGGAGCCACAGGGATAGTTTTTTCAAATTATGAAAATTTGTCGACTGTAGGAATCGAACCAGGGACCTCAGGATCCACAGGCCGACTTCATACCACTTAGCTAGCCATAAAAATAAGGTTCATGCACGAATAAAAAACTAAGCTCTATACCTAATGGTTAAAGATTATTCATACATACATACATACATATCTTCACTCTATATCCCAACAAATGGGGTAGCACGAACCCTAAAATCACTCATAAAACATTCACCCATCACACTCATCAAACAATCAACCCTCGTCAAACATTATCATCCAAACACACCACCCTCACTTCAACCACATTCTTAGATCCCTCCATATAAACTCATTCATTTATTACACTCGAAATCATTTATCACACAACAAACCTTGAATCACATCATTCCTATTCACTTATCATCCATCTTCTTTCTTCAACGTACATAACATATGCATAAAACATCTCAAATTACTCATGCTTACTCCTAACAACGAATATAATAACGAAACTAATAATGAATCTACAAAGATTAGAAAAGATGAAAGCGATAGCCTGCACTTGAATATGAAAGAAAATACCACACAATGCAGTAACTGAAAATGAAACAAAAAGATAAGAAGGGGAGGGAGTGTCGCCCTGCGCTTGTTTTGAAAGTGAATTTCACACAATTGCAGTTAAACATTCTACGTAAGAACTGAAAACGAATTAAAAGATAAGAAAGGAAGGGAATATTGCTCTACGCTTGTTTTTGAAAGTGAATTCCACACATTACAATTATTCAACTATCAATATATTTCATTTAAATTTGAAATAAAAATTTTACTAATCATTTACAGACAGATTCTCAAAAAAGTGTTAGCTAATCCTGAATTTTGGATTAGGTAATCTTGTGCTAGTCCGATTTAAAAAAATTAATTCAATACACTTTCCGAAAACTACGATAAATGGTAAGAAGTATTAAAGTTTTTCAGACGTTTTTAAGATGAAAGTAACCATAACAACATCATAAACTACTACGGAGAGTTGAAAATAACATGCACTGTTAGTATAACGCACACTTCTAACATATCAGATGAAGTTCCACTGATTGACAACAGATGACCTTACGATGAAAGAAAATAATAAAATAATTGAAAAGAATTTGTATTATTATTTAAATTGAAGTCTTGGCCGATTTTTCAACAAATTTGCACAGATAAATCTTATTTTTTTAAATTAATAATTACTTATTTACTAATATTTTAGCATTATTTAATATTTTGACATTACGGTTAGTACAGTTGGTATCAAGGACGTTGAAAGGAGGGGATATGGCATTCAAGTCAAGACTGTGAGGCTCGGCAGATTGACAGAGACAGAAGTATTATTTTCTGTACCGTGCTTAGCCTGCTATTGATTTACATGTGTCATAAAGAGATTTAAAATTTAAATAGACAGAACAGAATCATTCTCTCTAAAAGATTATACATTTTTACAAGGAAACTGAAATTATAAACACATTGTTACCATTTTATCCACAAAAATTATGTCCAATTCCATACAACACAAAAATTGAAACACAAATGACACTTCGTGGTTATGTTTACATAAAACGACGCTCCCTGACAACGTCTAAACGTCAATTTTCTAACATAAAAATTCAAAATATTTGAAAGAAGAAGAGATTTGGCTAAGCACGATGCAGAAAAACTATTGTTGTCTCTTTCCCTTGCCCAATCCTCACTTCAGACAATGCTACAGTATCGTCATGCCATATCCCCTCCTTTCAACGTCCTTGGTTGGTATCACAACACCTAACCTCAAACGTCAAACGTCAACGCTTACCTACAAAACCGCATCAGCTGTCAAAGTGTAACTACATTGCTCTTGTAAACTTTTTTAGAAATATTATGTCTGAAAAATAGTGTACATAACTCGCTCGAAAGTGTACTTAAATCACTCGGCGCTGCGCACCTCGTTTTTCAATTTGAACATTCGCACGTTATATTGCGATGCTTGTTATGTAATATACAATTAAAGTTTTTGACAATATGGTTTAGCTTAATTTAACAAATCCATAATTCAGGATTAGCTAAATTCTAGCTACAACTCTATTAAGAATTGGGCTGTTAATAATTAACAAATAAATTTGCATAAGTCGAGTGGTGTTTTTATTAAGTTATTAATGGTCAAGTACTGCAGCAGTTTTCACTATTCGTCACAGGAACTACGAGTAGGCAAAGGTGGCTAGGTGGACCGTATTGCGAACGAATACGTATTGTTATTTTATTTTCGAGATTAAAAAATCTTTAAAATTTGTATTTCAATAACGTAAAGCTTTTATTTTCAATTATAAAGTAAAAAATCTGGTGTGGGCACCAAACGACTTTCTTATATACAGCATATTTAATATTTAAAGTTTGTGAATGTTATATAATATTATTAAACATGTAATTTAGTTTGTCAGTAATTCAGCATTTATCTGTTTGAAACATAAAATATCAAATTTGTTTAGGTGTAATTTTTTAATAATGTTGACTACTTCATGACTAACTTTACTGATGAGGCATATAAAGGATGTCTGTTTTTCGAGCCTAATCCTTGGGATCTCAAGAACCGTGAGATACGAAGTCGATTAAATTGGGGGAAAGTTGTCAAATTAGGTGACCATTTTAATGATGTATTTGTTTTTTCGAAAAAAGACATAGATAACTAGATAAAACGAAAATTAAAATTTATGTTTTTGTTTCTATTGCTACTATGATTATTGAAATATATTATTAAATATATAAATTAGTTTCTCTCAAAATTAGACGCATATACAGGAAAATTGCAAATAACATTTTATGTTCCAAATATTTTTGCTAACATCTTTTATTTGAAACTTTTTTTTGTAATTGATTCCATTTTTGAAATAAATGTAATTAATGTTTTCTGTGTCCAGTAAACTTTCTCTTTCGGATTTCAATTTCATTCAAAATCAACTCAGCTCTTCGTATTTTCATAAAACTTATAATTATCAAGTTTTGTTAACAAATCTTATCTCGTTCATGAGATATTGCACACTCGGACACACTTCCATCCATCCATCCATCGACACACACCCACACACACAGACATAATTGAGAAAATGATTAAAACGAATTCCGTGGATCTCAAAACACGTATTTCCGCGAAAATCTCGTCAACGATTTTTTTCACGATTCCAATACTTCCTTATACTGTGTATAAGAAAGTAAAAATGAACAATACAGTGAAAATATTATATAAATAAAAATAAATATATCATCACGCCTTCTACCCATTACTGAGTGTGGCACTCTGCCGAAGCAGATATCGGTAAGTGATATATTTTGCGCGTGAATTGCGGTTACCAGTCGTCAAATCACGGCCTCCAAAGATGTTAGTGGTGGAGGAGCCACAGGGGTAGCTTTTGAAATTATGAAAATTGTTTGTCGCCTGTGGGAATCGAACCAGGGTTCTCAGGATCCCCAGGCCGACTTCATACCACTGAGCTAGCCATCCCGTATATGATTTCTGTGTGAGTGTGTGGATGGATGTGTGGCCGAGTGTGCAATATCTCATGAACGAGATAAGATTTGTTAACGAAACTTGGTAATAATAAGTTTCATGAAAATACGAAGAGCTGAGTTGATTTTGAATGAAACAGAAAAACCGGAAGAAGTTTACTGGATACACATAACAATAAATTCCATTTATTTAAAAAATTAATCAGTTACGAAAAAAAAGTTTCAAATAAAAGATGTTAGCAAAAATATTTGGTACATAAAATGTTATTTGCAATTTTCCTGTATATGCGTCTAATTTTGAGAAAAACTAATTTATATATTTAATAATATATTCCAATAATCATATAGCAATTGAAACAAAAAACATAAACATGTTTAACATTTATATGTTAAATAATAATTGTCAAACGCAAGGAGCAAGTCATAAGTATTCAATTCAGCGTTTTTGATGCTATATCAATTTCATTGATCAAATAGTAAGTAATTTTATATTTCTATTTCTATTAATATAGGTTATTTACATAAAATTTTGTTAGGAAGTTGATTCTCTGTAATGAAAATGAAAAAGAAATGAGTAAAATTCCAAAATTTATTTAAGAAACGATACAATCAAACAAAAAGGATGCAAAATGAATACAGAGAAAAAGGAAATAATATTCGCAACGAAAATTAAAAAAAAAGAGGATAATTACTACAAAGAACATGAAAAAAGTTAAAATAAAGTGAATATGAAACTGAAAAACTAAATAACATGTTTAATAATATTATATAACATTCATATATTCTAAATATTAAATATGGTGTGTATAAGAAAGTCGTGTGGTGTCACAGCAGATTTTTTTGATTATATCCTTCATCTTGTATTCCAGTACTTTTTATTAATACTCCTAAGTATTCAATGGGATGGCTAGCTTAGTGGTATGAAGTCGGCCTGTGGATCCTGAGGTCCCTGGTTCGATTCCCACAGGCGACAAATTTTCATAATTTGAAAAAGCTATCCCTGTGGCTCCTCCACCACTAACATGTTTGGGGGCCGTGATTTGACGACTGGTAACCGCACTTCACGCGCAAAATATATCACTTACCGAGATCTGCTTCAGCAGAGTGCCACACCCAGTAATGGGTAGAAGGCGTGATGATATATTTATTTATATTTATTTCTAAGTATTCAAATTTCTCTGTTCTATTTTATCATTTTCAATCTTTATGTTGGTAGCTAATAAAAAATGAAAATCGTAGAAAATCCTATTAAAATAGTCTACTAATGTGGCAATATTAGTCTCATTTAACCTCCTATGTGAAACATTGTATATATGTAATTTTTCTTTAATCAAAGCATCATGATGGCTTCATTTTACACAGAATTCACTACGCAGTTTGTCAGAGCTGACGTCATATACATATTCATCTAACACAGACGATGTGAACTGCATGACGTAGAGTTGTTGTAGGTATAGGTGTGCGTGGACACAATGGATGCTATTAGTCAAACTTTGCTATCACAATCTGCATTATCGGCGCCGGGTTCTATTACTCGTTGTTATGGTTGCGTATTGTGTGGCACTGGCATCAATCGTGATCAGGTATTTATAAATATCGATGGATTGAAAATAGGAAAAATAATGGTTAGTGCTATTACGAGCTTAGTTTTTGAGTATAGTTTTAGCTACCTTTAAGTTGGTTCTATCATGACAGTCTCATACAAAAGTATAGGTAACCTAAAAAGTTTATAAAAATAATTATTATATTTTTGTATGGTATAGGTTATTAACAGAATTAATATTTCGCTGCAAATATCGTATAAATAATAATAACATTGAATATATTAAATAAAACTATTTAACTAGTTTATGAAATTCAGTAACATACCAAAATTTTTGGAAGTGAATGTTTCATGCCAACCAATAGCAGTGTAAGATTTTACACAGCAGAAGCTATGACAATAAGGTTAGAACCACAAGCGGCATGATATTACCAGTCGGTACGAAACGTAACTGTATTATTGATACATCCTGTTGACAGTTCATAAGAAAAATGAGAAAAATGCACCAAAGCAATTATTATCCACTGTAACAACAAATAAATAAATATAAAATGCTGCAATATTTTTTTTGTATTAAAATTAATATATTTTACTGATCGAAATAATAACTTTCATAGTTCTTGCTTTGTTATTCGTGCGGCCATCTCTGTCTAGTGTCTACCTGTGCTGTGCAACGTTGCCAAGCATTTCTGACAGTTTTATTGATTATCATAGAATATCCAACTTTCATCGCCAATTTCTTTGAAACTACTCCGGTAAGGCATGGATTTCTTAATTCTCATACCTTTATCTTTACATGTTGTACTGTGTGTTAGTTTTTTGTTAAAAAATAACTACAATATATGAATTTATTATGCAGTAAGCTGCCTCGCGAGGTACAGTTCCTATAACGCCAATGCATTTTTGATCGACTTTAACTTTACATTACTCAGCTCAACAACGGTAAACTTTTTAAAAAAAATTGTGTACTAGTGTAGAAATACATTAAAAATAACATATTTACATTTTATTATAATCGGGGTTAAAGGCTTCCATGATAGTACCACCTTAACAGGTTAAGGACCAGTTTTTCAATCGCCGGTTTACTCTCGATTCATGTTAATCATGATTAAATAATAATGGAAATCATAGTTACCATTATTATTTAATCATGATTAATATTAATCGGTGATTGAAAAACTAGTCCTAAATCACGTTCTTAGTACAACCTAATTCATAAATACAAACCAATGAGTTAATATGGAGTAAAGGCCGTTCGATACGGTTCAGTATTATATAAAAAAATTAAATACAAATTGTAAAAAGGGATTAAAATGGATTTTTTAGTATCTTTGGAAATTCAGAAAGCCATTAAGGACATCAAAATTGTTATGAACAAACAACTTGAATTATATCGTTCTCTGTTAATTCGTCCACTTTAATCTCTTTAAAAAAACAATAAATATTCTTAATTTCAATTCAAAAATTTGTTTTAAAAAAATGGAATTAATGTAGTTTTTTCTAATAAATTAAGGGCCGGTTTTTCAATCACTGATTTAGGCCCGGTTGTACAAACATTGGTTCATATTGAGTTTTACTGAACTACGGTTTTATAGAACCCGAGTTCAAATTGACTGTGCGTTGTACAAAACAAATTGAATGCAAGTTCAGCAGAACCTGAGCTGAACTATATAACTAATAAAAATTACTTCAGTTGGTAATGCGTAATATCAAATGTCATAATTTTTCTTGTCATTTTCAATTTTAAAATTGGTTATTTTATGTCAGTTTGAAGTGAATATAATAAGGTAAGTCAAATTAACGTTAAATATTTCGCATCAAATACATTATATACTTCAATGATTTTATCGATTGAATTTTTCACAGTTTTGCTACATTATTTATTTCATTATTATGATACGATCAGCAAATTTAACAAATTCAGAAGAGACAAAATGATACTGTTGATAAAAAAAATATGTATCAGCAATCGAATGTAAGATATGCGATATAAACATGAATAAAATGAAAACAGAATGCTGGATGGAAATTGAAAAAGAATTTAATACAAATAATGAGATTTATTCT
The DNA here is from genome assembly GCA_911728475.2 of Pterostichus madidus. Taxonomy (NCBI): domain Eukaryota; kingdom Metazoa; phylum Arthropoda; class Insecta; order Coleoptera; family Carabidae; genus Pterostichus; species Pterostichus madidus. Next base: position 11,718,467 of record OU452318.1, read on the forward strand.
TCTGTTGCAGGCATTTTAATATAAGTATTATGCTATCTATCAATTGATCTGGACACTTTGTGAATGATTGTACTAGTAGTAGATTTATCAAATCCACTAAAATCTCCTGCTACTTGCCAAAAAGGATCAGTTGCAGAAAAACACAGAGTCACTAGCACCTTATTTTCCGGCAATACGGTGTTGTTTCTTAAATAAATTATTTATTATGTACAGAAAATGTAAATGCTAATCTTCCAGTATAGCTGTTACTTTACTTATCTATCTCTATATGGAAGAACAAATTTCATCTTGAATTTTTTCTATTATATATTTTACAGCAGCTTCGACAAACAGAATCTCGCACTAAATTCTTTATCATTTCATTTTTTAAAATGATCTTCGCCTTTTCTACATTTTTTTGCAGCTCTACGACGTTTTAATATATTTATTAATTCAAATATATCTTCATCGTTAGTTGAAATATATGTATTAATTCATTCATAATTTTAAAATAATAACTGTCACGCTAATCAAATTGACACATGATGTTATTTTGTTCATTGAACTGTGGTTGAACTGCGGAATTCGGTCGCTCAGCTGAACCGCACTTTGAACCAAGCTCATTATTTGAACCAGGTTTGTACAACGCAATCTGTCATCTCATTGTAAGTTCAAGACTGAACTCACACTAAACCTATATTGTACAACCGGGCCTAAAACCTCCGTTAAGTTAATCATGATTAATTTAATCAGGAGTGTAACCATGGTTAATTTTTCATTTGGGTTTTTCAAATCAGAAATGAAGTCTGATTAATAAAATTAAATTTAATCATGGTTAGTTAAGCTTAGGAATTTTTCACTACAAGGGTGGTATTCAAAAGTGGTGCTGACGGAACTGATGGGAATATCATACCATTTTAATTTGATAAAAACATTACAATTAAGTAGGCCTGCAATCTTTATTTGATTGTTTAACTGTCAATTTGACAAATAATATTCAAAATGAGTGCAAAAAAATGCGTAGTGCTAATTTTTCTCATGAAGAAAGTGAAAATCTAATAAATATAATTAAAAAATATGAAAACATTATTGAATGCAAGAAAAGCGATGCAATTTCTTTAAAAAAAAAAGAAAAAACTTGGGAGAAAATTTTAACGCATTTTAATGCAACTGTAGGAGAAAAATGAAGAAGTTTAAAAGAAATAAAATTAAAATATGACAATTTAAAGCGACAAATAAAGAAAAAAAATAGTAAACATAAATTAGAACAACTCACTGGAGGAGGAACCTAATATTTCCCCATTGACTCCCACGGAAGAAAATTGACATTCTATGATTTTATATATCAAATACGGTTCTGTAGAATGTTGAATTTCATCTTTGATAATTTCTTAAACGAAGTTCACACTTTGCTTTGTTAGACGGAATCTATCAAAAAATCTTTATCGTCCCATTTAAGAAAATAGTTCGGCATTTCTCTTATATTATATTCTCTTTTCGTTTTTTTTTTTATATTGCTCACATATCAATTCTAAGTCCTCATCGAAACTAACATCACATAAAATCTCCATATTTCACATGTAAAATAGGACTGACAATGAAAGTTGAATTATCTGTCAAAACTCCGGTTAGTAGTTTAATCAGCCAAAATCGGCCGATTAAATTATTGCCGGTTAGTGGAAAATTTTAATCATGATTAGAACTAATCGGGGAATGAAAAACTCAAAATTAAATTAATCAATGAGATTACCATAGTTACCGCTAACCAACATTTTAATCAGTAATTGAAAAACCGGCCCTAAATCTTACTCGTAATCTCTAATAACCAAAATAAAATAGAAAACAATGAAAAATCTGAAATTTACTCGATTAAATATTCACAGTCCTCCCATTTATATGTAGGCCAAATAAAACGAAAAATTACTAAAAGATTCAAAGAACATATGTACCATGTAAAATGTAAAAACATATTTAAATCAGCGTTGGAATCTGATACACATGATACAGGACAGTGCTTTTCAATAAGTAACCTACAACTACTGAAATATTGTAGTAATAAACAATATTGGAATTTATTCACATGAAAAATAACAAACATAAATTGTTAAATTTTGACCTGTCACCTTTCGATAATACGTTACTGAAATTTGTTAAATAAGACGTACAAATAATTGAGTTTAAGCCGCAGCACCTACACGGTTTCTGTAAAATTCGTGGTTTTCGCGACTTGTCCGACTGAGAGCAGCACCTTACGCTCAGATGACGCGGTTACAGACGACGCCATACCAATAATAGAGAAACTTATAACCTTCCTGTCCAACAAGATGTAGTTGAACTTTTTAATCATCTTTGTAATTCGATAGAAAATATTCAAGATGAGGTTAAAAATAAATTAAAATATACAAGCACATGTTGAATAACGATTGTGTGTATACAAATACCCATGAATTTTGACATTTGTTAATGGTCATATCGCATTTTTAATTATAAATTACTCAAATAATAAATTTTGGTGAGTCGTTTTGAAATATTTTACGTATATTGGGGGAATGAGGAGACGTTTTTATTATAATTACATATTTCGAATATATGTATTTAAAAAGTAAATTTTTGACACCTATCGGTAACTTTTTAAAACTGGGGTCGCCAAGGTTTTTTTTTAATTAATTTTTTTACTTGACCCGATATTTTTTAAACTGGTCGACAAGGTTTTTTAAATTTGAATATTTCTCTTGGCTTAATTTGATATCACTTTTTTTTTTTAATTTGTATATATAGATATTACAATTTTTTGGGAAGATTGTAAAATAGTTAACTTGTGGGGGAGAGACTTTTTTTCTGGGAGGACGTGAATCTGCGCAATTTTGGCGTATCTTTGACAATGTAATTGTTTTTTTGGGAGATCTACATTACCATGACATCAATCCTTTTCGTAGTTTCAGATCGCAATTTCCAATCAATATTCTACTTTTCTTCCGATACATTTAGCCATTCCAGTACGCAACTTTATTTATTTTCATCTTTTCCAGTTGTCTGTTATTTACAACTTCCCATATTAGTAAGGGATAATATTGGCAAAATTAAAATATATACATAAAATAAAATAAATATATCATCACGCCTTCTACCCATTACTGGGTGTGGCACTCTACTGAACCAGATCTCGGTAAGTGATATATTTTGCGCGTGAAGTGCGGTTACCAGTCGTCAAATCACGGACCCCAAATATGTTAGTGGTGGAGGAGCCACAGGGGTAGCTTTTGAAATTATGAAAATTGTTTGTCGCCTGTGGGAATCGAACCAGGGTTCTCAGGATCCACAGGCCGACTTCATACCACTGAGCTAGCCACCCCATATATACATACATCCGGCAGTACGGTGGGGTGGGTAGCGTTACGGAATTCGAATCCGGAGATCCCGAGTTCGATTCCCACTCAAACTAGAAATTATAATTACTACCACTCTGCGGCTCGGTGAGTCCGGACCCTGTACTTTAATTGGGAATCAATTCCTATTATACAGAGTAACATAAATAAATAAATAAATAAATAAGTGACAAAATTAATTTGTCATTTATTAATTATTATTTTCTAATTTATAGGACAATAAAAAAATATCGTTCAAAAATAATAACCTGGGTTGAATTACGGTCACCCCATAAGACGAGCTACCACTGATGTTGCGTAGTACGGAAAATACCACATATTGGCATGCGATGAGATTTTAATATAATCATAATACATATTTTTCTCAGAGTATTACAAAAACTTGCTGCAACAGTATAATACATTTATTTTTCAAAAAGACAATAACTATGAACAAAAAAATATGATGAATGTAAATAGTATTCAAAAACAAAATAAATAAAATTATTATTCTAAATAAAATATTCGAGTAGAGTTCTCAGAATCCCAATAAATATAATACGATAGTTAATGTAAAGTAAATATAGAGGAGAAACATATATATTATTAAATTCTGCATAATGTGCGCTAATTTCAAAATAAAACGAAACACCTTGAATGAAATACAGGTATATTTATATACATAAATTCATCCCTCTTCACTCATTATTCGTAAAGTAAATTCAAATTTAAAAGCTCTGGGCAATTAGACTTCATCTTAATAGAACATAATTAATAATGCAAGTCTATAATTTAAGTTTTATGCTACAAGAGATACTTAAACGAAACTAAAAGGAAAATGAAAATTTTAATATTTCTTCAACGAAGCACGTTACGTGCATTATGCTTTTCCTCATAAATTAATTGAAGTTCATTCAGAATATTATTCAACTAAAATCGATGTATACTCAAAGTGCTGGTTATGAATATAAGAAAACTTTTCGTCTTACAAGAACTTGCAAAGTATACAAGTTATTCGAAGGCACTAATTTTCAACGTATCTATTCTAACTTTATACCTCTAATGTAATATTATTATTACTAAGTTTATATTATATGTGGCTAATGTCATTAATGGTGTAAATATGGCCTTTAAAAATATACAGGTTGTTTATATATTTACGCACGAAACTTTAATTTGTTATATAGTTAGATATATTATTTGTTTATTATTATTTATTTGAAGTGTACGTTTTTAGTATCACTGGTTTGACATCAAATTTAATTATTGACTAATTATGTTAATAACAAAATAAATTATAAATACTGCCGACAAATAATCATCTATTTTTACTTTTTTATACACAGTATAAGGAAGTATTGGAATCGTGAAAAAAAATCGTTGACGAGATTTTCGCGGAAATTCGTGTTTTGAGGTCCATTGAATCCGTTTTGATCATTTACTCAATGATGTCTCTGTGTGTGTGTGTGTGTGTGTGTGTGTGTGTGTGTGTGTGTGTGTGTGTGTGTGTGTGTGTGTGTGTGTGTGTGTGTGTGTGTGTGTGTGTGTGTGTGTGTGTGTGTGTGTGTGTGTGTGTGTGTGTGTGTGTGTGTGTGTGTGTGTGTGTGTGTGTGTGTGTGTGTGTGTGGATGGATGGACGAATGGATGGATAGATGGATGGATGTGTGTCCGAGTGTGCAATATCTCATGAACGAGATAAGATTTGTTAACGAAACTTGGTAATTATAAGTTTCATAAAAATACGAAGAGCTGAGTTGATTTTGAATGAAATTGAAAAACCAGAAGAGGAAGTTTACTGGACACACAAAACAATAAATTCCATTTATTTCAAAAATGGAATCAGTTACGAAAAAAAGTTTCAAATAAAAGATGTTGGCAACATAAAATGTAATTTGCAATTTTTCTGTATATGCGTCTAATTTTGATAAAAACTCATTTTTATATTTAATAATATATTTCAATAATCATAGTAGCAATAAAAACAAAAAACATAAATTTTAATTTTCGCTTTATCTAGTTATCTATGTCTTTTTTTGGAAAAACAAATACTTCATTAAAATGGTCTACTAATTTGACAATTTTGGCTCAATTTAATCGACATCGTATCTCAGGGTTCTTGAGATACCAAGGGTTAGGTTCGAAAAAAGGACATTCTGAATATGCCTCATCAGTAAAGTTAGACATAAAGTAATCAACATTACAAAAAAATTATACGTAAACAAATTTTTCTATTTTATATGTTTCAAACAGATAAATGCTGAATTACTGAAAATCTAAATTACATGTTTAATAATATTATATATTCTGAATATTAAATATGCAGTGTATAAGAAAGTCGTGTGAAAACTAAAAGTGAAAACACCAATATGCCTGAAAAGAGCGGAGGCACACGTTATGTGCCAACCAGTGATTCCATAACCATTACAACAACGACAGTTATCACAACAACACAAACAATAAGTACAATGACATCCCCAATTATGAGCACACAATGTGAACCAGTATTAAATAGTGAGAACGGAGAGGACAGGTATGTACCCACTACCCCTATAACGAATTTTCTATACTACTATCTCCCGCCAACACCTACCCCCTTGCGTGAACAAGTAATTAAAACTTCATTTACTCAATCACAAGGATGCTCTTGGCAAGAGATCAAAATAAGAAAAAGAACGAGAGAAGATAAACACCCTCTTCCTCCGCAACCAAGCAAAAAACAAAACGTGACTCAACCTGAAATCAACAACCTACAAACTACAAACCGCTTCATATGGTTAAGTAACGATGATGTAATTGATGAAGTATCTGCTGAAGAACAAGGCACCCAAGGAAACAAAAATCAATCTGCAGACACAGAACATAGACCACCACCTATATATATATATATATATATATATATATATATATATATATATATATATATATATATATATATATATATATATATCTACAAGACGTTGTTAAATATACTGATATGATTAAATGCATAACCAAAATCATTACAAAAAAAGAGTTTGCATGCAAATCCCTCTCAAAAAATACCGTTAAAATTAATACCACCAATGCAGACGCCTACCGAAAATTAATTAAGTATTAACATAGCACACCATACTTATCAACCACGTCAAGAGAGATCATTCAGAGCAGTTATTAAGAACTTACACCATTCCATCACACCACAAGAAATACAAAAAGAACTAGAAGTAAAAGGTTTCTCCATTCGTAATGTCATGAATTTACGACGTTGGAAAACTAAAGAACCACTGCCCATCTTTTTTGTAGATCAGGAACCCAAGGAAAACAACAACAAAATCTACGAACTCAAAAATCTGCTAGGCTCAATAATCACGAAAAAAACGAGAGATACCACAATGCACCAGGTGCCAAGATTACGGTCACACCAAATCTTATTGTTCGAAACCTTACTATTGTATTAAATGTGCGGGAAACCACCCCACCATAAATTGCAGACAAACGAGAAGCACCCCTGCAAAATGTGTTCACTGTGACGGTTGTCATCCAGCGAATTACAAGGGCTGTATGGCATTTCGCGAACTACAAAAAGCAAGAGGTAAAAACACCCTTAATAATACGAGAGAAACCCATAAAAAACAAGAATATCAATTTGAAGAAGCCGAATTCCCACTACTAAGAACTAACAGAAACCATGAAACAAATTACGCCACCGCCGCTAATAATTCAAACAACAAAAGAACCACAGAATATGATGTAACACTAACAGAATTCATAAAAAGATTCGAATCTATGATTACTCAACTAATAAGTCAGAATAGCACGATAATCAACCTAATCAGTAACCTTATCACTAAAATTAATGGATAGTTATATAAGGATTGCGTTATGGAATGCCAACGGGCTAAAGCAATACAGACAAGAAATTGAAATATTTCTGAATGAACAAAAAATAGATATACTGCTAATTACAGAGACCCATTTCACCGACAGGAATTACTTTAACATAAATAAGTTCAGCACATACTGCACTAACCACCCAGATAACACAGCACATGGTGGTACGGCAGTGATTATCAGCAACAAAATCGTACACCATGAAATTGAAAAAATCGAAAAGAATCACATCCAAGCAACAAATATTAAAATCAAAGAAACGCATGGATCTATGATTGTAGTAGCTATCTACTGTCCGCCCAGATTCTCAATCAAACAGCACGAATTAGAAGATATATTCCAGGTACTAGGAAATCGATTCATAGCTGGCGGAGACTATAATGCCAAGCATCCTAGATGGGGATCTAGATTAATCAATCCGAAAGGAAGACAATTGCAAGCCGCCATGCTAAATAAGGGTTACTACCAGGCCAGTACAGGCAAACTCACATATTGGCCGACAGATCCAACCAAAATCCCAGATACTCTGGACTTTTTTTGTCATAAATGGAATATCCACGAATTACATCAAAGTCAACGAATGCTATGACCTCTCGTCAGATCATTCTGCAATAATTGCTACAGTAAATTCAACAATACTAACAAATGAAAGCAAACCTACCCTAACAAACAAAAGAACAGACTGGAATGTTTTTCGCAATCATCTAAATAACCACATGGAAACACATATTCCACTCAAAACAGAAGATAACATTGACAACGCGGTACAAAGCCTAACGAAAATAATTCAGGAAGCAGCATGGCTTGCTACACCTACAATACAGACAAACTATAAACCAAATACAACTTGCCCAAAAAACATCAAAGACAAAATTGCTGAAAAAAGAAGACTCAGGAAAAGATGGCAAACGTACAGACTTCCTAGTGACAAAAACCATCTAAATAAACTTAGCAAAGAGATCAAAAAACTAATTTATGAAAACATGAATGCCTTCTTCGAAGACTACCTCAGTAACCTCTCCGCCGATGCACAAAATGATTACTCTCTTTGGAAGGCTACTAGAAAACTAAAAAGACCCAAACAACAAATACCACCTATTCGCAAACCAGACAACACCTGGGCCAGAACACCAGAGGATAAAGCAGAAATTTTCGCTGAACATCTGTATAAGACATTCCAACCAAATATCTCCCAGAACACGATTGAGGAAGAGGAAAATATACTTGTACCCCTGACACACCCAACAAAATCATCCTCACCGATTAGGAAATTTACAAAAGATGAGATAAAAGCTAAATAAAATACTTAAAGAACAAAAAAGCACCTGGGCATGACCTAATTACTCCACTAATTCTAAAAAACCTTCCAGAAAAAGCACTAATCGCAATAACACAGATCTATAACGCAACAGCAAGAACACAATATTTTCCAGCGCTATGGAAGCTATCGCAAATAATATTAACTATGAACTAAAATAGTATAGACCGATCTCGCTACTTCCATGCCTATCAAAAATTCTGGAGAAGTTAATACTAAAAAGAATAAAATATGAAATAGAAGATAAAAATCTGATTCCAGACCACCAATTTGGTTTCAGAAACCAACATTCTACAATCGAACAGATACATCGAGTAGTCGATGTAATTGAAAAAACCTTGGAGGAAAAGAAATTCTGTTCTGCTGCATTTCTAGATGTCAGCCAGGCGTTCGATCGAGTTTGGCATGAAGGACTACTGTCAAAAATAAAACAACAACTACCAGACCAATACTATTTACTCATAAAATCCTACATAACAGATAGATTCTTCCAAGTCACATGCGAAAACAGCTACTCAAAACTACTGCCAGTAAAAGCAGGAGTACCACAAGGCAGCGTAATTGGGCCAACATTACACCAACTCTATACAGCAGACTTGCCACACATTGAAAATGTGACAACCGCTACCTTCGCAGATGACACTGCAATTCTTGCATGCAACGAAAATCTCAACGACGCTACAACATTGCTACAAAGATCGCTGGATGAAATCTACGATTGGGCCAAAAAGTGGAGAATTAAATTAAGCGAAGAGAAATCAATACAAACAACATTTACTCTGAAACGAGCAACTTGCCCTGAAGTGCTACTAAACAACAAGACACTTCCGGTAAAAAACGTTGCTAAATATCTAGGAATTCACCTAGACAGACGCCTAACCTGGAAACATCATATCGAAGCGAAAAAAAAGCAAATAAACAACAAAATAAAACAATACTACTGGCTGATTGGCCGAAAATCAAAACTATCTCTATCCAACAAAATACTACTTTACAAAACGATGATAGTACCAATATGGTCATACGGGATTCAGCTATGGGGCTGTGCCAAGCAGTCTAATATAAATAAAATACAACGGATGCAAAATAAAATCCTCCGTACAATCACCGACGCGCCCTGGTTTGTCACCAACGAAACACTACATGCCGACCTAGGTGTCAAAAGTGTCTGCGAGCTAAGGAAAACCTACGCTAACAAATATGAAGCGAAACTCCACAACCACCCCAACAATCTAGCCATCAACCTTCTAAACAACAGTAATGAAACAAGAAGACTAAATCGACAAAAACCCCTAGACCTAAGCTAACTCACCGACACGAGGGACCATCAAAGGATGCACTCCCTTCCGCATGCTAGAGAATGTATTACATTATGTATTACTTGTCATTATAATTATTATTATCAATTTTGCTTATTAGCCCATGTGGAATAGTTGTAAAACTATTTGCAAATAAACAAAAAAAAAAAATTATTAACGTTTCATCTTTTCTAACTTTTGTAAATTCGTTGTTAGATTTGTTATTAAATTCGTTGTTACAGCGTGTGTAATTTGAGAAGATTTCAGAAGATTTCAGCATTTGTTACTTGTATACGTCGAAGATAGATGAATGAAAAGTGAATAGAAGTGATTGGATGGATGTGATTGAAAGTTTTTTGTATGATGAATGATTCCGAGTGTGATAAGTAAATGAGCTTGCATGGAGGGACCTATGAATGTGGTTGAAGCGAGGGTGGTGTGTTAGTATGAGAATGTTTCGACGAGTAATGATTATCTGATGAGTGAATGTTTTATGACTGATTCTAGGGTCCGTGCTACCCCATTTAATGGTATATAACGTGATATTATGCATGTATGAATAGATCTAATAAAATTGTGTGATAAGTAAATGAGCTTATATGGAGGGATCTATGAGTGTGGTTGAGGTGAGAGTACTGTGTTAGGATGAGAATGTTTGACGAGGACTGATTACTTGACGAATTTAATGAGTGAATGTTTTATGAATGATTTTGGTGTTTATGCTACCCCATTTTATCAGATAAAGCGTGCTGTTATATATGTATTAAAGTTTATTCATAGGTACAGAGGCAACCTGTATACAGGTTGTTTTTTTTATCTTAAATAATAAATAAATAAATATATCATCACGCCTTCTACCCATTACTGGGTGTGGCACTCTGCTGAAGCAGATCTCGATAAGTGATATATTTTGCGCGTGAAGTGCGGTTACCAGTCGTCAAATCACGGCCCCCAAACATGTTAGTGGTGGAGGAGCCACAGGGATAGCTTTTTCAAATTATGAAAATTTGTCGCCTGTGGGAATCGAACCAGGGACCTTAGAGAGCGGGGGGAGGGGAGTGATTTTTATTTGTGGGGTCACTTGAAGGGTGAAGTTTATGATCAACTGTCAACAACACGCGAGAACATGATTGAGCGAATTACCGCTGCATGTCGTAAGATTCCGCCCGAAAAACTTCTTAGTTGTGTTCTACCTTTCCAAGTGCGGATAAATAAATGCATCGAAGTAGGTGGCCAAGTTTTTGAGCACTTGTTGAAATGATTATTTAAATCAAGCACCCCGACGGTGAGAGGCAAGGGGACTCACCTAAAACAAGCACGCCGTTGGTGATTACAAGCACCCCCGATGTTATAGCAATTTGAAATTTGGTTGATTAAAAATTTTAAAATAACCCCCTTCCCCCCGCTCTCTATCAGAGGTTGGGAGATGCTCACTCTTATCAATAGATAAGATTCTTAAAAACACCAGCATGTTTTTTCACCCCCTCGTGCAATTTAACCGAAATTGCGAAAAATTGTATTTTCTACGATTACAGCGCCATCTACTGGATAAAAAAAATGTTTCAAACAAAATGTACGTATTTTTTTGCGGAGAATCCGAATCCGCTATAAAAATAGGGGTTCCCATTTGAAATTCGCAAGTTGAAAGGGCGGGGAGTGATATTTTACTTGACGAAGAGGTTGTTTGAAATATGAGGCCGAAGGCCGAGTATTTGAATCCGTTTAAAAATTACCACTGTGGCTCTCCCTATACTAACATCTTTGGGGTCGTGATTTGGCGGCTGGTAACTGCACTTCACGCGCATAAATATATCACTTACCGATATCTGCTTAGGCAGAGTACCACACCCAGTAGTGGATAAAAGGCGTGATGATATATTTATATTTATTTTATTTTATTTATTAGTCTTCGCAAACTAGGTTAACTTTTTTAAAAGTATAATTTTTCGGTATATTTGCAAATTTATTTATTTTGTTCCACAATGATATTAATATGTAATTTTAATTTTTTATCGGTTGGTGGCTCAGTGGTATCGATTCGACCTCTGGATTTGAGAACCCAGGTTCGATTCCCACACCAGACAAACAATATTCACAATATTAAAAAATTATCCCTGTGGCTCCCTCTCCACTAACATCTTTGAGAGCCGTGATTTGACGGCTGGTAACCGCACTTCATGCGCACTTACCGAAATCTGCTACGGCAGAGTGCCATATCCAGTAATGGGTAGAAGGCGTGATGATATATTTATTTATTTAAATTTTCATCTGGACCGTCAAAAACTATCCCGTAAAAAATTCTTGATTGTACAACTGTATCAAACATTGAAAAAAAAGTTACCTGTATATTTGTGTATTTCGTGAAACATTTTACGTATTGATGTAATTGTATATTTCACAGATGAGCACCGGCATTACAATTTGTGAAATATGAACGCAGCAAAGCAACGTTTTTATAACCCTGCCAGAGCTCGCTTCAGAAATATTAATAACAGTTCTACAACTTTTAAACTTTTCGCTCGCAAACTTGCACACAAAGAATACTTTACTTCGTAGCTTTGAAGTCGTTAAAATAATGCAAAATGCAAGAGTTATACTCCTGTAACTAATGTGTCTTAAATTTAATTTCTCTGCTGTCATGCACCTGTTAAATGCATCTCAAATTTCTTGAACTTAACTGGAAATTATTGCTCGTAATCTTTATCAAATACGCGAGCAGAATTTACGTTGAAAATTGATAACTACTACTGAAGAAAGTAATAAAAACGGAATCTACATGAGTGCCCGCATAAGAGGTCCAATGGGTCGATGGACTCCTTTTTGATACATATTGTTTAATTTTTTTTATCGAATTACAATGAAATAACGTTTCTTGTTTTGAATGCCATGAATTTTGTTTTTATTTTATTTATGCCAATGACAAAATTTAAACACAGTAAGCGCAACTCTTATTGCACAGTGGTTTCCCTGGTTATATCAGGACTTGAATATTTATTTACTACCGTGAACAGTAACTAAATATTACTTATCAAGGTCTTGTTTATCTTGACAACAATTTGACAGCTGTCAATTTTGAAACCTATTTTTCTTTTCCTTCTATTTGTGCAAGTATTGTAACAAATAGTTTACTAACCTCGATCTGTAAGTGATTTTTTTAGGTAGATAATGCAGTTTGGGCAATCTCGACCCTTGGGGTATCGATTTCCTAAACATTCGCTATTTTTTACAATACTTGCACAAACAGCTGTCAAATTGTTATCAAGATAAACAGGACCTAGATATGTAAATATAAATAAATAAATAAATATATCATCACGCCTTCTACCCATTACTGAGTGTGGCACTCTGCTGAAGCAGATCTCGGTAAGTGATATATTTTGCGCGTGAAGTGCGGTTACCAGTCGTCAAATCACGGCCCCCAAACATGTTAGTGGTGGAGGAGCCACAGGGATAGCTTTTTCAAATTATGAAAATTTGTCGCCTGTGGGAATCGAACCAGGGACCTCAAGATCCACAGGCCGACTTCATACCACTGTGCTAGCCATCCCATACCTAGATATGTAATATTTACTTATTGTTCACAGTGGGACAGTAAGTAAATATTAAAGTCCTGATATAACCATGGAAACCACGGTGCAATAAAATTGCAAGTATTGTAAAAATAGCTTACTAACCTCGAACTGTAAATTATTTTTTTAGGGCGAGTATATAGTTTGGGAAATTGAGACCCGAAGGGTCGAGATTTCCTAAACATTCGCGACCTAAAAACTGCCACTTACAGTTCATGGTCCGTAATATGTTATTTATGTTTGACTATTTATTATTTATCGTTTTATTAAAATTTTTATAAAACATATTTCAGAATTCTAAATAATTTTCTATATAGTATATAAAATAAAAATTAATACAAATATATCATCATGCGTTTTACCCATTACTGAGTGTAACACTCTGCAGTAGTAGATCTCTGTAAGGGAAATATTTTTGCGCGTGTAATGCTGTTACCAGCAAACACATAAAGGCCCCAAAAATGATAGTGGGGAGAGAGCCAGGGGACTAATTTTAATGTGGTGAAAATTATTTGTCGTCTGTGAGAATCGAACCCTAGTTTTGAAATCCACAGTCCGGAACGATACCACTGAGCCTCCTATCCCATAGAGTATATAATTTACCTATTTGTACCAAAATTAAAAAAAGTCTGTGGGCGCCCATGCTTACCTGCTCCAAAATATAGTCAGTCGAATTTCAATGTGAGATTTTTTAAAAAGAATGCGCTCATAGTGGTAAAAATTGAATCTACGGCAAAGGTAAAATTTACTACTAACATAATAAGTAAATACAGTGAAACTTCTCTAGCTCGAACTTCTAGAACTCGAATTATTCTTTAAGTCGAATTTTTATCACAAATATCTACGTTTCCTTTTATTTTTAATGTATTTTTATCTCCCTATGTCGAATTACTATAACTCGAACTGATATTTCACTATACTCTGTTTTTTAACCAGCAGGAGTAATTTAAATGTTAACCGCTAAAACTGACGCTTCTGATTGGCTAGTGCTTCGTCCAGTTTACACTGTACATAGATTTTACATTTGATTTATTAGAGCTGTTATAAGTTTTGAGGTTATCTGTTTTCTTGTTGGTTTTTTTCATTTCTGTGACATTAACATAAATCTTCTTTTAAGAACTAATAATATACGGAGTGACAAATTAGAGTTTATAATGTCATTTGTATTTTAAAATAAATGCCATGGGATTTAATCAGTGCAGATGTGTAAGAAATTTTTGTATTTCGCGCCGACAAAAATCTAGTAACTTTCTTTGGTAACTTTCTATAGTGTAAATCTGACTTGTGCATTTACTCCTCCTGGTTAAAAAACGGACTATAGTAAGTCGAATTTTTCGGGGCAATTACTACACTGTCCGTAACTAGGAAGCGGCAATTAGAGATTTCTTCCGTCTAGTACTGTTGTGGAAGTGCACCTCTAAAATGCCAAAGCGAAATTTAAAGTGCCTATCACTTGACGAAAAATGTTTATTAATCACCGAAGTAGAAAAAGGCGTAAAGAAAAAAAAGAATATTGCTGTACAATTTGGTATTCCTCCCAGCACCTTGTCCACCATTTTGAAAAACAAGGATACACTTTTAGAAAAATCAAAGACTATGGTGTCAGCAGTAAACCCAAAATGCTTACAACCTGTATATATGATGTTATTGACAAAGCTATGATCAAGTGGGTAACCACTGCATGAAATAAAAATTTACTTCTTTCGGGAACCATAATTAGAGAAAAATCTCAAGAATTTGCAAAGGCTTTGGAGCATGTTGGTTTTTTATCTAGTGTAGGGTGGTTAGATACGTTTAGAAAAAGGCATAATATTGTCCAAAAGGTGATTTGTGGTGAAAGTGCTGCAGCGGATTTGCAAACTCGTGACCATTGGCTTGAAAATGTTTTACCCAATTCGATTGGACCATATGCTGGTCTTGACATTTTTTTGTCGTGAATTTTTTGTGTATTTTCTATAACTCGAATTTTTCGTAACTCGAGATTCGAGTTAGGTAAGTTTCACTGTACTTAAAAAAAATCAATATTAATGATAATTGAACTAATATTTACAACTAATATTATATGAAAAGAACTAATTTGTACTAAGTAAAACCTGCACTATTAAAAGAACTTATAAACAATATACTTAAATTTGTACTTAAAAGTTGAACGATAAATGAAACTGAAACTACAATTAACGACAACATAGAAGTATATTCTATATGAATTAATAATCAAAAATACTACTAGCAAACATAAAATAAAATAATTGACAAAGTGACAGCAATGGTAAGCTTATGGAGACCAAATGAATATGTACCTAAGTTAGATATATGCTGACCAATGCCATCTCATAGTATTGGAATATCCCAATAAATTGCAAAATTTATATAAACAGTGTGAGCAATCTTAACATTTAAATTTTTTAGTCTTAATTTAATTTTTTTAAATAAGAGTCATATGTTGCAAAAATAAACTGATATTTGATGAATTGCTGTGAAAATGGGTATAAGTGGAATATGTTTACATACACAGTGTGTCCCAAAAATAACGAAACTCTTTAGATATAGAATAAAAGACGCATTGTATTATGTTTGAAACTTAATATTTATTCAAAATAGGTTCCATTTGAATCAATCCACTTTTTAGAACGATCAACTAGAGCATGCATAGATGTTTTATGCCATCTAAAGGAACGTTCTTTAACACCTGTGTCACGACTGCTTCAACGGCTGGATAATCATCATAAAACGCTCCTTTCATGGCAATTTTCAGTTTTGGGAAAATATAATAGTCACATGGTGATAGATCAGGCGAATACGGAGGGTGGTCGATGACACAAATATGTTTTTTCATCAAAAATTCGTTGACTTTTTTAGTTTTGTGAGGTGGTGCATTATCGTGCAATAAAAAGAGCTTGTCCTTCTGGATATTCAGGTCTAGCACGAACTATTCTTGACCACAAACGATTTAGAACTTGTAACAGTTTGACTCTCTGGGACAAACTCCTTGTGGACAATGCCTTGTGAGTCGTAGAAAGTAATCAACATTGTCTTCATTCTTGACTTCTGAAAACGCAATTTTTTAGGTTTTGGTTCCCCTTTCGACTTCCATTCTGCAGATTGACGCTTAGTTTCAGGGTCATATTTAAAGCACCATGTTCCATCACCAGTTATGATCGAATCAAGAAAATTTGAATCGTTTTCAGCTGTTGAAACGATGTTTTTACAATGCTCTACACGAGCGACTTTTTGGTCTTCATTTAATTCACATGGAACAAAACGTGAACAAACCTTTCTTGTACCCAAATCTTCAGTAAAAATTCTCCAAATAGTATTTTTACTCGTATTTAATTCTTCACCCAACATTCTAAAAGTAAAATTCCCATCGACAGCAATGATTTCACGCACTTTTTCGACTAATTCAGCACGATTTCCGGCTTTTGGACGTCCAGATCTTTCATTATCATTAAAATCTTCACGACCATTTTTAAATTTTACAAACCACTTATAAACTTGTAAACGAGATAAACAATCATCACCATAAACTTTTTTCATCAATTCGTATGTCTCAGCAAATTTTTTTCCAAGTTTAACACAAAATTTAATATTTGCTCGATGTTTCATTGTATTTTTACAACATAAACTGTCACCTGATTGCATGAAGTTGTGTGCGTTCGAAAGAGGAAAGATGTCTCTTTCTAACAATGTGTATGTTCAATAAATTGCGCTACGTGTTCTATGATTTAAATTAAAAGTTTCGTTATTTTTGGGACATACTATGCTAGAAAAGATCGTGGCCGGAATACACTGATGTAGGAATGGTAGCTCCGTCAATTGACCGGTCAAAAGTTGTCAATTGACGGTCAATGTGACCGAAGTGGGAATATTTGATCTAATCAATTAGGCCATTTAAAAAAATAATTAACTGCAAAAAAAACAATAGTTTATTGTATAAAAATAAAATCCTTCTCGAAAAACAAACTAAACAATACTTTTTCGGTAAAAAGAATAACAAAACTAATACTAATGTAACACGAGCTCGTTGAGCGTACAGAGCGAATAAGTTAACATCTGATATTAATAATTAATTTGATGTGATTGTTACTTACTTGTTCTGTGAATTCCTTTTCTGGTTGTGAACTAAACTATGGACTGGCAAATCCGTTGCCAGTTAGAACACACAAATCACTTATTTGAGAACTGATGAACACTTAGTTAATTGAAAGGGTTAATAAAATGAGCTTTGATATTTAGACATATAAGATATTATAAAATATTGAATGAATTGTAATACGCTGATACGATTGGTAAAACGTTATAAATGATGAAATGGTGAAAACAGATTTAATTTTAAGTTACATTAATTATAAAAACACTAAGTAAATTCGCGCACATCGCGTCTCATATGAGGATGACCGCCCATCCTCACGCTTCGAGTCGGTGGTTCTGACTAACTTGGCTATCCCAAACACTTGACATCCTCTGGGTAAAACTACCCACATCTGGAACCCATTTCCACAGATGTCTCAAGTGTTTGGGGCTGTGTAATCTGACACAAAGGCAATGCCGTGCCGGTGAACACGGAAAGATGCTAAAATTCTTAGAACACTAACTAATAACTGTCACTTTTATTAATTAATGTCCTATATTTGAAAACCTACAGTTTTCGCATTCACAGGAAAGGCCATGTGTCCACGAGTATCAAATTACACGAAGCCAAGCTTTTATCTGAAGCAACATACAATAATGAGATAGCTCATATTGTTACACTAATGTAAATAGATAAATAATAAGAAGATACGAAATAAACACGAAACATGTGCGCGATTACCACATCTAACCCTCAAAAAGTGTGAACTGCATATCGCAGTCACTGCATCTCGCCGATCACGGGACACGCTTCGACTAGTCCACAAAGGCTACATAAAAAATTATGCTACCGGCTCGCTCCTCACTACTTAAGGTAGTTCTAGCATGAAACTTTTTTTGCATATCTGAATGAAATTTGGCGCACGTAAACATTGGATAGTCATACGAATCCTGTTAAAATATGAAACACATTCATCGTTTGTGAACAAATATATTCGCTTGTAAAGTTGAGTTCTTATGGCGATCATCATTCAGAATCGCACATATTGGTTTGTGTACCTATAAAAAATTGCAGTTTCATTTAAAAAAAACTAGTATGATGTTCTAGAACTATCCATATATTGTATCAGAAGGAGAAAGATTTTTATCGTTTAGTAATGGATATATAACCATGCAAAGTCTTACTTTTAACGAAAAATTCAGAATCCCAATTTATAATGGCAACACCACACGGTGGTATGGTATTTGCAAATTCACTAGGTTACCTGTTAACAATTCATGATATTCAAATAATAATAGGTATAAAACACTTATTTTATTCAATTTTTATATTTTTTTGAGCGTCAGTTTCGCCACTCGACAACCGATTGCGCCACCGTCACACTAGACCATAGTTAGCTTCATTGAATTGCGCTACGCTTATTATGGCCATTTCATTTCATCATTTTGCCATTTAAAAATTTGTTGTGAGTTTTTTACAGTTTTGGTACGTCAAGTAATGCCATCTAGTGCTATTTATTTTAATTAAACGCGGTCAAATTACAAAAAAAACTTTAAAATATTTAAATTGAAGTTCATGTGATCAAACATAATACATTTAATGCAACTGGGTATGTTATTTATACATTCAATATTATTAAATATTATGACTAGTATTCTGAGCTTTCGACTAAAGTGACTAGCTAGTCTAGACTAATTGAATTTCATTTGGCAACGTAGCATTACTGTCCCTTCAGGTAAATAATGCCGCTATATTGTCTACATATTTAAAAATTTTGAAGTGTTTATAGGTCAAAAGAAGGAAGTATTAGTGAATTATTGGTACCAACGGTTAGTATTTTACTGTAAAGATCGTATGATAACTAGGCTTGTTTTTAGGATTTTTTCAATCAATGCAAGCGGCAATCTCTTCAAATTTAGTTACGATGTATCTCGTTAGAAGCGCTAGTTGACGTGCCCGTTCTGTAAATTTAAAACCAGGAATTTTAATGACATATGAAACGGCCATAATAAGCGTAGCGCAATTTAATGAAGTTGGCCATGACTAGAACTACCTTAAGTATTTGACGCGAGCAATTTGACTTATGACCGTCAAATATTAGGTCAATTGAACGAAGAGTATTTGACCAGTTAATTGCCATCCCCACACTGATGTATGATGAGTGTGAGATTGAGATAAATATTGTTAGAAGAGTGTGTAAAGTCGATTTTGTAGATTTATACATGTGAAAAGTTTATTGAATAAAAGAATTGACATTTACGAGTAAAAAAGTGTTTTTTACGTTTACGTTAAAAAAATAAATAAATAAATAAATATATCATCACGCCTTCTACCCATTACTAGGTGTGGCACTCTGCTGAAGCAGATCTCGGTAAGTGATATATTTTGCGCGTAAAGTGCGGTTACCAGTCGTAAAATCACGGCCCCCAAACATGTTAGTGGTGGAGGAGCCACAGGGATAGCTTTTTCAAATTATGAAAATTTGTCGCCTATGGGAATCGAACCAGGGACCTTAGGATCCACAGGCCGACTTCATACTTATAAAAAAGCGTAAAAATGTTAACTATGTAAAAAACATAGTAAATGTAAACTTTTAGATCTTTATTACGCCACTAGGTGTGATCCTCTTTTTAGCTGTCAATCTTGTGACAAGTGAAATATATGACGTCGTATTCGTCGATTAAGTAATTCACGTGACGACCAAATTTTTTTACAAATGTATCGTATACAATGGAGGGATATGATTTTGATGTAACACGCAAGAAAGAGATAGACAGGTGAAGAGATGAAAGACCGAAAGTACAAACAAAATATCGCCCGTTAATAGCTGTTATCAGTCAACAAATTTAAATGTCCAAGGTCATTGAATTTGTAATCGAAATATCAAAGGCTCCGACAAGAATTTAGTTTCTGGTAGTATTGTTTACCTCTGTATAACCACGAGATTTTCCTACATATTATATATTAAAGTAAAAAGTAAAAATCTAAGGTTAAGATATAACTAAAAATGAAATTAACCCCTAAGCCTTAATCAATATAAAGATAAATCTAAATACGTATTTCGAGAACTAAGTTCTCATCATCAGTAGATGAAACAAGGGGAAAACCAAGACTAAAAAACAAGAAACAACTAGATTTAAAAAACATTTAAACTACATTAAATACGGTTGCCCTGAAAAATCGAGTGTTTCGGAACGCATTTTTCATAATAATCACAACATCAACTCAGATAATTTAAAATTACTAAAATCAGTGAATAATATTAGACAATTAGACGCGTATGAAAGTATGAACATATTTAAAAACAAACACCGCTTGATTAACTTTGACCTGAGCCCCATCCCTAATAGTAAATTGTTTACTTTCGTAGGTAATTAGTTTTGTAAGTTGACTCAAGCTTTTTGTTTATTGGTTCCTTAGACACGGCTTATTGCTTCGTTTTAGTATAAATTGGTATGTACTTGTTCGGCAAGGTGGATTCAACCTTGACCACTAGCTTGGTTCACAAGTCGTGTAATCTCGGTTTTCCCCTTGCTTCGTCTACTGATGATGAGAACTTAGTTCTCGAAATACGTATTTAGATTTATCTTTATATTGATTAAGATTTAGGGTTTAATATTATTTTTAGTTATATAATATATTATTTGTGTAAAATTGGTCAATGTAAAAAATATTTTTTTACGCCTAAAAATGACGTATAATACGAAATGTATTACGAGTATATGCTAGATGTGTGTAGTTCGTGAACGAACTAGTTCATATGAACTATTCCTTATAGTGAAAGACACGAACTAGTTCGTGAGTTTATTAAAGACTAGTTCACTGCGAACTATTGGGATATGATTCACCAGCATGGCGGCACGGCCGATGTGGTCGAACGAAAGCGGAGAGCGGCGAACAAATGAACGAGTGAACGAGACTACTAGTTCACTGTGAACTATTGGGATATGATTCACCAGCACGGCGGCACGGCCGATGAGGTCGAATGAAAGTGGAGAGCGGCGAACAAGTGAACGAGTGAACGAGTGACCGAGACTCATACTTCATTCGTTTGTGGTCGTTGCTATGATCACCGCACTGCTTCTGCTGTCTGCTGTCAGTATATACTAGAACCAGATACTAAAAGTTCACTTGTTCTCGCTCGTGAATCACAATACAATACGATTTCCGTTCATCATAGTCTTAAAAATTTCGTGAACGTAAGTGAACTAATGAACTAGTTCAGTGAACTAATCTTTTTGGTGAACGAGAACGAATGAACTAGTTCACTCAAATGAACTAGAATTCCCATCTCTAGTATATGCTCCCATCCCTGAAGATTAGTGAAACAGATGTTGGTAAAAATAAGGGTGGAAAATTGCGTGGTAGACCTAAGAATAAATGAATAAATATGATTAACGGATTGTTGTATGTTCGAAAAATATCAAGCGGAATGAATAAGTGAGCTATGTATAAAAGAAATTATGAATATAAAAAATAAAAATAAAATAAATATATCATCACGCCTTCTACCCACTACTGGGTGTGGCACTCTGCTGAAGCAGAGCTCGGTAAGTGATATATTTTGCGCGTGAAGAGCGGTTACCAGTCGTCAAATCACGGCCCCCAAACATGTTAGTGGTGGAGGAGCCACAGGGATAGCTTTTTCAAATTATGAAAATTTGTCGCCTGTGGGAATCGAACCAGGGACCTCAGGATCCACAGGCCGACTTCATACCACTGAGCTAGCCATCCCATTAAATGAATATAGTTGAAGTGAAAGCTGTATGGCAGGATAGGTACGTTTGGAAAAGACTAATTAAAGACAAGCACATTTTAGATTCGTAGTTATATTGTTTGAGTATGGAATTCACTTTAAAAAATAAACGATATTTCTCTGCTATCTTATTTTTTTTTATTTGTTTTTAGTTTCTACAATAGAGCGTCGAAGTACAACTGTATGGCATTCACTTTTAAAAACAAACGCAGAACGATGTTCTCTTCCATTTTGTATATTTTTAATTTTTGTTAAGTTCTTACATTTGAGTGTCTAACTGAAATTATATGGAATTCACTTTTGAAAACGAGCACAGACGACGTTTCTTTGCTTTCTTATATTTTTGATTTATTTTAGTTCTTACAAAAGATTCTATAACTGTAATTGTGGTATTTATTTTCAAAACATGTGCAGGACGATAACCCCATTCATTTTTGTCTTTTTATATTCGTTGTTAGAGGAGTGAGCTTGAGTAATTTGAGATGATTTGAGCATGTGGACCTTATATTGAATGAAGGACTAACTAAAAATTTTTGAGCATATTTGAAATTATTTTAAGCATCAGTTTTGTAATGAACAGAAATATCGAAGTGTAAATTTATATTTAAAGTTTTAAAAATAAAACTGTGAAATTTATTTTCCATCACATCAATAATTTTATGTTCAGAAAAATAGAAAATATCTTCAGTCTCCTAAAGATAACGAGTTAAACCAAGAAAATAAATAAATTTACACTTTGATATTTCAGTTAATTATATAACTGATGCTTATGATAATTTAAAATTTGCTCGAAAATTTTGTAGATTATTTTTTGACGTTTCTCAAAACCAATGAAATGCTTCATCGTATGTCACGTGTCTGCGTTTTAACAAATCCTGTCATTATTATACCGAGAATAAAGCTCTTGTGATTATTTCCGGGAATTATCTTTGTAAATGCTTTTTTGCTTGTGACAAATGATAGGTAGTTGTCAAATAATTATTTAAAACTATCAACGCGTCAAGTAAAATGTGTGACAAAAATCGATTTAGTTGTATTTTAGATACAGAAATACACCAATAAATTTTGGAAACAACTTCCAAGAATACATTAATAAGTAATCAATCGAAATTGATCCAGTTCAAAATCTTTTAAGTTAGATGAATCAACCTCAACAGCTAAGTCAAAAAATAATCTAATTAAATATAACTTGAGAGTTGGACAAATTAGAAAATAATTCTCCAGTATCTTTCGAAAACTTGTTGCCCGGCAATAGTCACGAAAGCCCGTAGGGCTTGAGTGACTATTGCCAAATGGCAACAAGTTTGATTAATTCATTCATTTCCATGACAACGTTGTCAAATAAAATTTATATTTTGACATATGTTAGATAATCTCGTTGTTAGGTAACTAAAAAAAAGTAAAACTATCAATTTAATAAGCAAAAAATTATTGCGATTATTTTTTGACGTTTCTCAAAACCAATGAAATGCTTCTTTGTATGTCACGTGTCTGCGTTTGAACCAATCCTGTCATTTTATACTGAGAATAGTGATTATTATTATTTAAAACTGTCAACGCGTCAAGTAAAATGTGGGAAAAAATCGATTTGAGTTCCATTTCAGATACAGAAATATATATATACCAACATATTTTGGAAACAACTTCCAAGAATACATTAATAAGTAATCAATCGATATGAACCCGGTTTAAAATCTTTTAAGTTGAATGAATCGACCTCAACACCTAAATTAAAAAATAATCTAATTAAATATAACTCGAGAGTTGGATAAATTAGAAAATAATTCTCCAGTATCTTTCTCAAACTTGTTGCCATTTGGCAATAGCCACGAAAGCCCGTAGAGAATTTAAAAATGTAATTTGATTAATTTTTAATTGTTTTAATTATTTTATTATTCTTTCTTCTTATTTTACTTATAATATTATATAAATATTTATTACATGCGCTACATTTCTTTAAGGTTTGTTTGACATTTTATATTATTTGTTGGTTTTATATTATATATAGTGGCTTAACACCCCTTCCGGGGTTGCGCCGTTTCTTCCGAAACTTTCTAAATCCCTTTTTTGGAGTGGATCAGTCTCCCATTCTTTCATTTTAATTAAACTTTTCTAACTATATCCTTCCATTGTTTCCTGTCTCTTGTTTTGCTCTGCCATCTTTGAATCCCTGCTACTCTTAGATCTTCTTCCACCTCACGTATCCATGTGTCTTTGGGTCTTCCTCTTCTTCTCTTTCCCTTTGGCCTCCATTCTACTATTGCTTTAATCGCATCCTTTTCTTCCGCTCTCCATACATGCCCAAGCCATCTGACTCTCTGCTGTTTAATTTTCTTAACTATGTCCTCGCCTCCTAATTCATGTTCTATTTCGTAATTCATTAAGTGTCTATATTCATTTTCCGGTGTTTTTTTTTGTCCTAATATTGATCTCATTATTTTTCTCTCCATTATTCGCAATTTTTCTTCATCTTTTTTCGTCATTGTTATTGTCTCAGCAGCATACATTGTTATCGGCCGTATTATCGTTCTGTATATCCTCATTTTTGTGGTTTTTGTAATTATTTTGTTATTCAGTAATTTTTTGTTAGCATAAAATGCTCGATTTGTTGCCAATATTCTTTCTTCTATTTCCGCCTCTCTTTCTCCTTTGCTTGTTATCGTGATCCCTAAGTATTTAAACCTGTCCACTTGCTCAAATTTGTATTCTCCTATTTTAATCTCCTTATTTTCAGCGGTTCTTCCAATTATCATCATTTTAGTTTTTGTTTCATTTATTTTCATTCCTATTCTTCTTCCTTTATTTACTATTTCCTGCAATATTTCTGTTGTGATTTTCCTGTTTTTTGACATTATCACAATATCATCTGCGTATGCTATCACCTGCCCTCCTCTTGTTCTAAGCGTCCCTTCTTTTTCTATATTTTTCATTACATGTTCTAATGCCATATTAAACAGAGTTGCTGATAATGAGTCGCCTTGTCTTACCCCTTTATTAACTTCAAATTCCTCTGTTTCGCCTTTTTACGTCTTCACACTGTTTTTTGTGTTTCTCATAGTCATCCAAACTAGTCTTCTTAATTTTGCTGGTAATCCTAGTTCCTCTAGGGCTATCATTAACTTATCCCTTCTAATGGAGTCAAACGCCTGTTTGAAATCGATAAATAGCATTTCTACATATATATTATATTCGATAACCTTTTCTATAACTTGTTTAACCGTATGTATTGCATTAACCGTCGATTTTCCTTTGGTAAAACCGCATTGGTATTGTCCTATTATGCTCCCTGTCTCATTTACTAGCCTTCTTTGGATTAATGTTGAGAGAATTTTATATGTCGTGTTCAGTAACGTAATACCTCTGTAGTTGCTGCATATTTGTTGGTCTCCCTTCTTGTGTATCGTTACTATTCTTCCTTTCGTCCATTCTTCCGGAATACTTTCTTCATTCCATATTTTTTTGATTAGCTTGTATATTCGCTGTTGAAGCTCTTCCCCTCCATATTTTATTAACTCGATGTTAATTCCATCTTTCCCGGGTGTTTTACCATTTCGGCTATTCTGTATTATCTCTTTTATCTCCTTTAATGTTGTTTCTTCCACTCTCTCGTTTCCGTATGTTTCTTGCATATTCATTGTATTACTTTGTTCTGGTTCCGTTAAAAGTTCTTTAAAGTGTTCTTTCCAGGTTTGCTTATATTCTTGTTCATTTTCTGTCAATCTTCCATCTTTGTCTTTTATGCCACATATTTTAACCTTATGTACTCTGTTTTGTTCTCTTATCTCTTGGTAGAATTTCTTGGTGTTTATATTTGTTCCTTCTTCCTCTATATTCTTTAGTTTATTTTCAATCCACTCCTTCTTATTTTTTCTTATAATTTTGTTGCATTCTTGTCTTATTCTCTCATATTCTTCCTTGTCTTCCTTTTTCTTTGTTCTTAGCCATTTTAGTCTTGTCCCTGCCTTTTTTCTTACTATTTCCTGGCATTCCTTGTTGTACCATTCCTTTGTTCTTTTTCCTGGTTGTTCTAATCCTATCCATTTCTTGGTCGCTTTTTGTATGCATTCCTTTATGTTACTCCACTCTCTCTCCAAGTCTATTTCCTCACATTTCTTGTATAAACAGCTATCTATTTCCGTCTCATAGCTCTCTCTTATGCTCTCATTACTTAGTCTTTCTATATTCCATGTCCTCTCTTGATTTTTAGCTTTACTTATTCTTCTTAATTTATTTTTAACTGTCGCTGTTACCATGTAGTGATCCGAGTCTGCACACGCTCCTCTATATGTTCTTACATCCATTATTGCTGACTGCTTCCTTTTAGTAACTAGTACATGATCAATCTGACTATTGTATTTTTGATCTGGCGATGTCCATGTCACTTTGTGCTTCATTGGGTGGCTATATTTTGTACTACTTATTATTAAATTCATTTTTGTTGCCAATCTGCATAGCCTCTGCCCATTATCATTTGTTTTGTCATGAATTGTGTATTTTCCTGCTATATTTTGAATGTAATCTTCCTTCCCTATTTGTGCGTTAAAGTCGCCTAGAATTATCACTGTATCTTCCTTAGGGATATTCTCTATTTCGTCTTCTATCTTTTCATAGAACACTTCTTTTTCTTCTGCTGAGGTATTTTCCGTTGGCGCATATATGTTCAGTAAGGATATATTTGAAGGTTTTTCACTTATTCTGCAATATGCAATTCTCTCGTTTATTGCTCTGAATTCAGTTACTTTATCTCTATGCTCCCCTCGAATGATGAAAGCTACCCCGTACTGACCTTGTTTTTTCCCACCTGAATGTAGCGTGTTGTAATTGTTTTTGCTGATCATCCCTTCTCCACTCCATCTGGTTTCCTGTATGGCCGCCACATTTATTTTATATTTGGTCATTTCATTAGCTATCTCTTGCATTTTTCCTGGTTTTAACATAGTTCTAACATTCCATGTGCTTATTCTAAGTTTATTACCCCCTTTATTTTTACTAGCCTTAATTTTTTCTTTTTGTGCATTTCCTGCTACGCCCTCTCCATCGGGACTGTGGGTTGCAAGTTTTTTGGTTTATTGCTTATTTTTATTGTTTTACCTTCATCACACCATTCATACCAATCTGTATCAATTTTAATCTTTCTGTATCCAATCTTAACAGCTTTATTTTTTAGTTTTTCTTCCTTTGCTATCCTTGATATCTCTCTTTGTATTTTTATTTCTTCCCTTGTCATGTCGTTTTCTATATAAATTTGTGTACCGATCAATTTATTTTTCTACTTCATAATTTTCATTTTATTTTCCCATGTGTCTACTGTTGCTACTGTATGTTGCTTATCCTCGCTTCTTCCAACTTTGTATGTGTTCGTGACTTTTATTTCAACTGCTAATTTGTTCTTTATGAAGTCTTCTACCTCTTTGATATTGTTTTCTAATCTTGCTCCTTTAATAATAATATTATTTTGTTTGGTTTTATATTATTATTATATTTGTATTTTAAAATGCTGATGATGAGCAAATTTTTTGTTCGGAACGTCCGTAAATAAAATTTTTTAAATGTAATATTGGGTTCCTGAAGTTTTTAAATTTATTTAATATTAGTATGATTATTATTATACGAATGTGAATAAAGAAAAAAGTAATGCGTAGTCTTATTTATTCAAGTCTCCTTGGATACGTACAAAATCTATACAAATTTAATCAGCGAAATCAAATAATTTCATTCGAGCGGCAAACTACCTATCATTTTGCGCAGTACATACAAATTACTTTTGTAATAAAAATGTAATTATAAAACTATAGACCGAATATACTGATTGTTATCTAATTATTAAATCATTCATTATATATTCAGATACTCACTAAATTCCATAACATAATTGAAGCAGTGGCGAGCATCATCTAACAAACATGCAATTCAGTATTTTATTATTTGTTTTACTCTACTGTTTTAGTACTCAAACTGTAAGTATACATCATCACACTGTATCCTATAAAGTGAGGTAATCTGAAGCCATTACTAACTAATTAATTATTTGCATATAAAAATCATTCAGGGTTCACTTGTCCCCATCATTGAAATCTCCAGAATAGTATAGTTTCACTAGAGTATGAAAATTGACTTTTAAATTATTCTATTGTTGTTGTTTCTTTTCATAGTTTCAAAGTTTCGCGCTATGAAAAAATAAATAAAAATTGAAATATGAACTCTAAAATGGGTCATTGTAGTACCTGTAAAATATCTAAATAACAACACAGGAAAGTATTTAAAATTTTAATAGAATTTTTTTGATTTATCTTGATACACACACGATCGCCGCATTCTGATATTAATAATATTTTTCGAAAAATACTTAAATATTTGTCACAAAGTATCATTTTGAGAACTTAGGATATAAAAATAAATAAATAAATAAATAAATAAATAAATATATATATATATATATATATATATATATATATATTAGACTGTTTAAAAAAAATCGATATTTTTTTTTCTTAATTATATCGAAAATGTTGGAAAAAATTCATGATTAATTTTAAGCAGTAAAATGACAACTTTTTTTTAGTTTTTTGCAAATAACTTACGACCTGTAAAAAATATCGAAAACTTTTTGGAAGATAAGTTATATCCTATGGAATTTTCTCATCAAGTTGATGGTTGCGTCGGAAAAGTAGAAAAATGTAAAAATTTAATATCAACCAAATCTATCGTTAAATAACTTTTGAAAAAATAAATATATCAAAAAATGGTAAGAGACCTTTTTTGTAGAGCGTTAAATTTTCTACAAGAGTATGTTTTGATCAATTCAAAATAATTTCCCTAACGTGAGTTACAAAATTCCAAAGTCCAGCAGAACGTTGTTCCCATGTTATTTAAATGGGAAATTGAAATTTACGATGCGGCACCTCTTAACATTAATATTAAGAACTCAAACTTTCACAGGATTTTTTTTTACCATTTCCAACAACATTTTCGATATAATTAAGAAACAAAAAAAAATATATATATATCATCACGCATTTTACCCATTACTGGGTGTGGCACTCTGCCGGAACAGATCGCGGTAAGTGATATATTTATGCGCGTGAAGTGCGGTTACCAGCCGTCAAATCACGCCTCTCAAATATGCTAATGGTGGGAGAGCCACAGGGGTAATTTTAAATTGGTGAAAATGTTTTGTAGGTTGTAGGGATCGAACCAGGGTTCTTAGGATCCACAGGCCGACTTGATACCACTGAGCCATTATTTAGGATATGATAATTATATTTCAGTATTTTAGCTTTATAATATATTTGATAGCAGTTCCAATAAATTATTGATTATTTCTCGATGATATGAAAATTTTAAATACATCTCTGTGTTGATATTCAGAGATTATAACTGTACTGTAGGGACCTATTTATTCTAAGCCAGATATGCGAATGTTTTTTTGGAATTTTCAAATGCAACATTTGGCTGGGTATCTGGAAACAGTCTCTTGGTTTCTTTGAAAAGATATCACAACAATACAATAATTTTAACGTCAACTTTCATACTTTTGTCAAATTATAAGAGATACAAAGTTGGTTACCAAAGTTAATAAATTAGTACCATTTTAAGATAGGATTTTAATATGGTATTCTAATCGAAAAACTTATTAATATGGTAACAGATTAAAATACAGTATATTTTCACATACCTAAAAAGATAAAATAAATAAATAAATATATCATCACGCCTTTTACCCATTACTGGGTGTGGCTCTCTGCCGAAGCAGATCTCGGTAAGTGACATATTTATACGCGTGAAGTGCGGTTACCAGTCGTCAAATCACGGCCCCCAAACATGTTAGTGGTGGAGGAGCCACAGGGATAGCTTTTTCAAATTATGAAAATTTGTCGCCTATGGGAATCGAACCAGGGACCTCAGGATCCACAGGCCGACTTCATACCACTGAGCTAGCCATCCAAAAAAAAGATAAAATAAATAAATAAATATATCATCACGCCTTTTACCCATTATTGGGTGTGGCACTCTGCCGAAGCAGATCTCGGTAAGTGATATATTTATACGCGTGAAGTGCGGTTACCAGTCGTCAAATCACGGCCCCCAAAGATGTTAGTGGCGGAGGAGACACAGGGATGTTTTTTTTTTAAATTGGTGAAAATGCTTGTCGGCTGTGGGGATTGAACCCCATACCTAAAAAGATATTTTTATTTTTTTTTTAGTTCATAGTAATCGCGAATCGAAACGCGATTTTAAAAGGCATCAAAATGGCCTATATCGTAGTAGGTACGTCTATAATTGGGCAGTACCTAAGTTGCCAATAAGGCGTATAGATCAGTCAAATTGATTTATGGAGCTAAATGGTTGAAAATAAGAATATTTTTATTTTTCTGATTTTATTTTATATTATTTTATTAATATGTTATAGAACTAATGAGGAAACATGAATGGCGTATAACTGCTCTGGGAATAAGGTGTGCGGGTATACTAGAAAAGATCGTGTCTGGAATACATTGATGTATGATGAGTGTGAGATTGAAAAGAATGTAGTTAGAAAAGTGGGTATAAGTCAGTTGAGATGGTGTGTGCACATAGAACGGATGTCGAATGAGAGATTGCTGAAATTGAGGGTGAAAGATTGTGTGGACGATCTATGAATATGATTGAAGAATTGTTGCGTGAACGAAAGTTTCTAAGTATGAGAAACAAATGAGCTTGTATGAAAGGAATTATGAATGTGATTGAAGCTAAAGTGGTGTGTCAGGATAGGAACGTTTGGCGAAGATTAATACAGTAACATAGGCGTCAAAGTCTTGACGCAGAAAAATATAATATGGTTTTTCTTTTTTTAATACTATTTCTCGAGTACTTAACCAATTAATTTTTTCATTATAATAATAATAATTAATATAAGAGAAACACAATATCACGTTCACTATTCAAAACCAGAACGTATACTGAATCATGCAAGTTGATACAAGTTAAAACAAACTTGAGTAGAGTCTCACTGGGTACTAAAAGGAACCATCTCGCATACCATTAATTCCAAAGTTTGTAAAAAAGATCCAAGCTTTCTGGGCCTGTTTTGTAAAACACCATATACATATTTAGTTTGCAGTTTGGCTCAATACGATTTTTCTATTATCAAATAAAGCTGGATTTGTATTGAAGTAACGTAAGAGGTAAAATAAAGTAAATCAAAGTAAAATGTGACGCAAGCAAATTACTGATTTATATTGAGAAGTAGAAACTACTACTGTTAGCCAATCAGAGATACTCGTATGTTGCAATTACTTTGTTTTCGTTGGAGTACCTATCTGTAACATCAAAAACTTGCCGTTTGATTTCAGAAGATTTTCTAACTCTTCCCACAATTGATGTATTTTTTATTTTATTTTTTAAAAATCTTTCGATTACTTGTATAGAATTATATTGGCCTCTAAAAATTGTATTATTTCTCTGTCCATTTAAAAAAAAATAGATCAAACAAAATGTAAGACAGTGACAGTTGATAGATCACGGTCGGTAATAGAGATTACAATGTAAAGTTTAAAACGCTATTGGCCTGCGGTAAGAACTGTTAGGTAAAGTAACGTAGAAAGATGAAAGTTGACCATCTCTTGCATTGCGTATTTTACCTTACTGATTGCTTTGCGTCCATATAAATTCTTCTACTTTGTTAACAAGTTTTAACTTGTTGCCTTACCTACTACTTTTGCGTTGCCTCTTGCGTTATTTCATTATAAATCCAGCTTAACAGTTGTGGCTCGGTTCTATTTTTGCTGCACATAAAATGGGCCTTTGGCAACCTAAATTCAACCCAAACTGAATTTGTGCTTTATTGTGGGATGATTCCTTTTTGTATAACTACGTTCGATTGTGGGATGAATCTGATGATTTAAGACAAGTGCAGGATTCTTGATTTCAGATTTGTTCAAGTGCAATTATGTGAAATTGTATCAAACAGGATGTGTAAGAAAAACCGTTTGCAAAATTGTTGATTAGATTGCGTTTTTAAGACACATGTCATGTTATTCACTTTTTGGAACACGCGCAAGTATTTGAGACATTTGTCACATTCAGCGAAATTATTGCGATCTAGCATTTATTTAGTATAAATGCCGTAGTTTAAGATAGTTCGTGGATGATAGTATGATAGTATACAATGTAGCAGTAGGTAGCACATGGTTCGAAAGTAGTAGATAGTACGTAAGTAGTTAATAGTTATGATTCGCGAGTAGAAGAATATTCGAGGGTGTCTATCCCGAGAATATGATGTTATTAATTTGTTATTTGTTGTTTAATTGATTCATTATTATCTTTGTTTTATGTTGATTCTTATTATGTTGTTTAAATAAAATATTTACCACTCGCACCTGCAGCGTTCATTACTTATTATTCAACTTCAGCACGTCGACAATCAGTGGTCAAGATAAATTCTCATTTTTGACCACCATGATTTGTTACAAAATTTTCTTTAAATACAAGCGCAGGTTTTCGCTGTCTTCTTTTATAATCTTTGTAGATACGTTGTTCGATTTGTTGTTAGAGGAGTTAGCGTGCGTAATTTATTAATTTATGCTACTCTGTACAACAGGAACTTAATCCCAATTAGAGTACAGTATTCAAACTCACCGAGTTGCAGTGTGATAGTTAATATATTTTTAACTTGGGTGGGATTCGAACTCGGGATCTCCGGATTATAATACCGTAAAGCTACCTACATAACTGTACTACCGGATTTAAAAAGTGTATATGATTAGATGAATGTGATTGAAGGTTTATTGTGTGATGAATAATTCCGAGTTTAATGAGTAAATGAGCTTGCATGGAGGGAAACATGAATGTGGTTGAAGCGAGGGTGGTGTGTTAGTATGAGAATGTTTCGACGAGGAATGATTATTTGATGAGTGAATGTTGTATGTGTCACAGTCATATTTATG
This sequence comes from Pterostichus madidus, assembly GCA_911728475.2. Lineage (NCBI taxonomy): Eukaryota > Metazoa > Arthropoda > Insecta > Coleoptera > Carabidae > Pterostichus > Pterostichus madidus. The sequence continues at coordinate 11,751,619 of OU452318.1, forward strand.
TCATCTCATTAATTTTATTAGTTAGCTCGTCTTTGCTTATCTCATCTCCTTTTATTAACGCAACTAGGTAATTATGTAATGTTTGATTGAATATTTATTAACCGAATCGTCAGATGGCTTACGTTAGTTACAGTTCATCGTTTGACAAGTAAAGTAGTATTGAGATGGTTAGATATTGTGTTAAGTGCCTGATAGAGTTTCGAGGATATTCAGGACAGGTTTAGAGGTGAGTCCTCCTTGCGTATGCGAGTTGAGTTGGTTCATGGTATTGTTGAGTTAGCGCAAGTGTGAGCTTGTTACGGCTGTGGCCGGATGTGGGTATATGGAGATCAGTGGTTGGCTCCCAACGTCAGCGAGCAGCTTTGGGCTGTAGCGGAACCTTGACTGGCCGCCAACGTGCAGCAAGCAGCTTGGGCTGTAGCGGAACCCTAGTCAGGCTGCCACCGTACAGCGAGCAGCCTTGTGAGCTGTAGTAACCCTAACCCGGTTTACCAACGAGATACGAAAGGTTAGCGAATGTTGTACTACCCCATTTAATGGGATATAGCGTGATGTTATGTACAGGATATATGTATCGAATAAATAAAATTGGTTGCAAATATTTAGCTACTGTGTAAATATTTTCAATAATTTCTACATTCAGTAGTTTGTCATTAAAAACGAAAACATTAGCATCTTCGTTTGACGAGGCTTCATCGCTGTCTACTTCAAACGATCTCCATAGTTTCTCAAATTTATCAACTTTAGGTATATGACAGTTAGCATAAAATTTATTTAATTAAGTGCAATATGCATATACAGGATGTTCAATTTAGTTGTGCCAGCATTGCTATCTCGAGAACTATAAGAGCTGCGAGGTTGGTTAAAAACTATTAACAATTTTTTTTATTGACCACTGATTCTCAGAATACGAGATGTAACTTTCTTATTTTAAATGAGAATCTATTTTTTTTTATTTGCTTGTTCGATTCAGTACTTTTTTCAGAATTCAACGACTATAAGGTTCAGACATTTGAAAATTTTTCACAAAATAAAATAAATAAATATATCATCACGCCTTCTACCCATCACTGGGTGTGGCACTCTGCTAAAGCAGATCTCGGTAAGTGATATATTTTGCGCGTGAAGTGCGGTTACCAGTCGTCAAATCACGGCCCCCAAACATGTTAGTGGTGGAGGAGCCACAGGGATAGCTTTTTCAAATTATGAAAATTTGTCGCCTGTGGGAATCGAACCAGGGACCTCAGGATCCACAGGCCGACTTCATACCACTGTGCTAGCCATCCCATTAAAAAAAAAAATTGAAAAATAAAAAAATAAAATAAATATATCATCACGCCTTCTATCCATTACTGGGTGTGGCACTCTGCTAAAGCAGATCTCGGTAAGTGATATATTTTGCGCGTGAAGTGCGGTTACCAGTCGTCAAATCACGGCCCCCAAACATGTTAGTGGTGGAGGAGCCACAGGGATAGCTTTTTCAAATTATGAAAATTTGTCGCCTGTGGGAATCGAACCAGGGACCTCAGGATCCACAGGCCGACTTCATACCACTGTGCTAGCCATCCCATCACAAAAATGACTAATAAAATTTATTTATTCACTTTTTCATAAAATAGTTGTATTGACATATAATAATGAATCAAACAAACAAAAATATTATGACTTCTTCATTTGTTTCTGTCATAGCACGCTGATTCCTTTGAGATTTTTAATTAAATTAATGTCGATTTAATATGCATTTTTGTCAAACATTTTGTAATGTAAGGGTATTGAACTTTGTAGTCATTGAATTCAGAAAAAATACTGAATCGAACAAGCAAATATAAAAGATAAGTTCCCATTTAAAATAAGAAAGTTGTACCCCCTATTTTGAGAACCACTGGCCCAAAAATTTCTTTTGTTAATAGTTTTGCAATACACTTAGAAAATGGTACTTCCTTGTTAATTTAACTAATCTTGTAGCTCTTATAGTTCTCGAGATAGCAATGGTGGCCCAACTAAACTGAACATCCTGTATACAAATTTTCGAATTATGAGTCAAATAAGTATCATAAGTATTATGGGGTAATGGCACAGTCGGCCTGTGGATCCTAAGAACCCTGGTTTTATCCCCACAGCCGACAAAACATTTTCACCAATTTAAAATTACCCCTGTGGCTCCCCCACCACTAAAATCTTTGGAGGCCGTGATTTGAATGCTGGTATCCGCACTTCACGCCCATAAATATATAACTTACCGAAATCTGCTTCGGCAGAGTGCCACATCCAGTAATGGGTAAAAAGCGTAATGATACATTTATTTATTTTATTTATAAGTATGAAACAATACCGAAAAACAATTAACAGTCAATTAGAAGTAAATGTTTAATAGTTATACACATAATATAATAAATTATTCATTATCCGGTTCTGAGGGTCTAATGAATCTACTATCTATTGTGACTGCTCATCCCTGTCATTACCAAATCAGGTACTGCCCAATTATAGATATACACACTATACAACTTTTGTTTTTATTGCATGTACAGTAAAGATGCACATTCGTATATTTGCAGTATATTTATCTAGGTATGTGGTATTTTTATTAAATGTGTCTATACTTTGGATTTTGAAACTCATAAGCGAATGATTTGTATATCCAGAGAACACTATGTCCGACTGTTACTGTATATCTAAGGTAGGGATGGAGGCTCGGTCAAATGACGGTCTATTTGACCAATGTTGGAACATTTGACCTAATCAATTAGACCAACCAAAAAAAAAAATTAACTGCAAAAGACAATAGTTTGTTATATAAAAAATAAAATGTTTCTCGAAAAAATAAAAAAAAACAATACTGGTAAAAATAAAACCAAAACTAAGTAAATAAAATAGATAAATATGTCATCACGCCTTCTATCCATTACTGGATGTGACACTCTGCCAAAGCAGATCTCGGTAAGTGGTATATTTTTCGCGTAAAGTGCGGTCACCAACCAACAAATCACGGCCTCCAAAGATGTTAATGGTGGGGGAGCCACAGGGGTAATTTTTAATTTTGTGAAAATTGTTTGTCGGTTTTGGAGATCGAACCGAGGTTCTCAGGATCTACAGGTCGACTCTCCATCCACTAACATCTTTGGGGGCCGTAATTTGACGGCTGGTAACCGCACTTCACGCGCATAAATATATCACTTACCGAGATCTGCTTCGGCAGAGTGCCACACCCATAGTAATAGGTAAGAGGCGTGATGATTTATTTATTTTATTTATTTATTTAAAGTATTACATTATACTGCTTTAAAGAAATGTAATTACTGGCATTTATTACAAATATATTGAACTCTTGAATGCACTTTGCATACATTATTATTACATTTGAAGCACTGATTTCGATCTAATTTGAGCCGTAGTAGCACTAAAATTTTCGGTTTCTCTTATAAGTAATCTCTTTTGGTGCACACGTAGAAGATCAACTGGGGCACATGTCAAAAATTCTATCATAAATCAAAAACAAAAGAAAAGAATAAGACAAACAATTTTGGTAATTGTAGTTAAAACAATAATTTGAAGATAGAATAGCAGAAACAGGGAGTATTTTTTTCACTTATAAGAAAAAACATTACTCTGGGGTACTGCTGGAGTACTGCTGCACCTCGCTCGGTCTTATGAAGATTATTATAAAATGCACGAGACGCCACTGGTACTAGTACATTAAAAAATATATATATATATATATATATATATATATATATATATCATCACGCCTTTTACCCATTACTGGGTGTGTCACTCTGCCGAAGCAGTGATATATTTATACGCGTGAAGTGCGGTTACCAGTCGTCAAATCACGGCCCCCAAAGATGTTAGTGGTGGGAGAGCCATAGGGGCAATTTTTTAAATTGGTGAAAATTGTTTGTCGGCTTTGGGGATCAAACCAGGGTTCTTAGGATCCACAGGCCAACTTGATACCAATGAGCCGTTACCTCATTACTTCATACTTTAATTGTAGAAAAAAACAATAATATATACTAAAACTCCCATTTTCAGTATAATTTACTTTTTAATCGCATTTAGTTCTCAATTTAAACAAACCTGAAAAAAACTTGAATGTACACGTGTGAATATAGGTATTTGGTCTTAAACGTAAGTGTTTATAGTCGGTCTTACGAATGATAAGATAAGGAATGACAAATAAGCAGTAGGTAAGAATAAAATTGTGAAAAATGTAGTTCATTCATTAAATATTATTTATAAAATTCAATTAAAACAGATACATACTGAAATATACCATATAAATCAATATTACCTCTCTTCTATCCTACTTTAATATTTACAACGAAATTTTGTAGTCGTAAAATCACGGCCCCCAAAGATGTGAGTGATGGGGGAGCCACAGGGGTAGTTTTAAAATGATGAAAATAATTTGTCGCCTGTGGGAATCGAACCAGACCACAGACCGACTGGATATCACTGAGCTAGCTACCCCATAAATACAAAACTAATGCTAATGTAAATAGATAAGTAATAATAATATAAAAAATTAGTGTGCGCGATTACCAAAGTTGTTTATTTAATACACCAACCCTCAAAAAGTGCGAACTGCAATTACTGCATCTCGTCGAACACGGGACACGCGTCGACCTATCCACAGATCCTACACATAGAATTATGCTACCGGCATGCTCCTCACTACTAAGTTTTTGACACGAGCAATTTGACAAATGACCAGTCAAATACTAGGTCAATTGAACGAAGAGTATTCGACCAATCAATTGCAATCCCTAATCTAAGGCCGTATTTGTTTGGGAACTTTGGGTTCAACCCAGAACTGATCTATAACTAACTGGTGTGAACTCCAAATAAATGATGCATCTAATGTCAGTTGTAAAAATATACAATAAATTAAAAATTTGCACGCAAGTTTTAAGTAACATCTGTTTAAATACAAATTGCGATGCCACCAAATCAAAACGTATAACAAAGAACACAAATTAATTACAAAGAGATGGAAAATGGTTTCAATCTGTCAACTAGGGTCGTTGATTTCCACTGAAGTTTGAATTTCAGAACATTCGAGCAATCGATTGTTTTGAACTTCGTCAGAAAAACTTCGATGCTTTGAATTTTTGGAACATTTTGAATTTTCGAATTTTTCGAAGCTCCGAATTTTCGAATGTTTTGCCACTGAATTAACGCCATCTGTCATCTCCAAACACGCTCACGCATAATTCACGAAAAGTTGGCCACGAATTAAATAATAAAGTCGGCGAAGTGTCCTGCAAAAACTCTGCAAGGTTAGGAATCTTAATTAAGACACCTACTCTCTTAATTATAATTTATATGATTTATAAATAAATAATAATACATAAATTTATGCATTGAAGTTGTTTTACTAATGTGCCATGCCTTATTTAACCCATAATATGCAGGGCCGGTTTTGCCATAAGGCGGGTGAGGCGACCGCCTCAGGCCTCCGATTTTAACCGGCCTCATTAAAATTCGGCCTCATACAAATTATAATTTTTATATATAAAAAATGTATATGCAATTACTATGCAAAACAAAAATTTAATTTTATAAATACTATTTTCCGCAACGAATTGTTTTATATTTAGTTATATATTATACCTAAGTACATGTGGCAGCACTGTGTCGTCGCTTTGTGGCAGTAGCAGTAGTACGTAGCATCGTCACATAGCGCAAAGTGCATAGGCTACTCCACACAATCCCTCAGTACCAGCGACATTCAAGAAAAAAAAAAAATATATATTGATTATTAAAAATAGATTACAAGCAACATTTCCAAATATAATGAATCTTCTACAAATATATTTAACGCATCTTTTATCTAATGCGCCCGCTGTATAGGTGCATTTTTTAAATTTTTCGTTACGTGACTATTTGTATTTTATGATTTTTAAAATATAAAAAATATACACTATATTTACATTTATGTACTATTTTTTTTTCTCCTCGATATCTTTATATGGTATATAATTCCCCTCATCCCGCCACTGGCCTCTAATTTCCTCCCGCCTTAGGCCTCAAAATTTGTAAAACCGGCACTGATAATATGGTTAATGAATCGAACTCCCTAAAAAGAATATCTAACACGTCCCTAGCAAAAATTGTGATGAGGCTTAGATCTGGCAATAGAATGACTAAGACGAGAATTGAACCCGCGATGCTCAGTTTGCAGTCTGACTGACTTGTCCTCGAGCTGTTAAAACATTTCAAATAATTAAAAAATTCGAAAATTCTAAAATTTTAATAATTCGGAAATTCGAAATATTCTAAAGTTCGAAAGTTCGAATCTAAATTCGAAGGTTCAATAAATCCGAACAATCGAATATTCGTAAAATCATCAACCCTACTGTCAACCCACTAAAATAGCTGGGGCAGTAGGATCAGTTCATGGCACTAAATAATATTTCTAAAAGTTTTATTAATTATTTGAAAAGAAAGCGGCAGATGTAGAAAGCTTACTTCAACCTGATTAAAATTAAGTTTTTAATATTTTTAGGTAAATATTCGACTGTACGGATTATACAGTAATACTTATAGGGAATTGCCACTAAAGTTACCAACCGGGTTACTTTAAAAACGCCAAATAAATACGGCCTAAATAGTTTCCAAGAAACACGCACAAGGAAACAGTCGATAATTTGTTTAAGTTACAGGTATGTTGGCAAATGTCTTTGGAACGCGCTGATATGGTAGTAAATCCGGATTATTTTATATATCACAATATTTCCGTACGTAAATACAATCGAACTATATTTGGTTTCACTTTGTATGCTGAGACTTCTCTGGATGTTCCTGACAATGCAATGGTATGACAAATATTATGGTGAATTTATGAGGGGGCTCCATTTATTGATTTCAAAATTTTACAGACGAATGCATTTTATTTTTTATGATTAAAGTTTATTTTAACTTTAAAGTTAGAGTCAATTATCTATGTCAGAGATCATTCAGCAAATATATTGTTTATTATTGATTTAGAGATTTCATTCGCATAACATGATAATCAAATACGTAAATTGCTTTTTCTGAAACCGGCAAGAAAGTGCCTACTTTCCTGACCAATTTTAGTATGGAACGTAAGTTTCTACAAAAACAATCAAGTAATAGTATATTACATAACAAGTCAGAAAGTGATATTTTACTACGCTGAGTCAAGTAAAAACAATTTCCTGACGTATTATGTAAGCCGTGAAAAATATTGTGACTTGGGAAAAAACATAACAAATTTGTTCCACGTTGTTTGGATTTCTTGGCTTTTATTTATTCAAAATAATAAATAACGACGTTTCGAACTTTGGTTTGGTTCATTTTCAAGTCTAAACGTAATAATGTCGATAATAGTAACACAATAAATAAAATATATTAACAGCAAAATACAAATTTAATACAAGGAAGAAACTTACCGAAATGTAAAAAAGTACCTTTTCGACACGTTGTCATTTATTATTTTGAATAAATAAAAGCTAGGAAATTCAAACAACGTGGAAAAAATTTGTTATGATTTTTCCCAAGTTACGGTTAGTACTAGGGATGTCGATTTTGTAAAAAATTGCCGAACGAATATTCGGTCAACCGAATATTCGTATCCGAATAGTTCGGATATTCGTTAGTTTCCATATTCGTATCCGGATATTCGAATATTCGAAACCGAATATTCGAATATTCGAATCCGAATATTCGAATATTCGAATCCGAATATCCGGATATTCGGATATTCGGATATTCGAGTATTCGGATATTCGGCTATTCGGCTATTCGAATTTTTATGTAATTATGGAACACATTAATGTATTTAATAATTAATAATAGAATTAGAACAACAATACTCGTATGTAATTTTAATTTCATAGAATCAATATTACTGTTATCAACATGAGAGGATGCCAAGCTTAAAATTGTGAAATGATTGCAGGATCTACCTCTAATTACCCAAAATGTCATAATATATTACGTGAGTAAAATGAAAGTAGCTGATTCATAATTATGTTACTTGGATAACTATTTGCATTTATTAATTGATGACAATAAGAAATACGCATTGTTCTAATGTTTAAAATGTGTGCTGTTTAGATTTTTGAATTCGTTTGTTTATTAGAATGTGCTAAAATATTGTAGTTAAATTAAAAATCTAAAATATTTATTAAGAACTTTCGGCAATTTGAACTATTCGTTATTTATTACTGACTATTCCGATATTCGAACTATTCATATATTCAAATATTCGGATATTCGGATATTCGGATATTCGGATATTCGGATATTCGGATATTCGGATATTCGAATATTCGGATATTCGAATATTCGGCTATTCGAATATTCTCTTACTCGGTTATTCGAATATTCGGATATTCGAACTATTCGGATAGCCAAAACCGAATATTCGTCATATAAATATTCGAATATTCGAATATCCGGATATAATCAACATCCCTAGTTAGTACAGTTGATATTACACACCTAACCTCAAACATCAAACGTTACCGCTTACCTCAAGATCACTTCAGCTCTTAAAGTGTCACAACATTGATTTTGTTAACTTGTTTTAGAAATATTTTGTGGTCGTCTGAAAAATAGTGTACTTAACTCGCTCAAAAGTGTGATTACAGTGCTCGTGTACTTAAATCACTCGGCGCTACGCTCCTCGTTTTTCAGTTTGTACACTCGCACTTTATCTTACGCTTTCAATGCTTGTTATGTAATATATTATTAACTACTCTTTGCTGGGCAACCCAAGACTAATAAAATCTTGTTATTAAGCAGTCATTTTACGAACTGAAAACAGCCAAGTTAAAGCATACTTTACGCATGATCGTAGATAAATGTAGTTTAATGTATTGGTTTCCATGACACTAAATAATATTTCTAAAAGTTTTATTAATTATTTGAAAAATATTCTGAAAATACTGACCAAAATATAAAACATAAATGAAAGAAAAAAAACAAATTATAATGCAAATTTATAATAATTTAATAATTTCTTAATTGTAATGTAACACTTTCGAAATAATATTCTAATTAAAATTAATTATTCATCGTCTATATTTATATTTTCTTTGAAAAGCAACAAATTTCTTTTAATGTAGTTCTAGTGTGCGGTGGCGCCATCGGTTGTCGAGTGGCAGAACTACTCTTTGCTGGCCAACCCGAGACTAATAAAATCTTGTTATTAAGCAGTCATTTTACGAACTGAAAACAGCCAAGTTAAAGCATACTTTACGCATGATCGTAGATAAATGTAGTTTAATGTACTGGTTTCCATGGCACTAAATAATATTTCTTAAAGTTTTATTAATTATTTGAAAAGAAAGCGGCAGATGTAGAAAGCTTACTTCAACCTGATTAAAATTAAGTTTTTAATATTTTTAGGTAAATATTCGACTGTACGGATTATTCAGTAATACTTATAGGGAATTGCCAGTTCTAATTAGAAGAAATATCTGTGATATTTTTAAGTTTGAATACCAGTGGGTAAAAAATGAAGTACATGGACATTTTCCATCCAGCTGTCCTATTAGAAAGGTAAAAGTTTGAATCATGTTTCTAAAAAATTATTAACTTGTAATATAATTAGTGCATTGAATATTATCTATAATATTTTTGAGTTCACAAGAAATTTTTTTCTTTAAATATTCAATGCTCGTGTTATATTCAGTAAGAATATTGCCCCACGAAAACAAACTAAAAATTAAAAAAAAAATATATTTTGATATATGTTAGATAACTTTGTTGCATGGTAACTAAAAAAAAAAGTAAAACTGTCAATTTTGTACACAAAAAATTATCGCGATAATTACTCCAGTGTAAATTATACTCCATTCCCTGTATGAAAACGATTACGTCACATTCGGTATCGATGTGATTCAAGATTTTGTACTTAAAACGTATACATTGGTATTGGATTGACATTTTTAAAACATAACCTAAAATTTAAATGTCAGATTAAAATATTTATTTTATAAAATTTAATTAGTTTATAAATGAAACCAAATACTGCATATATTAAATAATAACCAAATATAAATTTATCTTATCCCACGAAATATATTACCTACATTATTGAAATATGTAATTTTGTAAAATAAATATACATTTTTATATGTATTATTATTATATATAAATAAATAATATATGAAAAAACTAAATACAGTGTACATTACATCTTGTACTACAGTAAAATTAATGAAAGGTCCTCGATTCTCTAACTCCAACGCAAAATAATCATTAAGATGACAAGCACATTTCTGCATTTGATTACCCAAAATTTTATAAGCCATTTCTTATTTCTGTCTTTATTTATGTATCAAAAATGTCACAAACTTAGAAATGACAGGCGAGAAAATAACAAAATTTTGACCATATGTCTCTATTTGTATTTTATAAACAAATGTGAACAAAGTAAATATAAATTTTCGTATTAGTAAGAACTGTCATACGTTTTCATTAAAATAATTAATGTGATAGAATGTGAAAAACATGAAACGTGTGTCTAACTTATTAAGACATACGTTTTGTCATTCGCATAGGTAGGAATAATATTATTAAAAAAAGATAGCTATATTTCATCGTATCTATGATAACCTCGTCCACATATGACGTCAACATTTTCATACAGGGAATGGAGTATACCAAGCTGTAATTACAAGTGTAATTAACACTTATTAATTCATTAATTTCCATGACAACGTTGTCAAATAAAATTTATATTTTGACATATGTTAGATAACCTCGTTGTTAGGTAACTAAAAAAAAGTAAAACTATCAATTTAATAAGCAAAAAATTATTGCGATTATTTTTTGACGTTTCACAAAACCAATGAAATGCTTCATTGTATGTCACGTGTCTGCGTTTGAACCAATCCTGTCATTATTATACTGAGAATAAAGCTCTAGTGATTATTATTATTTAAAACTGTCAACGCGTCAAGTAAAATGTGGGAAAAAAATCGATTTGAGTTTCATTTCAGATACAGAAATATATATATATATATATATATATATATATATACCAACATATTTTGAAAACAAGTTCCAACAATACATTAATAAGTAATCAATCGATATGAACCCGGTTTAAAATCTTTTAAGTTGGATGAATCGACCTCAACACCTAAATTAAAAAATAATCTAATTAAATATAACTCGAGAGTTGGATAAATTAGAAAATAATTCTCCAGTATCTTTCTTAAACTTGTTGCCATTTGACTATTGCCTGGCAACAAGTTATCGAAAGATCTGTCAAATTATTTTCAATTTAGTCTCAGTCTCTTGTTATATTATTACTAATAATTGCACTAGTGCAAATTACCACTGTAATTGCACAAGTGACTATAATTGCACAAGTGCAATTATCACTTATTAATTCATTCTTTTCCATGACAACGTTATCAAATAATGAAACGCTATTAGTTGTTTAAAGTCGTGGGACAATATTCATGATAGTTATTTCACTTTTCAGTAAAAATTATCTTCAGCATTCAGTAACGTATTTTTTCCCTTATCAAACGTTTACAAAATATTTTAATGGAAAAATAAATCAAAATTAAATCTGTGGAAAATTTAGTTCATCGTAGCTTTAATTTCAGTATATTTAACTAAAATAGTTTAGAACCGTTTGACAGTTGATAATTTGCACTGGCAAATGTTGACGATAATTAAGAAAATACTATAATTTTAATTTTTAGGGAACGTATTATATGAAAGATTTTATATTAAACGCTAACAAATTTCCTCCGAAACCATGGAATATAAATCAGTTCAAATTGGAAATTAAACTTCTCACAATTACGAACGAGAACATATGTATTTGGTCATTTTATGCTCTTACTAACAGTGATGATGAATTACGTTATGAATAATGAATTATATTACCTATTCCTTTTGGTTACTTTATTGATTATTCTGCAAACAAATTTCTAAATTACTTTAAAAGTGGTTCAGAAAAAATCTAAATATACACAAATTTTCAACTGCAGCGGGCACAGAGGTGTTGACACATGGGCACAGTATAAACTTATCTAGTAAGATCTAGGTGATTCAATTATCCTGATAATTTTACTACCCGGTGCTTTGGGTAACTAAAAACTTATTATCCGTGTACCCGAGTACCCGTTAAAAGGAAATAAAGTATTTACCACATTTAAAAGAAATTTGGAGGTTACTTTAAATAAAATTATTGTTTTAGATAAATTTTATTAAAGGCCGGTCTTTCCATCTACGAATAAATTTATTCGACGAATAAACAAAAAATACGTCTTTTCATGTACAAATAAAATTATTGATAGAATAAATATTGCTTATTTGTTGAATAATTTATTAGCAGACTGACCACCAAATAAAATTCTATTTGTGCCATTCTTTTGTTAAATTTGTTTTAATATGGACGTCATAAGTATGTTTGAAGATAATTGTGATGAATTTAATTTCAATTTTATAAATAATACATGCCAATATACTGTCAAAGAACGTAACATTCTGAAAATACTGACCAAAATATAAAACATAAATGAAAGAAAAAAAAAAACAAATTATTATGCAAATTTATAATAATTTAATAATTTCTTAATTGTAATGTAACACTTTCGAAATAATATTCTGATTAAAATTAATTATTCATCGTCTATATTTATATTTTCTTTGAAAGCCAACAAATTTCTTTTAAGGTAGTTCTAGTGTGACGGTGGCGCTATCGGTTGTCGAGTGGCGAAACTGACGCTCGAGAAAAGCAAAGTACAAAATAAAAAAAATGTTTTATACCTATTATGATTTGAATATCATGAATTGTTAACAGGTTGTTGGTCTAGTGAATTTACAAATACCGTACCACCGTGTGGTGTTGCCATTATAAATTTAGGATCCTTAATTTTTCGTTAAAAACAAGGTTTTGCATGGCTATATATCCATTACTAAACGATAAAAAACTTTCTCCTTCTGATAAAATATACATGGATAGTTCTAGAACATCATATTAGATTTTCAAATGAAACTGCAAATTTTTAGAGGTACACAAACCAAATATGTGCGATTCTGAATGACGATCGACATAAGCCCCGTGTATAAGAACTCAACTTTACATGCGAATATATTTGTTCACAGACGATAAATGTGTTTCATATTTTAAAAGCATGCGTATGACTGTCCAGTGTTTCATTCAGATCTGTAAATTTTTTTTTCACGCTGGAACTACCTTAACTCTTTTTTTCAGATTTTAATTTTGTGTTCCTCTTCTTTCTTATATTTCCTTTAAATAAATTATTTATAACTTTCTGTGAATTTTATTTTTTCTCTCCACTTTACCCTATTGATATTGCGATTCTTGTGAAACTAATTTCATTAGCATTATTGTTTATATCTTCAAGCCGCATTAATTATTACTCTTATATCATTTGTATTAAAATTTGATGAACAATTATGCTTTTTTTTTCATTAAAAAAAACCACATTTAAATCTAACTGTCATGAACTTGATTATAAATATGACAGTTACATTTGTCTCTCTTTATTACAATGGTTTACTATATGATGTTTCCTTTTTTCATTAAATAACATAAAATTCCTACGTTACAATAGTGTAACCAACTTATTTTTATTAGTTGAATCTATCGAATAACAATTCGGGATATTAAAATGTATGGAAAGCGGGTTTATAGTTTTTCGTTGAATAAATCATATGAATATCTTTATTTAACGAATAGTTATTCGGAAGTTTATTCGTAGATGGAAAGACCGGTCCTTATAAATTACTAAAGTTAATGAAAACAAATTTTCTGAAAGTATTAGTGAAAGAGTTATTTGTTTTTCAATTCGTATCGTATAATTCTAAGAAAGTCATAAATCCGTTACCAGTTAGGACAAGTCCGGTATAGGGAACAAGTACCTACACTTAACGGAAAGGCTATAATATAGCTTTTTTGGGGAAAAACCTCTTGTACAAAGCAAAAATAGTAAACAAATGAGACAGATGTTCGCTTATATTAATGTTTTAAAACAGTTTAAATTATTTTTTTTTAATACGAGTAACCTACACTAATTATCCGAGTATTGAATAGTATAACTTTTCCTCCATTACCCGGATATTCGGTTTCTGGTAGAACCGAGTTGAATCCCCTAATTTATACTGTTCCATGGCTGCATAAACGCACAGACACCCACAGAATGAGAACGTGTGAATTATCTTCTTTATTACTTAAAATAAATTGTATTATATCAATAAAACTACTTTTTATAAAATTACAATTCTATTCTTTATTTATTTTTATTACTACTAAATATCCTAAATTCATATGACAGTCGTTATATATGTATATATACATATGACCAAACTCAGATATAAAAGAGGGGTGTGAACGAACTCAAACACAGAGAGTTATAGATTTATGTTTTGACAGATAACACGTTATATGGATGTACTCGTATAACAGATTTAATAAAAGTTTTTTTAATAAAAATTATCATTAAAAGTGTAAACATATAGTTACTCTACCCAAATGAAACATGGTGTCAGAAGCATAAAAATTCATTAAATATGTGGATTACAAGAGTACGATATAAACAAAAATGGCGGCACTACCGGAATTTCTACGCAGTAATGAAAACATTGATTCAAATGCAAGAACAAATATTATAATTATCAAATACACAACAGGAACATGCTACTGCAAGTGTGCCATTTTCAAAACCACTTCAAATTGAATGCGATATAAGAACAAATTTTCAGCTGTTTACAGAAAATTAGAAAACGTACACGCTAGCTACAGGTTTAGATAAATGGGGTGATTATCTAGAATATAAAAAAAGTTAATATTCTATTGTCTATGATTGCAGATGAAGCAAAAATAAAATATAGCAACTTCGGTTTAACAGAAGAAGATAGACAAAATACAAATAAGAGAAAAAGTTTTTGAGAAAATTAGTGAAAAGATAGTAACTAAAATACACGTTATGTATGAAAGATGGCAATTCGACACATGTAATCAGTTATTGAATGAAATATTTGATGCACGGTTACTACGTTTAAACAAAATAGATATATGCTAGTTTGAAAAGATTACAGAAACGGATATGAAAGATACTATATTTTGAGATTGTATAGCATTAGGAATCCGAGATAGTGAATTAAAGAAAAACTTCTTAAAGAAGATCCAGAAAAATAAAAATTAGATGATGTGGTAAACAAATGTAAAATTAATGAATTCACTGAAAATCGATGCAAGCAGTTGAATACATGGAGAAAAATCAGTTAACAAAATATTTATAAAGAAATTTATCTAGAAAAATGTTACAAAAATTTGCAACGAAAGGAAAAGAAGGTTAAAATGTTTGCAGGTAAAAAAGATAAAATAATCAGAGGGATGAAGAAAAGTCTGATGAGTTAGACATAGTCGTATCAAAAATTACAGGTAACTCAAGAAAAGGTGGCAATGTCAAAGCTGCATTTAATTTGAAATTCGGTGATAAATGGAAGATTTTTGATTATGTACTCAACACCGGAGTGGATGTTATTATAATAGGATATATATCTTTATGCAAAGCTCTGAATATGAATAATGCGTCTCTGCTAGTTTCAAGTTATAGTTTAAAATCATTTAATGGAACACCAATAAATGTTGCAGGCAAAACTATTTAAAATGCAAGCACAAAGGAAGAACTTATACCAAGTTTGAAGTGGTAGAAGGTAATCACGAGTTATTGCTTTCGGTAATGCTTGTACTGCTTTAAAACTAAGATATTGCAACGAAGTTATTGTTACGCCAAACTATTCCAAAACAAATGACGAAAATATTTTCAATTAGACCAATCGTATAGTATATAACAATAAAGAAGTTTTACGAGGGCAGGGTGAAAAGTCCCTGAAAATAAAACAGATGGCACCACAATCGCAAATCTCATGTGACATTTGTGATGTACCATCTTTAACTAGAACGTATTAAAATTTCCAGACTGATATGTCACTCAGTTCTGTTTTGACACCAATCGAAAGCAAGCAACCTTGAAGATTTTTGAAAACATTGAAAAGAGTGAATTTCGCGTCTTGATTTAACATTATTTCTTGCGTGGAAAAAACATTACGCAAACCAAAGCATCGCTTGTTAAACATTATGGGAACTCCTCACCATCGATTGGAACGATTCACAAGTGGTTTACTGATTTTCGTTGTGGTAGTACGACCACAAAGGACACCGTACGTTCTGGTCGCCCAATTGAGGTTACAACGCCAGAAATCGTCGATAAAATCCATGGTATGATATTGAACAATCGGCGAGTTAAAGTGCACGAGTTTGCTGAGGCTATGAGCATCTCAACCGAACGGGTACGGAACATTTTGCATAAATTTTTGGATATGAGAAAGCTATCTGCCAGATGGGTGCCGCATTTACTCTCTGCACCGGCACACAGGTCCGCAGTCGCAATGGCAAAATTGCATGAATTGCGCTACGAATTGGTTCTTCATCTACCATATTCTCCAGATTTGGCCCACTGCGATTTTTATCTATTTCCAAACTTGAAGAAATGGCTCGGCGGAAAGAGATTTGGCTCCAACGATGAGGTCACCGCTGAGACAAACGCCTATTTTGAAGGATTGCCAAAATCGTATTATTTGGAAGGGATTGAAAAATTTGAAAAACGTTGGATGAAGTGCATCTAGCTACAAGGAGATTATGTTGAGAAATAAAATATGTTTTGACCAAATAAATAATTTCTTGTTTCATTTTTCAGGGACTTTTCACCCTGCCCTCGTAAACCAATAATCCAGCTAGCAAGAAATAGATTGACGTTTCTTAGTTTCAAACACTGACGTTTATAAATAATTTATAAAAAACAAAAATCATGGCTATTACTACAATTTAATAAAAATTTTGAAATTTAATTTTCCTACACACTATGCGATTTCTTTGTTATTGCGTAACTATTATTGCCTTGGTTACGGGGAAAGGAGACAAATGCAGACCAAGTGCGTTTCTGTAAACGAAAAGCACAAGTGATTTTTGTTTACGGAATTGTCAAAATAAAATCGACAGCGATTTAAAGTTTGCTTCGCGGGAAAGTTCATATTTTAGCCACATACCATACAGTAGGTGCGTTTTTTTGCTCGCTTATGGAAGAAGAAGATACAGCGAGCAAAAAAATGGCAAATAGGAAGTAGTGTATTTTGACGTTTAAAAACATAACCTTAAACTGCAGTATATCTATTAAGGAGTTATGTATAAGGAGAGAGCATATATGTTTCACCTTGTCCCCAACTTTCAAGTGACGTTTGATCGGACGCCATCTTGTTGTGATCATAACATGCGTTTGTCATATGCGTCTTGTGGTGCCTACGTTAAAATTTTTGTTGTTTTACAGAGTTTTCAATGTAGAAAAATTGGTTAAAAAGTTTTTTTTTTGTTATTGCCTGTAATTATTCTTATAATAATGAAGATGCTTTGCTTACCAGAATAATATAATAATTTATTGTTAGTTTTGTGGTTATATTTGTGCGACTTTATTTATGGATTATTGTGTGCATATTACTAGAAATAATTTTTGAAAAAGCAATGAGCGTTCGCCGGGATTTGAACCCAGAACCTTTCATTCGCATGATGACTGCTCTAACCAATTGAGCTACAAACACTCGGCGAATACTCATGCTTTCTCGTGCAATCTTTAATTGAAGAAATATAAAGTGACATAGGTTGCGTCAATTCGTTACAAGTCAACAACCTAGTATGCGTTGGGTGAATTCCCTGGGTGAAATTATTATAAGAATTTGTTGATTGACAATTTGTCTGTTGGTAATTATTAGAAATAATTTTTGAAAAAGTTCGCCGAGTGTTTGTAGCTCAATTGGATAGAGCAGTCATCATGCGAATGAAAGGTTCTGGGTTCAAATCCCGGCGAACGCTCATTCCTTTTTCAAAAATTATTTCTAATAATTACCAACAGAACAAATTGTCAATCAACAAATTCTTTTGTGTATATTACATACATACATACATACATATCTTCAAGCTATATCCCAACAAATGGGGTAACACGAACCCTAAAATCACTCATAAAACATTCATTCATAACATTCATCAAATAATCAGCCCCCGTCAAGCATTATCATCCAAACACACCACCCTCACTTCAACCACATTCTTAGATCCCTCCATATAAACTCATTTATTTATCACACTCGAAATCATTTATCTCACAACAAACCTTGAATCACATCATTCCTATTCACTAATTACATTCATCAAATAATCAGCCCTCGTCAAACATTATTATCCGACCACATCACCCTCACTTAAACCACATTCATAGATCAGTCCATATAAACTCAATCATTTATTACACTCGAAATCATTTATTACAATCAAACCTTAAATCACATCATTCCTATTCACTTATCATTCATCCTCTTTCTTAGACGTACATAACATATGCATAAAACATCTCAAATTACTCACGCTTACTCCTAACAACGATTCTAAAAACGAACTTAACAACGTATCTAAAAAAATAAAAGATAAAAGCGATAGCCTCCACTTGTATATGAAAGAAAAGTCCAGACAATGCAGTAACTGAAAATGAAACAAAAAGATAAGAAAGGAAGGAAGTGTTGCCTGCGCTTGCTTTGAAAGTGAATTCCACACAATTGCAGTTATACACTCAATGTAAGATCAGAAAACTAATAAAAAAGATAAGAAACGAAGGGAGTATCGTCCCTGCGCTTGTTTTTGAAAGTGAATTTCACACAATTGTAGGTAAACACTCTAATGAAATTACTAAACAACAAAACTAAAATCAAAAATACTGCACTTTTCCTAAATCATCAGATTCATTCCGCAATTAATCTTCGCTAAACGTTCCTATCCTGACACACCACTTTAGCTTCATCCACATTCATTATTCCTTTCATACAAGCACGTTTGTTCCTCATACTCAGAAACTTTCGTTCACGCAACAATCCTTCAATCATAGTCATCCATTTATTCATAGCTCGTCCACGCAATCTTTCACCCTCAATTTCACCAATATATACCTGTTTTACCAATCTCTCATTCGACATACGTTCTACATGCCCAAACCATCTCATCTGACTTATACCTACTTTTCTAACTACATTCTTCTCAATTTCACACTCATCATACACCAATGTATCCCGGATACGATCTCTTCTAGTATAACCACACACACCTCGCAAATACCTCATTTCCACAGCAGTTATACGACGTTCATGTTTCTTCGTCCACACCCAACATTCACTACCATACATCAATGAAGGCACTAAAACACCATTATACACACTCAATCGAGCATCTCTGGATACATTCACATTTCGAGCAAAAGTTCCCAGAGCACCCAATACCTTGCAACCCGCAGATACTCTTCTTTCAATCTCACAATTAATACGTCCATCCCTCGAAAACATACTACCCAAATATAAAAACTCATTCACTTGACCCAATCTCACACCATTCACCGAAACATTGCAGTTAGTCACCAAATAACTCTTTTCAAACACTAACACTTTACATTTCTCAACATTTAATAACAAATTTAAATCTTTTTCAACTTCATTTATACTTAAAATCATTCGTCTCAATTGCTCTTCAGATTCACCCATAACATCATCCGCATACGCTAACGCAGGCACAATACTACCACCAATATGTACACCATCTAACCCATTTAACGCCGTTCGTAACAACACATCCATGTACAAATTAAAGAGCCACGGAGACATCCCACAACCTTGTTTCACGCCAATGTCTATACAAAACCAATCACTCAAACTACCATTAACTCTCACCGCAGCCTCACTACCTTCATACAGCGCACGAATTGCCCCCACCAAATTACCATTTATACCGTACTGTAACAGTACATTCCATAATGTCTCGCGATGAACACTATCATATGCTTTTTTAAGATCGTGAAAGCCACAGAACACCTTCTTGTTCTTAGCAAGTGACTTTTCAACAATCATACGAAGAGAAAACAATTGATCCACACATCCTCTCTCAGGCAAAAAACCATCTTGCATATCGCTTAACTTGGAGATTGTTAAGGTTCGTACCTTATGAATAAGAATCTTCCCGTACAACTTCCCTACCACACTCAGCAAACTTATCGCACGAAAATTAGTACATTCACTCGAACTACCTTTACTTTTAAATAAAGGACAAATGATAGCACATTTCCAATCATCAGGAGCCACACACCGTTTTAAACAAAATCTAAACAAATAAACTAACCAGTCAAATAACCTCTCACCTCCATACTTCAACATCTCATTCGATATACCATCCAAACCAGGAGCCTTACCATTCTTCAGACGCATCAATGCGAAACTAACATCACTCTCATCTATATCCCATTCATCACCACTAACATTTTCGCTAACATTTTCACTACAACCATTCGGTCTATTAATGCTACCATATAAAGTCCTAAAGTACTCACACCATCTATTAGTAACATCTGATTCATTCCACAATAACTCACCATCCGCACTCTTAATCGCTTTCACTGCCCTGACATTACCACCTCTCAATCTCTTCACTCTCAACCAAAACATTCTTTTATTCATACTAAAATCATTAGTTAATCTTTCACTCATCAAATCATCAAAACGCGCCTTGCTTTCTCTCACTACTCTCTTAACACATTTATTTAACCTCTTGCATTCCAGCAAGCATTCATCACGTAAACTTCCAGGCACATCTTTCACATTTAGAAATCGCAAGTATGCTCTCTTTTTCACCTCAATCGCTTCTTTAACTTCTTTATTCCACCATGCATTCTTTGGACAAGAACCTAATCTACATTCACCACAAACTTCTTTTGCACATTTAAGAACTGTATCCTTAAATTTGAACCAAACATCATTTATGCTGCATTCAAAATTAAGTTCACATACAAGCAAAGATTCATTTATTTTCTCAACAAACAAATCTCTAACATCCTCATTCTGCAGTGCACTGGATTTCACACGAAACATTTTATTAGTATTTTTCACCCTCATTCTCCAACATTTATCTAGACGTATACGCGATACCACCAAATAATGGTCATTCGTACCCAATTCAGCACCACGCTTCACACGCGTATCTACAACTAAACTTCTCAATCGTTCATCATACAAAATAAAATCAATCATACTCCGTCTATTTTCACTAATATTCTCCCATGTATACAAATGAGCAAGTTTATGTTTAAAGATAGAGTTGGAAACAAAGAGATCACGCTCCAAACAGAAAGAAACTATTTTCCTACCGTTTTCATTCACTCTTGCATCACCAAACTTACCCAATACATTCCCAGACATGCTTCTCTTAACTCCCACCCAACCATTTAAATCACCACATACAATAACTTTCTCACCTGAATCACATGAATCAATAACACTATCTAACAAATTCCAAAATCTATCTTTTTCAAGATCATTTTCGGATTCGGTTGGACCATAAACTGACACAACGAAGATTCTATGAAAGCCTACCTTTAATCTCAGCCAAAGAATTCTCGATGAAGTACAACCATATTCTCTCACAAACGGTTTCATTCGTTCACTAACAAGCACACCAACACCATGCTTCGCGTGTTCATTCTCAGCAACACCCGACCACAAGCAAAACATTCCATCCACTTCTTCCTCACTACATCCTTTCCTTTTAGTCTCACTGACACACAAAACATCTACATTATACAGACGCATTACATTCATCAATTCATTTTCTTTACCAGTTATACCCCTAACATTCCACGTACCAAACTTACATTCATCAAATTTCACCCATTTATTTTTCATTTATCCAAAAGAAATAAAAGAAGGGTTCTCTCGGTAGAAGAGTAGAAGTTAAGGTAGCTTACCAGGCTTGTCCTTAACTATAAATAGAAAAAGAAAACAGTTACATTTACACAACTGTCAAACGTCAATCACACCTAAAAACAAAACATAACTCAGCGTTTCTATACACGTAACCAATATAAACAAATAACGATATGAAAGAAAATATATATATATATAAAAAACTAAACTACTATAAAAATGAAAGATAACACTTATCTTAATAAAACGATACTCGAGAAGTCCAGTGACAAACAGTATATTTTAATCCAACTCCAAAAACCCAGTCAAAAACCCAAATAAATTTCGCACTTGACGGGTGAGTTCTATTTATTCTGTAGTCTAGGTAATTTTTTATTTTTTTTTTTCTTAATAACATTTAATATGTATTTATATTATTTAGTTTTCTTATTATATACTTAATAGATTAGTTATGTACTAATTAAAACAATTAATATGAGTTCTGACATCTTTTTCCGTTTGTTATTAATTATTTGAAATTTCTGTATAATTTATGGTTATGTTTTCCTTAATAATAACCTTTCTAATCCTTTTACATTTTTGTAATTGTAACAAGGTGGTTTTTGAGTTGACTGCAGATATTCTGTTAGTTTGCTTCCCTGTGTTGTGCGATAAGATTCGGAGAAAAATCTTATCGTAGCAACGAATGTTTGTGGTCATCTGCAATCTTCTGCCATGTGTTGCATCCCCAAAATACCACTCTTCACCCCCGCTGAAAACTTAGCGTCTGGTTTTAAGTTTTAGCATCAGTCAAGCCAGGTTTGCTCCGTCGCGTCGGCCGGTCAAGATGTGACCGACGTCGAATCCGTTTTCGCGCTTTGTGCGCATTTAATTATCATTTAGTTAACTATAAATGTTTCTAGTTTTATTTAATTATAATTTTATTCGTAATATAGTTCATTAAGTTAAATAAAGTTATATGTGTTTTATAATATGTGTCATTCTTAATTAAACAACTTCAACCGCGAATTGTTTTATTCACATCTAATAATTCACGCTCCCGATGTGCGTATCCCCTCGTGTTACATTGGCGCAGGCAGGTAGGATAGTCAGAAAAAGTTATTTTTAGTTCCTACAGAATCGTGGTGAATATTTAACTGCTGCAAAGTGATCGTCATACAAGTTTATTTTTTGCATGAGCGAATCACTTTGTTAGCTGGCTATCTTCGAAAACCGGAAATTTAAATAAAGTGTACAAAGTGTAGTCCAACGAAATGTATTCGTATACACAAGTGCCACCGTGGCTTCCGCCACCGTTTTATCCATGGAGTCAGTACCTTGGAGTTCCGCCACATCCGCAGGTAACCATGTACCCGCAATATGGTTATGAGTGTGACAATTCCATCTCAGACGCGTCACAGTTCATTCGGTATCCTCTAGGAGGTGCACCGTGTCGATTTCGTCCCGACGTCCAGCTGAAGACAGCGTTACCAGAGACGTGGATGGCGTCGTATGTCCAGCCGCCGCCGCAAGTGCAGAAAGCACCGTTGAACCCGCCGTTTTTGTATGGGCAGAATACGGATCGTAGTCGGTCATATGTGGAACCGAGCTACGGATCTGTTGTCCAAACTGGGGCTCAAGTGCTACCTGTAGCAACAATCAGCGTGGCTGAAATTGAGTCGTTGCTATGGGCCGAGAAACGGGTGGTTGTGGACATTCCGCGTCCTACAGAAAAGGTAAGCGTTGACTTCATTATAGAAGTCGAGGACTTAGTCACCGACGACGAAGAAGGCACCAGGATACAGGCAACCAACTCCGAAGAGGTTGCTGAAGAGGTTGATAAACCGGTTAAGAACGAAGATATCAAAAGAACGATAATGTCTGATTTACTGCTTTGTGAACTAAAAACGATTCCCTGCACAGATGTTTTTAGTGAGGTATACGCAGTTGAACCTTTTATGAAACATGACACCATCGAAGAAAAAAAGGTCAGTTTCGGCGTGTACCTAGAATGGTTAAAAACATCTGGCAGAACAGCAACATGTTAGTGAAAGACCTACGACAACGATTTCGTAAGTTGCCGCACCCAAAAAGATATTTCGGAAATCTTGGAACGAGAGGCCTGCCAGCCAAGGATATAGATGCAGCCATCAGCACTTCAAGGTTTCCAGCCAGCGCCGCCCCTTGTTGAAGAACCCCCCCGCACCACAACCTAAATGACAGTACTTTGTTAACCGTGTGGTGTCCGTGAAGTGAAAGTGCAACAGCAAGTGTAACTTCGGTGCAGTGTCAGTGATCCCAGGTCCCTTTTCTACGACCCCCTGCGGACATGACACAATCAGCACCCAGAAGGCCCTAAGTTATACCTATTGAACCTTCCCGCGACACAGTGACATATTTCTAATTATGTGCATGTTAATTAAGACTTAGTTAAGCTTTAGATTATGTTAGATTAAGTATTGATAAATTTGTATTGTTTGATTTTTTGTAAACTTTTTCTATTGTTTTTGTTTTACTGTATTCGTTTGCGTTTATGTACTTTCATTTTTCTGTTTTGTTTTGTGATTTGTGGTATTTTTGCCTGTTTCAGGTTTAAATAATTATATCCCATTGCAGATATAATTATATTTTAACAGGGGGATGGTGTAACAAGGTGGTTTTTGAGTTGACTACAGATATTCTGTTAGTTTGCTTCCCTGTGTTGTGCGATAAGATTCTGAGAAAAATCTTATCGTGGCAACGAATGTGTGTGGTCATCTGCAGTCTTCGGCCATGTGTTGCATCCCCAAAATACCACTCTTCACCCCCGCTGAAAACTTAGCGTCTGGTTTTAAGTTTTAGCATCAGTCAAGCCAGGTTTGCTCCGTCGGCCGGTCAAGATGTGACCGACGTCGAATCCGTTTCGCGCTTTGCGCGTATTTAATTATCATTTAGTTAACTATAAATGTTTCTAGTTTTATTTAATTATAATTTTATTCATAATATAGTTCATTAAGTTAAATAAAGTTATATGTGTTTTATATTGCGTTCTTATTTAGTTAATTATGTAAAAGTAACCAAAATTGTTTCATTCACATCTAATAATTCACGCTCCCGATGTTCATACCCCCTCGTGTTACATAATTAATATTAAGATTTGATTATTTTACTATGTATTGAATTTATATTATGATGTTGAAAATGTTTAGTTATGTATTTCTTATATTTCAGTGAATAAGGTTGTCCTCCGAGAAAATAACGTCGAACTTGCCAAATTTAGTTTAGTCATAGCATCATGTTATTGTAGATCATGCCTTTGTTCTTATTTTGGATATCTTAACTTTTAATATATCCCCTAGTTTTAATTTTTATTAAAGTAATAGTTTTTTGAATGGTCGGCGGCTTCGTAGTTGGAAACGAGAAGTCTGAACTCGTTGACAAGTTCTAAAGAGAACACTTTCTATATAAAAAATAATATTTCATCACGTCTTCTACCCATTACTATATCTCGGTAAATGATATATTTTGTGCGTAAAGTGCGGTTACCAGCCCTCAAATCTCGGTTCCCTGTGATGTTAATGGAGGGAGAGCCACAGAGGTAGTTTTAATCTTGTGAAAATTGTTTCTCGGCTGTGAGAATCGAATTCAAGTTCTCAAATCCATAGGCCGAATCGGTAGAAATAAAAGACATAAATATATCATCACGCATACTGTCCAGATAATAAACAGGATATCCGGTATACGATCAATTCACTACTAGTTACATCACTATGTTGAATAATTTATTAACTAAATATCCTAGAAAATGGATTAAACATATTGCTTAATATTTGAAATATAAAACAAGAGATCTGTTTATAATAATTTTTTAATAAAATGCGTTGAAGTAAAAATTATGCACCTGTATTTTCTGAAAAATAATACGAACTTCGTCTCATATAAGTTCAAACACCCATTTTAACTATATTAATCAGCAAAATTTAATTGGCTAAGTAAAACAACTTCAATTTTTGCTTTTATTTAATTAAATCTATTCTAATAAACTTGTATTAACTTAAAATATATAAGAATTATTTGGTTTACAGAAACGAAGGCGAATTTCATTAATTACATACATTATACTATTCTGTAAGGTTGTTTTTTTTTTATAAAAGTTTTTTAATTCTTTCAAAACAGAAGATGTGAATTTATTTATGGTAACAATATTATCTAAATTTGTTAAAATGATATAGATGGCTCTATAATTTCAAGTCGAACTGTGGAATTTAAAACCTCGGTTCGTTTCCAACAACCGACAAACAATTTTCACCACATTAAAATTACCTCTGTATGTTCCCCCTCTACGAACAACTTCGGGGACCGTAATTTTACGGCTGGTAACCTCACTACACGCGCATAAATACATACCAAGATCTGCTACAACAGAGTGCACATTCATCAATGGGTAAAGACGTGATATTATATTTATTTATTTTTATTTAATCCGGAAGCTTTGATCGATAAATCTTTTATATTTCTGTATTTAAAATGATATAAATGTTTTAATTTACAAAAAGGAATTAAAAATGAATAAACCTATAAAGAATAGTTATTTCTGCTGCATTATAATCAGTTAATCACAATAGCAGTTTCAAAAATATCAAGCAAAAAAATGAAACTGTATTAATTAATGTGAGACGGAGTTCACACATACTCGTATACGCTCAGGTAAAATATTTGAGACTCGCGTCTCACCCACAAATTAGATATTTCGGAATAATACATTTTTTTAAATCGAGGAATTGTGTGTTTTTTCTTTTCTGGGGCCAGCCATTTTCAGAGTCCCTGTATATAGGGCTCCAGCATAAAAGTATGATAACCCTTGCTTTCGTAGTTTCGTACTGAAAATGATTACAAAACGCAGTCTATTTTGAATTAGCAGCATTTCTATTTAAATTTTAAAAGATTAAAGAAACGATTGTGGAATACAAATCTAAGTTTACAAATCTTTAGAAAATGTTTGTAAGACTGCAAGAAAATCGTATAAAATATTTAGCTGAGCCCAATTTTTCTGGTAACCCTTAAACTGTAATTTTGACAAAAACTAATTTCCGGGTGCGCGACGCTTTTCGATTTTAAATTCTCGCATTTTCCGGACGTTTCAGAACACGTTCGCACCAAACACGTGCACAAAGAGCAGATCCGGGTTGTGGGCAAGTGGAAAAGGACACCGGATTTCACACAACACAAAAATCACAGAATTACATGCCTCACAGATCTAGAGTGCGAGGGTAAGATGACATATAGAAGTGACCATAGGTGACATAGAACCGAGCACAAGCATGCTTTTTTGAAAGTAAATTGTTCTACATCTTCTTTCAGATTCCTTCTTACTATTATTATTTTTAAATAATGAGTATACCAAGGATTCCACTACTGATTTATCTATTTATCAAAAATTAGAGCAACTCAATTATAATATCGATATAGTATATTGTAATACAAGTGTTGGAAGGGTATCATTGGAAAGCGTATGTGTAAGATGCAAGCGAGTGTTTCACTCACACAAATTTTCACCTTTCAATACCTGTATTACATACTATTTTTCCTACGATAATTTTGCATTTTATACTACAAGAAATTATTTAATTTTTAGTTAATCTCCCTTATTTTGTAACTGAATCATTATCTGTTACAGATCGATAAGTTAAAGACAATCTATGGATCATCACCACTAGGAATTTCTGTGGCTAAAATAATTCATTCTGTTATTTTAATTTTATTTTTATGCATTTTGTTTTCGTATAAAACTGACAATATAATAGTTATTTTTATAACAAGTGCCGAAAAAGGCTTGTTACGTGCAAGTGTAGAGATTAACGGAAATCTGCACATGTAAATGTTATAAACATTTTTCCTACAACTGTGTGATTTAGAAAATCTGTGGATCCTGAGAACCCTGGTTCGATTCCCACAGGCAAAAAACAATTTTCATAATTTTAAAAGCTCCCCATGTGGCTCCTACACCACTAACATCTTTGGGGGCCGTGGTTTGACGACTGGTAACCGCACTTCACGCGCAAAATATATTACTTACCGAGATCTGCTTCGGCAGAGTGCCACACCCAGTAATCGGTAGAAGGCGTGATGATATATTATTATTATTATTGCTAATATATTATCAGAATTTATAAAATTTTAATGATATTATACGAGACGCAACTATTGTATGATCTGTGGTTAAAATATGAAATTCTGCGCTCAGAGTGAAATTTAAATCGCTCTCAATTAAATTTAATTTTGACGGTTGCGTAAATGAAAAGCACTTGATCTGCATTTGTCTCCTTTCCACCCGTAACCAAGGTAATAATAGTTACGTAATAGCAAAGAAATCGCACAGTTGTAGGAAATAGTTATAAACAACATTTTTATACGGCGTTGCTATGGTTTGTTTGTTGATTGCTTGCACATTGTTCTACGTTATTTAAAAATATTTCACTAACGTCAAAATAATTTCTTCAAAATCATCTTGATTGGAATAGTACAGTGAGTGATTCTTCTTTATCATTAACACCTCCAAAGATAATTGAAGCTCCGGATCATACTATATTGGATCTATTTTCGACAATGACAATCAATCTGCTGCTGGTACTTCTGAAGCTTCCGAAATTGTTACCAATAATATTACTGGTAATAATATGAACAGGTACGGAAGAAATCAATGTTTCTTTAGACACAAAAGTTTCCACTTTACATTATGTCAATATAAGCAACTGTAACAACTGTATTAATAATATACACAAACAATAAATATGAAGTATTTCACTTACTCTTTAAATAAAACCATTTATCGATATATTTTACTTTGTTCGGTTCTTTTTATTAATTGTCTACAGATTAGATATACTGCAAATTAAGGTTAAGTTTATAAACGTCAAAATATACTACTGCATATTTACTAGCGCTGGTTCACCGTATCTTCTTCTTCCATAAGCGTCTGTGGTCAAAATATGAATTCCGCGCTCGGCGCGAAATTTAAATCGCTGTCAAAACAATATTCTTTTGACAGTTACGTAATGAAACACTTTTCGCACTAGTGTTTCTTTGCTTTCGGAAACGCACTTGGTCTGCATTCATCTACTTTCCATACGTAACCAAGGCAATTATAGTTATGTAATAACAAAGAAATCGCACAGTTGTAGGAAAAAAACCTATTACATGATATCCACAATTTTTTTCGAAACTGTCATTGAGTTGTCATTACATTCTTTTTATAATTACAGCTACGTATATAAGTAAAAAAAATGTATGAAAATAACATAAATATACAAAATGGTCACAGAATACCAAAATTATATTAATTTATATAGTTATCATGAAAAATATTCTCTATCCCAATTAAAAATGGGCCATATAGTTAAATAGGCTAAATCATTTTTTTCTCTGGTCGAAATCTGAGCAAAGTTCACAAAGCAAAAAAAAAGAAAAAAACAATGACGCCATGTGCAATAGTGACCGATGTCTGACATTAGCCTCCAATTAATAAATTATTTTAATTCAAGTGTAATACATAATAATATCTAATTCCTTATTTTGTTTTCTAAATTAACTACTATACTTCATCGTTTAACAAATTACTTAATTATGTAAAATCGGTCGCATATTTAGTGCCATCTACTCCATTCTTAATTGGAATAGAGTATAGAAATAGTATTGCAGTATCATCTGGATATGTTGCAATAGTTGTTTCATTGTAGTTTGGTATGCCTGCTGTGTATAGGAGATATAGCTTTGGTCCAAGAACACCGCTTTGAGGTACGCCAGATTTAATAGAATATACTAGAGAGTGGTTGTAATTATTTACTACTTGGTAGTTTCTGTCTATTAATAGTTAGAGAGCTAGGGTGCAAAATGATGTCTCATTTATTCCAGTGACAGGAATGGATTTTTTAATAGATTATGTCATGATAAACATGTAAACAAGAAAATTAGATTTGGGAACAGGTGGCAACTATAGATGGCGCCAATGTGAATGCGCAGATTTTAAGGGTGGTTGTTGATCCCTACACCAGTCCACTTTCAGAGCTTCTGTCATTAATGAGCAACCAGCAATAATTCCTGTCAATAATTTTTTTGTCATGTATTCGTCGTGAACAAGTAGTAATATGTCACACGACACCATAAAAATTGCTTACTTTGACCGGTTTTGTCGCGCATGCGTCATCAGCCAAAACTTCTGTCTAACATTTTTATTACTTAATTATACCAAGCTTGTAAAAAATATGTCACCAACCACCCTTAAAATCGGCGCATTCACATCGGCATATAGTGACCACCCGTTTCCAAATCTAATTTTTCTTTTTTAATGTTTATCATGACATAATCTATTAAGAAATCCATTTCTGTCACTGGAATAAATGAGACATCATTTTGCACCCTAGCTCTCTTCCTATAAGTACGATTTAATTATTAGATACTATTGGTGAGATAGTTATTGTTTTATTTTGTAAAGTAATCCTGTGCGCCAGACCTTGTCGAACGCTTGATTTATACCGAGGAAGGCGCTGAGCAGTATTTTTTTTTCATATATTTTTTCCACTTAATTGATAACACCGTGAATCTGTTCTGTGGTAGCGTTAGCGTGTTCATTTATGAAGCCGAACTGGTGTTCTAAAATTATTTCATTGTCCTCCAGTTCGTATTTTAGTCTCTTTAAGATCAGTTTTTCGAGTACTTTTGATAAACAGGGCAGCAGTGAGATTGGCCTGTATGAGCTGAATTCATTCATCTCCTTTCCTGGTTTTGCTGCTATTAGTATTATTTGTGAGAATTTTCATATTATTGGGAAATATTGTAGTCTTAGTACTGCATTAAATATTTGTGTTATATATATTATTGTTTTATGTGGTAGATTGTTTAATGTTAGTGGCGATATAAGGTCGTGGCCTGGCGTTTTCCTGTTGTTTAAGAATTTTATTTCTTCTTTAATAAAATTTTTTATTTCTTCTTTAATGATTGGCAACAGTGTCATTAAATAGTTTAGTCGTGAAAGTAAAGTACACTCAAGAATAAGCTGAAAAATCCTTGTAATATTATATTTAATTTATATTAAAGTTATACACAACAAACAGTGAAGACAAAGCTAGTGATTGTTATATATTTTACAACCAATAATCCACAGAAATGTGAGTACAGCGACCGTCTGTGTCAATCCAAATACTGAAGGCAACGTTGAAGGTCAGCCTTACTACTTAATATGTCTACACCGGTGCGTTTCTGAATCTCTACGCAGTGTTCCCAACTGTGTTAGAAATACATTTTTGCACAATGGCATCAATTGACGAAATTAGAGCTCTATTAAATACTACATTAGCACCAATAAATAAAAATATTGCACTGATGCAAAAATCAATGGAAGCGTTTAACAATTTATCAAAAGAAAATGATACGCGATACAATGTGATAGAATCGGAGCTAAAATATAAGGACAAACAAATAGAAGCGTTGGAAAGAAAGGTACGCGAAAAAAATATCTTATTTTTTGGTGTTAACGAAGAAAAAGGTGAACAACTTGAAAATAAAATTATACAAATTCTTAAAGACATATTAGGCTTAAATCATATCACAACAAATAATTTTGAAGCTATAAAAAGATTAGGGAAAGTCGCAATTAATAAAACCAGACCCATACTAATGTCCAACTCGAAGCTCTTAAAAGCCAAAAAAATTTACGTCGATGAAGATTACACCCTGAAAACTCTGCAAGAACGTAAAATATTAAAACCTTACTTGGCGGAAGCAACGAAAAAGGGCTATAAAGCTAACCTATATCAAAACTCACTCTTTATAAATGACACTGCCTATAAAGTCTCAGACTTCCAAGATGAAGATGGAGAAGACTCATACGTAGCCAATGATATCCACCAAGATGCAAACCCTAGGCCATCTAATACACTGTCATTATCTCTAAATGAGCTCGGCGACACCACACATGAAAATATAGACAGTATTGAAGTAGGAAATAATGGCCCGGCACGCTTTACCTAAGAAGCAAAATCATTTATAACCAAAACCCGTCAGGAAAACGACACGCCTAACACAAGAGACAAGAAAAAGAAAATAACAAGTCAGTTAAGAAGGGCTGGCCCTTTAGATAAGCATGTTATTCAAACCAGGGCTCGTACACAGTCAAATTCAAAAAACTCAGCAACAAAAAACTAAACACTAAAAGCTACAATAAAGTCATGTTTTGGAATATCCAAGGTTACCACAATATATTCAAACTCACTCAAACTGAACAAAATCTTTTATTACAGCACGAAATTATATGCCTCTGCGAAACTTGGCTATATCGAAACTTACAAGAAACCCCAGTATTTTTAAAGAACTACGAAAGGTTTGAACAAATAGCAGTTAAACAAGCTTCTACAGGAAGAGCTAGCGGCGGGCTCATCATTTTTTCAAAAAAAGATTTATGCAAAATCACGATAATAGAACAAGACATTCATTGGATATTTCTAAATGTTAGAGCAAAACATCGAAACATTATACTAGGAGTGATTTATTTTTCACCAACTTACGAATACTCTACCGTCTTAGATATGCTAAAAGATAATCATATCTTAAACCTTTTTCCGGATCATTCCATCATACTAGCTGGCGATTTCAACGCTAGAATAGAAACGTTAAACAAATGTGAAGATATACTTTCAAATAATTCTAACTTACACCCGATACGAAGAACCTCTGACAACACTATAAATAAAAAAGGCAAGAACTTAAATGAAAGAATGGAAGAACTTAACTTAATTGCTCTTAATGGCAGAACCATCAGTGACTCCCCAGCCAATTTCACATTTATTGGATCAAACGGAAAAAGCACAATCGATCTAATTTGGGTAGATATAGCCAGTACAAATTATTTTAGATCTTCAAATAGAAGAAATTACAATATCCGACCACATGATATGCTCTTTAAAATCCGTAACGTCATGCAAACTCACAAAATATACATAAACAACGACACTCAAAAATTAACGAGGATAAAATGGGATGCAACGAATGCTATTAAATTTGTAACCGAACTTGACAACATACTCACTGAAAATCAAACTGAAGACAAATACGATTATTTTTTCAAGGGTAATACATAAAACGTCGAAGAATACAGGGCTAGTAAATGAAACCAAAGTGTCTAACGATAACCCTTTAAACAAAACATTATGGTATGACAAAACTTGCGCAAAACTAAAAAGAGACGCCAGAAAATACCTAAGGCGCTGCAAAACATCCAACTTTACAGAGGAAAATACAAATCTCTTTCTGCAAGCGAAGAAAGCTTACACAGATTATATCTCAAAGCAAAAGAAAGAGTTTAAACAAAACTTAAAGCAGGAACTAGAAGCAGCGAACAACCAGGAATAATTTTGGAAAACAATAAAATTCTTAAACCATCCATCATTTCACAAGAATCCAATAGACATACATAGTTGGTCAAAGTACTACAGGGAGTGGTTCGGCACAAAAATTGTAGATAATCATAACTTCTTAGATGTTCGGTATCCTTACTTGGATTCCCAAATTACCATTCAAGAAATAAATTTTGCTCTTGGCCAACTCAAATCACACAAAAGTCCGGGGACGGACGGAATTATTAACGAGCAACTAAAAAAATTACCGGCCAAGTGGAAATTGTATGTTCTCGAGTTATTAAACGAATTTCTAACAAAAGAAGATATACCCAAAAAGCTGAAAGACATAAAATTAATACTATTACACAAAAAAGGTGACCGCAGCGACATGGATAATTATAGGGGCATCGCATTGATAAATACAATCACAAAACTCTTTACATCTATTATAAATAATCGAATTCAAACCTGGACAGAAAGTCACAACATTTTACCTGAAGCGCAATCCGGCTTCAGGAAGAAAAGATCTTGCATAGACAATTTATTTGTACTCAACACCTTAATCCAAACATCATTCTCAAGCACACAGAAAGGCATCTATGCTATATTTATAGATTTCCGCAAAGCCTTCGACTTAGTTCCACATTACCTTCTATGGAATAAGATTTTTGACACGGGGCTAAGCGGAAAATGCGTGAGACTAATGAGAAATATCTACAATGAAGCCACACTCCAATCTAACAGATAAAATCCAGGTAAATAAAGGCGTATTACAGGGCGAATGTACAAGTCCTATTCTCTTTGCTTTATACATTCATGATTTAGAAACAAATTTAAGGAACAAGGGGCTAGAGGGATTCTTCATTACACAGCAAACAGATATTTTGTCGCTTCAATACGCAGACGATATCGTAATTTTTGCAAATAGCCCTATTTATGTACATCGGAAACTCTCTGCACTTACCGACTATTGCAATCAATTACAACTGGAAGTGAATGACAATAAAACAAAAATTGTACATTTTCATAGAGGAAGACCACCAAAAAGAAAATGTACCTTCACCTGCCAAGGTAAAAAAATAAAATTTGCCAGCAACTACACTTATTTAGGCGTCGATTTTCAAACATCAGGTTCTTTTAAAAACAACTCGCAAGCTAATATCTCAAAGGCAAACAAGATCTCAGCTACAATTAAACAGACATTGAGTAAAGCGAAAATAAATTCTTGGGGAACAGCTATGAAACTTTATTCATCAACATTAATTCCAGTTCTTACTTATGGTGCGGAAGTCTGGGGTCCAACTCAGCATCAAACTATTGAAAAAGGCCAACAACAATTTATCAAACATTTATATGCATGGCAACGAACTACACCTGGCTATATCATCAGACGGGAAACAGGGCTAGCAAAAATGGAACTGTTGATATTTAATAAAATACTAGTCTGGTAGCGCAAGATAATGTTAATGCCCAATAACAGATATGTTAAAATCTGCTACGACAAACTACTCAAAATAAGTCATGACAACAAAAACTCATATACAACTTTTAATAACCATAACTGGGCAAAGCAACTGGAATTAATGTTAACAAAAGCAAATTACCAACTGATTTGGGAAGAGCAGAATTTCCTTCTATGGAAAAAAGAAATTAATAATATATTAATATCGTACAACGAAACACTATATAATGAAGATACAGAAAAAATTATAAAATCCTCTTACAACCTTCCTACAAAAACTATAATATTACCTTAAATTACTTCACCTACAATGTCCCATACAAAATCCTGCAAATTACAAGCCTCCTACGAACTGCAAACACTAAAGCTCTCAACATATATCAGGATGGTATTGGTCACAAATTTAATCAAGATGAATTATGCTCTATCTGCAACAGACACGAACCAAATAACCTACTTCATTTCCTCTTTTATTGTCCCATCTTTTCCCCCTATAGAACAACATTTCTCGCAAAATATAGCTTAACTACACCTCTAGAAGTGGACAACAGAACGCTCCTGGCAGAACCAACGAAGCCCATGATGCTTGATGTGTACAGATACATTACAAAATAAATAAATAGTAAATTATATATTATATTATATTACGTCATATTTACTGTCAAATAATTTATATTATATTATATTTTAATCATTTTTACATGCACTTTGTAAGCCGTTGATAAGTACTGCCAATCTTTTGTATAAGAAATGTATCATTTTTTCTTAAGCAAAATAAATCAAATCTATCTATCTATCTATTTCTTCTTTAATTTCTTTTATTTTGAGTTTTTTAATTGGTAGTGTTAGTTGTAGTGGTACTTTTAGGTAAGATGCTGTATTATTTTCTTTTTCATCAGTGATTTGCGATGGGTTTGGTTGGAATATGCTTAAGAGTTGTTTTGGCTTTCTCTTTATCTGATCTAGCCCAGATATTATTGGGTTTTCGGATAGGAACACAGAATTTGAATTGTACAAAATACACTATCAGCATAATAATTAGTCATGCTGATAACCAACTGGTGTCAGAATATAGAACTTATTTATTACATTGTTTACGATTTCCAGTTATTTCTTGTTTTACTTTATTTATTTATTAATCTGCACAACAGGAACTTAACCCCAAGTATAGTACAGAGGGTGTAATTAAATGCAATTTTTCTTGTATCCTACCTGAAATATGTAGCCCATCTTTTTTGACATGATATGTTAGCAGAGTCACCTACCTTAATTATATAAATATACGTATAAATATCAAAACTCGAATGATGTTAACGAACTATTTTGGGTGCAATGATAGCTTTGTTACTGGAAAAACAATTGAAGTGTTCAATACAACAACCGTCCACGTGCAAAAACGTGGTTTCGAGATAAGAAAAACATTTAAAAAAATTATTGAAATGAAAATTACTAAATATTTCATTGAAAAGGATTAGTAGTATCAAAACTGAACTTTTCACAGTAAATTAAATTTTTTAACATATTAAGGTAATTACGTATTAATTTATGATTAATTAAACATATTTTCAACTCAAAATCGTCAAAATGTTACTTAGTGTGTTATTGCAATGAGCCTTTCAATTTATTAAACGTAAAAAATAAAAGTTAATGTAAGGAGGCAAGGTTGACTAAAGTCTAATATTTTTATAAATAAAACAAGAGTTAGACACGGAAAATGTTTGACACCTTAATATTGAAGTGTACTTAAGTAACAATAGGGTTTACTGCTGTAATAGAAAAAATGCACTTTTTCTTGTATTCTCTTCGATATTGAAAAGTCAGGCATAAGTCAGTTACAGATTTACATTTGAGTGATAAAATAATAATAATAATTTAAAAAAATAACAAGAACGGTGAACAAAAGAACACTCACATATATTTTTCTCCAGCCGCCACTGTGTTGAAGAAAATAAACCGATAGTGTGTTGGGTAATAATTCAAATATAAATGTATGAAAAATCATCTTGCTGCCGCTAATTTAAAACTCAATGGTGCTTTTTATGATTAAATAAAGGGTAAAGTTGGATTTATAGTTTACATACATAGTATAACATAACGAAAATATAAATTTGCATAAATTCATATACCACTTTATAGTTCATTTAAATAGCATAACATAAGAAATAACCAAATTTCATTTCTTATGCTATGCTATGTTTTTTCGGGAATACTCTGTCATTATCTGAATCTCTCTGACAATTGTTTGTTTATATAAGTCAAAAATTTAAACAATTTTAGTTTATTGTTCGAGGATTACTCTTTTGTTTACTTAGTTTCTTCATTTCTTTTAACAGCATTCTACCACTGAACCACGATGCTTCATGGAGAGATTCGATACCTTTCTTTTTGCATAATTTTGTGATATCATTTTCCATAACATCGCCATCATCCATTTTCGAGCACGATCAAAATTATAACTGTCACAATTTTACCGAATGTGGCAATAATCTAACACTATAAATATAGTTGGGAATAATATTTATTAAAAAAAACAACAAAATTTGTATTATGATAGGTGATTACAAGCGAATGAAACGTAGCGGCGATATTTATACTTAATTTAAATAACCGTACTTACATAAAATGCAGCCCAAAATATACTGAGGGAATTTTACTGGATACTTGATAGAATATTGTTAAAATGTCTCTTAATTCGCCTTACATAGTCGATCATTTGCAGAATTTTGTTGTTCTATGCGTCCCTCGACGAGTTATCATACAGCAGAGTTCTTCTGTGACTATTAAGTGTCGATTTACTAAAGTTGTAATTCACGTTCTCAATCCTATTTTTGTAGATACATATTCCAGTCAACTCAGAATTCCCAATGTCCAGAGTTCTTACATTAAAGATGCTGATCCTAATCACCGATTCCTGATACTCGCTATGCAACTTAACACGTTGTCCTGATCCCACTTCTGAATTACGAGGGTCGTTCAATAAGTCCTTAGAAAATCCAAGAGATGGTGCTCTTAGTATCTAAAATGAATTTTTTCCAGTAAGCAGCACTCCTAACTAGTCAACTGTTAGAGTTTTAGCTTTAGCCGTCACGTAGTTTCATTGTTATTGTCAATTGTAGTAAAAAACTTTTGATGAGTTTCGAGCGGTGATTAAACATTTGTATTTAAAAGGCTTAACGCCGAAAGAAATTAAAGCTGAGTTGGATGAAGTTCATGGCACATCTGCTCCTGTGTTTGCAACTGTTTACAATTGGGTGAATAAGTTTAAACGTGGCCGTACATCCACAAAAGATGAACATCGTTCCGGACGCCCTGTAGAAGTGTCTACCCCCGAAATGATTGACCAAATCCACTATATGGTTTTAAGTGACCGACGAATCAAAGTGCGCGAAATAGTTGAGGCTACAGGCATATCACAAGGCACAGTCGCTTTAATTTTGCACGAAAAATTAGGTGTGAAAAAAATCTCGGCAAGATGGGTGCCGCGTTTGCTCACAGTGGAGAATAAACGCAATCGTGTGGTGGACTCTGAGGCTGTTTTGGCGCTTTTCCGTCGTAATCCTGAAGATTTTCTGCGTCGATACATAACTGTGGATGAGACTTGGATACATTACTACACTCCAGAGACAAAAGAACAGTCAAAACAGTGGATTTTTGAAGGCGAACGAGCTCCGAAGAAGGCGAAGACGGCGAAATCGGCTGGCAAGGTTATGGCAACGGTCTTTTGGGATGCACGCGAAATCATCTTCATCGACTATTTGGAAAAGGGAAAAACGATAACAGGAGCGTATTATGCGTCGTTATTGGACCGGCTGAGCGAAGAAATAAAAGAAAAACGTCTTCATTTGAAACGCAAAAAGGACCTTTTTCATCAAGACAATGCACGTGTGCACACCTGCGCAGTTGCGATGGCCAAAATTATATATATATATATAGTCGGTTTCTCTTCTACCCTATGGGTGTTGAGAAGTTTTTATCGTTTATCCTTCAACAAATCTTTTCCATTTCTTCTTATCTTTTGAAAGTTCAGACGCTTGTCTGCTTGTTGTATTTCT
This sequence comes from Pterostichus madidus, assembly GCA_911728475.2. Lineage (NCBI taxonomy): Eukaryota > Metazoa > Arthropoda > Insecta > Coleoptera > Carabidae > Pterostichus > Pterostichus madidus. Next base: position 11,790,291 of record OU452318.1, read on the forward strand.
CTTTCCTAATATTTCATTTACGGTGTCATCCCATGTTTTACGAGGTCTTCCTCTGCTCCGTTTTCCTGACGTACGCGCCTTCCATATTTTTTTTACTAGTCGTTTTTCCGGTAATCTGTTCAAATGCCCAAGCCATGATAGTTGTTTCTCCTCAACCATTTGCTTAACTGATTTGATTCCAACTACCTTCCTTATATCTTCATTTCTTAGTTTATCCAATCTTGTTACTCCAATGACTCTTCTTAAGCATTTCATTTCGATGGCTTGTATCTTACTAATTTGTCTTTGGTTTAATACCCATGATTCGCTGCCATACAGCAATATTGGAAGTATTATTGTTTTATAGGTTGTCATTTTTGTTGTGACAGAAATATTTTTATGGTTAAATATTGCATTTCTCAGTAGGTGGTAAGTTCTACTAGTAGACAATATTCTAGCATTAATTTCTTCTTCGATACTTCCCCCCGCGCCTATAATACTCCCGAGATATTTAAATGATTCTACCTGTTGTATTTTCGTGTTGTTGATTCTTATGTTGATGTTTTTACGTTCCTTCGATATGAGCATTACTTTTGTTTTGTCTAAGTTAATATTCATGTTTGCCTTTTTCAATTCTTTATTCCAAATATTAATATTTTCCTGTAGCTTTTCTGTAGTATCACTGAGTAGTGCCATATCGTCTGCAAATAGTAATTCGGAAATATTAATTCTTCCTAGATTTAGATTTCCAATTGTTGTCTTTTTAGCTTTTTTATTAACTTCACTTACTATTTCATCTATGTAAATTGTAAATAAAAGGGGGCTTAGATTTCCACCTTGTTTTAAGCCCTTTGTTGTCGTAAATTCCTCTGATATGCAATTTCCAGTTCTTACGTAGTTTTTACTATTCCTATATATGTTTTGTATTGCTCGTAGTAATTTATTTCCTATTGCTCTATTTTTTAGAACATTCCATAATTTTTCTCTATTAACTTTATCGAATACCTTTTCTATGTCGATAAAACAAATACTTATGTCTTTATTGAATTCGAGTGTTTTTTCAATAATTTTTCGCAAGCTAAAGATATGATCTTGTGCAGAGTATCCTTGTCTGAATCCACTCTGTGTCTCCTCTAATTTGTTTCCTATTATTGTTCGCAATTTATTTTCTATAATCGCTTCATATAATTTTCCTACCACACAAAGAAGTGAAATCCCTCTATAATTACTACAAATTCGATTGTCGCCTTTTTTGTATATTGGCATAATGATAGTTTTTTCCCAATCCTTTGGCATGTTTTCATCGTTCCATACTTTATTAAATAACACGAGTAGTAGTTCTTCTCCAGCGCTCCCTATATATTTTATTTGTTCTGGTTTGATGTCATCGAAACCTGCCGCTTTACCTATTTTTATTTTCTTTATGGCTTCTTGAATTTCTTCGAGTACCAGGTCACCTTCTCCTTTTTGTTCGATATCTGTAGTTATAAGATTTTGTATTTCTGGTTCATGTTGTTTAACTTCTAACAAGTTTTCAAAGTACTCCTTCCACCTTTTCATTACATTCCTTTCACTTTGTAATATTTTACCGTCTTTATCCAATATTTGTTTTAGAGGTGGTTCTTTTTCTTTTCTTATGGTTTTTGTTATTTTGTAAAATAGTTTCTTGTTCTCTTTGTAGTTTGTTTCAATTTTCCTTCCAAATTCCTCCCATTCTTCCGTTTTCTTTGCCTGGATTAGTTCTTTAACTCTCTTTCTTTGTTTTTTATAGCTTTCATATTTTTCGTGATTTTTACAATTTAAATAGTCTTTCCATTTTTCTTTTTTCTTCTTTATTTCTTGTTTTACCTCATCGTTCCACCAACGGGTTCTTTTCCTTCCTTTGGCCTGCTTGATTATGCCGCAAGTTTCTACAGTTGCTTGTTGTATTACATTTTTTATTGTATTCCATAATAATTCTGTGTCGAGGTTGGTGTAATTTCCAAGGCTTAGTATTTTGTTATCTACTATATGTTGGTATTTTTCTCTTATTTTTTTCTTCCTTTAATTTGTATACTTTTAAGGTTTCTTTTCCTTTTCTTTCATTCTGTTGAATTCTGTGCTCTAGTTTATTTGATATCTTTATTTTACTTTCTAGCAGGAAGTGGTCACTTCCTATGTCTGGTTCTCTTATAACTCGTATATCTTTAATCTTACGCCTATTATTCTTTTTAGTTATTATGTAATCGATTATCGATCTTTCGTTCCTGCTGAGTACTTCCCTTGTATACTTATGTATGTCTTTATGTGCATAGAAGGTATTTGCTATTTGTAGATCATTAATAATACAGAAATCGATCAGTCTCTTGCCGTTATTATTTCTTGTATGCTCTCCGAATTTACCAATTACTTCTTCAATTCCGATATTATTGTTTCCCACACGTGCGTTGAGATCACCTATAATATAAATTGGATCTTTTATCTCTTCAAATACGTTTTGAAGTTCTTCCCAGTATGTGTTTTTATCGTCGGCGTTTGCGTCTTCATTAGGTGAATAAGTTACCAATATATTTGTATTAATTTTATCTAATTCTATAGTTACCAGTAATAACCGCTCAGAGTAACACTTCCATTGTATAATTTTGTTTTCTAGCTCCTTGGATATTAGACATCCCACTCCTTCTCTTGCATTCTCGTTTGCAGGTACTCCGCTGTATATCAGAATATATCCATGTAATGCTACTATGCCTTTGCCTTTCTTCTTTGTTTCTGTGATTCCTAGTATACTTATTTTTGTTTTTCTCAGTTCTTCTATAAGTTCTGTTTCCTTTCCTTTAATACCTCTTACATTCCAAGTTCCAATTTTTATTATTTCATGTTTATGTCGAATAGTTCTGCTATTTTCCATTTCCATTGCCATAGTCGTCCTATGTATACTTCGCTGCTTGTTCTTAGTTAGTTTTTTGGAAGCTCCGCATCTTTGTTATTTCTCTTCGGTTCAATTTCTGATAGTCGGCTCTCTTGATTATTCCAGCTTAAGGTTTTACCATTAATAATAATTTTCTGATGCCCAATTTTCACTGAATTGCCTTTTTGCTTCTCTTCTTGAGCTGTTTGTCTTATAACTGCTTGTATCTTCCTTTCATCTTTTGACAAATCGTTTTCTATGAAAATTTGTCTGTTTCCTATTTTACTTTTGTTCCTCATGATTTCGACTTTCTCTTCCCTGTTGTTTAATTGTGCCTTTATCAACACTCGATTGCTTTTGGTAGGTATTTTACTGACTTTAATTATCTCTGGTTCCATAGACATTTCATGTTTAAGTAATTCTTTTACTTTGTTTTTTACATTATTTTCGTTTTTTTATTATATTATTTTTCCTTTCCATTTTATTTTTATGTTCTATCTCCTGTTCCAGTTTCTCTAATCTTTGATATATTTGTTTCTTTTCTTGCTCCCATTTTCTTTCTCTTTCTGTTATATTAGCTTGGAGTTTCGTAATTAGTTCGCTGTTCTTATCTATGTAACCTTTGAGTTCCTCTTTGATGTCTTCCTTGTTGGTTTTCATCTCATTTTTAAGGTCGATTGTCATTTTATCTAGCATTTGTTTTATTTCTTCTATTTTAATTTCTGGATTATTCTCCTCGGTTCGATTTTTATCCTTTGGCGGTGTGCGATTTATTAATTTACTTCTTTTAAAAATGTCTTCTGTTTCTATCTTTTCCCTTTTACGTTTCGAGTCTGAATAGCTCCTTTCTCTGAAGTTTTCACTCATCTGCATTGGCCGCTAAGTCGCTATGTTATTCGCCCTTCACACTGTGCTGCTCCGTGTGATACGCCACTGGTTGACCCCTTGGTACATACACTACGATGTTTCGTGCTGCACGCCACTGGTAGTTTCCTCTCACTCTCTCAGCCCGTGTCTATTTTTCGTGCGCACGCGCACAGCAGTCTCTACTCCGACAGCTGAGCTCTCTGCTAAGTCGCAATTGACAGCTATGACCTGGACTTGTCTTCAAAGTTTTGAATGTTTGTATTACCTATGTTTTGGTTTGCACGTAATATTCTATAACACCATATACTAACTGCACTTTTATTTACTGTTTTAGCACTATGAGATACACAACCGCACAATAATTCCCTACTTTTGGGCTTGACTATTGGTGCTGCAAAATTTGACCTCTGTTCGCTTCAACGTAAACAAACGTGCGATGGCCAAAATTACGGAATTAAAGTTCCAATTATTGCAACATCCACCGTATTCACCAGATTTGGCCCCCAGTGCCTTTTTCTTATTTCCAAACTTAAAGAAATGGCTTGGCGGACGAAGGTTTACGACCAATGAAGAGGTCATCGCCCAAACGGAGGCATATTTTGCGGAGCATCCGAAATCCTACTTTTTGGACGGCTTAAAAAATTTGGGAAAACGATTAGAGAAGTGTATAGAGCTAAAAGGAGATTATGTAGAAAAAAAATTAAAATCTTCCCAAAAAAAGTGTTTTTTCTACTTTTTTCTAAGGACTTATTGAACGACCCTCGTATTATGATAGGTGATTACAAGCGAATGAAACGTAGCGGCGATATTTATACTTAATTTAAATAACCGTACTTACATAAAATGCAGCCCAAAATATACTGAGAGAATACCTGTCCTAAGAAAGCCCTAAGATATCTATTCACGGTTTAGCATCTGGAAAGAATATACTAAATAAGCATTAAAGCTCAGTGAGAACACACTTCCAATCATTCACATCAAGTACTCCACAGATCAAATACTCCAGGTCATATAACATTCACATACTTGGCCAAGTCACACAACATTCGCTAACTTTTTGTATCTCGTTGGTAACCGGGTTAGGGTTACTACAGCTCACAAGGCTGCTCGCTGTACGGCGGCGGCCTAAATAGGGTTCCGTTACAGCCCAAGCTGCTTGCTGCACGTTGGCGGCCAGTCACGGTTCCGCTACAGCACAAAACTGCTCGTTGACGTTGGGAGCCAACCACGGATCTCCATATGACCACACTCGGCCACAGCCGTAACATGCGCTCACACTTGCGCTAACTCAACAATACCATCAACCAACTAAACTCACATATGCAAGGAGGACTCATCTCTAAACCTGTCCTGAATATCCTCGAAACTCTATCAGGCACTTAACACAATATCTAACCATCTCAATACTACTTTACTTGTCAAACGATGAAATGTAACTAACGTAAGCCATCCGACGATTCGGTTAATAAATATTCAATCAAACATTACATAATTACCTAGTTGCGTTAATAAAAGAAGATGATATAAGCAAAGACGAGCTAACTAATAAAATTAATGAGATGAAATAAATATGACTGTGACATTTGAAACTTAAAACCTTAAAAATCTCATAAGTTATGTTATGCTATGTAAACTATAAATCCTGTTTAATATAGCTTTTATTGGAAAAAACCTCTGGTATACAGCAAAAAGCAAAAATAGTAAACAAATATTTTATTTATTTATTTATTTATTCACACATTTAAGGTACAGAAAACAGTCACAAATGACGTGGTAACCTATACCGGGATATAAATATTTATAATATTAATGGAAAAAAGCTGCATTAAGTACAAAAACAAAAAATATATAAAACAACATAAGTTAAAGTTAACTAAATATCAACATTTTGTTATTGTATTTTCGATCGTAGTGAAAATTTCAAAGAATCGATAAAACGAATGTTTATGATACTATCTGAATTGACTTAAAAGAGAAAAGGAAGGTAGGTCGAGGTTTTTGGCTCAAAATATGTTGAATATTACAAATAAAAAATAAAAACAGTAATTCAAAACATTTATATTTAGTTTTATTTAGATTTTGACGGTTACTGTTATAAATACGAATCATGTTATATTAAAACACGTTGTTGTAACCAATCTTTTGTTGCATGAACACATTGTTGTAATCAAACAAATCGACGATCCTTCCATTCTTGCTCTAGGTCTTGTAATATTGTGATTATGACAATATTTTATATTACCTTTTTGATATTTTTATTGCTATTTCAGAGCCAAAGAGTCCTTTTCCCTTTTGATTCATTTCTGATAGTAACTTAAACATTCGTTTTGTCGATTCTTTCTAATTTCCACTAGAATCGAAAACACAACAATAATTATAAATGAAAAAAAATAAATATTACAGTAAAATATTAAAAATTTTATCGAAATTAGTTGATTTGGAAAATGTTAACCTAAAATGAACTGTTCAAACTTCAATAAAAGTAACACTATTGTATATTATAGTAATTACATGGCTTTACACTATGAAGTAAAGATATAAAATTGTTTTCAAACATTTATTTTCTATCTATTAAATATATAAACACTTTAAAATTGTAAATGTATGCACTCGCGACACAATCTTCAAATTACGTTTCACTTGATAAAATAAATCACACACTTTGTCACGCATAAAATGATGCACAAAATAGAAACTTGTCACTTTTGGAATTATATGCACATATGCTTGTTAAAAATATATTCTATCTATACAGTCTAAATCGTACATTTAATACTGATGTGAGAGTCACTCGTTTGACAGTTACGGACCACATCTAAAACCGTGACGTCTCACGCCCGTGGTCTATTACCGACCGTGAAATATCAGCTGTCACTGTCATACATTTTCATTGATCTAAATTTCTCAAAAATGGACAAAGAAGTAATAGGATGCGGGCACCCACGTGATAATAAACAGCTGTTTCGGGAAAATTCACTGCGCCACCTACAAAATGAACTATTTTTTGGGACGAGATTTGAAAAGAACCAATAGGATGCAGGCACTCACGTGACAGCTGTCACAGTGTCACGTGAGTGCTCGCATCCTATTGGTTCTTTTCAAATCTCGTCCCAAAAAATAGTTCATTTTGTAGGTGGCGCAGTGAATTTTCCCGAAACAGCTGTTAATTATCACGTGGGTGCCCGCATCCTATACAATTTTTAGAGGCCAATAAAATTCTGTATGACAAAGTCATCAAAAGATTTTATTTTTTTTTAAGAAAAAACGGCAATTTTATAAAGAATTAGCAAATCTGAAAACAAACGGCAAGTGTTTGAGGTTATGTTATTATATTAATAAATTTTGGTTTGTATTTATTTTTTAGCTAAATACGTTCAACGTCGTTGGAAAATTATAAGAAAAAGGAAACAATTTACTACATACCTCTGATTGACTAACAGTATTAGGTTCCGCTTCTCAATATAAATCGGTAATTTGCTTGCGTTAATTTTTACTTTGCTTTATTTTACTTTATCTCTTACTTTACTTCATTATAAATTCAGCTTAACGGCAATTCAAATTACCGAGCCTAAAGATTAAAATCTTGTTAGGTTGCGTTAACAAAAATCGTCATATTTTTCAAACTCTATATTCTAGAAAGATGACATATTTTACTTTTTACTATGAAATTAGATTGACACGCAGCGATATTGATGGAAGAACGATTCAGCACTGAAGTATTTGACAGTGTCAAACCGAGACGCGAAGACCTCTTGCACAACAATACTCCAGCAATCGCCTTAATGCATTCGACCATCCACCTCTACTTAATACCCAATATTTCCCTTCTAACAAATAATATCCCACATCTGCTTCCGCCTTAACACGCTGTTTGGTGGTTTTTCCAGTTCCCGGTCTCGCCACAGCCACGGCGTCACGATGGCGCTGCGCTCAATCAGTATTCAGGATCGGTCGGCGAGTGAGGGATGCAATCTAATAAAGCGCACGCATACATGCGTATACCCGATCGCTTCTATTACCTACATTGAAATGGATGTATTTGTGTGTGTTGTGTTAGTGGGCTTTGGTCGCATGGGCGTCGTTTATTCTTCCCCGGGATGTTTTTGTTGTTTGGATTGGGAGTTTGATGTATGATTAGGTATGAGTGTGAGTTGAGGAAGGTTTTGACCGCTGAGGAATATTAAACAGATTGATATTTTGAAAGGGAAACGTTAGACTGATATAGAATAATATAGGTTTACTTTACGTGAATTAATATTGTTTTTCGCACCTCCGTCCGAGGTTGACAGTTTTAGATAACTATGTGTTTACCGAATGATGTTCGGAAACTATTTTTACCAAACGTCGTTCGGAAAGTATGAGTGAAAACTAAGAATTTTGTCAAGTTCATGCGTTGAGTGTTAGGCTGTTAGAGAGATTTTTAGCAAGTTTAAATCAATAATTTCATTCATCAGCGCGAAAAATATTGTGTATCACGCTTCTAGAAACTGTTTTGCGAGTACTCGCAATGATGAGTTAAACAATTGACATCAAGTCGGGGAGAGATGGAAGGGAACCAAAAGAAAGAGACATCTTTTACAACTGAGAGAGTTAGTTGATAGACCGCGACTAACCAGAGCATACTTTTAACATACGATGCAGATTAAGGTAGTTCTAGTGTGACGGTGGCGCCATCGGTCGTCGAGTGGCGAAACTGACGCTCGGGAAAAGAAAAATACAAAGTAAAATAAACGTTTTATATCTATTTTGATTTGAATATCATGAATTGTTAATAGATTGTTGGTCTAGTGAATTTTCAAATACCGTACCACCGTGTGATGTTGCCGTTATAAATTGGGATTCTTAATTTTTCGTTAAAAAGAAGGCTTTGCATGACTATACATATATCCATTACTAAACGATAAAAAACTTTCTACTTCTGATACAATATACATGGATATCATACTAGTTTTTAAAATGAAACTGCAAATTTTTAGAGGTACACAAACCAAAAATGTTCGATTCTGAAAGACGATCGCCATAAGCCCCGTGTATAAGAACTCAACTTTACAAGCGAATATATTTGTTCACAGACGGTGAATGTGTTTCATATTTTAACAGGATGCGTATGACTATCCCATGTTTACATACGCCGAGTTTCATTCAGATCTGTAAAAATTTTGTTCACGCTAGAATTACCTTAAATGGCATGTTAAAAATATGCTCCAATTGATCATGATCTGTCAACTAGCTCTATCACTAATACGATATATCTCTTTCTGCTTTGTTCCCTTCCACATCTGCTAGGCGTGACGTAAGAATTTTAAATGTATAACTCGTCATTTGCAAGCCTCGCCTTCGGCTAGACCTGTCAAAATATGCTTGCACTCGCGAAAGTACAGTTTCCAGTTTAGTGATACAAATAACTTTTCTAAACCTGTTCCTGTTTCCATTAGTAAAGGCAAAATTTTAACGAATTTTCGATAAGCCACGCAGAGGCGAGGGAACGAACGTACGGGTACTAGAATTGCTTCCTCTAATGAGTGTTTTGTACTATTTTCTCTGAGTCGACCGCCCTTTACATAATTTCTTTATAAAAATAGTTCACATTTTCCATCAAGATAAATTTTTGGTAGAATAGTTAAGTTGGTGACAGTGATTTGAGATTAATTTTGTCCGTTACCTAGAAATTGTGTTTTTTTTATTTTGGCCGTTGCCTAACTATTTTGCGAATTTAATGTAAATATATTATCAATTATAACAATATGTCACCAAAAATTGCTTTAGGTTTGCATCCATCTATTTCGAAAAAATTGATTTTAAATGTTAATCATATATATATATATATATATATATATATATATATATATATATATATATATATATATATATATATATTAAGTAATGTTGGCATAATTGCAATTAACTAATAAAACTCATATGTGGTATATAAGTTCATTTACGAGGCGATCCGATAAGTACTTAGCCTCATCGCCAGATAGCACCACTATCGCAAGAGCAATTTTGCATCGATTAGAACATTCTCGTAGACAGCTACGGTTAAATTTTCAGCCGAATCGGACGCGTATTTTTGTTTTGACCGCGTGTGGAAGCGAGCGTGTCCGCAGATTTGAGCAAAATGGAAAAAGAACAATATGGGTCGGTGATTCGATTCTTGTTTTTGGAAGGAAAATCGCGCAGCGAAATCAAAGAACGCTTGGATGCTGTGTACGGGGACTCTTCTCCTTCGATGGCGACCGTCAAAAATTGGTTTAACGAGTTTCAACGTGGTCGCACGTCGGTTTTTGCTGAGCCACGCCCAGGTGTCCCGAAAACGACTACCACGGAGGATAAGGTAACAAAAATCCACGATCTCGTATTGGCAGACCGCCGATTGAAGGTGCGCGAGATAGCTGAAATAGTAGGCATCTCAAAAGACCGCGTGGGTCATATCCTGCATGAATTATTGGGCATGAGAAAACTGTCGGCGCGATGGGTGCCGCGTTTGCTCACTCCGGACAACAAGCGCATCCTTGAGGTGACTTCAGAGCAGAGTTTGACGATGTTTAGGCGCAACCCGAAGGAGTTTCTGCGTCGTTTCGTGACCGTCGACGAAACATGGGTACACTGGTACACACCAGAGACCAAGGAACAGTCGAAACAGTGGACTTCACCCGGCAAACGTGCTCCAAAGCAGGCGAAGACTGTCCTATCGGCCGGAAAGGTGATGGCCACCGTTTTCTGGGATTTAAAAGGTGTGATCTACATCGACTACCTGGAGAAGGGCAAAACAATCATAGGGCTCAACAATCATAGGGCTCTACTATGCCGAATTATTGGGCCGATTCGACGCCGAATTGCATAAAAAACGGCCTATTTGGCGAAGAAAAGAGTGCTCTTTCACCTCCGCCGTCGCCACGGCCAAATTGATAGAATTAGGCTACGAACTGCTGCCCCATCCACCGTATTCTCTGGATTTGGCCCCGTGCGACTTTTTTTGTTTCCAAATTTGAGAAAGTCTCTCGCCGGGCAGAAATTTGAGTCGAATGAGTCAGTTATCGCCGCCACGGAGGCCTACTTTGCAGACCTCCAGAAAACGTATTTTTCAGACGGGTTAAAAAAGTTGGAGCATCGCTGGATCAAGTGTATCGAATTCAAAGGAAATTATGTTGAAAAATATATCGCCATTTTTTCAAAATTTTTGTTATTCTTTTGCAGGCTAAGTACTTATCGGACCACCCTCGTATGTCTTCCTAATTCATAATTGTTTATTTATACAATGGATACAAGATGCATTATTTAGTTCATAATGTCCTAGGACATTATATGATTTTAGTAGGCCCTAGGGCATTAAAAGTAATATTACACCCTACATTCGTACAACCCGGAACAATCTGGCTGGGTAGAGAAAGAGATAAAATATTAGTAAAACGTATCGCCCGTTCTCCACGTACATTGTGAATTTGTGCACTTGTTTTGGGTTTAACAAGGATAGCTGCGTTGTTTTGATTATTGTAAGATTTGTAAACGAATTGTGTGTTATTTATCGCTCAGAATCTTTACAAAATATAAATATATCGCCATTTATTCAACATATAAATAATAAATTTAATATTGGGAATTCCAGATACAACAGCTTCTGACGTGAGATCATTAAATTAAAAATTATGCTCATAATACAACGATTCAAGAAAGGTTAAGTAGTTTATCGTTAGTTATTGTTGAAAAAGAATGATTAAATTGTAGAAGTATGTATTTGGTTCACAAACAAATAAAAAAAAAATTGTAAAAAATATATTATATCTCTTCTAACACCTAAAAAAAATTCACACCCGACTCTAAAACTCCCCGCACGCCACTGATCTTCACAGTACCCTAGATACATAAATAACTATTATTATTAAAAAACTAGTTATTACCCGCGACTTCATTCGCAAGGTCTACATTTTAATGCGAGTACCCGGCATGCGTTGCATTGCAACTCAAAGAAAGTGTTTGTGTACAGCTGTCCATGTGAGAAGCATGGATGTTCCAAATTCAATCCACACACTTGTAGAGATTGTCCCTGTGCTTTTTTGATGGTCCTTGCCAATGCGAGTCGTACCGGAAACTGCAAACGTCTGAATTCGAATGGCATAGGACTGAAGCTTTATTATACCTATATGTTAAGATTGGTTCTCGTTTGTACCTATACCAAATTTGAATCGAATCAGTGCTGTACTTTTCAGGATAGCTAGCGGCTATTTTGTTTCAAGACGGTGGAATGAAGCTTTGTTATACTTATATGTTAAGATTGGTTACCGTCTATGCCTATACCAAATTTGAATCGAATCAGTGTAGTACTTTAAAAGATAGCTAGCGGCCATTTTGTTTCAAGATGGCGGACTGAAGCTTTATTATACCTATATGTTAATATTGGCTCCCGTCTATGCTTATACCAAATTTGAATCGAATCAGTGCAGTACTTTTCAAGATAGCTAGCGGCCATTTTGTTTCAAGATGGCGGATTGGACTTGTGCTAAGTCAGAAACCTTCGCGGGCGTGCGCACAACAACTTAGCAAAGTTTCATCGCAATCGGATGAATGATATAGGAACGCATAAGGGACAAACAAACAAACAAACATTAATTTATATCAAGAGACACGGTAGTGTCTCTGGCCAAGTACAAACGACAGTGGCCAGACACTACAGTCTCTCTTATCCCGAGTGAACAAATGCTCATTTTCGCACTAAAAATGATGCCCAAGCGGGTAAAAAAATATATGTTTTGACTTAACCACCGTGTAGCCCGCACAAAACTGAGTAGGAACAAAGAAGTTTCATGCAATTTCGTCCATCCGTTCCAAAGATATGGATGTTTGAAAAGTGATGTTTTTCAAATTGGGCAAACGTCGTCTTCTTGTTCAGCGTCCGCGTGTGACGTCATCACATTACTACGACTCATTCCGTTTCGGCTATCCCGTTTCGACCCATCCCGTACAAATGTCTATTTTTGCACTAAAAAATTAAGCCCAGGCAACCAATCTTAATATATAGGTATAATAAAGCTTCTGTCCGCCATCTTGAAACAAAATGGCCGCTAGCTATCTTGAAAAGTACTGCACTGATTCAATTCAAATTTAGTATAGGCATAGACGAGAACTAATCTCAACATACAGATATAATAAAGCTTCAGTCCGCCATCTTGAAACAAAATGGCCGCTAACTATCTTGAAAAGTACTTCACTGATTCGATTCAAATTTGCCACAGACATAGACGGAAACCAATCTTAACATATAGGTATAATAAAGCTTCAGTCTGCCATCTAGAAACAAAATAGCCGCTAGCTAAAATGAAAAGTACTGAAGTAATTCGATTCAAATTTGGTATAGATATAGACGAGAAGCAATCTTAACATGTAGGTAAAATATAGTTTCAGTCCAGCATCTTAGAACAAAATGGCCGCTAGCTATTCGGAGAAACACTGCACTGATTCGATTAAAATTTAATATAAGCATAGATAAGAACCAATCTTAACATATTGGTATAAAAAAGCTTCAGTCCGCCATTTTGAAATAAAATGGCCGCCAGCTATCCTGAAAAGTACTGCACTGATGACAATTTTGTATGTTATATTGCTTTTGCAATTTAAAAAAAAAATAAAAATTCTTTTTTAAAATAAAAAGAATTAATTTCCCAATTTTTTTTCTAGATAAGGAATGTGATATAACTCAAAAAAATTCAGTACAACTGAAAAGTTCAGGCCAAGTACAAAAACATCCACCAACATTTACCCTTACAAGCACTTTTTTTAGTTTTTTTTTATATTGATATTTTGAACATTTGTGTCGTTTACATTTTTGTTACGAGGTTAGACACTTCTGTAATTCAGATTTTTGTATGAAAAGACATGTTTTAATGTTGAATATAACAATGTGCTTGAGCCCATATGTTACATCAGAAACTTTTGAGTAAGATGTAATTAGGACTTTTCGGTTCTCCTTCTTAAAGAAACCCTTAATGTTCCAAATTTATATATCTTACGTTTCTCAATTTCTAAGAATGTACTTGAGCCCACCTTTTATATCAGAACCTTACAACGCGGGAAACATTAGGGCTTGTAAGGACAAATGTTGGTGGATGTTTTTGTACTTGGCCTGAACTTTTCAGTTGTACTGAATTTTTTTGAGTTATATATATATATATATATATATATATATATATATATATATATATATATATATATATAGAGATAATAACAATAGCATGTTACACCATAAATTTGAAACTGATCCAAATTAGAAAAAATAGACAAGGATGCTGACGTCATCGATCGAACTGAAAATATATTATTCGGTGTAGAGGTTTCTTTCGTCAATAATTGCATAGTTTGCGTAGTTTCCTGTTTTTCTCTAGAACACATAACTGGTCTTTCAAGAGCGTCAGTTCTATAATAAAAAATACAAAAGTTATATGAATTTCGACTTAAATTTATTACAAATCTCTACCAACCTTTACGAAAATAATTTATTAGGCATTTATTAAATTGATGTCTTTCAGCCAATTTTTGGAATAATTTTTTTTAAAGGGTTAAGTTACCCAGGCGCCCTGAAAAGTGGAACTTTATGGGAATTTTTTTCTTGATTACTAATCAATGGATTAAAATGAAATTTTGAGACTTTATTATACATATATTACGGTATATAAAAATATTTTTTACTTAAATTTACGATATAAAATGGCGTCCTGGCATTAGGTAACTTGAACAAATGTTTTTTTTGGAGAGAAAATCGGCGTGTAATGTAACAGTCTCCGTACACAATTTAGAGCAAAAATTTTTTTTTCTTTAATCTATATTAGATTTTCTCTGGAGTACCAAATATTATAAAAAAAATTTAAAAATTTACAAATTGGCATCAATTTTCTTTTTTTTTTTCATTTTTTGGCAAAAAATTCGATTCTAAATTGTTTATTGCAAAGGTAATTATTTATCAGTCTCAAAAATCGTATATACTTCGATTGATACTCTAGCTAAGAAGCTACAGTTAAAATTTCAAGTAAATCCGATAAAAATTGAGCGAGCTATGCTGGACGCCAATTTAAAAAATATAGTTTCGAGAAAAACACGTTTAGGTACTATATGAAATATTCAAAATATAAGCATGCTATTTTTTTACCTTTACTGCTATCCCAACACCATATAACTGCCCTTCCAGGCATGCATTTCGCTCTATGATTCGATGCTGAGTACGCGACAGGGCGGTCTTTTCAAACGTTTCAGAGCGCTCAAAGGCGTTTCGGAAAATAAGCTATAAAAAATGTTTGCTATAAAAAATGTTTTTATACACTAACCGTGATTTGACGGCTGATAACCGCACTTCACGCGGATAAATATACCACTCACAGAGATCTGCTTCCGCAGAGTGCCACACCCAGTAATAGGCAAAAGGCGTGATGATATATTTATTTATTTATAAATGCCAAATTCGTTATTTTTCCATAGCAACACTTTTACAGCCTGGATCATGAATTTACTCTTAACCCTAATGTACGTCGTTCGGAAACCACGTGTTGATCGCCGTACGGTAAAAAATAGGGACTTTTGTAACGTTAGCATTGGCAACACTGGCTGTTCTTTGCATTGTAAACTCAAATGTAAGTAGTTATAATTAAAATAACTAAATTTGCAGTTGGAGTGTACAACCAGTAAAAAAGATGTATACAGATAATTGAACTATCTTCAATAAATAACATTTATAGTGTAATACGCTGTAGAGAAAATTCAGCTGGGCGAGTCCAATATGTGGGGTTGTTACTACATTATGAAACTGATTGTCAATTTCGTGCTTGGAGGTTAGAGATTTTCAGCAATTTTAAATCAATAATTTCATTTAAATCGGCGCGAAAAATCTTGTATATCACACTTCTAGAAACTATTTTGCGAGTACTCGCAATCTGGAAATCTTGCCTTTGATTCAGCTTGCCAAAAGATGCTCGCAATTGCGAAGATCTAGCTTCCGGCCTAGTTATACATATAACTATTACAGAAAAAACTCTAGAGTGCAAAGATGTTCAGATTTAAAAGATGCATACAAAACTGTTTCTACATTGCAAAGGTTTTTAGAATTAAAAGATATATACAAAACTGTTTCTACATGTCTGGTTAACTGCAACTTCAAAAAGAAATTTCAAAATTTCTGTTATATTGTAGCAATAGCTCTGACTTTTATTTTTCATTTATTATTTATTAACGTCAATGTTTCTAGGTATACATGACAATATATTTTATAAATTAAATAAAATCAACAAAATCTAACTTTTATTATTTTGGAATATAAGTGTTTATTGTAATAAACGACAGTTGCGTTTATTACTATAAAAATTGACTTTGTATTTGAATAGATTTAAAAGTGAGTTAAAAGGTTGACGGTTATTTTTTCAGTTGTCAGTGGAAAATTACACAATTCTGAGAATTTTAGTTTTTTGTCAGTTGGCAGACTAATCAGCGAATGTCAATAAGTTGTGTTAAACATCAACTAGTTTCTTGTGCAGGAGTTGTGCCCAGTGAGCGTTATTTTGAGAACCACTGTCCCATCTCTTAGTAATAAAATGTTCGAATCATAGGCAGTGCAACCACTGGTATTTTGGCTTTCCGTGTGAAATGGTCAAAGAGATTACACAGTTTACGGCCCTCTCTCGATCGCATTGTTAAGCCTCATTCGCAATACGAAATAAGTGGTTATGGTTAGTAGTTATAGTTAGTATTTATAGTTAGCATTTGTGTTGTATATATGGTCGTTCACAATACCAAAATTAAGAGTGTAGTTAGTGTCGGTAACGTAGAATACTGATTTTAATATAATACTAGTTTTGAAAGAGACACTAGATGTCCGTTGAATCTTTACATATTTTTGAAAAATTGTATTGTATTGTTGCTTATCACACACTTATATCTAAATATTGGTTATTTCGATATTTGTTATAATTTATAAAAATGGGTGAAGAATTATTTCTTAAAATGATTGAAAAAATTAAATGATAAAGTTAACCCCGAGTTCAAAAATATTAAACAGAGAGATGAACAATGTCAAATAATTGGAAAAACATTTAATATAACAGGTAATGTAATAATTGTAATTATCGTACAAAAGCAAAAATTTCTAATAAGTTTTTGTAATACATTTTATAGAATCAGAAGCTCAAGTAAAATAAACTAATTAATATCAAAATACGTTCGAGAAAAAAATATAGACACAAAGTAAACAAAAGTGAAGTCGCTGCGTCGAAACGTTTGAAATGGCTTCTGATGCCACATTGAAGATTTGTTTTAATTGAACTTATGTCAGCAACAAAGAAGTTAATAGTAATCAGTAGCGTACCTAGAACTTTTGCCGCCCAGGGCGGTCTCCAATTTGCCGCCCTTTCTAAGTCAATCAAATGGTGGTTTTTATAAAAAAAAATATAAAATAAATATATCATCACGACTTTTACCCATTACTGGGTATGGCACTCTGTCGAAACAGATCTCGGTACGTGATATATTTATGTACGTGAAGTGCGGTTATCAGTCGTAAAATTACGGCCCCCAAAGATGTTAGTGGTGGGGGAACCACAAGGGTAATTTTAATTGGGTGAAAATTATTTGTCGGCTGTGGGAATCGAACCGAGATCCTCAGGATCCACAGGCCAACTCGAAAGCACTGAGCCATACCCCATTAAATTAATAAAAATAAGTAAATAATTGTAATTGAGACAAACTATAGGTGGGGAAGTTTTTTACCATTGGATGACATATTTATATTAGGCAGTAATAAAGGAATTTTTTCGAAATTATTTTTTCAACCCTACATTGACTTGACGATGAAGAAAAATATTCGAAATCATATAGTAATTCATAATTCGTAGAAATCTAATAGTAAACTTATGAAGTGAACAAGTTGTTTTTGACATTAAAACTAAATATAAACAATACTGCCTCAAAATATGTGCCGCCCTGTGCGAACCGCACCCACCGCCCCTCCCTTAGGTACGCCACTGGCAAGCACCCTCGGTAGATATACGGTGTAAACATATGCGCAATTAAGTATAATCCGTCAATATTATATTAGACAGAATTTATTTATGAACACTATTAGGTCATGTATGATAGAGTTAATTTGACATTTTAATATAAAATAAACAATCCGTTCCAATTTTACTAATAATATGTAAACCCGACGTGATAAAAAATTCAACGCTACAATTTTCTTTGTTCCGAAAGTCACCAAACCCTATTACACAAAACAGACCCAAGCACAAAAAATTCCTGCTGCTAATATCAAACGTCACGCAGAGCAAATATAACCCCCACCCTCACCGTATTTCATATTCTTTCCGCTGGTCCATTACAACGTCCATTCGGCATTGGAGAAACACGGCGCGGCGCTAAATTAAATGTGGCCCGGCAAACGTCCGTTCATTAAATTTGATTAAAAAACCGCTCGTCAGATGTCAGACTGCGCGCGAACGGTAAACACTTCGGTAAACACGCTGCAATACCCGCCTCCACCCCGCAGCCTCGAGGGATGAGCAACGTGTAATTACGACTGAAATTGGTCACTGCATGGTTGACGCATGGCCTTCTACCCAAAGGATGCATGCATATTGAGAAAATAAATAATTACAAATTTTTAAATAAAAATCCGAACTGAGCGGAGAGAAATTTAATGTCATTTACTACGTATTATTCATTATTGAGAGAAAATTAAATATGAGTAATATTAGAGCTGGGCGCTTGACTAAAAATTAGTCGCGATCACGTCCACACACGAAAAAAAAATTGTTTTTCACGCCCGTTCACTCACGCATATTTCACGAATTTTAAAATTTGAGTCACGTTCAGTCACTCACGACGAGTCACGATGGGTTACGACTACGAGTGATTCAAGAAGTAGTACTGCTAATTTACTCATTTAAAAGAACTAACATATATATTGTTTATAAATTAGAATAATATTACCCCAGTTTATTAATTATTTGACTCTTTTAATTTAAATATTTATTATTCGTACACAGAGTGTTTCTATAATTGAGTAAATAATTTAATTTAAAAAAAAACTAAAAATTTTTAATACTTGCAAAAAATTGTTTAATACCAAAAGTAATCATTTTAGTAAAATTGGTACTAGTTTACCGACTGTCATGGTGCCATCCATAATCCTTTTTACTTTCTTATACAAGGAAGTATTGGAATCGTGAAAAAATCGTTGACAAGATTTTCGCGGAAATACGTGTTTTGAGGTCCACTGAATCCGTTTTGATCATTTTCTCAATGATGTCTGTCTGTGTGTATATATATATATATATGTGTGTGTGTGTGTGTGTGTATGTGGGGGTGTGTGTGTGTCCCCGAGTGTGCAATATCTGATGAACGAAATAAGATTTGTTAACGAAACTTGGTAATTATAAGTTTCATGAAAAAACGAAGAGCTGAGCTGATTTTGAATGAAATTGAAAAACCGGAAGAGGAAGTTTACTGGACACACAAAACAATAAATTTAATTGATTACAAAAATGGAATCAGTTACGAAAAAAAGTTTCAAATAAAAGATGTTAGCAAAAATATGTGGAACATAAAATGTTATTTGCAATTTTCCTGTATCTGCGTCTCATTTAGAGAAAAGCTAGTTTTTATATTTAATAATATATTTCAATAATCATAGTAGCAATAGAAACAAGAAACTTAAATGTTAATTTTCGCTTTATCTAGTTATCTATGTCTTTTTTTCGGAAAAACAAATACATCATCAAAATAGTCAAGTAATTTGGCAATTTTGCCTCAATTTAGTCGACTTCGTATCTCACGGTTCTTGAGATACCAAGGGTTAGGCTCGAAAAACGGACATCCGTTAGACATAAAGTAGTTAATATTACTAAAAAATTATACGTAAACAAATTTGTTATTTTATATGTTTCAAACAGATAAATGCTGAATTACTGAAAAACTAAATTACATGTTTAATAATATTATTTAACATTCATATATTCTAAATATTAAATATGCTGTGTATAAGAAAGTCGTTTGGTGACCACACCAGATTTTTTTATTATACATATGTTTAATTAGTTATTCTATTTTATTACGTTTATTTCATTGTCATAATTAGGTACTATTATTTACTTTGTTAGTTTTAAGTCTTTTATATTCATTACTTTTTCTTAATTATTATTATGTAACGTAATTCCTAATTCCTATTTTCACCTAATTTGTATTCAAATTTATCAATGTCAATCACTTCAAACAATTTTAGTTTCAAAGTCATCTAGACTAATTTATAGTTTCCTTTAAAACCTAAAATCACGTTAGTGTTAACCGCGAATCATTTTTATTGCTTACAATTTTTAAAATCACTTTTCCAAATTCTAACTATTGACAGATATTATCCAAACTTAGCCACTTAACGTTCAACCCTAAATTTTGATGCGTTTAAAGAAAAAAGAAATAAGTTTTGTGTGATTCATAACACATTTGAATATGTCACCAATGAAATTCAAGAACGCCTGCTTACGGGGGTAAAAACCCTCTAGTGGGGCGTTACTTCAAAGTTTAGCTTATTACTAATTTTAGAAGAGAAGAACATTTGATTACAAAATCGCAACCAATTGACATCCAAATTAAGACTTGATCAGAAAATCTCAACCAGTTGACATCCTAATTAAAAATTGAATAACGAAATCTCAAACTTAACAGTTCACTTTCAACCAAATCATTTGTAAATAGTATGTCATTGTAAATATATTTATATACGAACATTAACTATCTACTATTATTAAAGCCAAGAAATCCTACATATAAATAAATAAATAAAATACGTGTAGTACTACCAACCGGGTCGTTTTCCCCCATAATAAAACTGGTGTTAGAAGTGGGATACCATAACACAAAAACTAGTGTACGACAGTTTAAATTAAGTATGTACATGTAGTGGTAACAATCGGGTCGTTGTGCCCATAACACCGATATCTGGCGGGAAATGTTCGATATTCAGCGAATCTCAACCCTTTCCTTCAAATCACCTATCCACACTAGTAGGTGTATGTCAAATAACAAAAATTCGTTGCTTCTTTCTTATGATCTACGCTAAGTGCACGAATAGGTCATCCGCCGTCACCTACAATGTGTTCAACGTATCCAAATGAAAAAACAATTTCTTCTTTCTCCCGTACTGCGTTCTTATTATGGAGAACTATTTTCATATAGGTGAAAAGTCATATAGTTTTTACACAAAGAAAAGTGAAACTACTGTCATCTCATCTATATAATTTTTCAAAGCTTGATAATTCGTCCAGTCCAAAATTTTCATTGCAGTTTCTCCTTCGCAATATTATTTTTTTGTCCAGGTACTTTCTAAAGATTACCATCTATTTTATGTATGTTACCTACTCATCAACATCTCTCATAACTATGATTATTTAGTGCCCTATTTTACTACATTGGTGACAGCAAATGTTATGATTTTTTTAGACATAATGCATTCCTTACCAACGTAGTTCATCTTGTTGCTGATGATATCATTGTCAAGCAATGAATCGTTTCTTAGTTAGTTTGTATTTACCCTATCGCTTTAAATAAAAACAAAGCAAATAAACATATCATCGTCCTTTTTACTCATACAAGATGTGGCTATGGCTACCACCTTTTGATCTATACTAACCCAGAAATTTTTAGATTATAAAAGGGCATGTGTATTTTTTCGAAAAGAACAATGACTATCACTTGTAACAATATAAGCTATATCATTGTTTTATATTGCGTTTAAATAAACGTTTGGTTTCGTGTAATTAGATACTCGTGACCACATATGCCATTAAGAGACAGTGTAAGATCTTGTGGTTTTCAAGTAGATGACATTTGTTTCCACCCCGAGGTGTGGGGGATGGATTTCAGATCGGATATTGTACCCAGAACAACAAATATTTTAGTAGGAAAAGTCAGTCCGAACATCGACTCAAGTCGTGAATATGCGTGCTCTTCACACGATATGGTAGGCGCATATTTATTTAAGATATCATAATTAATCAATAATTAGGTTAAAACAAATCTTAGTTGTTTCAACATAATTTAGTTTATATGTAACATCTTGTGCTTCATTCAATCCTTTTGTAATATTTTGTGTACATTCTTATTCATAATTGGCCCAATCGGTAAGGTTCGCTCAGTACAATTCACAACATTGGCGCAGTCAGCAGGATTCGCTGAGTAAACTTTCCTACACAGTTTTTTGTTATTATTTTTATTTATGAGAATTTGAGAACCTGAGTTCGATTCCCATAGCCGACAAACAAGTTTCACTATATAAAAACCCCTGTAGTTTCCCCTCTACTATCATCTTTGAGGGCCGTGATTTAACGGCAGATAATCGAAATTCATGCACAAAATATATCACTTACTGAAATCTGCTATGGGAGAGTACCAGTCCAGTAATGGGTAGAAGACGTGATGATATTATTTGTTTTAGTTTATTTTTATCCCGAAATGTATTATTCAACTTTATTGTCAAATATCTCTGCAGAAAAGGCCTATGACATATATAATTTTGTACATGTATCATTCAAAATTCGAAATTTTATTTTGAATTTGTAAATTTCTATATAATTTTTTGTACCAACTTCTTTTGTATAAGCTTAGCTTGACTGTAAATAAACTGTATTATTATTATTATTATTATTAGTTTATTTTTATTATAAAATTTAAAAATAAATAAACAAAGGATTATGAACGAATGAAAACAATGAACATTCAAAATTAATTATTATATAAATAAATACTAATTCTAAACAAAAATATCTTGCAGAATGAAACAAATGCAGATTTGCACTAACAACCGGTGTTTCCGGGCTAAAACCGAAGAGGTGGCAACCGTGAATATGACACTCTGCTGTAGCAGATGTCACTGATATATTTTGCACATAAAATGTGGTTACCAACCGTCAAATCAGGACACCCACAGATAAAGTTGAGGAAAAGTCAAAGGAATAAGTTTAATGATGATCCCAGGCGGTTTCAGGACTAGAGCTCGATTTCTCAAAATCATAGTTCAAATTTATTAAATTTAAATATAGTTTATAATAAACTTTTAAAAATTATTAATTTAAAAAATAAAATAAATAAATATATCATCACTCCTTTTACCCATTGAGTGTGGTATTCTCCTGTAGCAAATCTTGGTAAGTGATATATTTTTGCGCGTGAAGTGCGGTTACTAGCCGTCAAACCATGGCCTAGAAAGATGAACGAGGAGCCATAGAGGTAATTTTAATGTGGTGAAAATTGTTTATCGGCTGTGGATATCAAATCGAAGTTCTCAAATCCACAGCCCGACTCGATACCAATTTCAGCAGTCAATATTCCTATATTTTTTCTGTAATACATTATTGTAGTTTTATAAGAATTTTTTAACTGGAATTAGATTTGCGATATACTTTTACGAACTAAAATTAACGACTTCATCTGCAGACAATAAATAATATAGATATTACCAGAAAATATATCTAATTTATGGGCATATTATATCATCAATAAAATGAATTTAAAACTATGTCTATAAAATGTTAAATACCCTTATTTGCTATAAATAAAACTATGATCCACTCCCATATTTCAACGTTTAAGGACTACTAAAACAGAAACCTATATTTTGTAGTTCTGTTACATTTAAACTTTTATTTAAACTCTTTACCAGCCACAAGTACATACAACTCCAAGTCTAAACATACGGAACATGGGTACTTCATTCGCCAATCTTAGTCATAAATCCTTCTTTCCGTCAAGTCTCAATCCTATCATAAAACTAGGAGCATATCATCGTATAACTGAAACAAATGATCATAAACTGATTTTACGGGCTCTTGGCCTCGCTGGGAATCGAACCCAGCCCCCTGCAGCGGATTCAAAACGCATAAAACTCTGATTAGCTCGTAGTAGCTGCGATGTGAGTTTGTTTGTGTTTGAACACGTGAGTCATTTGTCATCTCAGTACGGAAATGCTGATTTGAGAAGTGCTAGTTTGTACCTTGCTATGAACAAATTAAATAGTTATTACACTTAATTTCTTCTCCGATTGCATCCTAAATTATGAAAAGAGTTCAAATAAAAGCGTTAAAAATAAATTCGTTCTGTCAATATGATAGTAGTATGGGGTAGGTGGCTCAGTGTTATTGATTCGGCATGTGGATTTTAAGAACCCTGGTTCGATTCCCACAGCCGACAAACATTTTCACCACATTAAAATTACCTCCTGTGGCTCCCCCTCCACTATTATCTTCGGGGGCCGTGATTTGATGACTGGTAATCGCACTTTACGCTCATATGAGGGAAAGTCCATAAATTCGCTCCCTAAGTACAAAATAAAAGTTCTATAAAAACCTAAATATTTTTTTCCAATATAATCCCTTCTTACGTTAATACATTTATGACACCTGTCAATCAATTTTTCTAAACCTTCAAAATAATAGTTTTATCTTTCTTTTCAAAATGGTTGTTTTCAGCAGATCATTGATCGAAAATCTTTGTCCCTTTAGATTTTTCAAACACATATTTTGGGGAGGCATTTTTACTTTCTTATACGCAGTATAAGGAAGTAGGTATTAGTATCGTGAAAAAAATCGTTGACGAGATTTTCGCGGAAATACGTGTTTTGAGGTTCACTGAATCCGTTTTGATCATTTTTTTCAATGGTGTGTGTGTGTGTGTGTGTGTGTGTGTGTGTGTGTGTGTGTGTGTGTTTGTGTGTGGGTGTGTATGTGTGTGTGTGTGTATGTGTGTGTGTGTGTGTGTTTGTATGTATGTATGTATGTATGTATGTATGTATGTATGTGTGTGTGTGTATGGATGGATGGATGGATGTTTGTCCGAGTGTGCAATATCTCATGAACGAGATAAGATTTGTTAACGAAACTTGGTAATTATAAGTTTTATGAAGTTTACTGGACACAGAAAACAATAAATTCCATTTATTTAAAAAATGTAATCAGTTACGAAAAAAGCTTCAAATAAAAGATGTTAGCAAAAATATTTGGAACATAAAATGTTACTTGCAATTTTCCTGTATATGCGTGTAATTTTAAGAAAAAATCATATTTATATTTAATCATATATTTCAATAATCATAGTAGCAGTAGAAACAAAAAACATAGATTTTAATTTTCGCTTTATCTAGTTATCTATGTCTTTTTTCGAAAAACAAATACATCATTAAAATGGTCAACTAATTTGGCAACTTTACGTCAATTTATTCGACTTCGTATCTCACGGTTCTTGAGATACCTAGGGTTAGGCTCGAAAAAAAAAAACATCCTGTATATACCTCATCAGTAAAGTTAGACATAAAGTAGTCAACATTACTAAAAAATTCTACGTAAACAAATTTGATATTTTATATGTTTCAAACAGATAAATGCTGAATTACTGAAAATCTAAATTACATGTTTAATAATATTATATGTTCTGAATATTAAATATGCTGTGTATAAGAAAGTCGTGTGGTGACCACACCAGATTTTTTATATTTAGTTTTAGTTGTAAAAAACAACTTGTTCACTTCATAAGTTTACTATTCGAATATGTTTCTTCATCGTCAAGTCAATGTAGGGTTGAAAATATTATCTCGAAAAATTCCTTTATTACTGCTTAACTTAAATATGCCATCCAATGGTAAAAAAGTTCCCCACCTATAGTTTGTCTCAATTACAATTATTTATTTATGTTTATGAATTTAATGGGGTAATGGCTCAGTGGTTTCGAGTTGGCCTATGGATCCTGAGGATCCCGGTTCGAATCACACAACCGACAAACCATTTTCACCAAATTAAAATTACCCCTGCGGCTTCCCTATCACTAACATCTTCTGGGACCGTGATTTGACGGCTGGTAACCGCACTTCACGTACATAAATATATCACTTACCGAGATCTGCTTCGGCAGAGTGCCACACCCAGTAATGGGTAAAAGTCGTGATGATATATTTATTTTATATTTATTTTTTAATTTATAAAAACCACCATTTGATTGGCACATTGGAGACCACCCTGGGCGGCAAAAGTTCTAGGTACGCCACTGTGCGTAGTTAATTTCTAAACCACATGCTAGTAGTGCGACTACTGCTGTGCGAGCTCTATTATCATGCGTCTAAATTTGAATGGCATAGGACTGAAGCTTTATTGTACCTATATGTTAAGATTGGTTCTCGTCTGTACCTATACCAAATTTGAATCGAATCAGTGCAATACTTTTCAGGATAGCTAGCGGCTATTTTGTTGCAAGACGACAGACTGAAGCATTATTATACCTATATGTTAAGATTGATTCCCGTCTATGCTCATACCAAATTTCAATCGAATCAGTACAGTAATTTTCAGGATAGCTAGCGACCATTTTGTTTAAAGATGGCGAAATGAAGCTTTATTATGCCAATATGTTAAGATTTGTTCCCGTCTATGTCTATACCAAATTTAAATCGAATCAGTGCAGTACTTTTCAGGATAGCCACCGGCCATTTTGTTTTAAGATGACGGCCTAAAGTTTTATTATACCTATATATTAAGATTGGTTCTCGTCTATACCTATACGAAATTTGAATCGAATCAGTGCAGTACTTTTCAGGATAGCTAGCGGCCATTTTGTTTCAAGATGGCAGACTGAATCTTTATTATACCTATATGTTAAGAGTGGTTCCCGTCTATGTCTGTACCAAATTCGAATCGAATCAGTGCAGTAATTTTCAAGGTAGCTAGCCACCATATTGTTTCAAGATGGCGGACTGAATCTTTATTATACCCATATGTTAAGATTCGTTCCCGTCTATGTCTATACTAAATTTGAATCGAATCAGTGCAGTACTTTTCAAGATAGCTAGCCGCCATTTTGTTTTAAGATGGCGGATTGGAAGAGTACTAGGTCAGAAACCTTCGCGGACGTGCACACAATACTGAAGCAAAATTTCATAGCAATCGAATGAATGAAGCTTTGTTATACTTATATGTTAAGATTGGTTCCCGTCTATGTCTATACCAAATTTGAATCGAATCAGTGTAGTACTTTAAAAGATAGCTATCGGCCATTTTGTTTCAAGATGGCGGACTGAAGCTTTATTACACCTACATGTTAATATTGGCTCCCGTCTATTCTTATACCAAATTTGAATCGAATCAGTGCAGTACTTTTCAAGATAGCTAGCGGCCATTTTGTTTCAAGATGGCGGATTGGACTTGTGCTAAGTCAGAAACCTTCGCGGGCGTGCGCACAACAACTTAGCAAAGTTTCATCGCAATCGGATAAATGATATAGGAACGCATAAGGGACAAACAAACAAACAAACATAAATTTTTATATATATATATATATATATATATATATATATATATATATATATATATATATATATATATATATATATATATATATATATATATATATATATAGATAGATTAACAGAATTCCTTGCGAGTCCCAAAATATTGTTGCTATAATTTTTCCAACTCACTGCGCAACTATAAACATCTCGGAGTGCTTTGTGCCCTTCTAATGCCACTGCATCGATTCTTGTTTCGATTCTGAGTCATAAAAATGAACCAAAGTTTCATCCCCTGTTACAATTTTATTAATAATTTCTGCTGGATTATCTCTACACATTTCCACAAACTCGCTACATGTGGCCACCCGCGCTCGTTTTTTGAACAGGTGCGAGTAATCAAGCACTAATCTTGCGGCGACCTTGGACATACCGAGATGGTCATGAGTTATTCGTGAAACTGTTGTTTCTAATTTGCCACATATTTTTGCTATCTCTTTTTTACTTGAGCCTTGCATTTTCTAATATTAACCTTTCTACTTTAGCCACATTTTCTTCTGTAATGGATTCAACAAACCGGCCACAGTGAGGGTCATCTTCTAAAGACTCCCTACCCCATTTAAATAGTTTGGGCCACTTTTTAATTATATAGTCGGAGGGAGTAGAGTCACCATATACTACTAACATTTCATCCCGAATGGTTGGCGGCCTTTTTCCCTGTTTTGTCGCAAACTTTATTATGGCTCTATATTCAATTTTGTCCATAGTTTAATATTTAAAACAATTCACCTTACTCTTTTAATTATAAAAATTAAACTATTTATACGAAACTGTTCAAATTTTATAACTATACTTATAATAGATGTGCAAATAGAAAACATTAACTTTTGGTGTGCTTGGCAATTTTTTGCAATAGAAAAAATGAATCAAAAAATCTATATTAAATTTTGTGTGAAAAATGAAATTAAATGCTCCAACACATTTGAAATGTTTACTGTGGCATTTGGCGAGTCTACTTTAAGCAAAAAAAACTTTATATAAGTGGTACAAGCTCTTCACAGAAGGCCGAGAAGATGTTAATGACGATGCCCGCCCTGGACGCCCCAGCATGTCAACAACAGATGAAAATGTTGAAGCGGTGACGGAAAATTTTTATGGAGAATCGTCGAATCACTATTAGAGAAATTTCTGAGAATGTCGGCATATTGGTTGGCTCATGCTCATGGCTTCTGCAACACGATAATACACCTGTTTACACATCGTTGCTTGTTCGTTATTTCTTGGCAAAAAACAACATCGTAATCACGCCTAAGCCACCGTATTCACCGGACTTGGTCCCTTGCGAATTTTTCCTGTTCCCAAAACTGAAAAGACCCAAGAAGGGACGGCATTTTGCCACTATTGAGGTAATAAAGACCGCATCGTTGGAAGGGCTTAAGGCCATACCAAAAAGCGCATATCAGAAGTTCTTCGAGGATTTGAAAAAGCGCTGGCACAAGTGTATTTATATCTGAGGGGGATTACTTAGAAGGGACAAAATAGATATTGATGAATAAATAAATATTTTTCGAGAAAAATAAAAAGTCACCAACAAAAAAAATGTTTAACAAAATGAAACCTTATTTTTTATAAATTAAGTCTATTTTTCTGTCTGTTAAATCAGTAAATTAAATTAAATACATAAATAAAATGCAGCATATGATACGATACGAATCGTAGTATGCGTTTAACTCAGAACCCTAAATGGTATATACCAGAGAGACGATAAATGCATTGCCTCACATTATGATCAGAATATATGAATGCGCATGCGCCAGATAACTTGAGATATCCAATTCAGCATAGAGAAATATGTCTGGATGAAGCGGAGACTGCAATCGTCTCAGTCAGCAGACCGATGGCACAGTCAAAACTTATGACGTTTAGAAAGATCTTTGTTTGGTTGAGCCAATTTAAAGTCGTACAGCGTTTAGCCTGTATGCTATTGCCACACAAATTTTATGCATTTTATTTACAATAAATCTGAATATTGTTAAACAACTTAATTTATTTTTACTTACAAAACTAAAAATATTTTTTTTCATTGTTTCTAATGCATAAGGCGGCACCTCAGTTGCTTCATCTAACGAGTCGCCACTGCGAGTATCGTAATAAAATATAGTGCAGAAATTAGTTAGCAAACCAATAAAATCTGCAATGAACTACTATCGATACGTAACGAATACAGAAACGAGTTCATATCGCCTGTGGTCCAATATAGAAAATTGTGTCGGGTCTGTTATTAACCGCGGACTTACGCCATCAGTTTGGCGAGAACCGTGACGCCAAATCCCGATTTCAATTACGGCAATTGCATTGATCTGCACTGAACTATAACTCGTGCTAGTCATATATGATACTTGTACGATCTGCGATTATTAAAGACTGCAAAAACATTGATTTATACAAAGGCATGTAGGGTTTCGAGTTTTATCTAAGGCTGTATTTATTTGGGATTTTTAAAGTAAACCGGTAGGTTAATTTTGTTTAATTGGCACGCTTTAAGTAACCTAGAACAGTTCCTGATCTGACCCTACTGCCCCAGCTATTTTACCGGGTTGGCAAGTAGAACCCGTTTGCTGTCCCTTTCTAATTAACTTGTGTTCCTTGTTATTCGTGGCGGCATCGCGATTTGTAATAGTATAGAGAGGTTAGAAGCTATTTTTAAGAAAAATGTAAGTAATTTTGTAATAACTTTTTGAAAAAAAATATACAAAACTATTATTTATGCAGATGATAGAAGAGCAATATGCAGTATGTGTTTCTTGCATACAGGATAATATTACAACACATAATTGCGATTCCGAAATAAATTATTTTGATACTGCTGATGACAAAATTATAAAAAATTGACAGACTCTGCCGTTATTTGCGTTTTGAGTGCATATAAAAAATATAAAGATGACTTAAAACATCAAATTAAGAGCGCAATTTTACACACAAACAAAACTAAGCAGATGTCGCTTCGAACATGCATTCAGATTTTAAATTTACCGCCAATGTTTACAACTGACACTAGAAACATCATTTATTTGGGAGTAACACGAGTTAGTTCTAGATCAGTACAGGGTTAAACCGAAAGTTCCCAAACAAATACGGCCAATGTGAAAAAGTACAATATATTTCATTTGAAAAATCAAAACTGCCGTACTTTCAATATGTAAGAATTGGCACGATAAGGAAATGAAAACAAATATATTTACTCACCTATGTGAATCGTTCGCTGAAGAAATATAAAAGAGAATAATATATCTTGAAGATAAATTTATTTTTGTGGATTGTGGGTGATGGGAAGAGGAGAAAAAGCGTTTTGAGCACAGGTACATATTAGGACGCATTTAGGACATTTATTATTATACAGTGGTTTGGTTAGGGTTATGGTATTCGAATCTGAAAATACCGAGTTCGAATCCCACTTAACCCGTAAATGGTAACATCTCCCCGACACACTGCCAGTATCATCCGTCCACGAGACTAAGCTATTATTTTTCTTTTTTTTTATTACTTACAAACATCAATTTTCTATTCTATTTATATATATATATATATATATATATATATATATATATATATATATATATATATATATATATATATATATATATATATATATAAATGAATGTTGTCCCGTATGCGTTCCTATATCATTCATCCGATTGCGATGCAACTTTGGTAAGTTGTGAGCACGCCTGCGAAAGTTTCTGACTTAGCACAAGTCCAGTCCGGTATCTTGAAATAAAATGGCCGCTAGCTATCCTGAAAAGTACTGCACTGATTGCAGTTTTCAGTTTCCGGTACGATTCGCATTTGCAATGACCATCAACAAAGGACAGGGACAATCGCTACAAGTGTCTATGCTTCTCACATGGACAGCTGTATGTGGCATGCTCACGCATCGGAAAACCTTCTGATTTATTCGTGCACGTCCCAAAGAGAAAAACAAAAAATATTGTGTATCCAAAAGCACTTTAATAAACTGAATTAAACACAAACACTATCTTTCTTTTAGTTGCAATGCAACGCTTGCCGGGTACTCGCATTAAATTGTAGACCACGCGAACGAGGTCGCGGATAGTAGCTAGTTTTATATAAGTAAATTTATATTATAAGAAATAGAAATATAAAATTACTTACTATTTAATCAATGAAATTGATATAGCATCAAAAACGCTGAATTGAACACTTATGACGTGTTCCTTGCGTTTGACAATTATTATTTGATATATAAATGTTAAACATGTTTATGTTTTTTGTTTCTATTGCTACTATGATTATTGGAATATATTATTAAATATATAAATTAGTTTTTCTCGAAATTAGACACATATACAGAAAAATTTCAAATACAATTTTATGTTCCAAATATTTTTGTTAACATCTTTTATTTGAAACTTTTTGTCGTAACTGATTCTATTTTTGAAATAAATTTAATTTATTGTTTTGTGTGTTCAGTAAACTTCTTCTTCCGGTATTTCAGTTTCAGTCAAAATCAACTCAGCTCTTCGTATTTTCATGAAACTTATAATTACCAAGTTTCGTTAACAAAATGCAAAATTAATTTCGTAAAATGTTAAATCTTCTGTGTGTTTCGAGCGCAAATGTACATTGTCGATTTCGAGAGAATGCCGCGGTCCTACGTCGCGCGTTAACAAGCTCTCAATCGACAGTGCACCATTTTGCGCTTTTCATATATAAATAGCTATTACATTTGTACACAGAACGTTTCACTGTTATAAATAGCTTAATTATTTTCATTATTATGGAAGTAGAAGTTGTAGGGGATGAGAGATATTCACTTTGTGAAGAAATAATTTTTAAATATTTTATTTCTACACATACTCTCCCTTGACTTCAACACACTTGGTCCAGCGTTTCTCCAACATCAATATTCCTTCCCGGAAGTGAGAGTCTGAAAAACTGTGAAAATATTCATCTACGGCCCTCTCAACTTCTTCATTGGACGCGAAGCGCTTCCCAGATTAAATTTCTTCAAGTTTGGGAACAGATAGAAGTCTGAAGGTGCCAAATCAGAAGAACATGGGGGATGGTCGAGCAAATCGTACCCCAAATACCGCAGTTTTCCCATCGCCAACGTACCCTTGTGTGCAGATGCGTTGTCCTGGTGAAAGATGATTTTTTTCTTTTGCAAGCCAGGCCTCTTCTCGCGAATTTTGGCATCCAACCGGTCAAGAAGGTCATATTCGTCTGTAATTGTTCGGCCTTTTTCAAGGTGATCAATTAACAGGATCCCTTTCGCATCCCAAAACATGCTGGCCATGATTTTTCCGGCAGATGCTATCGACTTCGCTTTCTTTGGCGCTGAACAACCGGCTTCCACCCACTGCTTGGATGCTGTTTCGTATCTGGCGTGTAGTGGTGGACCCATGTCTCATCTATGGTGACAAATCGCCGCACAAAATCGGCCGGATCCCTATTGAATTAGTCCAAACATTACTGCGAAGATCGTTTGCGCATTTGCTTTTGATCGGCATTCAGCAACTGCGATACCCATCTTGCGCAGAGCTTTATAATTCTTTGTGCAAGATGTTTCGCACCCTTTCTTCCGATATCCCCACAGCCTCAATTATTTCACTCACCTTCACTCGCCTATCGTCCAACACGATATCATGCACTTTTTCGATGATTTCCGGTGTGGTGGCGGTTTTTAGCCGTCCTTCACGTGGGTCATGTTCGAGGGACGTGCGACCACGTTTAAATTCAGCTGCCCACTTTTTAACGGTTGATCTGAAAGGAGCAGAGTCCCCGTAAACTTTTGTCAACTTCAAATGAATTTCCTGAAGGGTTAAACCATCCAGAACGAAGAATTTTATGACCACACGATATTCAAGTTTATCCATTTTAACAAAAAACACACAAGACGTCTATTTAAAAATTTCGTGTTAACAAACTACTTGACAGAACAAGTTGAAACTTGTCATACGAACTAATGACACGTGCATCCAGGCAGGAAATACAAATTCGCCATCTCTGTGTGAGGCCGAGAACTTTTCACCTTACCCTCGTATTGTGGAGAACCACGTTCTCTTCACGATGCTCGCGTGCTTCGAAAATCATCGCTATATAGAAAAGCAAACAATGATAATAATTTCTTTCAAAATTACTTTTTACTGGGAGATTCTGCGTATCCAACATTGTGATGGCTTGTCCCGCCTTATAAAGACAACGGACATTTTACAAATAATCAAGTAAGATTTAATTATTTACATTCTTCTACGAGAATTGTGGTGGAAAATGCTTTTGGCCTATTAAAAGGTCGATTTATAACATAATAAAAATATATCAAACTACACGAGCGAGCAAAGCGACCGAGGTTGTAATAATCGCAGGGAATAATAGTCTTTATAGCGAGTTGTATACTGTACTATTACTAAATAAAATTACGTTCACATTGTAATATTTTGTAATGTTACTATGGTGATAGAGAAATGGTATTTTTTCATTTCAAGAATCCAATATCGATTTTTTTTTTTAAATATTTATTTTAAACGGACGTTTCGAACTAAAAAATTTGTTTATCATAAGTAAATCTAAAATACAATATAATACAATAATAATAATATAAAACTAATAAATAATACAAAATGTGAAACAAACCTCAATAAATGTAACATATAATATAGATAAAGTATCGTAAATAAAATAAAATATATGTTAAAACATCAAAATATATACATATGAATAACAAAAATTAAAAAATATATGAAAAACCAAAAAATAAAAACTAAAAAATAAAAAAAGTATATTTCCAAAATCCCTAAAAAAATTTGAGCATATTTTAAATTATTATAGGCCTCAGTTTTATAGTTAACAGAAACATCAAAATATAAATTTATATGTAAGGCTTCTAAAATTAATCTGTGAAATTTATATTCCATAACATCAATAATTCTAGATTCAGAGAAATGAAAAATTTGATGATGATGACGAGTTAAAGCACTATAATTTTTATCAAGTAGCTTTCAATATTTATAAACATATTAATTTTTATTTAATTTTTCATAGTTTGGTTTTTCATAGTTGCCTACCAGTTTTTATGCTACTTTATTTGCACAGAGAAATTGATACAGGCGTAGTAATTTTCTAATTGGGGAGAGAATAATGTCTATTATTCCCTGCGAGAATTATTCATAGCATTATTTTCCAAACATCATACGAGTATATTTAGTTTACATATAACACATTCGTCGTTGATAAATTGATTTATCTCATTCAATAGAGAATTTTTTCCGAATTTATTCTCAAATTATTTCAGCAAATGAAGTTTAGATACATTTTATTTTATATCACAAAAAACAGTAGGCCATGATCAGAAACAAAATTATTGAACAAAACAACAAGTTAACTGTCATTTCTTGTAATTTGAAATATCATATTATTTAAAATTATCAGTTGTAATTGTTCTTGTATTTATTAAAAAAAAAAGTTACTAGGGAAATTAAACATTATGTATATTAAACATTACAAATAACGCACTATTTTTGACTTTCGTAACCATTGTGTTCATATTACATTTCACTTTCTTGTTATGAGTATTGGAATAAATTATTAAATTAGATTTTATCAATTATTACCTAATTATTTACTCAATCTAGTCCCCTAATCCAGTGTTTCCCAAACTTTCGACATATGTGTACCCCTTCTAATATTTTGGTAACACTGTGTACCCTTCGTCAAAAAAAAAAATGCATATACTTTAATAACAATCAAAATATATTTATTTTTCTCATATTTTAGTATATAAACAAAAAATAAAATTAATTCATAATAGAATATAAATAAAATATATATTATAAATAAATAAATATATCATCACGCCTTCTACCCATTACTGGGTGTGGCACTCTGCCGAAGCAGATCTCGGTAAGTGATATATTTTGCGCGTGAAGTGCGGTTACCAGTCGTCAAATCACGGCCCCCAAACATGTTAGTGGTGGAGGAGCCACAGGGATAGCTTTTTCAAATTATGAAAATTTGTCGCCTGTGGGAATCGAACCAGGGACCTCAAGATGCACAGGCCGACTTCATACCACTGAGCTAGCCATCCCATTAATAACATTCATTATAATCAGTGGCGCCAGAAACGGGGGACGACGCCTTGACTACGCATGCATACAAAACCACACATACACAATACTAACAATTACCGAAATTTTATTATTTATTTATGTTTGTAATCAAAAAATTATAATAAGTTGCTTGTTGCATCAGGCGCAGCAAAAGCCCGGAGCCACATGTACCCCTTCAAACTCTACCACACTTTGGGAAACACTGCCCTAATCCATGCATAACCTCGTTAAAACAACATTAAGGTCCAGTATTTAGAACCATGGGTTAAATTTTAATTAACTATGTACAGAATAAAATTACATTTAGATTACATCCCCGTTAAATTATGTGAATATCTATGTCATTAATTTATATTATAGTTAGGTATCAACAGAATACAACTATTTGTATTTGAAGTGAAACATATTTACAATGAATGAAACAGATGCAGATTACTTATATCTATTCTAAATGAAAAAATATAAAATAAAATATAAATATAAATATATCATCACGCCTTTTACCCATTACTGGGTGTGGCACTCTGCCAAAGCAGATCTCGGTAAGTGATATATTTATACGCGTGAAGTGCGGTTACCAGCCGTCAAATCACGGACCCCAAATATGTTAGTAGTGGGAGAGCCATCGGGGTAATTTTAAATTGGTGAAAATGTTTTGTCGGCTGTGGGGATCGAACCAGGGTTCCTTGGATCCACAGGCCGACTTGCTACCACTGTGCCATCACCCCATTTAAATTATATATATATATATATATATATATATATATATATATATATATATATATATATATATATATATATATTGCCAGGATTGACAGGATTGATGTGTACTTAGAGCAAAAAGTATGCTATTACCTCTCACAAAAGGAGATTGTTGATTGAGGCGTAGTCGAGTGTAACAATCATGCAAAAGCGGCAAGGAAACTTTCTGCTCGTGGTGGACACAATATTTTTTCTACGATCATTTCAAAACTCTTGAAAAATAACTTAAAATTATTTTTGACAGTTTTTTACTTTCTTATACATAGTATAAGGAAGTATTGGAATCGTGAAAAATATCGTTGATGAGATTTTCGTGGAAATACGTGTTTTGAGGTCCACTGAATCCGTTTTGATCATTTTCTCAATAATGTCTGTGTGTGTGTGTGTGTGGATGGATGGCTGGATGGATGTGTGTCCGAGTGTACAATATCTCATGAACGAGACAAGATTTGTTAACGAAACTTGGTAATTATAAGTTGCATGAAAATACGAAGAGCTGAGTTGATTTTGAATGAAATTGAAAAACCGGAAGAGGAAGTTTTCTCGACACACAAAACAATAAATTCCATTTATTTCAAAAATGGAATCAGTTACGAAAAAAGTTTCAAATAAAATATATTAGCAAAAATATTTGGAACATAAAATGTTATTTACAATTTTCCTTTATATGCGTCTAATTTTGAGAAAAAAATATTTTTATATTTAATAATATATTTCAATAATCATAGTAGCAATAGAAACAAAAACATAAATTTTCATTTTCGCTTTATCTAGTTATCTAGGTCTTTTTTCGGAAAATAAATACATCATTAAAATAGTCAAATAATTTGGCAACTTTGCCTCAATTTAATCGACTTTGTATCTCACGGTTCATGAGATACCAAGGGTTAGGCTCAAAAATAGACATTCTGTATATGCCTCACCAGTAAAGTTAGACATAAAGTAGTCAACATTACTAAAAAATTATACGTAAACAAATTTGATATTTTATGTTTCAAGTAGATAAATGCTGAATTACTGAAAAACTAAATTATATGTTTAATAATATTACATAACATTCATATATTCTAAATTTTAAATATGCTGTGTATAAGAAAGTCATGCGGTGCCCACACCAGATTTTTTTGTTTTGAAATTTGCTTGAGAAGGTTGACGGTTATTATGTACCATGGATATACTCTTATTTTACCGTTCGACAAGCGGCAAAATCTTATTGCTTCGCGGCGACTGGCTAACATCAGCTTTCCTCACTCAACTGAAATATCTACTTTCTGCTTGGTCGTAGAAAATAGTTATTTGTGTATCAAGAGCGTAAAGTGAATCTTTATTGCTCGTGCTCGGTAATTGAAGCGCGAGCGAAGCAAGTGTTGCAATAGAGCGAGAGCAATACAGATACTTCGCACTTGAGGCACACAGATAATTTTTTCTACGACTATACTTACTAAAAAAATTTAAAAAATAATATTGGGCTGGTTTAATTCACGTTCCACCAATTTGTGTGTTGTATGTAACCATGACGATATCAGTACCTATCCAAGTAAATAATTAAAAAAAATCTGTTATCAACAATCATTGTTTGTGATAAATTTTCACACATAAATAAAAAATGTGCTCAAAAATCTCAGAAAATAGTGATGAAAGTGATATTTCCAGCACTCCTCCAGATATATTTGAAACAACGCAAAATGCTACCTTGAGTTTATTACCTGCAAAATCAAGAGCATTATACGAAGAAAATTATAACCTCTTCATCGCATGGTGTAAGGTAACAAAAATTAAGAATTATAGCGGAAATGTTATACTTGCTTACTTTTTGGAAAAATCTAAAGTATCGTCTTCTCTTTGGTCCATTTATTCAATGATAAAATCAACACTAGCAGTTAAGAATGATATTGATGTATAATATTCTAAAAAATCTAAGTATTGGCGTACTAACTGAAAATTCTAATGACAATATCATAGAATCTAATTTATCCTCAAATTTATCAAACAGCATTTCAAGTTCCAGAATAAATATACAAAACTGTCAAAACTGCACTTTCAATTTTAACATCCCTTATCCTTATTAAATTGGTACTGCTACCCAGCTGCGTTCAGGTTCAACTTCAAATCGTAGCGCAGCAAACTTCATGTACAATATGCGTAAAAGTGTAAAAAATGAATCTAATCTATATTTTAGATTTTGTAAGTATTGTTTCAATAAATTAAGATTTCAGCATCAATTTATATTTTTCTAAGCGAGCGGTAAAGTATTTTACCGCTTGTTACTATAGGAGACGCGCGGTAAAGTATTTTATTATTCGTTACTCAGTAACCATCAACTTTACGATGACAACTGAAAGCATAAATATCAACTTTTCATAGCAGTCGTACAAAAATATATTTTTTATGTCGAGCATATAAACTCATTTACTTATCACACTCAAAAATCATTCATCACACAACAAACCTTCTATCACATCAATCTAATCACTTCTATTCACTTTTCATTCATCTTTTTTTCGACGTACATAACATTTACGCAAAACATATGAAATTACTCACGCTTATTTCAAACAACGAATTTAATAACGTATCTAACAACTGATCTACAAAGATCAGAAAAGATAAAAGTGATAGCCTGCGCTTGTATTCGAAAGAAAATTTCACATAATGCAGTAATTGAAAATAAAACAAAAAGATAAGAAAGGAAGGGAGTGTCGCCTTCGCTTGTTTTTGAAAGTGAATTCCACAAAATTGCAGTAAAACACTCTATGTAAGAAATGGAAACGAATTAAAAGATAGAAAAGGAACGGAGTGTCGCTCTACGCTTGTTTTTGAAAGTGGATTCCACACAATTGCAGTTAAACACTCTATGTAATAAATGAAAACAAATTGAAAGAATGGAAAGGAAGGGAGTGTCACTCTACGCTGGTTGTTAATATTTGACTCAAATCTCTTTCGTACTCTATCTGAGAAGGTCCGGCAAAACCAAGAATTTTATTTAAAAAACATTAATAAAATTTATTATAATTTATTTCCCAAAATGGTTACCGGATATCAAATTCCCAATAATGTCCTTTTGTAGAACACAACTCATGAATTCTTCCCTAATAGAATTACATGCAATTAAAATCCATTAACAATACATCATTCCTGGAATGCTATCGTTCTTGGCGAACGTCTTCAACTCTCTCAATGAGTCCGTGCGTTTCATGTTTATGTGGCTTCGCCTTTCCACTTCGTTCGTTCACATTTCATCCATTTTAAAAAAGAATATTTTAGTCTCAAACACATTTAAATAAAAATAATTCTTTAGAAAACTGTAAACCGCTGCACAATAATAATAAATATTACTCAGTTATATTACTCGTAAACGCTACAGAATTAATACAAGTTACATAAAGTTTTATTATTTCACATTACTTGCATGGTAAAACACTTCATTTGTTAGTCACTTGTAAACGTAATTTATTCAAACTGTTTAGTAACTATGTAAATGAATCTTTATCTATCTTGTAATTTTTTTTTTGAAACTGACTAGAAATTACCTGCTTTCCTGATAAATTTTAGTATGGAAAGTAGATATTTACCAAAACAGGCAAATAATCCAAGGCTACAACAAATATAACAGTCTGCTAAAATACAAAACAGCCTGGTAAATATTGTATCTGACTGTTTTGTATTTTACCTGACTGTTTTTTTTGTAACCTTAGAAACGTAGTCTGCTGTTAATATAATACTTAGTAAAAAATTGTAATATTTTGAATTATTTATGACTAGTTATTGACCAACAATAGGCCTGGCCGTGCCAGGCCTTAACGCTAGGCTCCACGAATATTGAAATAGGCTTCACTTCTTGTAAGACAATTAACACAATATAAATTGAAGTATTTCCGATGTAAAACTTTTCAATTCTGCACGTCTATAGTTTTAAATACCTTTAACTGATACCAAGCACGATAGTTTTCGAAGCTCCGGCATTAAAAGAATTGACGATCAAAAATATCCAATCCAGCACGCGAACCCTTTAAACGATTTTTCATTTGATGCCAAACACTATATGTTTTAAAGAACTTTCACTAAAACAGTTTCCGATCGAAAAAATTCAAATTCTGCATGAGACCTCTCATTTGATACTAAATACAATAGGTTTTGATGCACTTTTACTAAAACCTTTGCCGATCGAATAATATTTAATTTTGTATGCGAGCCCTTCAAAAGACCTTTCATTTGATACCAAACACGTTAGTTTTAAAGTACTTTCACTAAAACAATTGCCGATCTAAAAAATTCGAATTTTGTACGCGAGCCCTTCAACAGACCTTTAATTTGATACCAAACACGATAGGTTTTGAAGTACTTCCACTAAAACAATTGCCGATTGAAAAATTCAAATTCTGCAAACGACCCCTTCCACAGACCTTTCATTTGATACCAAACACGATAGGTTTTGATGAACTTTTACTCAAACAATTACCGATTGAATAATATTCAATTTTGTAAGCGAGCCCTTCAAAAGACCTTTCATTTGTTACCAAACACGATAAGCTTTGAAGTACTTTCACTGAAACAATTGCCAATCTTACAAATTCGAATATTGCTCGCGAGCCCCTCAGGAAACCTTTCATTTGATACCAAACATGATTGGTTTTGAATTACTTTCACTGAAACAATTGCCGATCGAAAAAAATTCAATTTTGTAAGCGAGCCCTTCAAAAGATCTTTTATTTGTTACCAAACACGATAGGTTTTCAAGCACTTTCATTAAAACACTCGTCGATCGAACAATCCATAAAAGGTCTTTTGATACCAAACACAATAAGTTTTAAAGCACTTTCACTAAAACAATTTCCGATCGAAAAAAATTCAAATTCTGCATGCGAGCTATTCAACAGATCTTTCATTTGATACCAAACATAATAGGTTTTACAGCACTTTAACTAAGACAATTGTTGATTGAAAAAAATCTAAATGCTACACATATTGCCTTCAAAAGAACTGTCATATTATACCAAATAAGTTTTGAAGCATTTTCAATCAAACAAATATCGTTAAAAAATTTAGAAGTGTGAAATCTGATTCCAATTCTACATGTGTGTGTGTGTTTTTTTTAAATTTACGTTGCTGTGAACAAATTTTGCTTAATTTTACTATATATTATTACCGAGGACAAATTTGGTTGAGTTTACCTGTATACACTTTATACAGCTTATCAACTTGACGTTTTGTTTTAAAACCAACTTTATAGTGAACACTTAAAAATTTACTTTTTAAATATACATATTTAAGATATGCAATTATAATAAAAACGTCCCCTCATTGCCCCAAAATGAGTAAAATTGATATTTAAGCAATTTATATTTAAAAATGCGACATGTCCACTGAAAAATTTCAAATCGAACATAGACGTCCTTCTTAAAAAATCCAAAGCCACCAAACTCTTAATTGATTTTGCTTCAAAAATGCGTGCTTTTTCAAGATTTTTCGCACATCATGCGTAATAAAATTATGAATTTATAAAAAGCACGTCGTCCAAGTTGGACTCTATCAAACAAAAAAAGTTTCAAATTAATCGGACAAACCATCTGGGCTGTAGAGATGGGCGATTGACCTTGGTGAATCTATACAAATACATATGTGTAGATATGCCCCTACGAATTTTAGTACATGGATTAAAGTAAACGGTTTCAGAAAAAATAGTATACATACTAAGTCAGGAAAGTGTTTTTACTTGACCCAGCGGATTAAAATACTCGGCTTGCAGCCTCATATTTCAAACAACCGCTTTGTGAAGTAAAATATCACTGTTCTGAATTATTGTGTAATACTATTAGCCACAGACCGCACAATAACTGAATTCTTTTGATCGTTTGTAAAAGAAGACGATACGGCAAGCAATAGAACGGTATAAGCATAACCTTCATAAATATTGCACACAATATTATCAGTATATCTAATCTGTACACATCAAAATGAGTAGACAAGTACTTGCATCGAATAAAGTCAAACATATCGATAAATAGTTTTATAGTAAGTGAAATACATGATATTCATTGTTTGTGTATATTAATAACACAGTTGTTACAATTGCTTAAAATGACAATGTGAAGTGGAAACTTTTGTACTGTCTAAAGAAACAATTATTTCTGGAGGTATATATGAGAAAGTAGAATCATTCAATGCAGTATTCAAATCTAAACGATTTTGAAGAAATTATCTTGAAATTAGTGAAATATTTTTAAATAGTAGAACAATATGCAATCAATCAATCAACAAACAAAGCATAGCAACGCCGGAAAACATCGTTCTCGTGTAATATC
Source organism: Pterostichus madidus (assembly GCA_911728475.2). Classification (NCBI taxonomy): domain Eukaryota; kingdom Metazoa; phylum Arthropoda; class Insecta; order Coleoptera; family Carabidae; genus Pterostichus; species Pterostichus madidus. Next base: position 11,832,501 of record OU452318.1, read on the forward strand.
ACTAAAATTTTATAAATCGGCACACACTTGTAGCGATTGTCCCTGTGCTTTATTGATGGTCATTGCAAATGCCAGTCGTACCGAAAACTGCAAACGTTTGAATTCGAATGGCATAGGACTGAAGCTTTATTATACCTATATCTTAAGATTGATTCTCCTCTATTCCTATACCAAATTTGAATCGAATCAGTGCAGTACTTTTCAGGATAGCTAGCGGTTATTTTATTGCAAGATGGCGGACTGAAGCTTTATTATACCTATACGTTAAGATTGGTTCTGATACCAAACTGATAAAAAATGGGAGTTCCCATTTAAGATTACAAAGTTGCCCCCCGCCCCACCCTCTGGAGGGGGATGAGGTCAAGTATGGTATCATTGGATAGATATTTGAAAAATATTTGACACGTATTTTGTCGTTTTTGGATCCAATATGTATTTCGCAAGACATTTAACCATCCCGGAACTTTTTCCCCATCCTGTATATGGAATAATGACTCAGTAGTATCAAGTCGGCCTGTGGATCCTAAGAACTCTGGTTTGAACCCCACAGCCGACAAAACATTTTCACCAATTTAAAATTAACAGTGTAAATATTGCTTCGGCAGAGTGTAACACCTAGTAATGGGTAAAAGGCATGATGATATATGTATATACATTTATTTTATTTTGGAATTAATATATATTTTATGAAAATAAATACCTATGGGGTAGGTGGCTCAGTGGTATCGGGTCGGCATGTGGATTTGATAACCTCGGTTCGATTCCCATAGGCGAAAAACAATTTTCACCACATTAAAATTATCCCTGTAGCTCCTCCTCTATTAATATTTTTGGGCGGCCGTGATTTGACGCACATAAATATATCACGTACCGAGATCTGTCACGGCAGAGTGCCATACCTGGAATGGGTAAAAGGCATGATGATAAATTTATTTATTTAATTTGATTTAATTTGTTTGTAAAATAAATGACAGATTATTTAGTCCGAATTATAGTTATAATTATATCATATGGTGGGTAAATTTTGCGGAGCAAAAGAATTTTTTTTCTAAAAGTTGTATAAAAACCATGGCCGTAATAATAACAGATTTTTAAAGTGGTTGTGATGGGAAAGGTCGAAATAGAAATACGTCCAATTCATCTTGGGATCGTTCTTTTTCGAGGTTTTTCAGCACTGCATGATGTATAACCTGGCTGTGAGCCAAGCAGCGCGTGCAGGACAACAGGACGGCAGGACGACATTGCAGGAATAAGATATTTACGATGAGAGAAAGTATAGCAAAGATTTGTTTGATGTTTGTGTGGCATCAAAGTACGTAGGCGTTGGAGTGTTAAAGGGTGCTATGTAGTTATTCTTTAGGTCCCATTCCAGTTGCTAGTGCAGGGGTGTTTTAGACGCTATTTAGACAGTTTAAGGTCTCACCCAAGACCAGACCAGCAGCCTTCACGTGGCGGCAATGTCTTCGACTAATGTTGGCCGAATCATGAGCAGAGGGAGCAGTACCATTACCGTCTATATGAACAGGACTTGAACAGCGAAGGGCAAGCAGCTATGATGTCACAGAGTGAGGCCCACGAACGCGTCTGACTTACATATCCTGCCATGTTAAAATTCTGTTCCTAATATATAAACTAGCTTCTATCTCGTTAAATATCAGAGATATTGAAATTAAGTGCATAATATAAAATGTGCACCTCATAAAGACGAATCAATTGGCTATTTTTTATTTTCAAAATCTAGTTTGACTTACGGAGAAACATGGCTTGTTTCTTCTTTTGTACTTTCTAACATATATTTTAAAAACTATATAAGGCTTAACGCTTGTAGTTAAAAATAATTGATAGAGGTGGACTTAAATGCCTTAATATTTTATAGTTAATGGGGTTTGCAATGTATATCAAATATTTCAAAAATCAGAGGCAATGTTTGGAAGAAATATGTATTGAAAAATTAGAAGAGTATTCTTCAACAGAAGTTTTTGTTTGCAAATGTGATAAAAGTAATGATAACTTCAGTAATGAAGCAATAGTACCCATATGCAATATTTTACTAAATAGTTATATACTTTTTAAAATGTATATTAGAAATTAAAAAAGGGAAACAGTAATGTTTCTCCACAAGCTAGACTAGATTTTGAAAATAAAGGTAGCCATTTGATTTGTCTTTACGAGGAGCACATTTTATGTCATGTACATAATTTCAATATCTTTGATAGTTAACAAGATAGAAGCTAGTTTATATATTAGGAACAGCGGTAACGTCACAGAAACGCTGTTCCAGGCCTGTTCATATAGACGGCAATGGCAGTACCCTACCATCATATCCTGATATGGAGGCGGATGTTCTGGAATTGACAACCCCACAACCTCGAGTAGCCAGCATATGTGTACAAGCACTAACTGACCCTCACCAGGGGCTCTAGTAGCTTAGGCCGGCTAGTCGTGGATTTGGTGCGGATGGTAGTTAAAAGCCTACATCGGAAACTAGATGTCCGCTGGCAACGGATATCGGCGGATGAGCATCGTTAATCTTCTCGGGTACTGTTATACATACTCAGTAGGGGTTTTAGGTAGACCTCCTCGGACCGAAGAGGTCTAGGAGCTTGTACTCCAAAGGCGATTTCGGTGGGCATCATTCTGTGAAATCAGTTAGATGTTGCGCTGATTGAGCGTATTTCAATCTCTCTTCGGAGATTTGATAGTGGATCAAAAGAGGTCAAAATACTCCTCCACCACGTATTGGCTGAGAAGCTTGTGAATAAATGAATGAATGATGTTTGTGTATTGTCTGATGGCTGATAGGTAATACCTACCAAAATAAGTATATCCACTAGATTATACTCATTTTTGAGGCTGTTTTAATATGGTAAAATAGCTGATAATACACGTATTTACATAACACATGACTTTTGGGAACCACGATTCGGACGCTAAATATTTCATAGAATTACATACGAGTACTCGAAGTTCAGTAGTTCTGTTCTTTTTGATTAAATTACGTAGTTAATATACAATGTAACAATTGAGAGATGAATTATGCAAATTCCACCCATCTTGATCAACACAGAGCAAGGACGATTAAAAGAGAAAAGATGACGTCTTTACCAGCACGTGGAATATATGGGCTTAGTATTATTTTTATTATGTAGTTAATTTACTTTAAAATAGACGCTTACAAATAAATTATTTCACTTTTTCCTTAAATAAAATAAATAAATATATCATCACGCCTTTTACCCATTACTGGGTGTGGCACTCTGCCGAAGCAGATCTCGCTAAGTGATATATTTATGCGCGTAAACCGCGGTGACCAGCCGTCAAATCACGGTCCCAAAATATGTTAGTGAGGGAGCCACAGGGGTAATTTTAAATTGGTGAAAATGTTTTGTCGGCTGTGGGGATCGAACCAGGGTTCTTAGAAGCCACAGGCTGACTCGATACCACTAAGCCACCTACCCCATTAATGATTTATAATGATTTATATCGTCAATTTGTATAAAACGATTAGCGACATTAAAAACAATTACAATATAAGCTCTATTCAATTTGCCACTTGGTTAATTTAACCAGTGGCGGCGCTAGGCTCTGAAATCTAGGGAGGCCAGTAGGGACCAGGAAGGGGGGAATATATTTTTTATCATTTTAATAATAAATAACAATGTTGTCAATATTAAATTTATTTGGTACCAAACAAATATAAATATAATATAGAGTAGAATCTCTTATAGCATGCTCTCCTACAACACCCTAACTAAATTTACGACTCACATCAGTCTATTACAACACGCCAAAAATTTCACATATAACACGTGAAATAAAACAAAATCGGCGCTTTTTACTGTAACGTGCTATAATACAGTCGAGCGTCTCCTTCTGCACGAATCTTTTACAACACGAAACGAGTTAGCGCGTGCTGTAGGAGATTCTACTGTATAAATAATAAACAAAAACAAGTATATTCTTTAAAAATAAAACAAAAAATGTTCTCTAATATAATTAAAAGAAAATATGATAAATACAAAACACAGCAGTGATTTAGTTATACTAATTTAATCCTTTGGTTTTTATTTAAACTTGCAAATTTGTCTACAACTTCATTAAGGTCTATAAATTTTGATATGTCTTTTTCTACACTTAATATACTAAAGTTGTTTAATCTTTCATTTATCATTCTTGTTCTTAAATAACTCTTAATTCTTTTTAAAGAGGAAAATGATCTTTCACAAGAAGCTGTTGATACAGGATTAAAATCCAAATTTTACCAAATTATAAATGCATTCAAATGCTTGCTTATATTGTTCAACGACTGACAGGAACTCCATGAGTGATTTAATATTTTTATTTTCCTCCCTACACAAAAGTTTCTTAACTAGCGTTATTTCTGAGTCTATACAATCACAATTTATGTTATAATGTTCTGCTAATTTAGTTAAATGAATTTTATTGAGGAATAAATCATCTGTGCGGTCAAAAGCTTGTAATGTTTTTAAAATAGTATCATTTTTTGTAAATCTTTCTTTTAATTCAATTATAATTTTATCTAGTATAGGGATGTATAACTTAAGTTTGACAACATCTTTCTCATTTTTTACTTCTATGTCTACAGAATCATCTATTTCACAATCTACTATAAACTCTTGTAACCTTTTTGGAATAGATTTAATTCTTTTTGGTTTGTCAAAAAAGTCTGTTTTATCTAAACCAAGAGAAAAAAAAATTATTTGCAGATTTCCATATAGAATTCCATTCATTATCATTGTTTCGTAAGTTTTGAAATTCATTAATTGTTTCTTGAACTAAATTTAAACCTTTTACATAATTCATATCAGGGGATTGGAGATAATTAGATACAGTTGTAACTAATTTTAAAATTTTTATAAAAATAAGCAGTAAAACAATAAATTCTTTATCAATTTGTAAAAGTAAACATTTTGCTTCACATCTTCTATCCTTTTTTACATCAGTTGTAGAAATAAGATTGTTTAACGTTACAAAAATAGATTCAATTGTTTCTAAAACAGTCTGGCATGCTCTGAACTGCACAGTCCATCGCGTATCACACATCCTTTTTAATTCTCGAGCCTGTTTTGTAGGATAAATTTGTTTTTGCGTATTTAAAAATAGAGGACGAATTGTAGAGTTTGACATAAATGTATATAATTTTTCAAGATTAGAAAAAAATAGCCGACTTTTTCAAATGTTTGCAACAATCAAAATCAAGTAAATTTAATTTATGGTTAAAACAATGCGGAACAATACTTTTAATATAATTTTGCACGCCACCTAAATGACCACTCATTACAGCAGCACCATCGTATCCTTGTGCTCAATTGCTTAATGAAATATTATTTTCATCTAATATTGTTTTTATATAATTTGCAAGACTAGCAGCATCTAGCATACCGTTTGCACTTTAAACCCTAAAAACCTCTCCTGAATTGCATTTTGATGCAAGTACCGGACTATAACAGTTATTTGTTCATCTTTACTCAAGTCTTTTGTTTCGTCAGACATTATTGCAAAAAATTTTGATTCGTTTAGATCGTCTGAAATTTTTTTACGTACAATTGTCGCCATAATAGAAATTAATAAATTTTGGATATCATGATGTAGGTATTTAGCATTATTTGAACTATCCTGTAACTTTTTTTGTACAATGGTGTCATGTTTACTTATCAATAACATTAATTCTCTGAAATTACCTTTATTTAAATTTAAAACACTTTCATCATGACCACGTTGAGCAATATCTTGCGTACATGTAAATAATAAACACTCACATAAAGTTTTGATGTAGTGTCTGTTTTCTTTAATTTCATCTATGAACACCGCGCGCCGTGGTGGCACTATCAACGACAAGCAACTAAGAGGACAAATAAAATTTAAAATAGACTCAGTGGTTCCAAGTCCACCTGGAGGGAGAGCTATAAAGGTAATATCAAGATGTTGGCTGCGGGAATGAAACTCTGGTTCTTAATTCCACAAGTCGATACTTTACCCTAAACCCTAAATGTTAATGTAAAGTGAACGATTTGAAAATTCGATGTAGTTTGCAGCTCCGATTTCTGTATTTTATTCTAAGAGCCAGTTTTTCAATCACCGGTTTACTCTCGATTCATGTTAATCATGATTAAATAATAATAGAAACCATAGTTTCCATTATTATTTAATCATGATTAACATTAATCGGTGATTGAGAAACTGGCCTTAAATTGTATTTATATTAAAATATATTAATTTCCATAGACTCTTCCATATTCACTAAGCAAATATCATAATTTCTAGTGAAGAACTGCACTAGAGCAGGGGACTAGAGGTAAGGGGTATTCTAGAGGTACGTTCCCCTCGGAAATCAGTTTCTCGGCGGGAAACAACGGAACGTTGCTCCTCCCTCACCGCCTCCGGATATAAATCTCGCGCGCTTCTAAATGAGATCTCATCTCATCTCCGCTCGCACCAAAGGTTCTGTCCTCGTGTCCTGGTTCACGCCACTACCGTGGCCAGTAAATGTGTGGGCTTGATTTTGCAGTGGCGCCACCGATACCGATAGTAAAGTTAAAATTAATTAAACAAACAGAAAAATAACAATATTTATATGTTTTACCTTGACTCAATGATTTGTTCTTAATGGTAAAAATTATAAATCATCTCTTTGTAAAGCTGGATTTATGATGAAGTAACGGTAGAAGAAATGCGAATGGTATCGGAAATGCAAAAAGTTGAACGTCTTTTACACATTACTGGGTGTGGCATTCTGCCGAAGCAGATCTCGGTAAATGATATATGAACCACGACATCCAAAGATGTTAGTGGTGGGGTAGCCACAGGAGTAATTTTAATTTGGTGAAAATGTTTGTCGGCGGCGGGGATTGAATCAGGGTTCTCAGAAGCCACAAGTCGACTCGATACCATTGAGCCACCTACCCTATAAATGATTTATAATGATTTACAATAAAGTGAAGTTAACGCAAAGCAAGAGATAACCAACTTTCCGTTACCTAATATATTCTATCTTTAGCAAACCAAAAGTCAGCATTTTTACGTAACCTGGGTGATGGTCATCTGCTATTCTAGTAATCGGTGATTAATGCTACTTGTCTTTTATATCATAGCGACTACTTGTTTAGCTTGGTGTTACATAAAAATGAATCGCAAAGTTATTTAATTAATAATATTATTTAACAAAAACCAAATTAAAAAAATCATCAAATGTTGATGGATTAGTGCCAAAGTTCCAACAATATATGTCGTAGTTCTATCATACGAGGTGTGGCTATTAAATAACGAGACTAACGCTGCTACAGACACCAGCGACCGTCAGCTTTTTAGCGTGAAGCTTTCTCTTTCGAATGCAGTACCTCTCGCTTCTGTAAACAAATCCGTATAGCCGTAGCATTCGTTCTAAATAGAGTTGTTTTTTGTTTCGCCGAAAAAAAATTAAGTGCAACATTAGAGCAACGAATTGTTGTGAAATTTCATATGAAACTAGGCAAATCAGCTACTGAAACTTATAATTTATTCAAAAATGTATCCGAATTGTGGAAGGACAAGTCATGGTTTCTCCATCAAAACAATACACTGGCTCATTCCGTAATGTCTGTCAAGAGATTTCTAGCCAAGTACAGCATCCCAGTGTTGAACCATCCGCCTTATTTGCCAGATCTTGCACCGTGCGACTTCTGTCTGTTTCCTAATGTAAAATTTGCCTTAATAGCAACAATATTTGAGCTTTGAAAGAGAAAAACTTCCAGCACTGTTTCGAACAATGGAAGATTCGCATGGAGTGAAGTTATAATAAGTAAATAGGTATGGAATCAAAATAAAATGTTAAAACTGCATCAGTCTCGTTATTTAATAACCACACCTCGTATCATCTGATAGGTTAGTGGTAATAACTTGAGCGTGTAATCACCAAGTTCGCTTACGTTACTTCTTACTTTACTTCAATTGCGTTACCTCTTTCAATATTTTATTATAAATCATTAATGTTATTACTGCCTCGTTGGAGAGATACATAAAACCAGTTTCAATGTCATTTCGTCACATCCCGAAATGTCGCGGCGAAATCAGTTGTTCAATCGTGAAACTTGAGACTCAACAAGAAACAAATATCAGGTTTCATTTATATTAATGACCTTTTAATCATTTTTGTTTTGACTAGAAAATATGACGACAAAATATTTATTTGTTTAAAAATGATTGAAAATAGCTGTTAGCGAACCGAGACTAGAGATTGTAGCTCGAGCGGCAGCAACTAGTCACGGTTTACAAAGATACTTTTAACTTAGACACATATTTTCTATCATCGAAAATTAAGATTAATCTATTTATATATATATATATATATATATATATATATATATATATATATATATATATATATATATATATATATATATATATATATATATATATCAGGTAGGTTCAGGTACAATACTTTCGAATATTTATAATATTTTCCATACTGCACTGTAATAATTATCAACTTTTTTTCTATTCTTGTTATTATTTCTCACGAGTACATTAATTGTATTTTTCATAACAACGATTTAATATATGACTGAGGATTAAACATCGTAGTCGAAGGACAAGTAGTTGAAATAAATATTAATTGTGAAATATATGAAACTGTAAGTACAGAGCGCAAATCTGTAAAAGTAACAGAACATAATTTGTTATATAAAACTCGGAATTGAGCTCGTTAGGTTACATGTCACCATTACGAAAATTTTAAAAATGGTGTCATCGCACAGAAGTTTTGGCGCTCAATTTGAAATTTTCAAATATAAAAATTATGTAATATTAAATACAACATTATTAATTATAAGTATCACTCAAAATTAACTTATTTGTAAAATTTTCTTGTCGGTACCTGTACCGGCTCTATTTTTCTTACCGGTACAGCGTACCGGACCGTACCGTCCTACTTTCGCCACTGTGAGGGACCCACCGTAACTATAAGAGAGAACCTCTATAATCCACTTATTATTAATAGTGTTAGTGCAAGGTCTGTGCTGTTTAGATACAAATTTTGAACGTTTGTGCTCTTCACATTCGCTTGTTATAAGCAACTGAAGTGGAAAATCCAGTGTGATGCTAAGAGAGAACATTCATAATCTAGTTACCAGTTAAAAAAATATTTTAATATAAGGAGTTAGTACTAGGTTTGTACTGTTTAGATAAAATTTTAAAACTTTATCATTTTCATATTCGCTTGTTATGAATAATTGAAGTGAGAAACCCACCGTAACTATAAGAGAGAACTAAAACAAAAGACAAAATGTCTATTGCGATGTGGAATTGAGTCTTAATAAATAAGAAAAAATAGGAAAAAAATTTCCATCACTTGTCTCGTAATTCCACGGAGGTTTTACAGCACGTTTGCATCAACTTCTCAGGTCATCAACAAACGGCTGGTCAGTTCAGCTTTAACCATAGACGCGTTTCGTCCTTCCGGACTCATCAGTATGGTGCGATCATTTATCCAACTAGATCAACTAGGAAATAGTGGATTGTGATACCGACTTAGCTGAACTGACTGATGTTAACCTATCTACAACGGTAACATCAGTCAGTTCAGCTAAGTCGGTATCACAATCCACTATTTCCTAGTTGATCTAGTTGGATAAATGATCGCACCATACTGAGTCCGGAAGGACGAAACGCGTCTATGGTTAAAGCTGAACTGACCAGCCGTTTGTTGATGACCTGAGAAGTTGATGCAAACGTGCTGTAAAACCTCTGTGGAATTACGAGACAAGTGATGGAAAATTTTTTCCTATTTTTTCTTATTTATAAGAGAGAACCTCTATAATCTACTTACTTTTGAAAGTAGTGTTACTGCTAGGTCTGTGCTGTTTAGATACAAATTTTGAAAGTTTGTGCTTTTTATATTTGCTTGTTTGAACAATTGAAGTTGGAGAATCCAGTGTGATACTAAGAGAAAACCTCTGTAATCTAATAATTTTTTTTAAATCTTTCTATATAAGGGTAATGCTAAATTTGTACTGTTAAGATACAAATTTTGAAAGTTGGTACTTTTCATACTCCCATGTTATGAACAATTGAATTTGAAAATCCAGCTTAGTACGAAGAGAGAACCTCTATAATCTATTTCTTTACTTTTTAAATCTTCTAAAAGAGTGAGTGCTAGGATTTTGCTATTTAAATACAAATTTTTAAAGTTTGTGCTTTTCATATTCTTTTATTATGAACATTTAACTTGGATAATATATCATGACATAAAGAGTGAATCCCTTTAATCTTTTTTTTTCTTGTTAGAGGATGTGACAAGGGCTTGCGCATGTTGGCTGGCCACACATATTGCAGTAAAGTAAGACGTTGTAATGCAAAAGTAAAATTAATAGTATGTGTTTCAATACAGTTACCATAGGGACATACCCATATAGGTTCAAATCCTGAATACATACGAGGTGTGGCTATTAAATAACGAGAACGAACGCTACGGCTACACGGATTTGTTTACAGAAGCGAGAGGTATTGGATTCTAAAGAGAAGGCTTCACTCTAAACAGCTGACGATCGCTGGAGTTTAGCGCATGCGTACTTTGTCTGTAGCAACGTCAGTCTCGTTATTTAATAGCCACACCTCGTATATACATGTTTACTTTAAAAAAAAATTAGTTTAAGGAATTAGTGCTAGTGTTGAAACTGAAATTATCGGAGTGTCGCCCTGCATGCTATATTTTATAAATTAAGAAGTTTTGACACGAGCAAAATAATTAAATATTCCAGATATATAAACTAAAAAAAGTAGCTTAGCCTTACCATTAGTGTTTAGCTGTTGTTTCGCTATTTTTACAAAATATAAACTGTAGCTTCACTACATTCTTAAAGAACAGCTGCAGCTGTACCTTTGCTTCTTTATTTAAATAGCTTTCTGAGTTCTTGTTGCAATGCACGTTTTTATAAAATAAAGAACTTATCTGCCCTTAAAATTTAACAGAGTCTCATACAGAATATGCCTATTAGAGACCTTTACTCTTTGTTGTGCAATATCTCTATTCGTATTGTTTGCATCGGCGCCTATGATCTTGGCGCTCTCCTCCCGCGGGTATTGCTGTGCGACACTGACAGCGGACAAATGGGCCCGACGTGAGTCCAGACAATTGCACGATTATAACTTGCAATGCGCGATGTGCCCGATGCTGCCATTAAATGCATGCAACTTTGTATTCGCACACAATGTGTCAGACTTGCCATGCAGATCCCCGGAGACTATACATGCTACTCATCACTTGATGACCCAGTCGCGCAACACATAACACAACATGCAATCTACCTATATGAAATTTATATTATTTGGACTGAGTTATTTTTCTTTTTAAGTTTTAACAAAAGTTATCAAAGTTTTTATTTTGAAGACACTTCATTAAGGTGGTTGTATAGTCAACTCAAACCATCTAATGTTTTGCAGCTATGAAGAATGAGGTAGATAAAAGGGTCATCCAAAATTGTACTTTCACTCCTTCAAATACATTCAAAATTAACATGACGACCATAGTTTTTCTCTTTAGAATTTAATTTGATTACATCAATTCAGGGGTGCTCCTAGAAAATTGGCTGCCCCTGATTATAATAATAAAATAATTATAATAATACTAAGTAGATACGTAATGTGAATAAAAGCTAAACTAAAGATTGGATATATTATTTATATACTGCTCAAAAAAAAAAACAGGTCACCTAAAGAATCCCAAAAAAATTTCACTTTTCAAACCACTGTCAATTTGTCAGTTTTGAAGCAAGTTGGATGAAATTTTTTTCCGAAGTAGCCCAAAGTCTAGTCTTTGAAAAGCTGTAAATTGATTTTGACTAACCTCCCTTTCCCTTCCCCCAGCCACCCTCAAACGAGAACCACTTTTTTTCTAAAAAAAAAGATGATTTTTCCAAGCTTTCTATGGGAATCATCAGCCGTCAATTGACAAATCTGTCATCAGATAATGAAAATATGGACATTTTTGTTACTGGAACTTAAAACAGAATCAAAATCGTATGATTTTAAAAAAAAATATGATTTTTTGAAAAAAAAGAGACATTTGCAGAGGTTGGCATTCAATTGTCCGTAGTACGTAAACACTCGAACACATGCGGACACTCAAACGCACGTACACGCACACACGCACACACGCACACACGCACACACGCACACACACTCGCACACGCACACGAACACGCACACGCACCCGCACACGCACACGCACACACGCACACGCACACGCAGATGTATACGCAAACGTTCACGCACACGCCATACTGAAAAACTTGGTGATCTTTTTTTTGTTTTTTTACGAGGGTAGGTGAAAATGTTCCATAGACATTGAGAATCCCGTACTTAACAATGTGCCGGATTTTACATGCTAAAAACAAAGAAAAACTAAACTCGTCCAACACGTTTGCGTTTACATCTGGGTGTGCGTTGTCTGGCTGTGTCTGTGTCTGTGTGTGTGTGTGTGTTTGAGTGTGCGTATGTGTTCGAGTGTCTACGTACTACGGACAATTAAATGCCACCCTCTGCAAATGTCTCTTTTTTTTTTAAAAATCATAACTTTTTTAAAATTATCCGACTTTGATTCTGTTTTAAGTTCCAGTAACAAAAATGTCCATATTTTCATTATCTGATGACAGATTTGTCAATTGACGGCTGATGATTCCCATAGAAAGCTTGGAAAATCATCTTTTTTTTAGAAAAAAAGTGGTTCTCGTTTGGGGGTGGTTGGGGGAAGGGAAAGGGAGGTTAGTCAAAATAAATTTACAGCTTTTCAAAGAATAGACTTTGGGCTACTTCGGAAAAAAAATTTCATCCACTTTGCTTCAAAACTGACAAATTGACAGTGGTTTGAAAAGTGACGTTTTTTTGGGATTCTTTAGGTGACCGGTTTTTTTTTTTGAGCAGTGTAATAAAGTACATATTTATACAAGATGTTCCATTTACAAGTAATTGTGCCATTTTTGCTATCTCGAAAACTCTAAGAGGTATAAATTGATTAAATTAGTTAATTAATAACATTTTATAAGTCTATTACAAAATTATTTACAATTTTTTTCCAGCAGTGGTTCTCAAAGTACGAGGTACAACATTATTATTTTAAATGTGAAAAAGTTAATAAATAGATTTTATTTACTTAACCTAGTACTCAATCGTAAAGCTAAGAAAAGAAATCTAAGGAGGGCGGCACTAGTATATGAATCTGTAGCTTTAAATTTTAATTTCTTTGAATTTCATAATCTTGACGTACTGCAGGGCGTTCCTTTTATTATAATTTGTTTATTTATAACGGTCGTCTTTTAGTTTTGGCCGCTTTTTAATTTTGGCTGCCTTTTGTTCTAGGCAAAATTCGCACACCTAGTCCTTGCATCAATTGTTAAGTATACAAATTGTATTTAAATGAACGGTCTCAGGGTAAAAGGGAATAGGTCAATATTACAGGATTTTTGTTTACCATGAAACAAGTCTCTTGGTGCAACCTTTTTCACGTGATTATTTCATTTTGTAAAGCAGTATTTTTCAATATACCAATCAAGCACAGACTTATTTCCTTTTATCGTGTGAAAAAGATTGCAACAAGAGACGTGTTTCATGGTAAAGAAAAATCCGGTAATATTAACTTATTCCCTTTTACCGTTTAAATAATATTAAGAACGCAGGTATCTGACATTTACTAAATTTTACAATTAAATATCAACATTTTTAACTAAATGTAATATTAAATATACCTTAGATACAAAATGTATAGCAGTATAACTAGCAGTGTTTTTTTTACAACAAACTAATTGTACATATACATGAACTATCATGATTTTTTTCTTGTAGGCAGCTTAAATAATGAAATAAAAGTTATTTGTTATTTAATACAAACTTTATTATTAAACAGTTTTTGAATAAAACGAAAAAGTTTTAGTTAATATAGAAATGTTTACTTCCTGTTCCAATGGCTGTCATTCCAAGATGTATGTATCGATCGACATCAAATTTTATCTGTGTCTTAACAACACCCTAGTATATGTCTCATTAAAATTTTATATAAAAAATAAGATTCGGGTCAGCTGATGTGTGACAGGGCTCGTATATACCGTGTGTCCCAAGTAAATGTTGGCATAGGCAGCTGACATGTAATCAGTCTTTTGTAAATAAAAAGTTTCCGGCAAAAAATTATGGGACCAAATTTTATATCACAATACAGCCAATACTACTACATCTTATTTAATAGAGATTATTCCATTTTGATAGCGTACTTTAATGAAATTAATACAAATAATTCCAAATTTTTCGCCAACTATTTTATTGCTACTGACGTAAAGTACATACAATTTGTTTTAAATATTTTAATCGGTCACTGTCATCATGAATATTTTAAAAACCGAGAACTGCGTAAATATTATTAATATGTATTATTGAGACAAACATTTCGTCAGAAACACAAAAATTTAATAAATAAGAAAAATAGGAAAAAAATTTCCATCATTTGTCTCATAATCCCACAGAGGTTTTTCAGCACATTTGCATCAACTTCTCAGGTCATCAACAAACGGCTGGTCAGTTCAGCTTTAACCATAGACGCGTTTCGCCCTTCCGGACTCATCAGTATGGTACGATCATTTATCCAACTAGATCAACTAGGAAATAGTGGATTGTGATACCGACTTAGCTGAACTGACTGATGTTAACCTATCTACAACGGTAACATGACATGAGAGCTATGAAGCCACTCGTGGTGCCATCTACCGACAAAATCGCAAACTGCTTGACTGCTATTGAAATAAAACAAAAGACAAAATGTCTATTGCGATGTGGAATTGAGTCTTAATAAATAAGAAAAATAGGAAAAAATTTTCAATCACTTGTCTCATAATTCCACAGATTTTTCTTATTTATTAAAACTCAATTCCACATCACAATAGACATTTTGTCTTTTGTTTTACAAAAAATTAAAAAATAAAATAAATAAATATATCATCACGCCTTCTACCCATTACTGGGTGTGGCACTCTGCTAAAGCAGATCTCAGTAAGTGATATATTTTGCGCGTGAAGTGCGGTTACCAGTCGTCAAATCACGGCCCCCAAACATGTTAGTGGTGGAGGAGCCACAGGGATAGCTTTTTCAAATTATGAAAATTTGTCGCGTGTGGGAATCGAACCAGGGACCTCAGGATCCACAGGCTGACTTCATACCACTGTGCTAGCCATCCCATAAAAAATTAAATATTCTTAATGACACTAACAATGACAGTGACAGATTAAAATATTTAAAGAAACACTTTACGTCAATAGCAATAAAAGAGTAGGCAAATTAAGACATATTTTTGTTAATATTATTAAATTACGCTATAAAAATTAAATAACCTATTAAATAAAATGTAGGGATATTGACAGTATTATGATATAAAATTTGGTCGCATAATTTTTCGCCGAACACTTTTTATTTACAAAAAACTGATTCTACATATTAACTGCCTATGCCAACATTTACTTGGGACACACGGTATATATTATATTCATGTACATCAGCTTCTTTTGTTAAACATATATTTGTATTGTTTCTGTTTATTTATTTTATTATAAATACTTATTATAAATGGTATTCATTATTTAGTATAGTAAATAACTATTAAGCATGATATAACAATATTAATACATTTTTTATTCTACCTAGTAAATGGTTCAACATAAAGGCCAATGCCAAGTAAAATTTGTACAGTTTTAGTAGTGAATATTAATTCACTTAATTCTATCATCGAAAAGATAACAAAAGCCTCGGCTGCTTCTAAACTACACGTAAAAGCTTTTCATTTAAATAAATAAATCAAGTACAGCATAAAATGGAAATGTTACTCTAAAATAGAATGTCACTTTCAATGTATTAAATATTTAAATTTTCTGTGTAAATGAAATAAGATTTTTTACGGACTGTGACTGTGTTTTGAAATATGAAAATGTAACTTTTATGTTCTCATGTCCGCATTTTCAACATAGTACAACCAAGACCAACGAGATATACAGTTTGCAACGCTTCGTGGTTACTGTGTGCACAATGCGCTTGTGCGCGAATGCGCAAATTATGTATAATGTGCGAATAGATATGAGAATATGACAAATAATTAACGTGAAAACATTGTTCCTTCATTAATATTGTAAAAGAATTGAAAGCTGCAGTTCAATTAGTTGTCAAAATTAATAGACGATAACATAACGTGAACTTGATGCGAACTTCTTGTAAATATAATATATATATATATTTAAAACATAAAAGAAAGTATAAATTATAAAAATACCAAAGCTAGAATTTATATTGAAATTAAGCAAAATTATCCGACAATGGAAACAACAACAACGGTAACGACAACGTATGAATAAACTATTATTTACTTAGTTACAAAATACATGGCAAGAACTATATCTTGCTCATGAAGTCGAGAGCCAAACTTGTCTCGACGGAAGCCAATCTACCACTCACTAATCGTTGTTGTATTCCATGGGATGTTCTGACAAAAGGGTAAGCGGTGATATCTTCGCGTTGGTCGAGATAACTGTTCTCACATATGTGTTTACATAAAAAACCCAGACGGGATGAGTTTCAAAAGTTAAATCTATCCGACCAATACATAGCTAATAATTACCCAGATATGTCATCACATCCCGTATAACCAGACGCGACAATTCAGAAAAGCTATAAACTTGATAAATAATGATCTACGGAATACTGAAGTTATAACATATGCTCTAATAAATTTGATAAACAAAATAAACTCTGTCAAGTCAACTTTAGAAAGATACTAAAGATAATACTTAATTAGTCTGTATCTCTCGAAGCTGAGTTGATAGTGAAATATTATAATTTATAAACAAAACCAAATTCTGAATTATCCGTTTTGTTAAAATATCTAACAGCCCGATTCTCAAAAAGTTTTTAGCTAACTCTGACTTTTGGTTTAGTGATATTAAGCTAAACAAATTTTATAAAAAAGTTTAAATAACAATATAAGTAATAAACTAGCGGTCAGCCTGGCTTCGCCAGGCTTTCACGCTATGCTCCGCGAATACTGAAATAGGATTCACTTCTGTAAGACAATTGACACTATATAAATCAAATTATTTCCGAAGTAAAAGTTTTCAATTTTGCACGTCTGTCCTTTAAAATACATTTAATTGATACCAAGCACGATAGGTTACGAAGCTCTGGCACTACAAAATTGACAATAAAAATAAGTCCAATTCAGCACACGAACTCTTTAAGCGACCTTTCATTTGATATCAAACACGATAGGTTTTGATGTATTTTTACTAAAACAATTGCCGATCGAATAATATTTTATTTTCTACGCGAGCCCTTCAATAGACTTTTCATTTCATACCTAACACGATAGGTTTTGATGTATTTTTACTAAAACAATTGCCGATCGAATAATATTTAATTTTCTACGCGAGCCCTTCAATAGACCTTTCATTTGATATCAAACACGATAGGTTTTGATGTATTTTTACTAAAACAATTGCCGATCGAATAATATTTTATTTTCTACGCGAGCCCTTCAATAGACTTTTCATTTCATACCTAACACGATAGGTTTTGATGTATTTTTACTAAAACAATTGCCGATCGAATAATATTTAATTTTCTACGCGAGCTCTTCAATAGACTTTTCATTTGATACCAAACACGATAGGTTTTGATGCATTTTTCTTAAAACAATTGCCGATCGAATAATATTTAATTTTCTACGCGAGCCCTTCAATAGACCTTTCATTTGATACCAAACACGATAGGTTTTGATGCATTTTTACTAAAACAATTGCCGGTCGAATAATATTTAATTTTCTACGCGAGCTCTTCAATAGACCCTTCATTTGATACCAAACACGATATGTTTTGATGCACTCTTACTCAAACAATTGCCGATTGAATAATATTTAATTTTGTACGCGAGCTCTTTAAAAGAACTTTCATTTGATACCAAACACGATAGGTTTTGATGCATTTTTATTAAAACAATTGCCGATCGAATAATGTTCAATTTTGTACGTGAGCCCTTCAACAGACTTTTCATTTGATACCAAACACGATAGGTTTTGAAGCACTTTCACTAAAACATTTGCTGATTGAAAAAGATCTTAATTTTACATGTGCGACCTTCAAAACTTTCATATTATACCAAATACGATAAGTTTTGAAAAACTTTCAATAAAATAAATATCGATAATAAATTTAAATAAATAATAATAAACAATATTTGCTTAGTTTTACTATATATTTTTACCGAGGACAATTTTGTTTTGGTTTACCTGTATACTTTATATAACTTGTCAATTTGACGTTTAAACCAACTTCATAGTGAACTGTAAAAAATTTACTTTTTAAATACACATATTTGAAATGTGTAATAATAATAAAAACGTCCCCTCATTTCCCCAATATGTGTAAAATATTTCAAAACTACTCAGAGAAATTTCATATTTGAGTAATTTATAATTAAAAATGCGACATGTCCACTGACAAATGTCAAATCGATCGTAGATGTTCTTCTTAAAAAATCCAAAGCCACCACACTCTTAGTTGATTTTGCTCCATAACCGCAGGTTTATTCAAGTTTTCTCGCACATCATGTGCACGAAAAATCTAAGACTAACAAAAGGCACCCCTCATGATTGCCCTCTATCAAATAAAAAAAGTTTCAAATTAATCGGACAAACCGTCTAGGCTGTAGAGGTGAGCAATTGACCGTGATGAATCCTCATATATATATATATAGATATGCCCCTACGGCTTTTAGTATTAGGACTAGCGGTCGCCCTGGCTTCGCCAGGCCTCACGCTAGCTCCGCGGAC
Source organism: Pterostichus madidus (assembly GCA_911728475.2). Lineage (NCBI taxonomy): Eukaryota > Metazoa > Arthropoda > Insecta > Coleoptera > Carabidae > Pterostichus > Pterostichus madidus. Next base: position 11,851,346 of record OU452318.1, read on the forward strand.
CCTGAAGAAGAACTCACTTTTGTAAGACAGTTGACACAATATAAATGCAATTATTACAAATCAAAAACATTTCTGCATATCATTCCATCCAAAGACCTTTTATTTGATACTAAACACAATAGGTTTCGAAGATCTTTCACTAAAACAACTGACGATTGAAAAAAATCCAATTATGCACGTGATGTCTTCAAAAGACCTTTCATTTGATACTAATCACGAAGAATTTTGATGTATTTTCACTAAAATAATTGAGGATCTATAAGTATTAAATTTTGTACGCGAACCCTTCAAAAAATCTTTGTTTTTGATACAAACGCGATAGGTTTTAAACACTTTCACGAAAACAATTGTACATTTTGCTAAACTATTAAAAATCTTTTGGACGTCATTTTTTATAATGTTCTACATTTATATTTTATATGTACATGAAATCAATTGAAATTTTTCTCTAAACTTTTTTGAAAAACTGTTGGAAATCGCTGAAATATACTTTTTGCATTGTAGAATGCTGCTGTCAATTTCCTTTTTTTCTTAAATGTATATTATTACCGCACACAAATTTTGCTTTGTTTTATTACATACTTTTTAAAATTATTTGTCAAATTGACGTTTTGTATTAAACATTTTTTCGCTAGCCCTTCAAAAAACCTTCCATTTGATACCAAACACGATATGTTTTTAAGCACTTTCACTGAAACAATTGCCGATCAAAATTAAATTAAATGCTGCACAAAAATACTTCAAAAGACATTTCATTCGATATCAAACACGATAGGTTTAAAAGCAAGATCACAAAAACAATTGCGAAACGAAAAAAAAAATTTGCACGCGATCCCTTTAAAAGTCTTTTTATTTGATACCAAAAAATATTTTATGTTTAAAACAATTGACATTCTTAATTTTTTTTTATTTCATATAAAATTTCTTCCAAATTTTCATATGACATTAAATACGGCATTAATCCGAATATTTGAAATTTGAAACAATTGACAATCGTAAAGTCTTAATTTTTTTATTTCGTCTGAAAGTTCTTCTAAAACCCTGTCATATGATATCAAACACGATTTGATTCGGAATACTTTAAGCTTAGAACAATTGACGGTCGTAAAATTTCAATCAAATAAGTGTTTTATTTCCGAAAATATTTTGCTAAAATAACTCTTTTTTATTTCATCTGAAAGTTCTTCTAACTCTATTTCATATGCTCTAGCATTTCTTCAACTAAAGGTTGCACGAAAGGCATGAGTATTCGCCGAGTGTTTGTAGCTCAATTGGTTAGAGCAGTCACCATGCGAGTGAAAGGTTCTGGGTTCAAATTCCGGCAAACGCTCATTGCTTTTTCAAAAACTAACTTTTTAATTAATTAATCTAAAGGTTCGTCTAAAGCCCTTTCATATGATACCAAACATGGCATAATTCGGAATACTTTAAGTTTGAAATAATTGACAGTCGTAAAATTTCAATCAAATACGTGTTTTATTTCCGAAAAGATTTTGCTAATCTATTAAAAATCCGTTGGATGTAATTTTTGATAGTTCCACATTTTTTATAGAATTTATTAAGTTTGAAACAATTACCTATCGTAAAATTTCAACTTTTTATATTTCATCTGAAAGTTCTTTTGAAGCCCTTCAATATGACATTAAATACGGTACGATTCGGAATACTTTAAGTTTGAAACTATTGACAATCGTAAAATTTCAACTTTTTTAAATTTTATATGAAAGTTCTTCTAAAGCCCTTTTATATGACACCTAACACAATATGATTCGAAATACTTTATGTTAGAAACAATTGCTTATTGTAAAATTTCTACTTTTTTCATTTATCTGAAAGTTCTTCTAAAGCCCTTTAATATGACACCAAACACGATAGGTTTTGTTGCAATTTCACTGAAATAATTGACGATTGAAAATATTATAATTTTGCCCACATGCCCTTTAAAATAACTTTCGTATTACCGAAAGAAAATTTAAGAGTGATCAAATGATTCCAATTCAAGTTATCTGGTTTTTCTAAATTGTACTAAAGACTTTTTTTTAATTTCATTTGAACTTTCTTTCAAAACACTTTCATATCACACCAAACTCGGCATGACTCGGAATACTTTAAGTTTGAAACAATTAACAGTTGTAATATTGAATTTGTTTCTTTATTCCATCTACAAGTTCTTTCAAAACTTTTTTATGACATTAAACACGGCATGATTCCGAATACTTTAAATTTAAAACAATTGACGGTCGAAATATATATATTTTTATTTCGTCTGAAAGTTCTTCTAAAGCCTTTTCATATGATATCAAACACGATATAATACGGAACACTTTAGGTTTAAAACAATTGAAGGTCGTAAAATTTCAAATACGTGTGTTATTTCCGAAAACATTTTGCTAAACTAACTTTTTATAAGAATTTGTTTATTGACACAATTGTTTGTTTGTAGATATTATAAATAATTTTTGAAAAAACAATGAGCGTTCGCCGGGATTTGAATCCAGAACCTTTCATTCGCATGGTGACTGCTCTAGCATTTCTTCCACTAAACGTTGCACGAAAGGCATGAGTATTCGCCGAGTTTTTGTAGCTCAATTGGTTAGAGCAGTCACCATGCGAGTGAAAGGTTCTGGGTTCAAATTCCGGCAAACGCTCATTGCTTTTTCAAAAACTAACTTTTTAATTATTTTATCTAAAGGTTCGTCTAAAGCCCTTTCATATGATACCAAACATGGCATAATTCGGAATACTTTAAGTTTGAAATAATTGACAGTCGTAAAATTTCAATCAAATACGTGTTTTATTTCCGAAAAGATTTTGCTAATCTATTAAAAATCCGTTGGATGTAATTTTTGATAGTTCCACATTTTTTTATAGAATTTATTAAGTTTGAAACAATTACCTATCGTAAAATTTCAACTTTTTATATTTCATCTGAAAGTTCTTTTGAAGCCCTTCAATATGACACTAAATACGGTACGATTCGGAATACTTTAAGTTTGAAACTTGACAATCGTAAAATTTCTACTTTTTTTTATTTTATATGAAAGTTCTTCTAAAGCCCTTTTATATGACACCTAATACAATATGATTCGAAATACTTTATGTTAGAAACAATTGCTTATTGTAAAATTTCAACTTTTTTTATTTATCTGAAAGTTCTTCTAAAGCCCTTTAATATGACACCAAACACGATAGGTTTTGCTGCAATTTCACTGAAATAATTGACGATTGAAAATATTATAATTTTGCCCACATGCCCTTTAAAATAACTTTCGTATTACCGAAAGAAAATTTAAGAGTGATCAAATGATTCCAATTAGAGTTATCTGGTTTTTCTAAATTGTAGTCTGTCGTGGATAAAATTTTAAATACACATATTTGAAATTTGTAATTATAATAGAAACGTCACCTCAGTCCCCCAATGTGCGTAAAATATTTCAAAACTACTCTAAAACATTTAATATTTAAATAATTTATAATTAAAAATACGACATGTCCACTGACAAATGTCAAAATGACAGTAGATGTTCTTCTTCAAAATTTCAAAGCCGCCATATTCTTTATACTTTATAAAACTTGTCAATTTGACGTTTTGCTTTAAAACCAACTTCATAGTGAAGTGTCAAAAATTTACTTTTTAAATATACACATTTGAAATGTATAATTATAATAAAAACGTCCCCTCAGTCCCCTAATATGCGTAAAATATTTCAAAACTACTCTAAACCATTTAATATTTAAATAATTTATAATTAAACATGCGACATGTCCACTGAGAAATGTCATAATGACGTTTGATGTTCTTCTTAAAAATGTCAAAGCCTCCACACTCTTAGTTGAAAATGCATGTTTTTTCAAGTTTTCTCGCACATCATGTGCACGAAAAATCAGAGACTATCAAAAGGCACTCCGCATAAGTAATCCCTATCAAATAAAAAAAGTTTCAAATAAATCGGATAAACCGTCTAGGCTGTAAAATTGTTAGACTGATCGTGATGAATCTATACATAGGGAATTAAGCCGTTTAGTATATAAGACTAGCGGTCGCCCTGGCTTCGCCAGGCCTCACGCTAGCTCCGCGGACCCTGAAGTAGAATTCACTTTTGTAGGACAGTTAACACGCGAGCTCTTCAAAAGACCTTTCATTTGATACTAAACACGAAGAATTTTGAAACATTTTCACTAAAACAATTGAGGATCTAAAATTATTAAATTTTGTACACGAACCCTTTAAAAAATCTTTCTTTTTGATTCAAACGCGATAGGTCAAATTTCAACTTTTTTATTTCATTACAATTTTCTTCTAAAGTTTTTTTATACACCAATACTTTAAGTTTGAAACAGTTGATGGTTGTAAAATATTTATTTTTTATTCCATTCGAACTTTCTTTCAAAACTCTTTCATATCACACCAAACTCGGCATGACTCGGAATACTTTCAGTTTGAAACAATTAACAGTTGTAATATTGAATTTTTTTCTTTATTCCATCTACAAGTTCATTCAAAACTTTTTTATATGACATTAAACCCGGCATGATTCCGAATACTTTAAATTTAAAACAATTGACGGTCGAAATATATATATTTTTTATTTCGTCTGAAAGTTCTTCTAAATCCCTTTCATATGATATCAAACACGATATGATACGGAATACTTTAGGTTTAAAACAATTGAAGGTCGTAAAATTTCAAATACGTGTGTTATTTCCGAAAACATTTTGCTAAACTAACTTTTTATAAGAATTTGTTTATTGACACAATTGTTTGTTTGTAGATATTATAAATAATTTTTGAAAAAGCAATGAGCGTTCGCCGGGGTTTGAATCCAGAACCTTTCACTCGCATGGTGACTGCTCTAACATTTTTTCAACTAAAAGTTGCTCGAAAGGCATGAGTATTCGCCGAGTGTTTGTAGCTCAATTGGTTAGAGCAGTCACCATGCGAGTGAATTTTTTTATAGTATTTATTAAGTTTGAAACAATTACCTATCGTAAAATTTCAACTTTCTATATTTCATCTAAAAGTTCTTTTGAAGCCCTTCAATATGACACTAAATACGGTACGATACGGAATACTTTAAGTTTGAAACTATTGACAGTCGTAAAATTTCAACTATTTTTTTATTTCATATGAAAATTCTTCTAAAGCCCTTTCATATGACACCCAACACAATATGATTCGAAATACTTTATGTTAGAAACAATTGCTTACTGTAAAATTTCAACTATTTTCATTTTTCTGAAAGTTCTTCTAAATCCTTTTAATATGACACCGAACACGATAGGTTTTGTTGCAATTTCACTAAAATAATTGCCGATTGAAAATATTATAATTTTGCCCACATGCCCTTTAAAATAACTTTCGTATTACCGATACAAAAATTTAAGAGTGATCAAATGATTCCAATTCGAGTTATCTGGTTTTTCTAAATTGTACTCTGACGTGGATAAAATTTGCTTGGTTTTACTGTATATTATTACTGGAGACAAATTTGGTTGGGTTTACCTGTATACTTTATATAACTTGTCAATTTGACGTTTTGTTTTAGTGAATTGTCAAAAATTTTCTTTTTAAATACACATATATAAATTGCTTAATGATAATAAAAACGTTGCCTCATTCCCCCAATATGTGTAAAATATATCAAAAGTTATCTAAAAAATTAAATACTTCAATAATTGTTAATTAGAAATGCGATATGTCCACATACAAATGTCAAAATTAGAGTAGGTGTTCTTTTTTAAAATTTCAAAGCCTCCACACTCTTTGTCTGTATATTTTATAAAACTTGTCAATTTGACGTTTTGAATTAAAACCAACTTCATAGTGGACTGTTAAAAATTTTCTTTTTAAATACACATATTTGAAATTTGTAATTATAATAAAAACGTCCCCTCAGTCCCCTAATGTGCGTAAAATATTTCAAAACTACTCTAAAACATTTAATATTTAAATAATTTATAATTAAAAATGCGACATGTCCACTGACAAACGTCAAAGTGACAGTAGATGTTCTTCTTAAAAATTTCAAAGCCTCCACACTCTTAGTTGAAAATGCATGTTTTTTCAAATTTTCTCGCACATCATGTGCACGAAAAATCTGAGACTATCAAAAGGCACTCCCCATGAATGACCCCGATCAAATACAAAAAGTTGTAAATAAATCGAATAAACCGTCTAGGCTGTAAAATTGTTAGAATGAACGTGATGAAATATATATATATATATATAGGGAATTAAGCCGTTTAGTATATAAGACTAGCGGTCGCCCTGGCTTCGCCAGGCCTCACGCTATGCTCCGCGGACCCTGAAGTAGAATTCACTTTTGTACGACAGTTGTCACAATATAAATTCAATTATTACAAATCTAAAACATTTCTGCATATCTTTCCATCCAATGACCTTTTAATTAATATTAAACACAATCGGTTTCGAAGATATTTCATTAAAACAACTGACGATTGAAAAAAATCCAATTCTGCTCGCGAGCTCTTCAAAAGATCTTTTATTAGATACCAAACACAATAAGTTTTGAAGAACTTTCATTAAAACGATTGATGACAGGAAAAATCCAATTATGCACGCGAGCTCTTGAAAAGACCTTTCATTTAATACTAAACACGAAGAATTTTGAAGCATTTTCACTAAAACAATTGAGGATCTAAAAGTATTAAATTTTGTATGCGAACCCTTCAAAAAAACTTTCTTTTTGATATAAACGCGATAGATCAAATTTGAACTTTTTTATTTCATTACAATCTTCTTCTAAAGCCTTTTTATACGACACCAAACACGGCATGAATCGGAATACTTTAAGTTTGAAACAGTTGACGATTGTAGAATAATTTTTTTTTTATTTCATTTGAAGTTTCTTTCAGAACTCTTTCATATCACACCAGACTCGGCATGACTCGGAATACTTTGAATTTGAAACAATTAACAGTTGTAATATTTAATTTTTTTCTTTATTCCATCTACAAGTGCTTTCAAAACTTTTTTATATGACATTAAACACGGCATGATTTCGAATACTTTAAATTTAAAACAATTGACGGTCGAAATATATATATTTTTTATTTCGTCTGAAAGTTCTTCTAATGCCCTTTCATATGATATCAAACACGATCTTTTATTAGATACCAAACACAATAAGTTTTGAAGAACTTTCATTAAAACGATTGATGACAGGAAAAATCCAATTATGCACGCGAGCTCTTGAAAAGACCTTTCATTTAATACTAAACACGAAGAATTTTGAAGCATTTTCACTAAAACAATTGAGGATCTAAAAGTATTAAATTTTGTATGCGAACCCTTCAAAAAAACTTTCTTTTTGATATAAACGCGATAGATCAAATTTGAACTTTTTTATTTCATTACAATCTTCTTCTAAAGCCTTTTTATACGACACCAAACACGGCATGAATCGGAATACTTTAAGTTTGAAACAGTTGACGATTGTAGAATAATTTTTTTTTTATTTCATTTGAAGTTTCTTTCAGAACTCTTTCATATCACACCAGACTCGGCATGACTCGGAATACTTTGAATTTGAAACAATTAACAGTTGTAATATTTAATTTTTTTCTTTATTCCATCTACAAGTGCTTTCAAAACTTTTTTATATGACATTAAACACGGCATGATTTCGAATACTTTAAATTTAAAACAATTGACGGTCGAAATATACATATTTTTTATTTCGTCTGAAAGTTCTTATAATGCCCTTTCATATGATATCAAACACGATATGATACGGAACACTTTAGGTTTAAAACAATTGAAGGTCGTAAAATTTCAAATACGTGTGTTATTTCCGAAAAAATTTTGCTAAACTAACTTTTTATAAGAATTTGTTTATTGACACAATTGTTTGTTTGTAGATATTATAAATAATTTTTGAAAAAGCAATGAGCGTTCGCCGGTATTTGAATCCAGAACCTTTCACTCGCATGGTGACTACTGTAGCATTTCTTCCACTAAACGTTGCAGGAAAGGCATGAGTATTCGAGTATTCGAGTGTTTGTAGCTCAATTGGTTAGAGCAGTCACCATGCAAGTGAAAGGTTCTGGGTTCAAATTCCGGCGAACGCTTATTGCTTTTTCAAAATCTATATTTTTAATTATTTTATCTAACTGTTCGTCTAAAGCCCTTTCATAGGATACCAAACATGGCATAATTCGGAATACTTTAAGTTTGAAATAATTGACAGTCGTAAAATTTCAATCAAATTTTGCTAATCTATTAAAAATTCGTTGGATGTAATTTTTGATAGTTCCACATTTTTTTATAGAATTTATTAAGTTTGAAACAATTACCTATCGTAATATATATATATATATATATATATATATATATATATATATATATATATATATATATATATATATATATATATATATATTCATCTGTAAGTTCTTTTGAAGCCCTTCAATATGACACTAAATACGGTACGATTCGGAATACTTTAAGTTTGAAACTATTGACAGTCGTAAAATTTCAACTTTTTTTTTTATTTCATATGAAAGTTCTTCTAAAGCCCTTTCATATGACACCCAACACAATATGATTCGAAATACTTTATGTTAGAAACAATTGCTTATTGTAAAATTTCTACATTTTTCATTTATCTGAAAGTTCTTCTAAAGCTCTTTAATATGACACCAAACACGATAGGTTTTGTTGCAATTTCACTAAAATAATTGCCGATTGAAAATATTATAATTTTGCCCACATGCCCTTTAAAATAACTTTCGTATTACCGATAGAAAATTTAAGAGTGATCAAATGATTCCAATTCGAGTTATATATAACTTGTCAATTTGACGTTTTTGTTTTAGTGGACTGTCAAAAATTTTCTTTTTAAATACACATATATAAAATGCGTAATGATAATAAAAACGTTCCCTCATTCCCCCAATATGTGTAAAATATATCAAAAGTTATCTAAAAAATTTAATACTTCAATAATTGTTAATTAAAAATGCGATATGTCCACATATAAATGTCAAAATTAGAGTAGGTGTTCTTTTTTAAAATTTCAAAGCCTCCACACTCTTTGTCTGTATATTTTATAAAACTTGTCAATATGACGTTTTGAATTAAAACCAACTTCATAGTGGACTGTTAAAAATTTTCTTTTTAAATACACATATTTGAAATTTGTAATTATAATAAAAACGTCCCCTCAGTCCCCTAATGTGCGTAAAATATTTCAAAACTACTCTAAAACATTTAATATTTAAATAATTTATAATTAAAAATGCGACATGTCCACTGACAAACGTCAAAGTGACAGTAGATGTTCTTCTTAAAAATTTCAAAGCCTCCACACTCTTAGTTGAAAATGCATGTTTTTTCAAGTTTTCTCGCACATCATGTGCACGAAAAATCTGAGACTATCAAAAGGCACTCCGCATAAGTAATCCCTATCAAATAAAAAAAGTTTCAAATAAATCGGATAAACCGTCTAGGCTGTAAAATTGTTAGACTGATCGTGATGAATCTATACATAGGGAATTAAGCCGTTTAGTATATAAGACTAGCGGTCGCCCTGGCTTCGCCAGGCCTCACGCTAGTTCCGCGGACCCTGAAGTAGAATTCACTTTTGTAGGACAGTTGACACAATATAAATTCAATTATTACAAATCTAAAACATTTCTGCCTACCTTTCCATCCAAAGACCATTTAATTGATACTAAACACAACAAGATTTCGAAGATCTTTCACTAAAACAACTAACGATTGAAAAATATCCAATTCTGCTCGCGAGCTCTTCAAAAGACCTTTTACTAGATACCAAACACTATAGGTTTTGAAGAACTTTCATTAAAACGATTGATGACAGGAAAAATTCAATTATGCACACGAGCTTTTCAAAAGACCTTTCATTTGATACTAAACACGAAGAATTTTGAAGAATTTTCACTAAAACAATTGAGGATCTAAAAGTATTAAGTTTTGTACACGAACCCTTCAAAAAATCTTTCTTTTTGATACAAACGCGATAGGTCAAATTTCAACTTTTTTATTTCATTACATTTCGTCTGAAAGTTCTTCTAAATCCCTTTCATATGATATCAAACACGACATTTTGCTAAATTAACTTTTTATAAGAATTTGTTTATTGGCACAATTGTTTGTTTGTAGATATTATAAATATTTTTTGAAAAAGCAATGAGCGTTCGCCGGGATTTGAATCCCGAACCTTTTACTCGCATGGTGACTGCTCTAGCATTTCTTCAACTAAAAGTTGCACGAAAGGCATGAGTATTCGCCGAGTGTTTGTAGCTGAATTGGTTAGAGAAGTCACCATGCGAGTGAAAGGTTCTGGGTTCAAATTCCGGCGAACGCTCATTGCTTTTTCAAAAACTAACTTTTTAATTATTTTATCTAAAGGTTCGTCTAAAGCCCTTTCATATGATATCAAACATGGCATAATTCGGAATACTTTAAGTTTGAAATAATTGACAGTCGTAAAATTTCAATCAAATACGTGTTTTATTTCCGAAAAGATTTTGCTAATCTATTAAAAATCCGTTGGATGTAATTTTTGATATTTCCACATTTTTTTATAGAATTTATTAAGTTTGAAACAATTACCTGTCGTAAAATTTCAACTTTCTATATTTCATCTGAAAGTTCTTTTGAAGCCGTTCAATATGACACTAAATACGGTACGATTCGGAATACTTTAAGTTTGAAACTATTGACAGTCGTAAAATTTCAACTTTTTTTTATTTCATATGAAAGTTATTCTAAAGCCCTTTTATATGACACCCAACACAATATGATTCGAAATACTTTATGTTAGAAATAATTGCTTATTGTAAAATTTCAACAATTTTCATTTTTCTGAAAGTTCTTCTAAAGCCCTTTAATATGACACCAAACACGATAGGTTTTGTTGCAATTTCACTGAAATAATTGCCGATTGAAAATATTATAATTGCCCTTTAAAATAACTTTCGTATTACCGATATAAAATTTAAGAGTGATCAAATGATTCCAATTCGAGTTATTTGGTTTTTCTAAATTGTACATTGACGTGGATAAAATTTGCTTGGTTTAACTGTATATTATTACTGAAGACAAATTTGGTTGGGTTTACCTGTCAATTTGACGTTTTTGTTTTAGTGGATTGTTAAAAATTTTCTTTTTAAATACACATATTTAAAATGCGTAATTATAATTAAAACGTTCCCTCAGTCCCCCAATATGTGTAAAATATTTCAAAAGTTGTCTAAAATATTTAATACTTGAATAATTTTTAATTAAAAATGCGATATGTCCACATACAAATGTCAAAATTAGAGTAGGTGTTCTTTTTAAAATTTCAAAGCCTCCACACTCTTTGTCTGTATATTTTATAAAACTTGTCAATTTGACGTTTTGAATTAAAACCAACTTCATAGTGAACTGTAAAAAATTTTCTTTTTAAATACACATATTTGAAATTTGTAATTATAATAGAAACGTCACCTCAGTCCCCCAATGTGCGTAAAATATTTCAAAACTACTCTAAAACATTTAATATTTAAATAATTTATAATTAAAAATACGACATGTCCACTGACAAATGTCAAAATGACAGTAGATGTTCTTCTTCAAAATTTGACAAAGCCACCATATTCTTTATATTTTATAAAACTTGTCAATTTGATGTTTTGCTTTAAAACCAACTTCATAGTGGATTGTAAAAAATTTTCTTTTTAAATACACACATTTCAAATTTGTAATTATAATAAAAACGTCCCCTCAGTCCCCCAATGTGCGTAAAATATTTCAAAACTACTCTAAAACATTTAATATTTAAATAATTTATAATTAAATATGCGACATGTCCACTTACAAATGTCAAAGTGACGTTTGATGTTCTTCTTAAAAATTTCAAAGCCTCCACACTCTTAGTTGATTTTGCCCCAGAAATGCATGTTTTTTCAAGTTTTCTCGCACATCATGTGCACGAAAAATCTGAGACTATCAAAAGGCACTCCCCGTAATTGACCTCTATCAAATAAAAAAAGTTTCAATTAAATCGGATAAACCGTCTAGGCTGTAAAATTGTCAGACTGATCGTGATGAATCTATATATACATAGGGAATTAAGCCGTTTAGTATATAAGACTAGCGGTCGCCCTGGCTTCGCCAGGCCTCACGCTAGCTCCGCGGACCCTGAAGTAGGATTCACTTTTGTAGGACAGTTGACACGAGAGCTCTTCAAAAGACCTTTCATTTGATACTAAACACGAAGAATTTTGAAACATTTTCACTAAAACAATTGAGGATCTAAAATTATTAAATTTTGTACGCGAACCCTTTAAAAAATCTTTCTTTTTGATACAAACGCGATAGGTCAAATTTCAACTTTTTTATTTCATTACAATTTTCTTCAAAAGTTTTTTTATACACCAATACTTTAAGTTTGAAACAGTTGATGGTTGTAAAATATTTTTTTTTTTATTTCATTTGAACTTTCTTTCAAAACTCTTTCATATCACACCAAACTCGGCATGACTCGGAATACTTTCAGTTTGAAACAATTAACAGTTGTAATATTGAATTTTTTTCTTTATTCCATCTACAAGTTCATTCAAAACTTGTTTATATGACATTAAACCCGGCATGATTCCGAATACTTTAAATTTAAAACAATTGACGGTCGAAATATATATATTTTTTATTTCGTCTGAAAGTTCTTCTAAATCCCTTTCATATGATATCAAACACGATATGATACGGAACACTTTAGGTTTAAAACAATTGAAGGTCGTAAAATTTCAAATACGTGTGTTATTTCCGAAAACATTTTGCTAAACTAACTTTTTATAAGAATTTGTTTATTGACACAATTGTTTGTTTGTAGATATTATAAATATTTTTTGAAAAAGCAATGAGCGTTCGCCGGGATTTGAATCCAGAACCTTTCACTCGCATGGTGACTGCTCTAGCATTTCTTCAACTAAAAGTTGCTCGAAAGGCATGAGTATTCGCCGAGTGCTTGTAGCTCAATTGGTTAGAGCAGTCACCATGCGAGTGAATTTTTTTATAATATTTATTAAGTTTGAAACAATTACCTATCGTAAAATTTCAACTTTCTATATTTCATCTGAAAGTTCTTTTGAAGCCCTTCAATATGACACTAAATACGGTACGATTCGGAATACTTTAAGTTTGAAACTACTGACAGTCGTAAAATTTCAACTTTTTTTTTATTTCATATGAAAGTTATTCTAAAGCCCTTTCATATGACATCCAACACAATATGATTCGAAATACTTTATGTTAGAAATAATTGCTTATTGTAAAATTTCAACTATTTTCATTTTTCTGAAAGTTCTTCTAAAGCCTTTTAATATGACACCGAACACGATAGGTTTTGTTGCAATTTCACTAAAATAATTGCCGATTGAAAATATTATAATTTTGCCCACATGCCCTTTAAAATAACTTTCGTATTACCGATATAAAATTTAAGAGTGATCAAATGATTCCAATTCGAGTTATCTGGTTTTTCTAAATTGTACTCTGACGTGGATAAAATTTGCTTGGTTTTACTGTATATTATTACTGGACACAAATTTGGTTGGGATTACCTGTATACTTTATATAACTTGTCAATTTGACGTTTGGTTTTAGTGAATTGTCAAAATTTTTTTTTTTAAATACACATATATAAAATGCTTAATGATAATAAAAACGTTGCCTCATTCCCCCAATATGTGTAAAATATATCAAAAGTTATCTAAAAAATTAAATACTTCAATAATTGTTAATTAAAAATGCGATATGTCCACATACAAATGTCAAAATTAGTGTAGGTGTTCTTTTTTAAAATTTCAAAGCCTCCACACTCTTTGTCTGTATATTTTATAAAATTTGACGTTTTGAATTAAAACCAACTTCATAGTGGACTGTTAAAAATTTTCTTTTTAAATACACATATTTGACATTTGTAATTATAATAGAAACGTCCCCTCAGTCCCCCAATGTGCGTAAAATATTTCAAAACTACTCTAAAACATTTAATATTTAAATAATTTATAATTAAATATGCGACATGTCCAGAGACAAATGTCAAAATTACAGTAGATGTTCTTCTTAAAAATTTCAAAGCCTCCACACTCTTAGTTGAAAATGCATGTTTTTTCAAGTTTTCTCGCACATCATGTGCACGAAAAATCTGAGACTATCAAAAGGCACTGCCCATAAGTAATCCCTATCAAATAAAAAAAGTTTCAATTAAATCGGATAAACCGTCTAGGCTGTAAAAATGTCAGACTGATCGTGATGAAACTATATATAGGGAATTAAGCCGTTTAGTATATAAGACTAGCGGTCGCCCTGGCTTCGCCAGGCCTCACGCTATGCTCCGCGGACCCTGAAGTAGAATTCACTTTTGTACGACAGTTGTCACAATATAAATTCAATTATTACAAATCTAAAACATTTCTGCATATCTTTCCATCCAATGACCTTTTAATTAATATTAAACACAATCGGTTTCGAAGATATTTCATTAAAACAACTGACGATTGAAAAAAATCCAATTCTGCTCGCGAGCTCTTCAAAAGATCTTTTATTAGATACCAAACACAATAAGTTTTGAAGAACTTTCATTAAAACGATTGATGACAGGAAAAATCCAATTATGCACGCGAGCTCTTGAAAAGACCTTTCATTTAATACTAAACACGAAGAATTTTGAATCATTTTCACTAAAACAATTGAGGATCTAAAAGTATTAAATTTTGTATGCGAACCCTTCAAAAAAACTTTCTTTTTGATATAAACGCGATAGATCAAATTTGAACTTTTTTATTTCATTACAATCGTCTTCTAAAGCCTTTTTATACGACACCAAACACGGCATGAATCGGAATACTTTAAGTTTGAAACAGTTGACGATTGTAGAATAATTTTTTTTTTATTTCATTTGAAGTTTCTTTCAGAACTCTTTCATATCACACCAGACTCGGCATGACTCGGAATACTTTGAATTTGAAACAATTAACAGTTGTAATATTTAATTTTTTTCTTTATTCCATCTACAAGTGCTTTCAAAACTTTTTTATATGACATTAAACACGGCATGATTTCGAATACTTTAAATTTAAAACAATTGACGGTCGAAATATATATATTTTTTATTTCGTCTGAAAGTTCTTCTAATGCCCTTTCATATGATATCAAACACGATATGATACGGAACACTTTAGGTTTAAAACAATTGAAGGTCGTAAAATTTCAAATACGTGTGTTATTTCCGAAAAAATTTTGCTAAACTAACTTTTTATAAGAATTTGTTTATTGACACAATTGTTGTTTGTAGATATTATAAATAATTTTTGAAAAAGCAATGAGCGTTCGCCGGTATTTGAATCCAGAACCTTTCACTCGCATGGTGACTACTGTAGCATTTCTTCCACTAAACGTTGCAGTATTCGAGTATTCGAGTGTTTGTAGCTCAATTGGTTAGAGCAGTCACCATGCGAGTGAAAGGTTCTGGGTTCAAATTCCGGCGAACGCTTATTGCTTTTTCAAAATCTATATTTTTAATTATTTTATCTAACTGTTCGTCTAAAGCCCTTTCATAGGATACCAAACATGGCATAATTCGGAATACTTTAAGTTTGAAATAATTGACAGTCGTAAAATTTCAATCAAATTTTGCTAATCTATTAAAAATTCGTTGGATGTAATTTTTGATAGTTCCACATTTTTTATAGAATTTATTAAGTTTGAAACAATTACCTATCGTAAAATATATATATATATATATATATATATATATATATATATATATATATATATATATATATATATATTTCATCTGTAAGTTCTTTTGAAGCCCTTCAATATGACACTAAATACGGTACGATTCGGAATACTTTAAGTTTGAAACTATTGACAGTCGTAAAATTTCAACTTTTTTTTTATTTCATATGAAAGTTCTTCTAAAGCCCTTTCATATGACACCCAACACAATATGATTCGAAATACTTTATGTTAGAAACAATTGCTTATTGTAAAATTTCTACATTTTTCATTTATCTGAAAGTTCTTCTAAAGCCCTTTAATATGACACCAAACACAATAGGTTTTGTTGCAATTTCACTAAAATAATTGCCGATTGAAAATATTATAATTTTGCCCACATGCCCTTTAAAATAACTTTCGTATTACCGATAGAAAATTTAAGAGTGATCAAATGATTCCAATTCGAGTTATATATAACTTGTCAATTTGACGTTTTTGTTTTAGTGGATTGTCAAAAATTTTCTTTTTAAATACACATATATAAAATGCGTAATGATAATAAAAACGTTGCCTCATTCCCCCAATATGTGTAAAATATTTCAAAAGTTGTCTAAAAAATTAAATACTTCAATAATTGTTAATTAAAAATGCGATATGTCCACATACAAATGTCAAAATTAGAGTAGGTGTTCTTTTTTAAAATTTCAAAGCCTCCACACTCTTTGTCTGTATATTTTATAAAACTTGTCAATGTGACATTTTGAATTAAAACCAACTTCATAGTGGACTGTTAAAAATTTTCTTTTTAAATACACATATTTGAAATTTGTAATTATAATAAAAACGTCCCCTCAGTCCCCTAATGTGCGTAAAATATTTCAAAACTACTCTAAAACATTTAATATTTAAATAATTTATAATTAAAAATGCGACATGTCCACTGACAAACGTCAAAGTGACAGTAGATGTTCTTCTTAAAAATTTCAAAGCCTCCACACTCTTAGTTGAAAATGCATGTTTTTTCAAGTTTTCTCGCACATCATGTGCACGAAAAATCTGAGACTATCAAAAGGCACTCCGCATAAGTAATCCCTATCAAATAAAAAAAGTTTCAATTAAATCGGATAAACCGTCTAGGCTGTAAAAATGTCAGACTGATCGTGATGAAACTATATATAGGGAATTAAGCCGTTTAGTATATAGGATAGCGGTCGCCCTGGCTTCGCCAGGCCTCACGCTAGTTCCGCGGACCCTGAAGTAGAATTTACTTTTGTAGGACAGTTGACACAATATAAATTCAATTATTACAAATCTAAAACATTTCTGCATATCTTTCCAACCAAAGACCTTTTAATTGATACTAAACACTACAAGATTTCGAAGATCTTTCATTAAAACAACTAACGATTGAAAAATATCCAATTCTGCTCGCGAGCTCTTCAAAAGACCTTTTACTAGATACCAAACCCAATAAGTTTTGAAGAACTTTCATGAAAACGATTGATGACAGGAAAAATCCAATTTTGTACGCAAAACTCTTTCATATCACACCAAACTCGGCATGACTCGGAATACTTTAAGTTTGAAACAATTAACAGTTGTAATATTGAATTTGTTTCTTTATTCCATCTACAAGTTCTTTCAAAACTTTTTTATATGACATTAAACACGGCATGATTCCGAATACTTTAAATTTAAAACAATTGACGGTCGAAATATATATATATATTTTTATTTCGTCTGAAAGTTCTTCTAATGCCCTTTCATATGATATCAAACACGATATGATACGGAACACTTTAGGTTTAAAACAATTGAAGGTCGTAAAATTTCAAATACGTGTGTTATTTCCGAAAAAATTTTGCTAAACTAACTTTTTATAAGAATTTGTTTATTGACACAATTGTTGTTTGTAGATATTATAAATAATTTTTGAAAAAGCAATGAGCGTTCGCCGGTATTTGAATCCAGAACCTTTCACTCGCATGGTGACTACTGTAGCATTTCTTCCACTAAACGTTGCAGTATTCGAGTATTCGAGTGTTTGTAGCTCAATTGGTTAGAGCAGTCACCATGCGAGTGAAAGGTTCTGGGTTCAAATTCCGGCGAACGCTTATTGCTTTTTCAAAATCTATATTTTTAATTATTTTATCTAACTGTTCGTCTAAAGCCCTTTCATAGGATACCAAACATGGCATAATTCGGAATACTTTAAGTTTGAAATAATTGACAGTCGTAAAATTTCAATCAAATTTTGCTAATCTATTAAAAATTCGTTGGATGTAATTTTTGATAGTTCCACATTTTTTATAGAATTTATTAAGTTTGAAACAATTACCTATCGTAAAATATATATATATATATATATATATATATATATATATATATATATATATATATATATATATATATTTCATCTGTAAGTTCTTTTGAAGCCCTTCAATATGACACTAAATACGGTACGATTCGGAATACTTTAAGTTTGAAACTATTGACAGTCGTAAAATTTCAACTTTTTTTTTATTTCATATGAAAGTTCTTCTAAAGCCCTTTCATATGACACCCAACACAATATGATTCGAAATACTTTATGTTAGAAACAATTGCTTATTGTAAAATTTCTACATTTTTCATTTATCTGAAAGTTCTTCTAAAGCCCTTTAATATGACACCAAACACAATAGGTTTTGTTGCAATTTCACTAAAATAATTGCCGATTGAAAATATTATAATTTTGCCCACATGCCCTTTAAAATAACTTTCGTATTACCGATAGAAAATTTAAGAGTGATCAAATGATTCCAATTCGAGTTATATATAACTTGTCAATTTGACGTTTTTGTTTTAGTGGATTGTCAAAAATTTTCTTTTTAAATACACATATATAAAATGCGTAATGATAATAAAAACGTTGCCTCATTCCCCCAATATGTGTAAAATATTTCAAAAGTTGTCTAAAAAATTAAATACTTCAATAATTGTTAATTAAAAATGCGATATGTCCACATACAAATGTCAAAATTAGAGTAGGTGTTCTTTTTTAAAATTTCAAAGCCTCCACACTCTTTGTCTGTATATTTTATAAAACTTGTCAATGTGACATTTTGAATTAAAACCAACTTCATAGTGGACTGTTAAAAATTTTCTTTTTAAATACACATATTTGAAATTTGTAATTATAATAAAAACGTCCCCTCAGTCCCCTAATGTGCGTAAAATATTTCAAAACTACTCTAAAACATTTAATATTTAAATAATTTATAATTAAAAATGCGACATGTCCACTGACAAACGTCAAAGTGACAGTAGATGTTCTTCTTAAAAATTTCAAAGCCTCCACACTCTTAGTTGAAAATGCATGTTTTTTCAAGTTTTCTCGCACATCATGTGCACGAAAAATCTGAGACTATCAAAAGGCACTCCGCATAAGTAATCCCTATCAAATAAAAAAAGTTTCAATTAAATCGGATAAACCGTCTAGGCTGTAAAAATGTCAGACTGATCGTGATGAAACTATATATAGGGAATTAAGCCGTTTAGTATATAGGATAGCGGTCGCCCTGGCTTCGCCAGGCCTCACGCTAGTTCCGCGGACCCTGAAGTAGAATTTACTTTTGTAGGACAGTTGACACAATATAAATTCAATTATTACAAATCTAAAACATTTCTGCATATCTTTCCAACCAAAGACCTTTTAATTGATACTAAACACTACAAGATTTCGAAGATCTTTCATTAAAACAACTAACGATTGAAAAATATCCAATTCTGCTCGCGAGCTCTTCAAAAGACCTTTTACTAGATACCAAACCCAATAAGTTTTGAAGAACTTTCATGAAAACGATTGATGACAGGAAAAATCCAATTTTGTACGCAAAACTCTTTCATATCACACCAAACTCGGCATGACTCGGAATACTTTAAGTTTGAAACAATTAACAGTTGTAATATTGAATTTGTTTCTTTATTCCATCTACAAGTTCTTTCAAAACTTTTTTATATGACATTAAACACGGCATGATTCCGAATACTTTAAATTTAAAACAATTGACGGTCGAAATATATATATATATTTTTATTTCGTCTGAAAGTTCTTCTAAAGCCTTTTCATATGATATCAAACACGATATGATACGGAACACTTTAGGTTTAAAACAATTGAAGGTCGTAAAATTTCAAATACATGTGTTATTTCCGAAAACATTTTGCTAAACTAACTTTTTATAAGAATTTGTTTATTGACACAATTGTTTGTTTGTAGATATTATAAATAATTTTTGAAAAAACAATGAGCGTTCGCCGGGATTTGAATCCAGAACCTTTCATTCGCATGGTGACTGCTCTAGCATTTCTTCCACTAAACGTTGCACGAAAGGCATGAGTATTCGCCGAGTGTTTGTAGCTCAATTGGTTAGAGCAGTCACCATGCAAGTGAAAGGTTCTGGGTTAAAATTCCGGCGAACGCTCATTGCTTTTTCAAAAACAAACTTTTTAATTATTTTATCTAAAGGTTCGTCTAAAGCCCTTTCATATGATACCAAACATGGCATAATTCGGAATACTTTAAGTTTGAAATAATTGACAGTCGTAAAATTTCAATCAAATACGTATTTTATTTCCGAAAAGATTTTGCTAATCTATTAAAAATCCGTTGGATGTAATTTTTGATAGTTCCACATTTTCTTATAGAATTTATTAAGTTTGAAACAATTACCTATCGTAAAATTTCAAATATTTCATCTGAAAGTTCTTTTGAAGCCCTTGAATATGACACTAAATACGGTACGATTCGGAATACTTTAAGTTTGAAACTATTGACAATCGTAAAATTTCAACAATATTATAATTTTGCCCACATGCCCTTTAAAATAACTTTCGTATTACCGATAGAAAATTTAAGAGTGATCAAATGATTCCAATTCGAGTTATCTGGTTTTTCTAAATTGTACTCTGCCGTGGATAAAATTTGCTTGGTTTTACTGTATATTATTACTGGAGACAAATTTGGTTGGGTTTACCTGTATACTTTATATAACTTGTCAATTTGACGTTTTGTTTTAGTGAATTGTCAAAAATTTTCTTTTTAAATACACATATATAAAATACTTAATGATAATAAAAACGTTGCCTCATTCCCCCAATATGTGTAAAATATATCAAAATTTATCTAAAAAATTAAATACTTCAATAATTGTTAATTAAAAATGCGATATGTCCACAAACAAATGTCAAAATTAGAGTAGGTGTTCTTTTTTAAAATTTCAAAGCCTCCACACTCTTTGTCTGTATATTTTATAAAACTTGTCAATTTGACGTTTTGAAACCAACTTCATAGTGGACTATAAAAAATTTTCTTTTTAAATACACATATTTGAAATTTGTAATTATAATAAAAACGTCCCCTCAGTCCCCCAATGTGCGTAAAATATTTCAAAACTACTCTAAAACATTTAATATTTAAATAATTTATAATTAAATATGCGACATGTCCACAGACAAATGTCAAAATTATAATAGATGTTCTTTTTAAAAATTTCAAAGCCTCCACACTCTTAGTTGAAAATGCATGTTTTTTCAAGTTTTCTCGCACATCATGTGCACGAAAAATTTGAGACTATCAAAAGGCACTGCCCATAAGTAATCCCTATCAAATAAAAAAAGTTTCAATTAAATCGGATAAACCGTCTAGGCTGTAAAAATGTCAGACTGATCGTGATGAAACTATATATAGGGAATTAAGCCGTTTAGTATATAAGACTAGCGGTCGCCCTGGCTTCGCCAGGCCTCACGCTAGCTCCGCGGACCCTGAAGTAGGATTCACTTTTGTAGGACAATTGACACGCGAGCTCTTCAAAAGACCTTTCATTTGATACTAAACACGAAGAATTTTGAAACATTTTCACTAAAACAATTGAGGATCTAAAATTATTAAATGTTGTACGCGAACCCCTTAAAAAATCTTTCTTTTTGATACAAACGCGATAGGTCAAATTTCAACTTTTTTATTTCATTACAATTTTCTTCTAAAGCCTTTTTATACACCAATACTTTAAGTTTGAAACAGTTGATGGTTGTAAAATATTTTTTTTTTATTTCATTTGAACTTTCTTTCAAAACTCTTTCATATCACACCAAAATCGGCATGACTCGGAATACTTTCAGTTTGAAACAATTAACAGTTGTAATATTGAATTTTTTTCTTTATTCCATCTACAAGTTCATTCAAAACTTTTTTATATGACATTAAACCCGGCATGATTCCGAATACTTTAAATTTAAAACAATTGACGGTCGAAATATATATATTTTTTATTTCGTCTGAAAGTTCTTCTAAATCCCTTTCATATGATATCAAACACGATATGATACGGAACACTTTCGGTTTAAAACAATTGAAGGTCGTAAAATTTCAAATACGTGTGTTATTTCCGAAAACATTTTGCTAAACAAACTTTTTATAAGAATTTGTTTATTGACACAATTGTTTGTTTGTAGATATTATAAATAATTTTTGAAAAAGCAATGAGCGTTCGCCGGGATTTGAATCCAGAACCTTTCACTCGCATGGTGACTGCTCTAGCATTTCTTCAACTAAAAGTTGCTCGAAAGGCATGAGTATTCGCCGAGTGTTTGTAGCTCAATTGGTTAGAGCAGTCACCATGCGAGTGAATTTTTTTATAGAATTTATTAAGTTTTAAACAATTACCTATCGTAAAATTTCAACTTTCTATATTTCACTGAAAGTTCTTTTGAAGCCCTTCAATATGACACTAAATACGGTACGATACGGAATACTTTAAGTTTGAAATTATTGACAGTCGTAAAATTTCAACTTTTTTTTTTATTTCATATGAAAATTCTTCTAAAGCCCTTTCATATGACACCCAACACAATATGATTCGAAATACTTTATGTTAGAAACAATTGCTTACTGTAAAATTTCAACTATTTTCATTTTTCTGAAAGTTCTTCTAAAGCCTTTTAATATGACACCGAACACGATAGGTTTTGTTGCAATTTCACTAAAATAATTGCCGATTGAAAATATTATAATTTTGTCCACATGCCCTTTAAAATAACTTTCGTATTACCGATAGAAAATTTAAGAGTGATCAAATGATTCCAATTCGAGTTATCTGGTTTTTCTAAATTGTACTCTGACGTGGATAAAATTTGCTTGGTTTTACTGTATATTATTACTGGAGACAAATTTGATAACGTTTTGTTTTAGTGGACTGTCAAAAATTTTCTTTTTAAATACACATGTATAAAATGCTTAATGATAATAAAAACGTTGCCTCATTCCCCCAATATGTGTAAAATATATCAAAAGTTATCTAAAAAATTAAATACTTCAATAATTGTTAATTAAAAATGCGATATGTCCACATACAAATGTCAAAATTAGAGTAGGTGTTCTTTTTTAAAATTTCAAAGCCTCCACACTCTTTGTCTGTATATTTTATAAAACTTGTCAATTTGACGTTTTGAATTAAAACCAACTTCATAGTGGACTGTAAAAAATTTTCTTTTTAAATACACATATTTGAAATTTGTAATTATAATAGAAACGTCCCCTCAGTCCCCCAATGTGCGTAAAATATTTCAAAACTACTCTAAAACATTTAATATTTAAATAATTTATAATTAAATATGCGACATGTCCACAGACAAATGTCAAAATTACAGTAGATGTTCTTCTTAAAAATGTCAAAGCCTCCACACTCTTAGTTGAAAATGCATGTTTTTTCAAGTTTTCTTGCACATCATGTGCACGAAAAATCTGAGACTATCAAAAGGCACTCCCCATAAGTAATCCCTATCAAATAAAAAAAGTTTCAATGAAATCGGATAAACCGTCTAGGCTGTAAAAATGTCAGACTGATCGTGATGAAACTATATATAGGGAATTAAGCCGTTTAGTATATAAGACTGGCTTCGCCAGGCCTCACGCTAGCTCCGCGGACCCTGAAGTAGAATTCACTTTTGTAAGACAGTTGACACAATATAAATGCAATTATTACAAATCTAAATCATTTCTGCGTATCATTCCATCCAAAGACCTTTTAATTGATACTAAACACAATAGGTTTCGAAGATCTTTCACTAAAACAATTGCCGATCAAAATTAAATTAAATGCTGCACAAAAATACTTCAAAAGACATTTCATTCGATATCAAACACGATAGGTTTAAAAGCAAGATCACAAAAACAATTGCGAAACGAAAAAAAAAATTTGCACGCGATCCCTTTAAAAGTCTTTTTATTTGATACCAAAAAATATTTTATGTTTAAAACAATTGACATTCTTCATTTTTTTTTTATTTCATATAAAATTTCTTCCAAATTTTCATATGACATTAAATACGGCATTAATCCGAATATTTGAAATTTGAAACAATTGACAATCGTAAAGTCTTAATTTTTTTATTTCGTCTGAAAGTTCTTCTAAAGCCCTGTCATATGATATCAAACACGATTTGATTCGGAATACTTTAAGCTTAGAACAATTGACGGTCGTAAAATTTCAATCAAATAAGTGTTTTATTTCCGAAAATATTTTGCTAAAATAACTCTTTTTTATTTCATCTGAAAGTTCTTCTAACTCTATTTCATTTGATCTAGCATTTCTTCAACTAAAGGTTGCACGAAAGGCATGAGTATTCGCCGAGTGTTTGTAGCTCAATTGGTTGGAGCAGTCACCATGCGAGTGAAAGGTTCTGGGTTCAAATTCCGGCAAACGCTCATTGCTTTTTCAAAAACTAACTTTTTAATTATTTTATCTAAAGGTTCGTCTAAAGCCCTTTCATATGATACCAAACATGGCATAATTCGGAATACTTTAAGTTTGAAATAATTGACAGTCTTAAAATTTCAATCAAATACGTGTTTTATTTCCGAAAAGATTTTGCTAATCTATTAAAAATCCGTTGGATGTAATTTTTGATAGTTCCACATTTTTTTATAGAATTTATTAAGTTTGAAACAATTACCTATCGTAAAATTTCAACTTTTTATATTTCATCTGAAAGTTCTTTTGAAGCCCTTCAATATGACACTAAATACGGTACGATTCGGAATACTTTAAGTTTGAAACTATTGACAATCGTAAAATTTCAACTTTTTTTAATTTTATATGAAAGTACTTCTAAAGCCCTTTTATATGACACCTAACACAATATGATTCGAAATACTTTATGTTAGAAACAATTGCTTATTGTAAAATTTCAACTTTTTTCATTTATCTGAAAGTTCTTCTAAAGCCCTTTAATATGACACCAAACACGATACGTTTTGTTGCAATTTCACTGAAATAATTGACGATTGAAAATATTATAATTTTGCCCACATGCCCTTTAAAATAACTTTCGTATTACCGAAAGAAAATTTAAGAGTGATCAAATGATTCCAATTCGAGTTATCTGGTTTTTCTAAATTGTACTCTGCCGTGGATAAAATTTTAAATACACATATTTGAAATTTGTAATTATAATAGAAACGTCACCTCAGTCCCCCAATGTGCGTAAAATATTTCAAAACTACTCTAAAACATTTAATATTCAAATAATTTATAATTAAAAATACGACATGTCCACTGACAAATGTCAAAATGACAGTAGATGTTCTTCTTCAAAATTTCAAAGCCACCATATTCTTTATACTTTATAAAACTTGTCAATTTGACGTTTTGCTATAAAACCAACTTCATAGTGAAGTGTCAAAAATTTACTTTTTAAATATACACATTTGAAATGTATAATTATAATAAAAACGTCCCCTCAGTCCCCCAATGTGCGTAAAATATTTCAAAACTACTCTAAAACATTTAATATTTAAATAATTTATAATTAAAAATGCGACATGTCCACTGAGAAATGTCAAAGTGACGTTTGATGTTCTTCTTAAAAATTTCAAAGCCTCCACGCTCTTAGTTGATTTTGCCCCAAAAACGCATGTTTTTTCAAGTTTTCTCGCACATCATGTGCACGAAAAATCTGAGACTATCAAAAGGCACTCCCCGTGATGGATCCCTATCAAATAAAAAAAGTTGTAAATAAATCGAATAAACCGTGTAGGCTGTAAAATTGTCAGACTGATTGTGATGAAATTATATATACATAGGGAATTAAGCCGTTTAGTATATAAGACTAGCGGTCGCCCTGGCTTCGCCAGGCCTCACGCTAGTTCCGCGGACCCTGTAGTTGAATTCACTTTTGTAGGACAGTTGACACAATATAAATTCAATTATTACAAATCTAAAACATTTCTGCATATCTTTTCAACCAAAGACCTTTTAATTGATACTAAACACTACAAGATTTCGAAGATCTTTCATTAAAACAATTAACGATTGAAAAATATCCAATTCTGCTCGCGAGCTCTTCAAAAGACCTTTTACTAGATACCAAACACAATAAGTTTTGAAGAACTTTCATTAAA
The DNA here is from genome assembly GCA_911728475.2 of Pterostichus madidus. Lineage (NCBI taxonomy): Eukaryota > Metazoa > Arthropoda > Insecta > Coleoptera > Carabidae > Pterostichus > Pterostichus madidus. The sequence continues at coordinate 11,877,544 of OU452318.1, forward strand.
ACGATTGATGACAGGAAAAATCCAATTTTATACGCGAGCCCTTCAAAAGACCTTTCATTTGATACTAAACACGAAAAATTTTGAATCATTTTCACTAAAACAATTGAGGATCTAAAAGTATTAAGTTTTGTACGCGAACCCTTCAAAAAATCTTTCTTTTTTATACAAACGCGATAGGTCAAATTTCAACTTTTTTATTTTATTACATTTCGTCTGACAGTTCTTCTAAATCCCTTTCATATGATATCAAACACGACATTTTGCTAAACTAACTTTTTATAAAAATTTGTTTATTGGCACAATTGTTTGTTTGTAGATATTATAAATAATTTTTGAAAAAGCAATGAGCGTTCGCCGGGATTTGAATCCAGAACCTTTTACTCGCATGGTGACTGCTCTAGCATTTCTTCAACTAAAAGTTGCACGAAAGGCATGAGTATTCGCCGAGTGTTTGTAGCTGAATTGGTTAGAGCAGTCACCATGCGAGTGAAAGGTTCTGGGTTCAAATTCCGGCGAACGCTCATTGCTTTTTCAAAATCTATCTTTTTAATTATTTTATCTAAAGGTTCGTCTAAAGCCCTTTCATATGATACCAAACATGGCATAATTCGGAATACTTGAAGTTTGAAACAATTGACAGTCGTAAAATTTCAATCAAATACGTGTTTTATTTCCGAAAAGGTTCTGTGTTAAAATTCCGGCGAACGCTCATTGCTTTTTCAAAAACTAACTTTTTAATTATTTTATCGAAAGGTTCGTCTAAAGCCCTTTCATATGATACCAAACATGGCATAATTCGGAATACTTTAAGTTTGAAATAATTGACAGTCGTAAAATTTCAATCAAATACGTGTTTTATTTCCGAAAAGATTTTGCTAATCTATTAAAAATCCGTTGGATGTAATTTTTGATAGTTCCACATTTTTTTATAGAATTTATTAAGTTTGAAACAATTACCTATCGTAAAATTTCAACTTTTTATATTTCATCTGAAAGTTCTTTTGAAGCCCTTCAATATGATACTAAATACGGTACGATTCGGAATACTTTAAGTTTGAAACTATTGACAATCGTAAAATTTCAACTTTTTTTTATTTTATATGAAAGTTCTTCTAAAGCCCTTTTATATGACACCTAACACAATATGATTCGAAATACTTTATGTTAGAAACAATTGCTTATTGTAAAATTTCAATTTTTTTCATTTATCTGAAAGTTCTTCTAAAGCCCTTTAATATGACACCAAACACGATAGGTTTTGTTGCAATTTCACTGAAATAATTGACGATGGAAAATATTATAATTTTGCCCACATGCCGTTTAAAATAACTTTCGTATTACCGAAAGAAAATTTAAGAGTGATCAAATGATTCCAATTCGAGTTATCTGGTTTTTCTAAATTGTACTCTGCCGTGGATACAATTTTAAATACACATATTTAAAATGCGTAATTATAATAAAAACGTTCCCTCATTCCCCCAATATGTGTCAAATATTTCAAAAGTTGTCTAAAATATTTAATACTTGAATAATTTTTAATTAAAAATGCGATATGTCCACATACAAATGTCAAAATTAGAGTAGGTTTTCTTTTTAAAATTTCAAAGCCTCCACACTCTACTTTATAAAACTTGTCAATTTGACGTTTTGAATTAAAACCAACTTCATAGTGGACTCTTAAAAATTTTCTTTTTAAATACACATATTTGAAATTTGTAATTATAATAGAAACGTTCCCTCAGTCCCCCAATGTGCGTAAAATATTTCAAAACTACTCTAAAACATTTAATATTTAAATAATTTATAATTAAAAATGCGACATGTTCACTGACAAATGTCAAAATGACAGTAGATGTTCTTTTTCAAAATTTCAAAGCCACCATATTCTTTATACTTTATAAAACTTGTCAATTTGACGTTTTGCTTTAAAACCAACTTCATAGCGAAGTGTCAAAAATTTACTTTCTAAATATACACATTTGAAATGTATAATTATAATAAAAACGTCCCCTCAGTCCCCTAATGTGCGTAAAATATTTCAAATCTACTCTAAACCATTTAATATTTAAATAATTTATAATTAAAAATGCGACATGTCCACTGACAAATGTCAAAGTGACGTTTGATGTTCTTCTTAAAAATTTCAAAGCCTCCACACTCTTAGTTGATTTTGCCCCAAAAATGCATGTTTTTTCAAGTTTTCTCGCACATCATGTGCACGAAAAATCTGAGACTATCAAAAGGCACTCCCCGTGATTGACCTCTATCAAATAAAAAAAGTTGCAAATAAATCGAATAAACCGTCTAGGCTGTAAAATTGTCAGACTGATCGTGATGAAATATATATATATAGGGATTTATGCCGTTTAGTATATAAGACTAGCGGTCGCCCTGGCTTCGCCAGGCCTCACGCTAGCTCCGCGGACCCTGAAGAAGAATTCACTTTTGTAAGACAGTTAACGCAATATAATGCAATTATTACAAATCTAAATCATTTCTGCGTATCATTCCATCCAAGGACCTTTTAATTGATACTAAACACAATAGGTTTCGAAGATCTTTCACTAAAACAACTGACGATTGAAAAAAATTCAATTATGCACGTGATCTCTTCAAAAGACCTTTCATTTGATACTAATCACGAAGAATTTTAATGCATTTTCACTAAAACAATTGAGGATCTATAAGTACTAAATTTTGTACGCGAACCCTTCAAAACATCTTTCTTTTTGATACAAACGCGATAGGTTTTAAATACTTTCACGAAAAAAATTGTACATTTTGCTAAACTATTAAAAATCTTTTGGACGTCATTTTTTATAATGTTTTACATTTATATTTTATATGTACATGAAATCAATTGAAATTTTTCTCTAAACTTTTTTGAAAAATTGTTGGAAATCGCTGAAATATACTTTTTTGCATTGTAGAATGCTGCTGTCAATTATTTTTTTTTAAATGTATATTATTACCGCACACAAATTTTGCTTTGTTTTATTACATACTTTTAAAAATTATTTGTCAAGTTGACGTTTTGTCTAAAAAATTTTTACGCTAGCCCTTCAAAAAACCTTCCATTTGATACCAAACACGATATGTTTTTAAGCACTTACATTAAAACAATTGACGATCGAAAAGTAATAAATTTTGTACGCAAGTCCTTCAAAATACCTTTCATTTAATACCAAACACGATAATTTTAGAAGGACTTTCACTAAAACAATTGCCAATCGTAAAATATTTAATTTTGTACGCGATCTCTTCAAAAGACCTTTCATTAGATACCAAACACGATAGATTGTTAATACTTTCACTGTAACAATTGCCGATCAAAATTAAATTAAATGCTGCACGAAAACACTTCAAAAGACATTTCATTCGATATCAAACACGATAGGTTTCAAAGCAATATCACTAAAACAATTGCGAATCGAAAAAAAAATATTTCACGCGATCCCTTTAAAAGACTTTTTATTTGATACCAAAAAATATTTTATGTTTAAAACAATTGACATTCTTCATTTTTTTAAATTTCATATAACATTTCTTCCAAATTTTCATATGACATTGAATACGGCATTAATCCGAATATTTGATATTTGAAACAATTGACAACCGTAAAGTCTTAATTTTTTTATTTCGTCTGAAAGTTCTTCTAAAGCCCTGTCATATGATATCAAACACGATTTGATTCGGACCACTTTAAGCTTAGAACAATTGACGGTTGTAAAATTTCAATCAAATACGTGTTTTATTTCCGAAAACATTTTGTTAAAATAACTTTTTTTTATTTCATCTAAAAGTTCTTCTAACTCTATTTCATATGCTCTAGCATTTCTTCAACTAAAGGTTGCACGAAAGGCATGAGTATTCGCCGAATGTTTGTAGCTCAATTGGTTAGAGCAGTCACCATGCGAGTGAAAGGTTCTGGGTTCAAATTCCGGCGGACGCTCATTGCTTTTTCAAAAACTAACTTTTTAATTATTTTATCTAAAGGTTCGTCTAAAGCCCTTTCATATGATACCAAACATGGCATAGTTCGGAATACTTTAAGTTTGAAATAATTGACAGTCGTAAAATTTCAATCAAATACGTGTTTTATTTCCGAAAAGATTTTGCTAATCTATTAAAAATCCGTTGGATGTAATTTTCTGATAGTTCCACATTTTTTTATAGAATTTATTAAGTTTGAAACAATTACCTATCGTAAAATTTTTATATTTTATCCGAAAGTTTTTTAAAGCCCTTCCATATGACACTAAACACAGTATGATTCGGAATACTTTAAGTTTGAAACTATTGACAGTCGTAAAATTTCAACTGTTTTTAATTTCATATGAAAGTTCTTCTAAAGCCCTTTCATATGACACCCAAAACAATATGATTCGAAATACTTTATGTTAGAAAAAATTGCTTATTGTAAAATTCCAACTTTTTTCATTTACCTGAAAGTTCTTCTAAAGCCCTTTAATATGACACCAAACACGATAGGTTTTGTTGCAATTTCACTAAAATAATTGCCGATTGAAAATATTATAATTTTGCCCACATGCCCTTTAAAACAACTTTCGTATTACCGATAGAAAATTTAAGTGCTCAAATGATTCCAATTCGAGTTATCTGATTTTTTTTTTATTGTACTCTGCCGTGAATAAAATTTGCTTGGTTTTACTGTATTATACTGCAGACAAATTTGGTTGGTTTTACCTGTATACTTTATATAACTTGTCAATTTGACGTTTTGTTTTAGTGGACTGTTTTCAATACACATATTTAAAATGCGTAATTATAATAAAAACGTTCCCTCATTCCCCAAATATGTGTAAAATATTTCAAAAGTTGTCTGCAATATTTAATACTTGAATAATTTTTAATTAAAAATGCGTAATGTCCACATACAAATGTAAAAATTAGAGTAGGTGTTCTTTTTAAAATTTCAAAGCCTCCATACTCTTTGTCTGTATATTTGATAAAACTTGTCAATTTGACGTTTTGAATTAAAACCAACTTCATAGTGGACTATAAAAATTTTTCTTTTTAAATACACATATTTAAAATACTTAATTATAATAAAAACGTCCCCTCAGTCCCCTAATGTGCGTAAAATATTTCAAAACTACTCTAAACCATTTAATATTTAAATAATTTATAATTAAAAATGCGACATGTCCACTGACAAACATCAAAGTGACGTTTGATGTTCTTCTTAAAAATTTCAAAGCCTCCACACTCTTAGTTGATTTTGCCCGAAAAACGCATGTTTTTTCAAGTTTTCTCGCACATCATGTGCACGAAAAATCTGAGACTATCAAAAGGCACTCCCCATGAATGACCCCGATCAAATAAAAAAAGTTGCAAATAAATCGGATAAACCGTCTAGGCTGTAAAAATGTCAGACTGATTGTGATGAAATTATATATACATAGGGAATTAAGCCGTTTAGTATATAAGATAATATAATCCTGTAACTATTTGATATCTAGAAAATGGTTTGAATGAACTTTTTAATATCGAATAAGAATAAGTTTAGTTAATCCAATATTCAAGATTAACTAAAACTTTTCTGAGAATTAGTCTATAAGAGTGTACTCCTTATATACATTACACATACCTATAAAATTAATTAAGGATCAAACTACCAAATCCAGAATTATATATTGGTCATAGATATATTAAAAATTAGATGAGGTAATTAATAGACAATTATTTTGTGCCAAGTAACACAAATAATTCCTTGTAAAAAGTACAAGTATAGACATAAAAAAATTAAACAAATCCACTTCTTCATCGTAATCGAAGTATGGAAATTAATGATTTGTTAAATAACAGTGCGGTGGTGAACGAGGGCAGAGTAATAAGTTTTCGTGTTTGACAATAAATGGTGCCAATAATATAAAACTACATTATTATTCTTGAATTTTATATTTCAAACAACTACTGTCAAAGTTTGAGATCAATACATTGTTTTGTTAAAATTTGACAGTTATTCAATGTTAACAACTTTTGATTTTTTTCTACTATGGAAAAAAATTAGTTTCGATCTATGATTAGATTTATGTTTTCGGATGGGAAAACGAGTGCGGAAATCAAAGAAAAGTTACATGCTGTCTACGGGGCTTCAACTCCTTCTATGACAACCATTAGATATTGGTTTAATGAATTTAAACGTGACGACACAAGCATTTGTAATAAAAAAGTCAAGGTCGGCAAGTTGAAGTGACTACGGAAGGAAAGATTGGAAAACTCTATGATATTGTTTAAAATGACCTTAGAATAAAAGTGCGTGAGATATCTGAAATTATAAGGATCTTAAAAAAAATGTGAGCACAATATCTTAGACGAAAATTTGTATGAGAAAAAGCTATGCGCAAGATGGATGCCGCGTTTGCTCACAATCGATCAAAAACGTATTCTATTGAATATTTCAAAAGAGCGTTTAGAGATATTTAAGCGCAATATGAAGGATTTTTTACGTCGTTTTGTAACCGTTGATGAAACATGGATCCATTACTTTACTCCTGTGACCAAAGAACAGTCAAAGTAATGAACTTCTTTTGGCGGACATGCACCAAAAAAGACAAAACAGCTGGAAAGGTTATGGCGATTGTTTTGTGGGATGCAAAAATAATTATCCTTATCGACTATCTCCAAAACAGAAAAACTATAATAAAAGCCTACTACGACCAAATAGATGCTGCAATAAAAGAAAGGTGACCACATATGGCAAAGAAAAAGTGCTCTTCCATCAGGACAATTCAACACACAAATCAACAATTGTAATGGCAAAATTGCATGAATTGCGCTATGAATTGGTCAAACATCCATCGTATTCTCCAGATTTTAATCTCTTTGACTATTAATTGTTTCCATACTAGAACGAATGGCTTGGAGGTAAAAGATTTGCATAGATTTTAGAAATCATACAAGCTGTAAATGACTATTTTGAGGAGTTTGACAAATCATATTATTTGGAAGGGATAAAAAAATTGGAAATACGTTTAATTAAGAATATCTAACTAAAAGGATATTACCTTTAAAAATATACAATAATTTGTTCAAAAAAATAGTGTTTTGTTCTCAAACACGGGTACTTATCACTCTGCCCTCGAATGTAGCGTTACGGCGTTCGAATCCGGAGATTCGAAGTTCGAATCCCACTCAAGCTAAAAATATATAATCGATCACATTGCAGTTCGGTGAGTACGGACTCTGTACTATAGTTAAGTTTCCATTGTGCAGACTAGTGTAAAAAAAAAATAAATAAACATTTTTACCCCAATTCTCAAAGAGTTTTAGCTAGAATCTAGCTAATTCTGAATTTTGGATTTGTCAAATTAAGCTAATTCCTGTTCCTAAAAAAATCTTACCATTTAGTTCTTGGAAAGTTAATTGATTAAACATTTTTAAATCGGACTAGCATGAGATTAGCTAATCCAAAACTCAAGATTAAGTAAAACTTTTTTGAGAATGTGGCTGATATAAAAAAAATCAAATTTATAATTTTATTATGGCAAGTTGCACCACCGACACTTATATTTTAAACTTGGTTTAAATTCATAAAAGCAAATCAAAGTTACATGTCATATGGAATAATTGACATCAATGTCATGCGAAGAAAAATAATAGTTATTTTTATAACAAGTGCCGAAAAAGTTTTGTTACGTGCAAGTGCAAAGTTTAAATCTGCACGAGCACTTCACCTTTTTCGGCACGTGTTATAAACAACATTTTTCCTACAACTGTGCGATTTAGAAAATCACTAAAATATTATCAGAATTTATAAAATATTATTTATTACACGAAAACGATGTTTTACGGCGTTGCTATAGTTTGTTTTTTGATTGCTTGCATATTGTTCTACGGTATTTAAAAATATTTCGCTAATTTCCAGATAATTTCTTCAAAATCGTCTAGATTGGAATACTACACTGAGTAATTCTTCTTTTTCATATAGTCCTCTAAAGGTAATTGTTGGAACTATTCTTGACAATGACAATCAACCTGCATACTGTTGAGCTCCTAAAGAGCGAAGCGCATCTATGGTTTAAGCTGAACTGATCAGCCTTTGATGATGACCTAATAAGTTGATTCAAATGTGTTGTAAGTTTGTGGAACTTTGACAAGTTTTTCCTATTATTTTTATTAATCAATTTTCTGTATTTCACTTACTTTTTAAATAAAACCATTTATCGATATATTTTACTTTGTTCGATTATTTTGATTAATTATCATATTTAATAATGATATACTTGAATTCTTGTCTGTTCAATGTGATGTGTACAGATTAGATATACTGCAGTTATGTACATTAATAACTGATTTGTATAGGAGTATTAGTTTTGAAGTTATTTGAAATTTTTAGTAAGCTGAGTGATATTATAGAGGTTGAAAATATATATCTGATTGAATTTCTCATAGGTATTCAAATTGTAATACTTTTATTTTATTGATGTGACGTTTCGGCCCAAGGACATAAGTACAATAAAACAAATAAATTTGAATAACTTTAAATAGGGTAAGTTCCTGTTGTGAAGAGTAGCAAATAGATACTTGTAAATATTATTTAGTTTTATAGAAATAAACCATTTGTTTATTACTGAAGTTATTTGTGACGTCGTAAGTCGATACTGAACTTGTCTCCTGTATTAAGGAAATTCAACAATATGTTTTCATCGACCGTCATAAGGTTTTCCCGGCGAGTTAAAGAAGGCCAGCAGACCCCATGGTGCGGGAAAACTCGGGGAGTTTTGTAGCCCTTATCGTTACTTTTAAAAAACTAGAATTTTCTTATGGAATATAATAATTTATCACATAAAAAACATTGAATTACTACTTTAGCAGTTCATTAAGGGGTTATATTACCCAGGCGCACTGAAAAGAGAACCTTTTTTGGGCATTTTTTTCTCGATTACTTATCAATGGATTAAAATAAAAATTTTAAACTTTATTATACATGTATTAAGGTATATAAAAATATTTTTTATTTAAATTTATGATACAAAATGGCATCCTGACACTAGGTAACTTGAATAAATATTTTAGGAGGAAATCGGCGTGCACTGGTTCAATTTCCGTTTAGAGCAAAAAAATAAATTTTTCCTTAATTTACATTAGTTTTTCTTTGGAAGTACCTAAGGTTATAAATTTTTTTTGAAAATTTACAATTACAATTTGAATTTTTTGGAAAAAAAACGAACTTTATTGTTTATTACAAATGTAATTAATTATCATTCTTAAAAATCGTGTGTTCTTCGAAAGATACTCTAGTTAAGAAGCTACAGTTAAAATTTCAGGTAAATCGGATAAAAATTGAGCGAGCTACGCTGCACGCCAATTTAAAAAACACTGTTTTGAGAAAAACGCGATGCTATATGAAATATTCAAAATATAGGCATGCTATTTTTTTACCATTACTCTACTATGCCAGCACCAAACTACCCTTCCATGCATGCATTTCACTATTCTGCCTTTTTTTAAACGACATAATATTTTCTCGAGTGCTTTTCTGATGATTCGATGCTGATCGGCCTTTTCAAACGTTTCAGAGCACTTAAAGGAGTCTAAAAAAATAAGCTAAAAGAATTGTTTTTCATAGCTCGTCTCCCAAAATAGTTTTTGAGTATCATTTTCAAATAGTTTATGCATCATTTAAGGCAATAAAAAGAAATGGAAAAAACAAAATTTGCTGGATAGTATAACCCCTTAAACAAATTTAAAAAAAAAATCTCTGAACTTGTAAGACGTTTGGATGAAATTTATAAGGTATACAAGATGTCCTCAACTGGACCGGTTTTAAGGAGTCAGAGGACCCTAGGCGATTTATAATAAAGTGTCGCTTTCAGATACATTAAAAAGAACATTCCTCCATTTACATAGTTTTATTACATGTAAAATAAAATAAAAATTACGATAAAAACAAAATACGTTTAAAATTACATAAATTGATTACAAAAGTAAAATAGAATGAAATATTTAATACATATATACTTATCATCACGGTATATCCCATCAAATGGGGTAGCACAAACCCTAAAATCATTCATAAAACATTCACATATTCTATTAATCAAATAATCAATCCGCGTCAAACATTCTCACATTAACCACATTCATAGATCACTCCATATAAACTTATTTATTTATTACACTCGAAATCATTTATCACACACCAAATCTTCAATCACATCCATCTAATCACTCCTGTTGTGGTGTGTGTCGTGTATCTTTCAATAAACTACACTTGAAGTTTTGAACTAAATATACTTTATTTAAGCAACACACTAAATAATAATAACACAATAAGACAAACGAATATGTACATGAAATATGCTAACAACGTAAGAGTTGTTCACAACTTGAGTATAAAAATGGAACTGACTAGATGAGCTTCTTCATCGTTAAAAACTATTCCCAAAAACACTGTTTCGGTGGGAGAAAGGGCTTTCTGGTGGGAGAGAAGTGAAAGCCTGGGAAAATTCCCGAATTGCGGATCTCAGCACTAAGTCACGTAGCAAACATAAATATTTGGAATACGCAAAATGCGTAATGTAATAAAGTAATTTACTATGTTAATAATATACACACACAATAAATATTATGTATTTCACTTACTTAAAACCATTTATCGATATATTTTACTTTGTTCGGTTCTTTTTATTAATTGTGTACAGATTAGATATACTGCAATTTAAGGTTATGTTTATAAACGTCAAAATATACTACTGCATATTTACTAGCGCTGGCTCACTGCATCTACTTCTTCCATAAGCGTCTGTGGCCAAAATATGAATTACGCGCTTTGCGCGAAATTTAAATCGCTCTCAAAAAAACATTTTTACAGTTGCGTAATGAAGCACTTTCCGCACTAGTATTTCTTTGCTTACAGAAACGCACTTGGTCTGCATTCATCTACTTTCCATACGTAACCAAGGCAATTATAGTTACGTAATAACAAAGAAATCGCACAGTTGTAGCAAAGAAGCAAAGAAACACTAGTGCGGAAAGTGCTTCATTACGCAACTGTAAAAAAGTTTTTTTGAGAGCGATTTAAATTTCGCGCCAAGCGCGTAATTCATATTTTGGCCACAGACGCTTATGGAAGAAGTAGATGCAGTGAGCCAGCGCTAGTAAATATGCAGTAGTATATTTTGACGTTTATAAACATAACCTTAAATTGCAGTATATCTAATCTGTACACAACTAATAAAAAGAACCGAACAAAGTAAAATATATCGATAAATGGTTTTAAGTAAGTGAAATACATAATATTTATTGTGTGTGTATATTATTAACATAGTTGTTACAGTTGCTTATATTGACATAATGTGTAGTGGAAACTTTTGTATTGTCTAAAGAAACATTGATTTCTTCCGTACCTGTTCAAATTATTAACAGTAATATTATTGACAACAATTTCGGAGGCTTTAGAAGTACCAGCAGCAGGTTGATTATCATTGTCGAAATAGATGCAACATAGCATGATCCGGAACTTCAATTATCTTTGGAGGTATTTATGATAAAGAAGAATCACTCACTGTACTATTCCAATCTAGCGATTTTGAAGAAATTATCTTGACGTTAGTAATAGTTATTTTTATAACAAGTGCCGAAAAAGGCTCGTTACGTGCAAGTGCAGAATTTAACGCACGAGGCTTGCCGAGTGCGGAAATCTGCACGAGCACGTAACCTTTTTCGGCACGTGTTATAAACAACATTTTTCCTATAACTGTGCTACTTAATAAAACACTAAAATATCAGGATTTATAAAATTCTAATGCTATTATATTAGAGCGATGTTTGACAGCGTTGCCAGGGCGTTGCCATGGTTTGTTTATTTGTGGATTGTGTCATTGTTCTATGAAAATATTTCACTAATTTTACGATAATTTTTTCTTGATTTTAATATTACAATGAGTGACTCTACTTCATCATGCACACCTCCAGATTTAATTGAAGTCGCTGGTCAAGCTACGTTAGATTTATTACCGGAGAAATCTAAAGAGCGGTATTTGCAAGTTTATAATAATTTCAAACTTTGGTGCAGTATGAAAAATACAAGAAAAATATCTGAAAATGTACTGCTGGCATATTTCATGGAGAAAAGTAAAGTTTATAAATCTTCAAGCTTGTGGAGTCAGTATTCAATGTTGAAGTCTACGTTGAATGTACATGAAAATGTCAATATTGATCAATATTCTAAACTAAGTGCATTTATAAAACGTAAAAATGTTGGATACAGGAGTAAGAAATCTAATATATTAACAAGAGATGAATTTTACAATTTTTTAACTAATGCCGATGATAAAACTTACTTAATGATGAAGGTAATGTCGCTACAATAGATTATATAATATTTAATAGAAAGATTCATCAAACAGATTAGTCGCTAATATGATTTTTTTATTGCAGGTTGCTTTAATTCTTGGTATTTCGGGTGCTTGTCGTCGAATAGAGTTAACAAACATTGTTCTTGATCATATCGAAGACAAAGGTACATTTATAATTGTGAATATTCCTGATAGTAAGACTAAAAGGTGTAGACAATTCACAGTGACTTCCGTTTCTTTAAATGGCATACATTTTTTGGAAATATATCGCAAATATGTTGTTCTTCGACCTGGAAACGTGGCACATCGTCGGTTTTTTTTGAAATACAAATGCGGAAAATGTACAGTTCAACCTGTAGGAATAAATACCATGGGTAAAATTGCAGAGTTTTTAAAATTACCCAATCCAAAAAGTTACACAGGCCACTGCTTTAGGCGATCTTCAGCCACATTATTAGCCGATAGTGGAGCAGATATGATAAATCTTAAAAGACATGGTGGTTGGAAGTCTAGTACAGTGGCTGAGGGATATATTGAAAACTCGCTGCAAAATAAGATAAAAATTGCTAATCAAATTCTTGGCAATGCAAATCAACCTGCTATTAATACTTCTAATACCTCTGAAATTGTCAGTAATAGTACTGTTGACAATAGCAACACAGATGAAATCAATGTGTCTTTAGATAATACAAAAGTTTCCAGTACACATATTATTAATATAAACAACAGTAATAATTGTGTTATTAATATTCACAAAAAATAATATGTATTTTATTTACTATTTAAATAAAATTATTAAACGTCAAAATATATCACTGCATATTTCTTCTTCTTCCAAAAGCGTCTGTGGCCAAAATATGAACTTCGCGCTCGGCGCGAAATTTAAATCGCTCTTTGACAGTTACGTAATGAAGCACTTTCGGCACTAGTGTTTCTTTGCTTTCGGAAGCGCACTTGGTCTGCATTCATCTACTTTCCATACGTAACCAAGGCAATTATAGTTATGTAATAACAAAGAAATCGCACAGTTGTAGGAAAAATATTTTAAAATAATGTAGAACAATGTGCAAGCAATCAACAAACAAACCATAGCAACGCCGTAAATCATCGTTCTCGTGTAATATGATTAACATTTTATAAATTTGGATAATATTTTAGTGATTTACTAAATCGCACAGTTGTAGGAAAAATGTTGTTTATAACACGTGCCGAAAAAGATTACGTGCTCGTGCAGATTTCCGCACTTGGCAAGCCTCGTGCGTTAAATTCTGCACTTGCACGTAACAAGTCTTTTTCGGCACTTGTTATAAAAATAACTATTGCTACCATAGTGGTTCCTTGAACACTTCTGATTTGCAAAAAAAAAGTATATGTAATTACCTGCACGGAATTAAAAAAATAAATAAATATATCATCATATTTGTGAAATTATGAATGAAAGTAGATTAGTCAAACCTTCATACTTCTGAAAGTACTATGCATGTACGTATGTCGACGATGTCACGATGTGAGTTCATAACAGTGACACTTTTTACTTTTTTCTCTACAGTGTACATGGCGTAGCATAATCATTGCTGAGCTTTAATTAAAATATAAAGAGAAATGCGCGCTTGAGAAAATTAAAAATGGTGAAGTCGAATACATGAAGGACAATTAATAACATTGCAGACTTAATTATGAACAAATTGTAGGTACACAGTTTTCGCACTTTTTAATATGCGGTCTTATCTAGAGAATATATTAAACTTAGTAATATTGTCCCTAGAAGCTAATTAAATCATTAATAAAAGTCTGAAGCTTAAAATTCTACTAATTACTATCATTAGTCGCAAAGATAGATTGACGCGAGTAGTTAAGTGGCGATCGTTACCGGGTTCAAGGTATTATGGAGCCACTTTATTATTTATGTCATCACCCTAAAGTTATTATTCATTTGTGGGTAAAAATACTTTTTACAATATCTGTACTGTAAATTACCCATTAATGACAAAATTAAAAACAGTACGTGGAAATTTTATTGCAGAGTTGGTTTCCAGGGTTACATCAGGACTTTAATATTTACTTACCATCAACTGTGGACAGTAAGTAAATATTATAGATTAAGGGCCTGATTATTTTGACAACAATTTTGAAATCTATTTTTCTTTTCCTTCTATTTGTGCAAGTATTGTAAAAAATAGCTTACTAACCTCGAGCTGTAAATGCAGTGTCGTACCTAGAGGGGAGCGGTGAGTGCGGTCCGCACCGGGCGGCACATATTTTGGGGCAGCATTTTTTATATTTAGTTTTAGTTGTAAAAAATAACTTGTTCACTTCATAAGTTTACTATTCAATTTCTACGAATTATAAATTACTATATGATTTCGAATAAACTTCATCGTCAAGTCAATTTAGGGTTGAAAATATTATCTCGAAAAATTCCTTTATTACTGCCTAATTTAAATATGCCATCCAATGGTAAAAAATTTCCCCATCTACAGTTTGTCTCAATTATAATTATTTATTTATGTTTATGAATTTAATGGAGTAATGGTTCAGTGGTTTCAAGTTGGCATGTGGATCCTGAGGACTCCGGTTAGATTCCCACAACGGACAAAAAATTTTCACCAAATTAAAATTATCCCTGTGGCTTTCCCACCACTAACATCTTTGGGGGCCGTGATTTGACGGCCGGTAACCGCACTTCACGTACATAAATATATCACTTACCGAGATCTGCTTCGGCAGAGTGCCACACCCATTAATGGATAAAAGTCGTGATGATATATTTATTTTATATTTATTTTTTTAATTTATAAAAACCACCATTTGATTGACTTAGAAAGGGTGGAAAATTGGAGACCGCCCTGGGCGGCAAAAGTTCTAGGTACGCCACTGTGTAAATGATTCTTTAGGTCGCGAATGTTTAGGAACTCTCAACACTACGAGCCTTGATTTCCGAAACTACATTCTTGACCTAAAAACTATAACAATTTATGGTACGTAATATACCAATTGGTGTCATTTGAAAGAGAAAATACCTGTTTTAGTAAGTTAATCGTGAATAATATGCTATTGCTTTTATTACAAGGGTAAGATGAAAAGTTCTCGACCGCACACAGAGATACATACAGCAAAAATTTGTGTTTCCTGCCTGGGTGCACGTGTCATTAGTTCGTATGACAAGTCTCAACTTGTTCTCTCAAGTAGTTTGTTTACACGAATTCTTGAAGTAGACGTCTTGCGTGTTTTTCATTAAAATTGATAAACTTGAATATCGTGCGGTCATAAAGTTTTTCGTTTTGGATGGATTAACCCCTAAGGAAATTCATCCGAAATTGACAAAAAAATACGGGGACCCTGCTCCTTCCATGTTAACCGTTAAAAAGTGGGTAGCTGAATTTAAACGTGGTTGCACTTCCCTCGAAGATGACCCACGTGAAGGACGGCCAAAAACCGCCACCACACCGGAAATCATCAAAAAAGTGCATGATATCGTGTTGGACGATAGGCGAGTGAAGGTGAGTGAGATAGCTGGACTGTGGGGATATCGGAAGAAAGGGTGCGAAACATCTTGCACAAAGAATTAGAAATGCGAAAGCTCTGTGCAAGATGGGTGCCGCATTTGCTGAATGCCGATCAAAAGCAAATGCGCAAACAATCTTCGCAGCCATGTCTGGACCGATTCAATAGGGATTTGTTATCACGGATGAGACATGGGTCCACCACTACACGCCAGAAATTAAACAGTAGTTCAAGCAATGGGTGGAAGCCGGTGGTTCAGCGCAAAAGAAAGCGACATCGATCACAACTGTCGGAAAGGTCATGATCATGGCCACCTTGAAAAAAGACAGAACAATTACAGACGAATATTACTCCAACGTTCTTGACCAGCTGGATCCCAAAATTCGCGCTTGCAGAAGAAAAAAAATCTTTCACCAGGACAACGCACTTGCACACAAGGGTGCGTTGGCGATGGGAAAACTGCGGCATTTGCTCGGCCATCTACCATATTCTCCTGATTTGACACCCTCAGAGTTCTATTTGTTCCCAAACTTGGAGATATTTGTTTGCTTCGCGTCGAATGAAGAAGTTGAGAGGTCCGTAGATGAATATTTTCACAGCATTCCAGGCTCTCACTTCCGGGAGGAATATTGAAGTTGGATAAATGCTGGACCAAGTCTGTTGAAGTTAAGGGAGTGTATGTAGAAAAATAAAATTATATTTTAACTGAAAATCGCAGACTTTCATTGTAAAGCCGAGAACTTTTCACCTTACCCTCGTACAAGCATCGAAATCCTACTATGTCTCATACCATATTAGACGCCATTTAGTTGAGTAGAGATCATGGTAAGTGAAATAATTTTACGTGTGAATTGCGATTACCAGCCGGCAACTCGGCTTCTTATATACGAGTACACAGTCCGACTTAATACCACTGAGCTATCATCCTGCAAAAAGTTTAATTATAGAATGAAAAATTGAGAGACTGCGTGGGTTTGAACTTGGGACTTGTAAACTCTTGATTGGACATATTGGCATTTATGATCTCGGATCGGATCTCGGATCGGATCTCGGATCGGATCTCGGATCGGATCTCGGATCGGATCTCGGATCGGATCTCGGATCGGATCTCGGATCGGATCTCGGATCGGATCTCGGATCGGATCTCGGATCGGATCTCGGATCGGATCTCGGATCGGATCTCGGATCGGATCTCGGATCGGATCTCGGATCGGATCTCGGATCGGATCTCGGATCGGATCTCGGATCGGATCTCGGATCGGATCTCGGATCGGATCTCGGATCGGATCTCGGATCGGATCTCGGATCGGATCTCGGATCGGATCTCGGATCGGATCTTGGATCGGATCTCGGATCGGATCTCGGATCGGATCTCGGATCGGATCTCGGATCGGATCTCGGATCGGATCTCGGATCGGATCTCGGATCGGATCTCGGATCGGATCTCGGATCGGATCTCGGATCGGATCTCGGATCGGATCTCAGATCGATTTTCGGATCGAATCGGATCGGATCTCAGATCGATTTTCGGATCGAATCGGATCGGATCTCGGATTGAGTCGGATCGGATCGGATCTTGAATTAAATCGAATCGGATCGGATTGGATCTTAAATCAAGTCGGAGCGGATTGCATCGAATATTAAAATTTTCAAATATGCTTCTAGTATAGTGGTCTTATATTTGTTTATACTTTTATGTTTATTTAAAAAAGAAAAGAAAAATACAAAAAAAATATGTATTTAACATATTCAAATCAAAATCATAAAATCTATGTTCCACTTTACAACATAGGCGCTAAGCACACTTCGTAAATATATTATAATTTATATATATAGTGTGTTCGGAAAAGTAGATATGATTTAACTTACACATATTAAAATTAATTCATTTATTTTGACGATGTTATTGCTATTATGTTTAGTATGCAACATAACACACACATAATTCCAATGGCAGCTATTTTGAAACCAATAGTAGTAGGTAGCTAGCACAGTGGTATCAAGTCGGCCTGTGGATCCTGAGAACCCGGATTCGATTCCCACAGGCGACAAACAATTTTCACCATTTTAAAACTACCCATGAGGCTCCCCCACCACTAACATCTTTGGGGGCCGTGATTTTACGGCTGGTAACTGCACTTTACGCGCAAAATATATTACTTACCGAGATTTGCTCTGGCAGAGTGCCATACCCAGTAATGGATAGAAGGCGTGATGATATATTTTTTTTTTTAGTAATAGGTATCATAAATTTATATCTACTATTATTTGCATTATGAATTATTATATTTGTACGTTATGTATTCACAATCACTAACAGACAGATACATAAAGCAAATTAGCGCTAAAAGGTCTTTTACTATTGGGTACTATAACTCCGTTTAACATATTCTCTAACAGGCAAATTCACAAAACGGATTAGCGCTAACACCGCTTTTAATATTATCTATAACTCTGTTTCAAATTAAAACAGATTAAAGAAATGAATTCAAT
Organism: Pterostichus madidus; assembly: GCA_911728475.2. Lineage (NCBI taxonomy): Eukaryota > Metazoa > Arthropoda > Insecta > Coleoptera > Carabidae > Pterostichus > Pterostichus madidus. Next base: position 11,895,867 of record OU452318.1, read on the forward strand.
TTGATGCTAAATAACTCTCTTTTTAACTCAAGTTAAAATAAACTTGTTACGTACATTGAAAAGAGAGTTAAAAAGAAATAAAAAATGGTGTTAGCGCTAATCCGCTTTATGAATCTGCCTGTTAATGAATTAAATTTTATACTAATTATGAATTACTATCAAATTTAATTAGTAATTAATACTTTTATTTATTAACCCGGCTTACATAAACTTCTTTCATTAAAGAAAAGAGAGTTAAAAAGAAATAAAAAATAATATTAGCGCTAATTCACCTTATGAATCTGTAGGTAAAATAAGGAAGTGCATGTTCACTTTTCCAAACCTATTGTAGATATTAATTTGTATTTATTTTTACAAAAGGATAATGCTAGTTTAAAATTTTGTCTCAAAAGTTAAAATTTTACAGAAATATTTCACAATAAATGTTTGAACACGAAACTTACGTGAAGTTTTTTAGTTTTAAAAGTCGTGAAACTGTCAAGGCAACAAAAAATATCAACTCTGGTCCTTCGATAATAAAATAGTGGAAATGGAATGAACTTCGGTAGATAATGAAATTTTTACAATAAGAGAATTGTTTGAAACTTTGCAATTTAAACTTTTCGGCGAAAAACTCCATATATATATAGATCCGAAGATCTTATACTGTGTATTGTAAGGTAAATTCCATTGTTTAGATTCTTTCTTATTTAATGGATATAATTCAGGGATCGGCAACCGCATAAAAATTGATTCGATTTGGAAATCAGAAATTCTATACATATTGTAAATAAACAGTATTCTTCTCAATAATTACTAAATAATATTTATTTATGGAGTAAGGTGGCTCAGTGGTACCGAGTTGGCCTGTGGATTTACGAACCCGGATTCAATTCCTACAGCAGACAAACAAATTTCACATTAAAATTACCCCTATGGCTTCCCCACCACTAAAATCTTTAGGGGCTGTCATTTGGCGGCTGGTAACCGCATTTTACGCGCAAAAATATATCACTTACCGAGATCTGCTACGGCGGAGTATCATACTTAGTAATGGGCAAAAGACGGGATGATATATTGACATTTATTTTATTTAAATAATCAAAATAAAACACAATAACAATTATTTACATGTTAATGGATAAGTATGAATGTACTTGTTAAAGAATAGTTATTTATATAACAAGTGTGCAAATGATGCAAATGACGTCTTCATGCACGAGTTTTGTACAATGCTTTTTGTAACGAGTAAAAATTATATAATCGACAACGAGGAAATTATTATGGGGTGGCTAGCTCAGTGGTATGAAGTCGGCATGTGGATCCTGAAACCCGGGTTCGATTCCCACAGGCGACAAACAATTTTCATAATTTCAAAAACTACCCCTGTGGCTCCTCCACCACTAACATCTTTGGGGGCCGTGATTTGACGACTGGTAACCGCACTTCACGCGCAAAATATATCACTTACCGAGATCTGCTTCGGCAGAATGCCACACCCAGTAATGGGTAGAAGGCGTGATGATATATTTATTTATTTAGGAAATTATTAAATTTGAAGCGTGAATTTATATTGATAGTTAAGTATGCCATGACTTGACATTTGTTAATTGAAAACGAATTGTTTATTATTTCTCGCAAAATTTGTTAAAATATGTCTGATTGATGGTGTTATGAGCTAATGTCTTATAAATTCTTAAAAATATGTGTGTATAAGTACAATTAGCGTTTTAATAGGCAAAATTTAGAATCATAAAAAAATGGGTGTTTTTTTCAATTATATTTGCGCACTAGTGCGCAAAATCAAACTTTTCATCGGGAGCCAAGGTAATATAAACCTTATTTTGAATGATGCGAGTACAAAAATGTTCTTACAATCCGATTATTAAAATGTCAGATAATATTTCGTGTGATATATATTGGCTCGCGGAGATTGGAAAATAGTAAATTAGATTAAAAATTAGTATTATAAAAAGCTCGATCCAAACTGAGCAACTAGTAGTAGTCTACTTCACTACTAACTTGCACCAATGTAATAAAAATAATATAATAAAAATGTATTTTCTGTTAAAGGAATTTTCTTCCTATTGTCATTTGAATAGTAAAAATATATCTTTTATTGCTTTTAAATCATTTTTCTATTTTGTGCCTATAACAAAGCTATTACAGCACCTAAAAGTGTTCAAGTGTCGTAATAGCGCAGTATAATTTGTAATTTTAAAGTTGGTAACTCTGCTGAAGCATTATAATGTCAAAAAAGATAGGACTTGCTAGAAAGAAAACTTTTGACGGTAATATCAAGTATTTCAGATGGGATACAATATAAAACGTTTATAATCATTTCTTCTTTAAGGTAGTTGAAGTGTGACTGTGGCGACATCGGTCTTCGAGTAGTGAAACTGATACTCGGGGAAAGAAAAAGATACAATAAAATCAGTGTTTTATACCTATTATGATTTGAATATCATGAATTGTTAACAGGTTGTTGGTCTAGTGAATTTTCAAATACCGTGCCACCGCGTTGCCATTATAAATTGAGATCCTTCATTTTTCATTAAAAACAAGACTTTGCATGACTATATATCCATTACTCAACAGTAAAAAACTTTCTCCTGATGATACAGTATACGCAAATAGTTCTAGAACATCATATTAATTTTTCAAATGAAACTGTAAATTTTTAGAGATACACGAACCAAATTTGTACGATTCTGAATGACGATCGCCATAAACCCCGTGTATAAGAACTCAACTTTACAAGCGAATATATTTGTTCACAGACGGTGAATTTGTTTCATAATTTAACAGGATGCGTATGACTATCCCATGTTTACGTGCGCCGAGTTTCATTCAGATCTATAAAAATTATTTTCACGCTAGAACTACCTAAAGTTTGACTTTAAGAAAGTTGACAATTTCAAATTTAAATAATTTAATTTTCAAACATTACATCTGAATCAGCAAACACCTCAAAATACTCTAAATTTTTGAAATAATGATTTTTTAATTTAAAAAGAACATAAAACGTCCAAAATATTAACTGTATTTTTAATTGTCGATTATTTTGTTCAAAGACTTCGCTGCACGATGATCAAAACTATTTTCTCACAAAATTACAATTCTTTAATATAGTATTAAGGCAGAAAAGTAAATATAACTTGAAGGGATTATTTTATAAATATACTAACAAAAAATCCAAGTTACAGCACGCGAAATTTCGCGTCCTGTCGGTTTATCTACATTTATCAAATAACTCAGGCATGAAATTCTCAAGAAGACGAATATTAGGGTTACATTTCGTCATGCTACGAGAAGCGGAAGCAGAACTAAAAATATCTTCAATCATCGCTGAGTTTCATATTAAGCTATAACTTTATACTGCAGAGATATTATAAATCACACAATTGAATTATAGAATCAACCGTGTAAAGCGAAATAACACAACTCATGGCGTAACAACCCGACATGTCGTATATATAATAAAGTGTTTACGATGCGATTGTGAACGCACCACACGGTGCCACGCTCATAAGTTATCCTCAGAATTCGCTCCAGCCAGCGGCGTCGCGTAGGTGGAGAGTATTTCTGCCTACCACCGGAAATAATAAGTTCTGTTGTTCTATTGCAAATTTATGTCTATTTAGATTTATAAAATAAGCTCCTATATATGATAACGGTAATTTCATAGTAGACCAGTTTACTTAGCGAAAAATTATTATAAAGAAATTTAAAAATCTAGGAAATATCAGCAAAATTATAAAATTAGATCAAACCGTGAAACGATGCACTGACTGACACGAACAAAAAAATATAAAGGAATATCATTTGTCGTAGTCAATATTTGTACTTTTTGTGACATTTAAATTCGCTATGGTGATTAGCCAATTACAGATTCGGTAATTTGTTCTCTATGCTGTGCAAGGACTATTATTTTTCTAGATATTCTTTTATTTCTTGAAATTATTTATGTAATTTTGTTATTACGTGACATGTGTAAAATAATATTTATTTATTATACAAGTGTTTTATTAGGTATATAAAACACAAGTGTAATACAAAATTTTATCCACAACTCATAATTATAGGTATCGAAGAAGATTGATTGTAACGTTTAACGTTGATTCAGTTATATATAGTTTCTCAAAATACAAAATACAGTAGATTATGAAGTGGTTGCTAAGTAACAAGTTGTTTACAGTGTTTTATGGAATATAAAACACTAGTGTTTTATGATTCATATAATTCAACTGGAATCAATGTAATAATGTCTGAGCTGTGGATAAAATATATTTTATCCACAACTCATATATAAAAAGGCATTATTACACTGATTTCAATTGAATTATATGGCACATGAAACACTTGTATTTTATATTCCATAAAGCACTATAAACAACTTGTTACTTAGCAACCACTTCATGATCTACCGTATTTTGAGAAACTATGAATAACTGAATCAACGTTAAACGTTACGACCAATCTTCTTATACCTATAATGATGAGTTGTGGATTAAATTTTGTATTACACTTGTGTTTTATTGATATATAAAACACTTAAGAATATTAAGCCCTCGACCTTCGGTCTCGTGTTAAAAATTTTCTTGCATGTTTTATATATCTAATAAAACACTTGTATAATAAATAACTATTAAATTTTCATTGATATCCATTTTTCTTAAGTAGTTTTAAATAAATATGTATCTGTTATTTTAATTTTAGTGAATTTTAAGTGTTTCAAATGAAGATAATTATTTTACGAGTACAGGAAACTGTCATGACAAATACTTGTAATATTATATAGGGAGGTTTGGATTCCAGTTTCCAGAATATATTTTCTAAACTAATAGCATAAGAGAAAAGTTTTTCTAATAAAACTTCTTCACGCCATAGATATTAGTCCTGAGATTGTCTGTTATGGTTTGGTAATAGTTCGAAATTATATTAACTATACAATTGCTCATAGATTTATCATATAAAATTGGTAAATTCTAGCCACATCAATCCTAGAATTTATCCATTTTTGGGCGTTTACAGAGTGATTCAGAATTTTATAGACAAAATTTAACAGTTTATAGTACTTAACATACTGATCATGGTACGAAGAGATTTGTAGTGACTCAGTGGTATGGAGTCGGCCTGTGGATCCTAAGAATCCTGATTCGATCCCCACAGCCGACAAACATTTTCACTAATTTAAAATTACCCCTGTGGCTCTCCCTCCACTAACATCTTTGGGGGCCGTGATTTGACGGCTGATAGCCACACTTCACGTGCATAAATATATCATTTACCGAGATTTGCTTCGGCAGAGTGCCACACTCAGAAATGGGTAAAAGGCGTGATGATATATATTTTTTAAGAGTAGTTTTTTTAAAGAGTACATTTCGGATACCACTGCATTTGGGCGTTACTTTAAAATGAATACACGATTTTAATTAGTTATAGAATTACACAACGAAATATTCGTAAATTAATTATTTAAATTTATTATGCATTATTTTGAATATAAGATATATATATATATATATATATATATATATATATATATATATATATATATATATATATAAATTTGTTTATGACATTTCAATACAAGTTCAAGTTCGATGTACCTACTTTTTTTAAAAAGTAAAAAATATGAACATAAAAACAATATCTAGTTTCTATGAAAATTGTTCAAAATCATCATCATTTACAGCTACACATAATGCAGCACGCTGAATGAAAGATATAATAATAAAAATAATAATAATAACTTTATTGGCGAATATTCAGCTATAGCTGATCTTCCATATTAACCTTACATAAATAATATAACATTTATAACATTTACAAAAGGTATGATACAATAAATGAATAGAATAAAAAGAATACAATATAAAAAGCAAATACATATACATAATTAATAACATTAATTACACATGACATTTTTGAGATGGAAAAGGGATTTCCAGGAAGCAACAACTTCCCATGACGCAACAATTCTTTTACATTTTTATTAAAAGTACCTGGTCTCAGACAGATAAGTGAAGGCGGAATTTTATTAAGCACGATTGGAGCTATAAAAGAAAAAGTGCGTTTGAACAGAGCAGAATTAAATCTTGGGATGTGATACTCAAACCTATTTCATAAATTAGAAGTGTGGTGTTGAGAACGTATTGACAATTTATTGTAAATATAAGTAGGAAATTTGTTCTGAACTACTCGATGTGCCAAACATGCAACATGCAGCAGTCTAGTCTGCTTCATATCCAACCAGCCGAGCTCTTTCATGTATAGAGAGACATGATCACGCCTTCTTAAACTGAAAATGAATCTAACACAGCAGTTTTGGACTTTTTGTATCCTATTGGCATCATACAAAGTGATATGCGGGCCATAAAATGTATCACAATAGTTAAAAATAGACAACACAAGACTGCTGGATAGAATCATACGGTTGTGTTTGGAAAGAATGAACTTGTTCATAAAAAGATTTTTCAAGGCAAGATATGCTTTTTTTGTCAGAATTGTTACATATTCAGAAAACCTTAGTTTATGATCCATGAAAAGCCCCAAATTTATTGCAGTATTGGATATGTTAATATTGCTGTTGTTGATTTTAACTGTAATGAGACCATTTGATAATTGTTCATTTCTCGTATTTTCGTTACCAAATAACATGAGCACAGATTTAGATTCATTCAAGTTCAAACAATGGCTGGTACTAAATATATTGAGTTATGATGCTCTTCTGAATTAATTTTCTTGTCTGACTATTTCAGCATAATAAATTTATAAATCGAGCACAGACATTTAATGAAACGCGTTGCTGAAAGTGATTTCTGATGACAACATGTGGATTTTTTGCAGCCCAATAATGAGAATTAAGGAAATTTTGAATGCCATTTCGCGTGAAAATTGCTATATCTGAAAATATGATGTTTGATGTGAAGTTATGATTTATGGTATGTTGTTATAGAACCCACTCTCAAAATCTTACTCGAAAAGGATGGTTACGCTGTAAGCTACGAATTCGTTGAAAATGATATGGATGGTGATGGTTGTTGTCTTTTAAAATTTTCCACAATGTTGATTGTGGTAGTTCTTGTAACAGTCGGGATATTCTTCTAATGTTATTTGTAGAATCAGCATCCACGGAATTCAAAACAACGTCGTCCATATTATTACATCTCATAGGATATCCACCGTCTCTCCCACGGAAGGTCGCATAGCACCAGTATCACGCTAAGTAAAGCTTACAAACATGCGAGGATTCGGATGTCTTCTGTTAGGATAAATTTCTGCATAATAACGTGTAACTAATACTGCGTTTTGTCCTGCTTCATCATACTTTAATGAAACGTTCACTAACTCACTGTCACTTAAACAATTATGACAATAAGACAATAGTAGTGACAACAAAACTGAAAGTTGAACTTGATCTACCTCCCCAAAACAATTCCGGCTCCCGATCACAAAAAACAACACTAATAATAGTCCTAATAATAATATCAGTAATAACATTTTGATTTTCTCTCTGAAAGCGAATATTGTGCACACAACGAGAATTGGTTATTAAATTAAATTGATGTAACATTATGTATTGTATATATTATTACTTGTAAGATTAAAAAGGAAACACAATATTGAAATCAATTATCGTACCAGTGGCCCAACACTGTTCATTTCATCAAAAAATGGCAATAATAAATTTTCCAAATTTGAAAAAGAAAACAACTTTTGAAGTGATAATATTTTATGTGAGGGCGAATCGCTAAGGAATCCAGACCTGACGACTATCATTTTTCTCTTCAAACCTTTTACCAAATCATTAAATTTATTCTATTAAACGATAAAATTATATTAATTAAAATATACATACATATCTTCACGCTATATCGCAACAAATGGGGTAGCACGAACCCTAAAATCACTCATAAAACATTCACTCATCACAAACCATCCTCACTTCAACCACATTCATAGATCACTCCATATAAACTCATTCATTTATTACACTCGAAATCATTATCACACAACAAACCTTCAATCACATCACTATTCACTACTATTCACTTATCATTCATTTTCTTTCTTCAACGTACATAACATATGTATAAAACATCTCAAATTACTCACGTTTACTCCTAACAACGAATCTAATAACGAAACTAACAACGAATTTACAAGATTAGAAAAGATGACAGCGATAGCCTGCACTTGTATATGAACGAAAAGTCCACACAATGCAATAACTGAAAATTAAACAAAAAGATAAGAAAGGGAGGGAGCGTCGCCCTGCGCTTGTTTTTGAAAGTGAATTTCACACAATTGCAGTTAAACAGTCTACGTAAGAACTGGAAACGAATTAAAAGATAAGAAAGGAAGGGAATGTCGCTCTACGCTTGTTTTTGAAAGTGAATTCCACACAATTGCAGTTAAACACTTAATGTAAGATCAGAAAACGAATAAAAAAGATAAGGGAGGGTCATCCCTGCGCTTGTTTTTGAAAGTGAATTTCACACAATTGCAGGTAAACACTCTAATGAAATTACTAAACAACAAAACTAAAATCTAAAATCCTGCGCTTTTCTTAAATCATCAGATTCATTCCACAATTAATCTTCGCCAAACGTTTCTACCCAGATATACCACTTTAGCTTCATCCACATTCATAATTCCTATCATACAAGTACGTGTGTTCCTCATACACGGAAACTTTCGTTTCGGGACAAAGTTATTACTTCTGTCGAGCGTCCCGAGACGCACACTTTTTTCTCTACCGTTATCAGTATATTAAGTACTGTATACCGTTAAAATTAGTTACCCGAAGTTCCGAATCATTAGTAGGTATTCTGATTAAGTCTTTATATCAAATTTATATTTATAGCAGCACTAGTTCAATGTCGTTCATTTGGCTACTCGGTTGCTTCATCGCTCACATTTTTTCCTTCAATTCCTGAAGTTTCCAATCAATTTCAACAAATTTGTTGGCCTAAGGGCCACCGATAAAATTTCCGTAATACGTAAAATTATGTACTACTCAGGTAATCGTATCCCAGTAATCGAGATAAAACTTGCGTTTCAAATTACGAAGCAAGAGGCTGTGCATTCTATTTATATAAAAAATACGATGTCTGAGTGGTTCGGATTCAACTATAAGCTCCTGTATTTAAGTTTCAGTTTCTATGTGCAGAGTAACAAATAAATAAATAATCAACAGCCCTATTCTGTACCTGAATTATTTATCTTTTACTGATCGATAAATAATGACAGTCCTTATTTTCTATAATTATACAATAGATTGCCAACACTTCGAGTTTCTGTGACTAAAATAATGTATTCTGTTATTTTTATTTTTTTGTTATGCATTTTGCTCTCGTATGAAACTACCAATATAATTTTTTTTATAACAGTTATGTATACAAGTAAGAAAAATACATGGGGTGGCTAGCTCAGTGGTATGAAGTCGGCCTGTGGATCCTGAGAACCCTGTTTCGATTCTCACAGGCGACAAACAATTTATATAATTTCAAAAGCTACCCCTGTGGCTCCTCCACCACTAACATCTTTGGGGGCCGTGATTTGACGACTGGTAACCGCACTTCACGCGCAAAAATATATCACTTACCGAGATTTGCTTCGGCAGAGTACCACACCCAGTAATAGGTAGAAGGCATGATGATATATATTTTTTTCACAATAACAAAATAATAACAATCTGTAAAAAAATTAAAATTGTCATTAACATCGATCATTAACAGCTAATCGGCTGTATCATGTAACACATCGTTAATAATAAGCGACATCGATAACTTTTTTTAGCTTTGGCAACATCGGTTTCGTTTTGACGTTTGTCAAATTTTTATTCATATAAATACAAATTTGACAAACGTCAAGACAAAACCGGTGATGCCAAAGCTTGTAAAATTTATCGACGTCGCTTATTATTAAAGATATGTTACATGATACAGCCGTATGATCGTTACAGAATATATATATATATATATATATATATATATATATATATATATATATATATATATATATATATATATATATATATATATATATATATATATATATATATATATAAGGTGGCTTAACACCCCAAGTAGGGTTGCGCCGCTCCTTTCGGAGCTATCTAGATCTATTTATTGGAGTAGATCAGGCTCCATTTCTTCTTCATTTCTGCTATATTGTGTTTATTAAATCTCTCCACATCTTCCGGTCTCTTGTTTTATTCTTCCAATTATAGATTCCTGCCTTTTTTAAATCTTCTTCTACTTCCCGTAACCATGTCGATCTGGGTCTGCCTCTGCCCCGTCTTCCTCCTGGTTTCCATTCGACTATTGCTTTTATTGCGTCCTTTTCTTCCGCTCTCCATACATGTCCAAGCCATCTGGCTCTCTGTTGCTTTACCTTCTTCACTATATCTTCTCCTCCCAATGCTTCCTCTATTTCATAGTTCATACGTTGTCTATATTCGTTTTCTGCTATCTTTATAGGACCTAGAATAGTTCTCATTATCTTCCTTTCCATTACTTTTAGATTTTCTTCATCTTTCTTTGTCATTGTCATAATTTCTGCAGCGTACAGTGTTATTGGTCTTATAATCGTTCTATATATTTTCATTTTAGTCGCATGTGTAAGTAATTTGCTTTTAAGTAGTGTTTTGTTGGCGTAAAAGGCTCTATTTATAGCTATTATCTTGTCATTAATTTCTATCTCTCTCTCTCCCGAACTTCATATTGTTATTCCTAAATATTTGAATCTGTCAACCTGTTCAAAATTACATTGACCTATCTTTATATCCCTGGTCTCAGCTTTTTTTCCTAATATCATTATTTTGGTCTTACACTCGTTTATTTTTAATCCCATTTTGCTTCCCTCATCTATTATTTCTCGTAATATTTCGACCATTATCTTCCTGTTTTTTGTAATTATTGTTATATCATCTGCATTTTGCGATTATCTGTGCTCCTCTTGTTCTAAGTGTTCGTTCTTTATTTATTTTCCTCATTACGAATTCCAAAGCCAAATTAAACAGTGTAGCTGATAATGCATCACCTTGCCTAACTTCTTTATTTATTTCTATCTCTTCTGTTTCACCTTTTTGTGTTTTTACTGTGATTTTTGTTTTTCTCATTGTCATTATTATTATACGTCTTAACTTCGCTGATATTCCTAGTTCTTTCAAAGCTAACAATAATCTTTCTCTTTTTATAGAGTCAAAAGCTTGTTTGAAGTCTATGAAAAGCATTTCCGTGTTTATATTGTACTCAAGAGTTTTTTCTATTATTTGTTTTACTGTATGTATCGCATCCACCGTCGATCTTCCTTTAGTAAAACCGCACTGATGTTGTCCTATGATTTTCCCTGATTCAGCTGATAGTCTTCTTTGTACTAAAGTTGACAATATTTTGTATGCAGTGCTCAATAGTGTTATACCTCTGTAATTTTCACATATTTGCTGGTTACCTTTTTTATGTATCGTCACTTTTTGACCTGTTTCCCATTCCTTTGGCATACTCTCGTCTCTCCATATTTACAGAATATAGGGGATTGATATTTCCATCTCTGATTAAAATGACAATTTAATGAGTATAGATTATGTTCAAATGGGTTTCAAAGGAAAACAAAGGGTATACATTTGACGTACGACGGTACTACAAATTCAATATGACGGTAACTACAAATAATACTCTCTCTCCTCCTCTCCACTCGTACCAATTATGAATGATACGAACAGAAGTTAAATTTGAGCGGTAGGGCTCTAACAGTTGTCAAATAAACTACACGACAGAAAATGTACCTACAAAAATCATAGTAATAACTACGCCACTGGTTGCAAGAATCGAGGTACAACTCATACGACTCACGTTTATATTTGTGTGTATGTGTGAGAGTGAGAGCGTGCGCGGCCAACTTTTAATAAAAATATCACACGACTGCGGTGTGCCAGTTGCACGATAAAAATATTAAAGAAAATTCACTTTTTGCCCTTTGTAACTCTTGCTGTAGTGTGGAGGTTTGCAGCACGCGAAATCGTAGAAAAAGGGCAAAACGATCAAATACTGGAGTTTATCGTTTGCTAAACTTGGCGAAAATAAACATTTTTTTATCTATATAGTTGAGTTACATTATTGATATGAATATTCATTACTTCTTAATTGTTATAAAGCTATACGTGTAAAATATATCTAAACCTCAATTTATTTATTTATTTTTGCCACTCTATACAACAGGAACTTCATCCCAATGTCATGGAGCCACCCTTATTCCTGTTTTTATTATACATATGTTTAACCAGTTATATATTATATTCTATCTTATTACGTTTATTATTTGTCATAATTAGGTACTATTATTTGAGGAGCAGAAATTCAAAACGCAGTTTTGACCAAAAGTTCGAAAAAAAAGTTATAGATGGCAATATATGCTTCAAATTCGCTTCTTTCTAGTAATGAAATGTGTTATTTTCAAAACTTTTTTCCGAGTTACGATATAAGACGCTCCAAGTTGGATGTAATATCAAAACGCAGTATTTACAACCATATATGAAAATTATGAAAATCAAAACGTAACTTTTACCTGTTTAAGTTAAACAGGTTGTTATTGATTGATTAACAAAATGTAGTTTTAATTTCATTTATGTTTTTCAAAACGAAGTTTTCTTTTAATTTACGTTCAAAACGTAGTTTTTAAAAATTTATTAGGGTATAATAGCCAAATGGAATGAACAATATTTATTTTAATTAGACAAGTTTGCGTATATCATGTGATTAACAATAATACAAATTACACATAAAAGTACTCAGTTTACTTAACGAGAAACAGTTTATTGCGTTTTATTCAAAATGTAACTTTGTGTGAAAACTACGTTTTGAATTTCTACTCCTCATTTACTTTGTTAGTTTTAAGTCTTTTATATTCGTTACTTTTTCTTAATTATTATTATGTAACCCAATTCCTAATTACTATTTTCACATCATTTATATTCAAATTTATCAATGTCAACCACGTCAAATAATTTTAGTTCCAAAATCATCTAGACTAATTTATAATTTCCTTTAAAACCTACAATCACGTTAGTGTCAACCCAAATCATTTTTATTGCTTACACTTTTTAAAATCACTTTTCAAATTCTAACTATTGACAGATATTATCAAGACTTAGCCACTAACACTACATTTTGACGCGTTTAAAGAAAACAAAAACAAAGTTTTGTGCGTTTCATAACACATTTGAATATGTCACCAATGAAATTCAAGAACGTCTACTTACGGTGGTAAAAACCCTCTGGTGGGGCGTAACTTCAAAGTTTAGCTTATTACTCATTTTAGAAGAGAACACTTGATCACAAAATCTCAAACAGTTGACTTCCAAATTAAAAATTGAATAACGAAATTTCGGATTTGATAGTTGACTAACAAAATTAAACTTCGATAATTAAATTTCAAATAATAAAAATAATACTAAATCCGCCAAGTACTTTTTTTTAGTTTTTTTTATATTGATATTTTGAACATTTGTGTCGTTTACATTTTTGTTACGAGGTTAGACACTTCTGTAATTCAGATTTTTGTATGAAAAGACATGTTTTAATGTTGAATATAACAATGTGCTTGAGCCCATATGTTACATCAGAAACTTTTGACTAAGATGTAATTAGGACTTTTCGGTTCTCCTTCTTAAAGAAACCCTTAATGTTCCAAATTTATATATCTTATGTTTCTCAGTTTCTAAGAATGTACTTGAGCCCACCTTTTATATCAGAACCTTACAACGCGGGAAACATTAGGGCTTGTAAGGGCAAATGTTGGAGGATGTTTTTACTACCATTATTAAAAGCCAAGAAATCCTACATATAAATAAATAATTAAAATACGTGCAGTGGTAACAACCGGGTCGTATAGCCCATAACACCAAATACTATACAGGGTCTGGACTCACAAAGTCGTAGTGTGGTAGTTCATATATTTTTAGCTTGACTGGGATTCGAACTCGAAATCTTCGGATTCGAATTCCATAACGCTACCCATAACAAGATATTGCTGGATAATCAACCGAATATGGTTCCTGCCAAAAGTGTATTAAATAATAACTTATTTAATTAGTCTATAGAATGTTGTAAATTGTAAAATATGAGTTAATTGAATTTTAAAAACTTACAGTATTCCTTTTTACTTGAAGACAATTGTTGCGTTGGCGACACTGTTTAAAATAATAATAGAGTTGGTATCACTGTTTTGATTTGTTTTGTTTTGGTTTGTTTTAAGAGGTAACTAAGATAATTAGTATTGTTGTGATATATGATATACTGCCATATTGTAATTAAAAAGTGTTATAAATAAAAAGTTTCTAGCAATTGAAACCTATAAACACGTAATAATTTTCTTTTTGTGTTTGTGTACGTAACAACAATTGTGCTATTATTTGATCCAAGACACAATGTTTCGTTTTTTTTTTTCGAGATACATAATGTCTCTGGATAAATATGCACGAGTATGTAATATAAGTATAGATTTCGAACATGTAAAATACATACAAAAATATGAGGAAGGTGAGCCACCTTCCTCAATGGTTTCGGCCCGACAAACAATTAAAATTACCCCTATGGCTCCCCGTACACTTACATCTTTTGGGGCCGTGATTTGACGCCTGGTAACCGCATACATGTGCATAAATATATCTTTTACCGGACTTTAGAACAATTCTCAATTGTCAACACATTCAATTCAGAATAAATTTTATCTGTTTTGGTATTAGAATAACATATTCTCGCTTGCATATTAACGATGGAATGGGCTTCATTCTTAAACGATTTTTGGTGACATATTGTTATCATAGATTGGTAAAACTGCATTAAATACGCAAAATATCTAGGCAACGGACAAAATAAAAAACAAACTTTATAAATTAACCTAGGCAATGGATAGAATCTATCGCAAATCACAGCCACCAACTAACAATTCTACCAAAAGCTGCCCTTAATAAAAAATGTTAACTATTTTGATAAAGAAATTATGTAAAAGAATGCCGAAACAGAGAAAATAGTATAAAAACTCATTACAGAAGGCAATTCTAGAACTGACAACGGCCATGGCTGCGCTCTTTGGAATTGATCTAAGCGATAACGCGAGTTAAGTAACGTTGCGCGCGGGTAGTACTTGGATGGGTGACCGTCCAGAGAAAACCCGCGTTGCTGTTGACCATAATACCTAAAAACGCAAATCAGTGCGTAATGGCGGCATATGACTTAAGCAGTTGGTCCGCCAAAGAAGCCACAAAAAAAAAATCTAGAACTTGTTTGTTCGTCCCCTCGTCGCTGTGCGACTCGTGTCCGAATTTCGAAGTCGTGCTAGAATAGATCGCCTTCTGTAACTTGTATTTTAATATACTATTATTTGATTTTGGAAATAGTATTTTGCTTACTGTATTATAGTTAAATATACAGGGTGTTAATACTAAGTTGTAACACCCGAAAACGGCAGTTAGAACTCATTCAAACAAACAACTTTTCATAGTTCAAATTTTTGATTTGGAGCCCCAGTTCAAAGTTGATTGTTTTTCGAAAAATCGTCATTACTCCCTTATTTTAAGGAATATTTTAAAAATACAAAATCTTTCGGCATTTGCTTTCAGTTCTCTAAAACATTTATGTTTACAATTATTTTTTATTTTATCAAATAACAAAATGGTGACCGATAAAAAATTTCAAAACAAGATATTTTGAATACCTCTCGATCGATTTTTGAAAATAAAACATTTATAAAATCCTTAAATCTTTAGATGTGTCCAAAAAAAGTTTTTATTCAAATTGAATTACAAGATAAAATTGCAACAATCATTTAAAACAAAGTAGGCGTGGTTTTCAAAATATCGTGTTCTGAAATTTTTGATCGATCGCCATTTTGTTATTTGATAAAAGAGAAAATAATTGTAAACACAAATGTTTTAGAAAACCGAAAGCAAATGCTGAAAGTTTTTGTATTTTTTAAATATTTCTTAAAATAAGGGAGTAATGACGATTTTTCCAAAAACAAAAAAAAAACATCATTAACTATGAACTGGGGCTTCAAATAAAATATTTGAACTAAGATAAGTTGTTTGTTTGAATGAGTTCTAACTGCCGTTTTCGGGAGTTACAATTTAGTATTAACACCCTGTATATCGGATGTCTGTCTTAAAAATGTACATAGAAGATTAACATGGGAAATCAGTTTTTTGCTTGCTGTTGCTCGGAGTAATACCGGATAACAAAGATTGTGATATCCTTCGAAAGATATAATTATCGTTAAAAATTTAATAATTCGGTGAATTTTCAAAATTTAAAAATCAATTTATGAGATCAAATTACAACTAAATTATCTTTAATATAGTAATTTTTCCAAAAGTCTCCCAAATTATATCTAAAGCCCGTTTTACATTCAGCAACATTTACAGCAACATGTTGCGCAACTAGTTGCGCAACACGAGTTGCCAAATGTAAAACTGAAGTTGCGTGCAACATTTGTTCCTGAACTAGTTGCGCAACTTGTTGCAGAAATTAGAACATGTTCTATTTTTGTTGCGGGCAACTCGCAACTTTCCCCCAGATTTAGTATTTTTTGGTTACTTTTTGTTTTGCCAATGCAAATCTTGTAAGTTAGTTAACCTAGTTTTACATGTGTCAAAATAGCGTTTTGTTTTCTTTGTTTTTTGCAATCCATTCTTGTTCTCAAAATCAAATGATGAACATATGATTATAAAAATTTGAGGTTACAAAGTAACATGAACATATCTTATAACTGTCAACTGTCACGGATTACCAACTTTCTTGAGATTTATGTAGGTATAAAACTTAAAAGAACTAGTAAAGTTGCGGAAATATGTTGCTAAATGTAATACAAGAAAACTGAACACCAGCAACATGTTGCGTAACTTCAAGTTGCTGAACTAGTTGCGCAACATGTTGCTGTAAATGTTGCTGAATGTAAAACGGGCTTAAGACAGTTAATTTTCAACAAAATGTCTCAAATCGTGTTTCAGACAGTCATTTACTAAAAAAATATCTCTCAAATCACCTCTGACGCAGTTATTTTCCTAAAATGTCTCCCAAATAATATTTAAAATAGTTATTTTTCCAAAATATCTCTCAAATCGTCTCAAAGACAGTAATTTTCCTAAAATGTCACTAAATTATCTATAAAATAGTCATTTTTCCAAAATGTCTCCCATTTCGTCTCTAAGACAGTTTTCCAACAAAATGTCTATGAAATCATCTCTAAAACAATCATTTTCCAATAAAATTATATTATATAGACGTCAAACATGTTTGGTGGCCGTGATTTGACGACTGGTAACCGCACCCAGTAATGGGTATAAGGCGTGATGATATATTTATTTATTTATATGTTAAAATCCTATGTTCGACAGCCGCGGTCACTACAACGTGAGAATGATTTTACGCTTATTTCATCCACAGCGATCGTTACAGTCGATTCGGTTGGCCCTACCACAGATTATAATATACTACTATAGATAAGAAACTACCATGTTACGCACTGGGACTGTATTTTGCACCATCTGAGTAGTGGTAGTCTAATTAAAGTCATGTATATAGGCAACCCGATATGCATATTTAGGCAGCTTGTAATTTTTATTAGTATTTTATATTTATTTAAACTACATAAAATAAAAATTCATTATTACAATATACATATTTATTAAAATATTCTCCTGTATACAATTTATTTATAATTAGAACAATTTCAATCGCAGTTTTATCCAACTCTTGTGAACTTGAAATTATATTATGACTTCCTCATCTAAATATTATTTATTACATGATCACTTACTTACCAGGAACAGTGCAGTTTTTTACACAACAATTTATATTAGTTCATGACATTATTTATATGAGATTATTTCACAAACAAAAATATATTGGATATTTGACAGATTAAAAAGTTTGAAATATATAAATATGACCACTACAGGAACAATCTAGTAACCAATGATTGCCGATATTGTAGTTATCTAAAATGGATGGCTTCACATAAAGACTATTAGCGCCATTCCTTAGGTGGAAGTCTAACTATAAACACAGTCCCATGGTTACCTACATAACTTTCCGCTGCCTGGTCCCCACCTTGACTCTGCACCTAGCGAATACTTTTCCTTCTTGTACCCACATATTCCACAACCCTAATACAAATTCAATACCGGCCGGAAAACTGTAAACACATGTACTGCGATCCGTTTAGGATAACTAAGATCCCCTACATTAATCTACATCTTGACAAACCTTCCGTCAATCAGCGTTCCACATCAGGGTGTAATTAATGTTCCGGAACGGGGCTTAATTATCGCATTCATTTGGAGTCAATAGCGCGGTCTCGATGGTCGATAGCGGGAGTAAGGAGCGCCGGTAGTGACAGTGTTGTAACGGAACGCACAAAAGCAATCTGTCACATAATAATGTGATAGGGTTTTGGTGATGCTAGTATACTGCTAGCGACGCCGAGCAGGATTTTAATCAGAAGGCTATTCAATAGCTATTTACATAATAAGTGCGTGAAGACTTTTTACATGAGCGCAAGTTTAAAAGCACAAGCAAAGCGAGTGCTTTAATATGTGCGAATGGTACAAATGACGTCTTCGTGCATGAGATTTGTACAATGCTTTTTGTAACGAGCAAAAATTATGTAACCGACAATGAGAAAATTTATTAACTTTGAAGCGTGAATTTATATTGACAGTTTAGTATGCCATGAAATTATATTTGTTGTTTGAAAACAAATTGTTGATTTTTTCTCGCAACGCTTTTTTAAATAAGTCTGATTGATGGAGTTGTAAGTTAATGTCTCTACTTATTTTATAAATTTCTTAAAATGTGTGTACATAAGTACAATTCGCGTTTGAATACACATAATTTAGAACCACAAAAATGGGAGTTTTTTCAATTACCTTGAAGCACTAGTGCGCAAAATCAAACTTTACTTCTTTTTCCAGGGTAATGCAAATCTTATTTTGAATTATGCGAGTAAAAAATTCATTTTTTTTTACAAGTTTTTATTGTCACGTACAACTTTGCACTTCGTACGAAAAAACTTCTAGTACTCATGTGGATACCGAACTTGATTTCGCCCCCTCCAGTAATTTTCCGCTTTCGTCCGAAAAACTGTATTTTTCATCCTTATGTCAAAAATAACTATAATGGTAAAATAATATCACCTAGTAATCACAGCAAAATGAGTGCGACAAGTATTTTTTAGCAACACTAGTGCGGCAAGAAATCGTTTATGATGTTACTTCCAAGACAACCTTTGTTGAACAGTAATTTATTTTGATTTAATGTGAAATATAACAGTAAATGACAGTTATCAAATATCGATTTAAATATCTTTTTTAAGAACTAATAGTACACGATCATGATAGATTATGTACAAATATCCTAACTAAAAAAAAAAACATGTAGGACTTTATTGGAGGAGTCGTAATTTATGTTCGAGCAGGCATAGCGAGCAAAGTTAATAAATAAGGCGGAATTTACGTACTTACGAGGCAGGAAACACAAATTTTTGCTGATTGGAACGTCATCTCTGTGAGGCTGAGTACTTTTCACCTTACTCTCGTATTTATATTTTAAATGTAACATGTTTTCAAAATAAAAGAATCATTATTAATTTTAAATGAATAAAATATAAATGGATGTATATAAATCAGTTTTGTTTAATAAAAATTATACATGTTTAGCAACAAATCAATTAAATATGTGTAATATACCTATAATAAATGTTCATTCAAAAAAACCTTTCTATTAATACAGTATAATATATCTGTTGGGTTGAAAGACACTCTTCTTGTCTTTCCATTTAATAGACTGTATTTCCTTTACTTTTACACCAATTTTATTACAATTTTCTTACAGACAGAACCTCACTACATGAGAGTTACTCAACAACTGTTCTCTTCGCTTGGCTCACAAGACGCGGGAGACAAGTACGCCAGTGGCGGGATATTCAAACTTAACATTAACTAAACAAATATGTTTCTAGCCTAAACAATATCTATTATCTATGATAATTTAGCAGATAATTAAGAACATTGAAAAATGTTTTAAAGCATTAAACATTCTCGTAGTATACAAATATAAAATTGAACAAATTAAATTTGATTAAGTAAAAATAATAATAATAACAAAGTTCATCTTAACCTTATGAATAATTGAGCCTCAGAAAATCGATGTTTCATTGTATATAGGTTGTTCAGAGTATGGGTGACAAGCTTAAAGTAAAATAATTCTTTGATTAATTCTGAATTGACAATACTAATGCAAAAATATTGTATGATCTTACGTAAAGCTACACGAAGTCATCAAATTTGTAAAATCTTTTATGGAATATCATTGCTATTTACATTCAAGAAGAATTGTATAAAATTGCGTTGATGTAACTAAACGCTTAATATCATTACTTTAAATGTTTGTCTTCTCCAGAAATATTTTTTTAAATTTTAGTGCATATGACAATCTTATACAAAAAAGTTTTTTGTTTAAAATAAAAATAAATAATAATTTGTCGAATTTTCACGCTTGTTTATATAGTTACCTAATATCTGCTTTAATTCAGTGTTGCCAAATTTACATTTCTTTTAAGTAGCTCTTGTAGCTTTAAGAAGGGTCGTATATTTTTTATTTGGATAAGGATTGTCGACTCAGAATTAAGCAAAGAATCGTTCTACCTGAAGCGTGTCATCCAGTTTCTGTGCATCCTGTATGCTCGTATGTAAATATGTATATTTTATTCAGTAATATAGGTAAAACATATTTTTGGCGAATATTTTACATAAATACTTAATGTTATTCAATCAAACAAGAATGATTCATCATTCACCAAAAATTACACTAATGAAATCACGGCCCCAAAAGTTGTTATTAATGAGAGAGCCACGGCGGTTATTTTAATATGGTGAAAATTGTTTGTCTGCTATGGCAATCGAACCCGAGATCTGAAATCCACAGTTCAACTGGATACCACTAATGCTGGGTTGTATGAAAGTTTTATCGGTTCATTAGCAACTAACGGTTCAATAACTTTCAGAAAATCTCTATTGATACTGTTGCTACATAAACAATTCTTTAACTAAAGAACTCTTTTTTTGCAACCCAGCATAAGCCTTAATAATAATATTTGATAGAAATATCATTCGTTGTTAATATTATAATGTGAATTTATATGCGTGAAGCCGTTAAATTACGGTTCCCAAAGATGTTAGTGGAGGTGAAGCCACAGTGGTAATTTTAATATGGTGAAAATTGTTTTCAAGACCACAGGCCGTTTCGATACCTTTGAGCCACATATTCCATAATTTAAAGATAATTTCAATAAAGAATCAAAGATCGATGTAAACAATTATTTGATTTAAGATGAAGAATCTTACACAGCGCACCACACAATATTTAAAAACCTGTTGAACTCCTGATTGCAGTCCTGCGCTAAGGCGTCAGAAAATTACACGGGTAAACCTCAAGCTTACCCGACACGAAATAAAGAAAAATCAACAACGCACTATATATAAACTAGCACAGGACTTGTTTTTCACACAACCCTCGGCCTTATTGCCTTTTCTCTACGTTCTAAAATCCCCTGAGTCGTTTACTACATTATTTATATAAATCGTATTAAATAACGTTGTCTGAAATTGCGATCATAAACCATAATTTGCGCTTGTCCGCCGACCGGCATGCAGTGTGTCCAACATGTGTTACTCCTGCTTCCCCTGCCGTGTTCTACGCCTGCCCTTCCCTGCTGCCGTATTCATAAATTTGTTATAGCGTTGGTAAGACTGGAAAAGCGAGGGATTATTCTCGTAAAACGATGCGTCTTTATTGGATTACGTCTATTGATTCATATCCTAGTATTTGATGTTGAGTGTACGTTTGACACAAGGAATTATGGCCACAAAAGGTACTTGGTTGCGTGCTTTTTATTTCGACACAAAACAACAAATCATAATAGTTATTTATGTACCAAGGGTGAAAACAGGCCTTTCTGCCCCATAGCATGATTATTAGCCCTCGGCGTTTTGCGCATCGTACTAATAACATGTTTAGGGCCAGAAACGCTAATTTCACCCGTAACACATACAATATTTAATTCACAACAAAAGAACATTTTATTATATGTTACAAGATGATTTTTATTTAATTATATTCTTCTAGTTTTTAATTTTCTGGTTATTTAGTATCGTTAAAAATACCAAACTTTCTTACGAAAGTTTGTGTGGGCCGTAGCGTCTGAAATCTGACCCAAGCCATAAAACCACTTGACTTAGGGACATTTACATGCAACTCCAGCGATAACTGCATACATGTGTTTAACTAAACATTCCTAAGGGCTGCAAAGACGCACCCAGAACCAGCCTGGCATCATTCGAAGTATTGGCCTTGCTTTGTACAGTTTAGTTGTGCAGTGCTGTGTTAGCTTTGATATAAACTTGTGATTAAGTGTCTGATTAATCAATTAGTGTACTTTGGATTACCTGAGAGCTTCTATCTATCGGTGAGTTTGTCATTTATTGAGTTTTACGTATCATGCATGAATTGTAATGTGAGCGTCACTTGAGGTGACGTCACGCTGTGTGTATGATGTGTGTGTGTATGTACTGGGGCTCTACTTAAAACACTACCTAGAGAACTCAGTGCCACCGGACATAGAGCCCTGGAGGGGCTCATGTCACCTCAATTCGCTGTCTTGCGTCTGTGAGTCAACGGTGTTCTTAGTGAGCGACACGGAACCAACCCTTTCGGGGGGCAACGGTGTGTCATTATGATACTGGTACTATCATAGGTGTCGTCCTACGTGAGTTAACCCGCTGGCTTCCTGTACTTGGGGAAGGCTGGTGGCAACGGTGTGACAATATCCTGCCTTCTGGTAGCGATAGGTGGGGAAGACTGGTGGCAACGGTGTTACAATATCCTGTCGGTTAGACGGTGATAGGTGTAGCCAACCCATCGGTGTTCACTACAGTTGATAGTGAGCTGTGTCGGTGAATCCAACGGCCAATCTGTTAGCCCGAGTTCCTATCCTGCCTCTGGAGGAGGTATATCATTGATAATTCCAATCTATTTAACCTGCAGCGCCCCAATGGTGGGGATTGATGTGCGTGACTCTGCGATGACACTCTCACTGAGCTTTATGTCTCAAACTCACCTTTATTTACAGGAGACGGCTGATTAATTTACCTGAGTCACCTGACTCACCTGACGCGGTGTGTACACCTACATCTGGTTCACGCCATATCATCACATGCCCTGACTATACATATACAGTTTGTATGATTATTGTTTCACCCTCATTTAAATATATCATTTAACTGTACACTCTACCCACCGTTTAATATCTCAGAAGTGGGATAAAATAGAGTCGTCTTAATCTATCATCAATTTATCATCTTATAATATATATGTTCAAAAGATTAAAATATGTAAATAGGTTATATGTCAAAATGACATTTTGCAGAATCAAGAATTCACAATAAACAAAAATTGTCATTTTATTTATCTATCCATAGAAATTATTTCTTTTTGGCTCATGGGCTAAAAAGAAGTGTTTAAGCCCGCTTTTCAGGGCTAAAACACATGCTTTTCTGCTCGGTTGTGCATAATATTTTATATACCACGGGTGAAATTTGCGTTTCTGACCCTGAGTATGTTATTAGCACGAGGCGCAAAGCGCCGACGACTAATAATCATGCCACGAGCTAGAAACGCCTGTTTTCACCCTTGGTACATAAATAACTATTTTATGCCTGCTTACCTGATACAAGACAATACATAACATAATTTTGTCCATCACAATCACAATATTGCTTTATTATATGAATATTAATATTTATTGAAAGTTATAAGTAACTGCCAGGGAAACGATAAGATTAAATAAATGACTATTCGATGGTAATATTTCGGCATGTGATTAGAGCCATCTCCAGATAACTTGAATGATGAAATGTGATGCGATGATGATGGTTGATGAGTAACTAATAGTCACTTATGACTTTGAATAAATAATAATATTCATACAATAGTACTTTCGAGTTGCAAACAATCTCACTTCAGTTCATTTCAAATGAGCGCAATTGAGATTCTCTGAAATGAGATGATAATTTTTCGATCACAAATCGAATGGGTTTTGACAGGTCTGCCCCCGGATCATGTAAATGTGAAAACGATATTGCGTTTTCACTTAAGTGAAAACGATATTCGTTATTCAATTGATCACGTAAAATTAGTCACTCACTACGTTTTCAACTTCGGACATTTCCGTGAACTCACTACGTTTTTCTCTAAACGATATCGTATTCGTAGTATCTTTTTATTTTTATGTCAAAAAACTTTGACAAGTAAAAATCAACATTATTTAATAAACATTAAATAGAAAAAATAATAATTATTTAAGTACGTATATTAATATTATGTAGATAACATTTATTTATATAAAACAATTCTTAGCTTTTTTTACATAATGCTCCCTATTTTTTCTCCGCCAGTTTTTGATAGTTCTTTTTTTTAAAGCGCTGCTTTGCTTTTAGCCCTCTGCTTATTATCTGACCAAGCCTACAAAGTCACATGGATACATTTTTTTTTATATAATAATTGTCAAATTGCTTTCTGCTACTATTGAACAGCTTTTATTCCACTGCCCAGCGCATTTAAGCGTATGGTCAAGTCGCTCCACAATTCATTAATTTTGGCCCGTCCTTAAACTGCTTAATATGTCCTTGTATCATTTCCTTATTTATTTAAAAATATGATATAAAGGTTTCCCATATATCAGCCTTTCGTGCCATTCTTGAAATTTTATTGTCCTGTAATATTAATTACTATAAATTTTATGAAAACATTAATCGTCAAATATTTTCATATAAAAAATTAAAAATATTTCATTATTTGTAATTGATTTACCTTGATTTTTTTACCTGTGTCGAGTGCAAACGTTAAACTTAATTAAATTGTGACATAGTAAGCACTGAGACAAATTGAAAAAAAAATAAAAGAATTTTGAAATAAAGAACGACTTATAGAAATATACATGAATTAAACAAAGATATTAATAGTGAGTAACGTTTTCACCCACAATGAACATTGCGTTTAGAAATGACAATTTAACTGACGCAAAACAATATCGTTTTCGCTATTCATTTTTACATAATCTCAATTGACACGAGTCACTACTATTCACTGCTAGTCATTTTTACATGATCCCACCCCTGAACTGAGTCCGTTACGTGACGAACGTTGCAGTGTCATTTCGCATGATTTGGTTAGCTAATAGTTATTAACAAAATAAATTATTTATTAGGAAGGTATTTATTTTTTAGATATTAGTGTCGTTGATTTCCACCGAAGTTTGAATTTCTGAACATTCGAACATTTGAATGTTTTGAACTTCGTCAGAAAAACTGCGAAGCTTCGAACTTTCGAATTTTTTGAAGCTTCGAATTTTCGAATTTTCGAATTTTTCGAAGCTTCGAATTCTCGAATTTTTTGCCACTGAATTAACGCCATCTATCATCTTCAAACACGCTCACGCATAATTCGCGAAAAGTCGGCCACGAATTAAATCATAAACTCGGCGAATTATCCTGCAAAAACTGTGCAAGGTTAGGCATCTTAATTAAGCCATCTATTCTCTTACCGGATCTAAATGCTACAGACTTTTAGTAAAACGTTTTAAAATGACAATAAAAAGGATTCAAAAACGTCTTAATTAAAACGTTTTTGACAGTGCATCGAAATTTTAAGTCTAAATTGAATTAATCTGGCAAATAATAATAATTAATAATAATTACTTACGAATTAATACAAAACTCTGCACATGAGTTTATTCTGAAAATAATTCATATCAACATGCCGTGTTCACGTTAGGATCCAGATTCACAATTCGAATAATTCGAAAATTCGTAAATTCGGAATATTCCAAAATTCGAAAATTCGTAAATTCGGAATATTCAAAAATTCAGAAATTCGAAGGTTCAATAAATTCGAACAATCGAAGTCTTGAATATTCTTAAAATCAATAACCCTATTAGATATCCAGTTCAATTTATTCATTTACTTGTTATTAGGTACCTAAAAAATAAATAAGCCAAAATTGCAACACTGTTTATCTTTTAGAGAGAGAGAATGTTATGAAAATCATTAATTAGAAAGAAATACAAAACTTATTCATGACGTTTAATAAATATATAATTGTAATTTTGTTTCTACCTCCTTGATTTTGTTATATCTGTCTAAATGTCAGGAAAACGTGTGAGATCTGTAATTTTTACTATAAATGAAGTCAAATTATTAGTTGAAATAGATATAGAATTTAAAAATGTAATAGAAACTATTCAGATGCAGTGCATTAAAAGCAAAAAAGCGAATAGTGGGAAAACATAGCGGCAAGACTTAATGCACGGTTTTGTACGATTCATCGTGCTTCAAAAAACCTTTCGTCTGAGATATGATTGTGTAAATGTTATATTAACAATAAGAACATTGTGAGGGCGTCTAATGTTAATTATTTCCAAATTCTCAATTTTATAAAGTAAATAGAAATAAATATATCATCATGCCTTATACCCATTACTGAATGTGGTCCTAGCAGATCTAAGTAAGTTATATATTTATGAACGTGAAGTGAGGTTTTCCAGTCGTCTAAACACGACCCCCAAATTTGATAGTGGTGCAGGAGGCACAGGGTAATTTTAATGTGGTGAAAATTGTTTGTTGGCCGTGGGAATCGAATCCTGGGTCTCAAATACACAGGCCGGCTGAATCACCTATCCCATTTAATGTATTTCTATAATTTCATCCAATGTATCATAATTCATCTAAAATATCAATGATAACCCTTGTAGCATCGTATATAAATATATTATTTCCAGGTATGGGATGGCTAGCACAGTGGTATGAAGTCGGCCTGTGGATCCTGAAGTCCCTGGTTCGATTCCCACAGGTGACAAATTTTCATAATTTGAAAAAGCTATCCCTGTGGCTCCTCCACCACTAACATGTTTGGGGGCCGTGATTTGACGACTGGTAACCGCACTTCACGCGCAAAATATATCACTTACCGAGATCTGCTTTAGCAGAGTGCCACACCCAGTAATGGGTAGAAGGAGTGATGATTTATTTATTTATTTTATATTTATTTCCAGGCATACTTTTTTAATAAGAAATTAATACAGTATTAAGGAATATATTTTTATTTTATGTATAAATAGACATGACAATTAAATCTTTTGTTTTTTATTAGGAGGTTTGAGTAGCTAATAAAATATGTAGCTAATAAATATATTTATTAGCTAAATAAAATTTATAAGGTAGTGGATATCTGCAAAAAATATTTATTAGCTAAATAAATTTATTAGGAACTTTATTAGGAGGTGGATATCTCGGCCCTATATTTATAAAAATATATATAATTCATAAAATTTATTAAATAATTTCCAAATATTCAAACTACAGATAAAACATAACGAATTCTACCCCAACTCTTAACTGAGTAAAAAAACCTCAATACACACTAGCAAAATAGTGCAGCATCGGCAAGGGGAGAGGAGAATATCTCACCTGATCTCAGACTGAGATCAATTGAGATAGTTGATAAATTAAATTTAGATGAAGTTATAAAATTTTTTGCTGCTATTAAAGCAAAGAGAGTTTCGTTTGTATGATTTTTTTATTTAATTTTTGTTTGTTTGTGCAAAGCCTTATTTAAGACATATGTATTTTTTTGTTGAGTTATGCGATAATAAAATATTTTAATTTGTAATTTATCTATTTAATTAGGTTTATGAAATGTTATTAATAGTTAACATTGTATTAGGTTACTAATTTTATTTGTAATTCATTGTGCGCATTGATTACTATTTTAAATTAAAAATTATTTAAAAAAAAAATTAAATTGGTTGGGGAGGAATTGGGGCGGCATTTTTATATAAGAATAAAGATGGCTGATTGGTTAGGACCGGCCCTGATCTCAGATATGTCAGTGCAAATAGAACAACACAAAAAATCTGTCAAACTGAGGTGAGGTGAGGTGAGATTAAGTGAGATTTTGTGCAAATCGAACGCTACTAATATCAACTATAAGTCAAAAAATCCTTAACACCAGTGCTTTTGTGACATGCAGGCATGCAGTTCTGGGTTCGAATTTATCAGCCAAAAACTATGTCCTTAAATTGCCACAATGCCTGGGGCATTTATTTACATATTCTGTACAGTAATTGGGATGGCTAGCTCAGTGGTATCAAGTCGGCCTGTGGATCCTGAGGTCCCTGGTTCGATTCCCACAGGCGACAAATTTTCATAATTTGAAAAAGCTATCCCTGTGGCTCCTCCACCACTAACATGTTTGGGGGCCGTGATTTGACGACTGGTAACCGCACTTCACGCAAAATATATCACTTACCGAGATCTGCTTCAGCAGAGTGCCACACCCAGTAATGGGTAGAAGGCGTGATGATATATTTATTTATTTTATTTTATTTGTGCAGAATAACACATAAAAAATAATAGTATATTACATAATAAGGCAGGAAAGTGATATTTTACTTGACGAAACGGTTGCTTGAAATACTCGGCCTCGGCCCCGTATTTTAATCCGCTGAGTCTATCAAAAACACTTTCCTGACATATTATGTATACTATTTGTTCTCAAACAGTTTAATTTAATCAATAATTAATCAAAAATTATTCAAAATGTTTAAATTTTTTTACATGAATTGTATTGTCAAGGTAACAACCAAAAAACAGTCAGGTAAAAAGGTAAAATACAAACCAGACTGGTTTACTCTTTACCAAACTGTTATTTTTGTTATAACCTTGGATACGTACTTTACTTGACTGTTTTGGTAAAAATCTACTTTCCATACAAGAATGATCAGGAAAGCAGGCACTTTCTTGCCGGTTTCAGGAAAAATATTTTACTAATAAATTTTGAACTAGGGTTTTGTGTGCCTGTCGCAAAAATTTTGCTGCGCCCCTACATATAAAGAAAATTATAAACAAAAGAAACTTCTGGTAAATAACTATTTTATTCTGAATATAGTATAACAAAATAAAAATAAATAATACAGCATGTGTTACGGAGAAAAAAGTTTGTAATAAAAAGTCTTCAGGAATCCACGGTTATAAATTTTATATAGAAAATTATCGGACTATAGAGACGTAAACTCGTCTCATTTTCAGCATAGTAGTAATATGAGAATAATAAAAAAGTGTATAAACACATTTCGCAAAATAAGGAATTTCGGAAATAGTCCTATGTCAAGAGATTTTTAACCAACTCTTATAAAGAACGTTTAAAAAAATGTAAATGTATAGTAATCAATAAAATACATTAAAAAATATATAAATGTAGCTTTTAACATAGACGATTAGATACTTAAAATGGCACGGGCCTCGGTAAATGATATTGGTGTAACAAGTAGCGGCTCCAGCGGTATTATATTGGAACTACTATATTGTTTTAGCTTTTATTGAGTGCGAAATCCGACACAAGATGCCTCTGCTCTGCCATCTGATACTCGTATTGTAACTTCATTGTGCATGAACTGTTGTAGTTATCTGTTAACTGTACAAAATTATTTGTTAGATTTTTGGAAATAGATTTTAGAAATATTTGGTTTGGAACAATATAAACAGTCAAAATTTTGCGCCCCTCTGAACTTCACCAATGGAATGTTTCACTTAAGCCACGCCATAATTATGACTCTGACTATTCGTTAAACATTACAAAGAGAAACAATAATTACGGACTGATTAGTTGAATATTATATATATATATATATATATATATATATATATATATATATATATATATTTATTTATATTATGGGGTTTTTAGCTCAGTGGTATGAAGTCGGCCTGTGGATCCTGAGAACCCTGGTTCGATTCCCACAGGCGACAAACAATTTTCATAATTTCAAAAACTACCCCTGTGGCTCCTTCACCACTAACATCTTTGGAGGCCGTGATTTGACGAATGGTAACCGCACTTCACGCGCAAAATATATCACTTACCGAGATCTGCTTCGGCAGAGTGCCACATCCAGTAATGGGTAGAAGGCGTGATGTTATATTGATTTATTTATTTTATTTTATATATATATATATATATATATATATATATATATATATATATATGTTTAGAATGTTGCCAATAATTTACCAATATATGATAGAAGAAGAACATCGTGAAGAAAAAAAATATTACGTGATGCTAGGTGCTTCGAAATAGATTCATAGAATTATATTATATTAATTCGTTAAATTGCTCAACAATGTCCAACATTTTGTGCCGAAACTTCGCTGTTAAATAATAAAATAAAATAAAAATGTTTAAAATTTTTTCAATTTTATTATCCAAGTAAAGTCAGTAGTCCATTTAATATTCAATTTTAAAATTATTTGAATCGACTTATTAAAAAAAATTAAGGATAGAATTATATCGTTTAAATAAAGATTCAGTGAGAATGTTAATACCATTACTTACTACACATTTACGTAATGGTTACAAAAATACATTCCCAAAGAATTACAAGTTTTCATCTCTTTAAGATTCTACGCAACGGGGTGTTCTCAGAGAAGAGTTGGAAATGATATGATATGATATATGATAATCTCAAATTTAAAATTATTATTTTTTATGTCTTTTGGCATATCTAAAATTATAGGAAATAACATAATATATACACTTTTCAATAGGCAATTATAATAATACCAAAATGTTTATATTTTATGATATTTTATATAAGATTAAATAATAAATATGAGTATGTCAATATTGACCCTATTTTGGTAAGCAAAGTTTTATAGATATTTTGGTCACGCAAAGGTTAATAAAGCGATTCTTAAAATTTAGGTGAAGACAGTGCAACTGTGATTTAATCATGTTTGCTAACGTATAAAATGCAAAGAAACTTATATTGAAATCTACGTAATATTGGTAGATAGATGATAATGAATACGTATATTAGAATTTGCATTTCATACCCAAAAAACCTTTTTCCGGCAATAAACTTTCATATTAATTGAACATATCCTAAGAACGATGTTAAAACACCAAGACGAGTCAAGGGGACCGTTAATTTCACCCACCTTTAATAAAGACATTTTTTACGCAACCATAAAGCAAAGTATAGCCTCTTTTTCCCGCTCATACTTTTCAGAGTCCTTTCTCTTCTCTTACTGGAGTATTTCCCTTCCAGGACATAATGGACAAACGTTCTCCTGGGACCAGCACTTTTATTTATTAATATTCCAAGCGCCGCTGTAATAAAACTAAATTTATATTTTAATCAGCGCCCCTTTCTGAATTTATTTTTATTGTTTTCTTTAAAATTGCATCCAGAAGAAAAAGTCATTTCACCCTGTTTGTAGTAATTCTCGTTCTGCTCGCCAGGGGGGAAAGTAAACAGTACCGTCATAGCTGGCGTAGTGAAGGTAACTTAATCACGATGATTACACTTCCTGTTTCCAAGTTTGTGTTTCTCGATTTGTCTGAAAACGAACCAATGGAAAAAGATGGAAGGACATATATGTGAAATTTATAGAGTTACTTAACAGTACTTCATATATTAATGATAAATAAAAACCTAGTTTTTTTAACAGGGTAATGGCTCAGTGGTATTTTTACCAATTTAAAATTACCCCTATGGCTCCCCCACCACTAACATCTTTGGGGGCCGTGATTTGAAGGCTGGTAACCGCACTTCACGCGCATAAATATATCACTTACCAAGACCTGCTTCGACACAGTGCTACACCCAGTAATGAGTAAAAGGCGTGATGATATATTTATTTATTTTTATTTTAAAAACCTAGTTTATGTTTAAGGGATAGGTGGCTCAGTGGTATCGAGTCGGTCTGTGGATTTGAGAACCCGGGTTCCATTCCCACAAGCGGCAAACAATTTTCACCACACTAAAAACTATCTCTGTGGCTTCCCCTAAACTAACATCCTTGGTAGCCGTGGTTTTACGCGCAAAATATATCACTTACTGAGATCTGCTTCGGCAGAGTGCCACACCCAGTAATGGATACAAGGCATGATGATATATTTATTGATTTACTAAGCATAAACACAGATTAAAGTTAAACAGTGTTTAGATATTTTTAAAAAGTAGTCTCGGAGTAGAAATTTTAACAAAATGTCAAAATTAAACAGTATTTAGTTTAAACAATGCTTAAATTTTTGTTTCTGAATAGGCGTGTTTATGTAGATCTCGTATAAATGAATGTCAAAATTGTTTTTACAAAGCACGGCCTCCAAAGATGTTAGTGGGATAAACGCATTTTTCTTATTGAGAGACACTTTTTCATCGTAGTAATCGTAACTAAATAGCTATTTAAACATGCAAATTTAAACAAGTTGTTGGGGTAGTTTATATTTATTAAAATGAGTGACATTCTCGAGATTTTAGAAAATAATTTTGGGTTTTATTCAATTTCCAATCTTCTGATCGTTTTCTCGTTTTGGTTGTATCCATCTCTTATATTGAATTAAAGTTTTACACATGCACTCCAAATTACCTTGAATATCAATTACTTACTGAATTTTAACTTATATCTATTCAACTATTATAGGCAATCGTGGCTCAGTGGATAAAAGCGAGGTAAAACTTGCGTTTCTTAATTAGCAAGCAAGAGGTCGTGCGTTCAAATCTCACTGACTCCACTTATATCCAAAAAGTACGATTGTGTCTGAGTGGTTCGGATTCCACTATAAGCTGTAGGCCCCCTGTACTGTAATTGGGATTTTCTTCCTGTTGTGCAGAGTAACAAATAAATAAAATAAATAAATAATAATTGATTTTGTGTCACAATTCGTATTTTACAACCTTCTTTTTACTTTCTTATACACATTATATTGTATTGGAATCGTGAAAAAAATCGTTGATTGGTTTTTCGCGGAAATACGTGTTTTGAGGTCCACTGAACCCGTTTTGATCATTTTCTCAATGATGTATGTGTGGATGGATATGAGACCGAGAGAGCAATATCTCATGTACGAGATAAGATTTGTCAACGAAACTTAGTAATTATAAGTTTCATGAAAATACGAAGAGCTGAGTTGATTTTGAATTAAATAGAAAAACCGGAAGAGGAAGTTTATTGAACACACAAAACAATAAATTCCATTTATTTCAAAAATGGAATCAGTTACGAAAAAAAGTTTCAAATAAAAGATTTTAGCTAAAATATTTGGAACATAAAATGTTATTCTAAATTTTCCTGTATATGCGTCTAATTTTGAGAAAAACTAATTTATATATTTAATAATATATTCCAATAATCATAGCAACAAAAAATATAAACATGTTTAACATTTATATGTCTTATAATAATTGTCAAACGCAAGGAGCAAGTCATAAGTATTTAATTCATCGTTTTTGATGCTATATCCATTTCAATGATCAAATAGTAAGTAATTTTATATTTCTATTTTGATATTTTATCTTTCAAACAGTTAAATGCTGAATTACTGAAAAACTCAATTATATGTTTCATAATATTATATAACATTCATATATTCTAAATATTAAATATGCTGTGTATAAGAAAGTCGTGTGGTGACCACACCAGTTTTTTTTAACAGTGTTTAAATACGTAGTAAACATGTTTCTAAATCAAAAATTTAATCAACGTTGACTATTTTAAACAGTGTTTAACTTAAACAGGTTGTATGTATTTCGGAATATTTCCAAATCAAGAAATTAAAGTAACAGCAAATTATCAAATTATGCCAGAAATATGTTTCTATGGAAACGAGAACAAATTCTTTCCTATTATTTTCATCGGTATTCAATAAGTCTAAAAATATTCCAAAAACTAAGCTAATAACATATTAACTTACTCGAAAAACTATTTTACGCTATATAAAGCGTTTTCCAGTAGAATTTCTTCAACTTTCATTTTAAACATATTTATTGACAGATTTGTAATTCTGTCTGAAAGTTCATAAAATAATCTGGTGCAGGCAGCGGAAAGTTATATAGGTAACCATGGGACTGTGTTTATAGTTAGACTTCCACCTAAGGAATGGCGCTGATAGTCTTTATGTGAAGACATCCATTTTAGGTTACTACAATATCGGCAATCATTGGTTACTAGATTGTTCCTGTAGTTGTCATTTGTAAATATTTCAAATTTTTTAATATGTCAAATATCCAATTAATTTTTTTTTGTGAAACAATTTCATATAAATAATGTCATCAACTAATATCAATTGTTGTATAAAAAACTGCACTGCTACTGGCAAGTAAGTGATCATATAATAATTAATATTTAGATGAGGAAGTTATAATATATTTTCAAGTTCACAAGAGTTGGATAAAACTGCGATTGAAACAGTTCAAATTATAAATAAATTGTATACAGGAGAATATTTTAATAAATATTTATATTGTAATAATGAATTTTTATTTTATGTAGTTTAAATAAATATAAAATAATAATAAAAATAACAAGCTGCCAAAATATGCATATCGGGTTGCCTATATACATGACTTTAGTTAGACTTCCACTACTCAGATGGCGCAAAATACAGTCCCAGTGCGTAACATGGCAGTTTCTTATCTATAGTAGTATATTATGATCTGTGATCTGGTGCCTACTTGGAGCGGTGTTTGTCTGGATACATTTAATCTTACAAATGCAGGTCTTAAATTATGTTTGTTTCTTGTTTTATATTTATGAAAATCACGGTTTGCAACTAGGTTGTTTTGATTTTCCTTAACAGCTAACAGACATTGTAATATACAAGGTAATGTTATGATTTTTTTTTTAACTCTATGCATAACGAGCGACATGAAAATTTTTTATCCTTGCGACATACATAACATCACGTTATATTCCATCAAATGAGGTAGCTGGAAACTCTGAGACATATTACAGAATATCCACTCATCAGATTGATACAAATCAGTCCAAACATTCTCATCCCGACATACTATCCTCGCTTCAACCTCATTCACGTTCTCTCCAAAGTCTTTTATTCCTCACACTCGGAATCTTACAAACCTTCAATCGCATCGATTTATTCGCTCTTATTCACCTGTTTCATCAGTCTTTCATTCAATGCTCGTTCCTCAAATCATTTAAACAACCTGCGCTTGTTTTTGAAAGTAAATACCACACAATTGCAGTTAAATACTGGGTGTTTAATTTAGTTGTACTCGTATAAAAGCTTGGTTAAATTAGTGTAATTTGATAGTCGCGATCTAATTCAAAATTCAAAATATTACAAATAAAACGAAATAAGACAAACTTCTTGTAAATATAAAATATATATTTAAAACATAAAAGACAGTATAAATTATAAAAATACAAAAGTTATAATTAATATTTAAATTAAGCAAATTATCCGACAATGGAAACAACAACGTATGAATAAACTATTATTAATGTTACTCAGTTACACAATTATATGGCAAGACCTACATCTTGCCCAGACGAAAGACAACTTCTCTTGACAGAAGCCAATCTACCACTCACTAATTGTTGCTGTATTCCATGGGATGTTATGAAAAAGGGTAAGGGGCTGGTATCACAGCGTTGGTCTAGATAAGTATTTCCACACATGAGTTTACTTAAAAACCCCAGATAGGGTGAGTTACAAAGGTTAAATCTATCCGACCCATGCATAGCTATTAATTTACCCAGATATATCATCACATCTCGTATAACCAGATTCGACAATTCAGTAAAGCTATAACCTTGATAAATAATGATCTACGGAATACTGAAGTTATTATAACATATGCACTAATAAATTTGATAAACAAAATAAACTCTGTCAAGTCAGCTTTAGAAAGATACTTAAGATAACACTCACGACTCTCGAACATAGAAACATGTAAAACTATAATTTTGTAATTTCATGTTTTCTTACATTTTTTAAGCACAAAGGTTGAAATAAAAGTTTTAGGGCATAAAATTCTGCATCTAAACCAATAAACAAATTTAATTTTGCATACTTTGTAACGACACAAATTAGATTTGAAAATGAGAAAAATTGCCTCAAAACTATCGATAGGCATGAACTTGAAACAAAATTAAACAAATGTTTGACGTTTTATTTGTCAAAATAAATGAAATAATAAATAAAGAATTTATTCTGACAGTTTTGACAGATTGAACGTCAAACATTTGTTTAATTTTGTTTCAATTTCATAGCTATCGATAGTTTTGAGACAATTTTAGTCATTTTTAGATCTAATTTGTGCCGATACAAAGCATGCAAAATTAATTTCGTATTTTGTGCCCTTAAACTTTTATTTGAAGCTTTTTCTTTAAATAATTAGGAAGCAGGAAATTTAAAACAATATGATTTTACATGTTAAAGTCTTATGTTCGAGAGTCGTGGCCACCATACTGTGTATGTATATATAAATAAAATAAAAATTAAATTATAAGTTTGAAGATAATAAATTCACGCTGAAACTGAATTTCCAGCTGTATTCTTATGGCCAGCTAGTGACATGTTCCCTATCGTAACGATTGAGTAATCTAAGTTTAAGTATACACAAACACAAAATATTAGAAAATAAAAAGTGTAACACTGCTAAATCGGAATTTATTGAAGAAATGGTGTCAATTTAAGGTAGAGTTATTCGAAAATTGTCTTTACTCTTTAATTCAAACCCAGACGACAAAGACTAGTAATTTATTTCACAAATTTAAATATTTTTTTATCCATTTGTTTGTGTATTTGTATTTATGTTATGTAAAAAAAATATTTTAGAAATTTATGTATATCTGAAAGTTTTTTGCGGTCGTTGAATTCAGAAATAAATACTGAATCGAATAAGCAAATAAAAAAAATAAGTAAAAATAAATAAAAAATATATCACGCCTTTTACCTATTACTAAGCGTGGCACTCTGCCGGAGCAGATCTCGGTAAGTGATATATTTATGCGCGTGAAGTGCGGTTACCAGCCGTCAAATCACGACCTCCAAAGATGGTAGTGGAGGGCGAGCCACAGGGGTAATTTTAATATGGTGAAAATTGTCGGCTGTGGGAATCGAACCGAGATTTCTCAGGATACACAGACCGACTTGATACCACTGAGCCACCAACCCTAAAGAAATAAGTTCTTATTTAAAATAAGAAAGTTGCACATCGTATTTTAAGAACCACTGGTCGAAAAAATTTTTGTTAATAGCTTCGTAATACACTTAATTTCTTTGCTAATTTAACCAACCTTGTAGCTCTTACAGTTCCCGAGATAGCAATGGGAGCACGCTTAAATTGAACACTCTGTACTGTAAGAATTGAAAACGAATAAAAAAAAGAAAGGTAGAAAGCATCTGCTTGCGTTTGTTTTGAATATTAATGTCACATAATTGCAATTATTGTCGAAATATAAACCAAAAAAAGCATTTTATCCACCTCAGTGGTATGAAGTCGGCCTGTGGATCCTGAGGTCCCTGGTTCGATTCCCACAGGC
Source organism: Pterostichus madidus (assembly GCA_911728475.2). Classification (NCBI taxonomy): domain Eukaryota; kingdom Metazoa; phylum Arthropoda; class Insecta; order Coleoptera; family Carabidae; genus Pterostichus; species Pterostichus madidus. The sequence continues at coordinate 11,933,321 of OU452318.1, forward strand.
GACAAATTTTCATAATTTGAAAAAGCTATCCCTGTGGCTCCTCCACCACTAACATGTTTGGGGGCCGTGATTTGACGACTGGTAACCGCACTTCACGCGCAAAAATATATCACTTACCGAGATCTGCTTCAGCAGAGTGCCACACCCAGTAATGGGTAGAAGGCGTGATGATATATTTATTTATTTTATTTATTTTTATTTTTCTACAATTTAAAATGACTTTCAAAATATTATAAACTCATCGCCAATAAAAGTAAAAGTTATTCACATCATAAGAAAGGATTTAAAAAGAAATGGGTAGGTACGCACAAAAATAATTAATGAAATATTTCTTTGTTTTGTCAAAGTAGGTAATAACTACAGCCAACCTTATTAAATAAACAATTTAATAAAATTTAATTCATGAGTTCTCCGATTCCCTGTCAGCACTTTGCAAAATGAAATGCCTTTTTTTAATTAAGAAAAACGTAACACCCCAGATTTCACGCAATTTTCATGTCTCCAGAAAATCTCCCACGGAAACGAATACACATGATTTCTTGGCAAAAACAAAGAAAGCGCCTCCTCTCGCCCTTGTTGTCCCGAACCGAGCATTTGTTTTGTCGCTTGACAAAAACAGATGTCCCTGTTGCTTATTTGGTCACGACATTAGTTGTATGTCTCAGCCAGTGACAAAACAGTAGAGGATCTACATGATGTTCTTTAAATTGTTTTTCTAGGATAAAAAACATATTCAGGACACTTTGGTTTTGGAACTGATTGTGTTTTCTTAGAAAGAAAGTGAAATAGTATATTGACAGACCAATTTTACAAATGGTGATTGTACCACGTGTGTCTCACACTATGTTTCCTACATTTAATTCGTTGTAATTTGATTTCAAAATTTTTATTAAAAAAAAATAAATAAATAAATATATCATCACGCCTTCTACCCATTACTGGGTGTGGCACTCTGCTAAAGCAGATCTCGGTAAGTGATATATTTTGCGCGTGAAGTGCGGTTACCAGTCGTCAAATCACGGCCTCCAAATATGTTAGTGGTGGAGGAGCCACAGGGATAGCTTTTTTCAAATTATGAAAATTTGTCGCCTGTGAGAATCGAACCAGGGACCTTAGGATCCACAGGCCGACTTCATACCACTGTGCTAGCCATCCCATTTTATTAAATAAAAAATAAATATAAATATATCATCACGCCTTTTATCCATTACTGGGTGTGGCATTCTGCCGAAGAAGATTTCGGTAGGTGATATATTTATGCGCGTGAAGTGCGGTTACCAGCCGTCAAATCACGGCCCTCAAAGATATTAGTAGTGGAGGAGCCACAGGGGTAATTTTTAAATTGATGAAAATGTTTTGTTCTTCGGATTCACAAGCCGACTTGATACCACTGAGCCATTACCCCATAAAAAAATTAAATATTATATATCTCGTTCTATATATAATATTGAATAAAAATTATTTTAATTTTATTTTAAAGGAGAAGGAAAGGTAATTTTGGAGGCTAGTCCGTCGAACAAAATAATCGACAATTATGAAATGAGTTCTTTATTAATATATAGTTTAGAACTGTGTGAAGATAAATGTTTATAAACAACAGAATAATCTTTTTTTACAAGGGAAGTTTTATTATACAAGGGCCGAGATATCCACCTCCTAATAAACTAGCTAATAGTTATTAGCAAAATAACTTATTTATTAGTAAGATATTTATTTTGTCGATATCCAGTTCAATTTATTCGTCTACTTGTTATTAGATACCTAATAATTAAATAAGCCAAAATTGCTCATTATTTAGAGAGAGAGAATGTTATGAAAATAATTAATTAGAAAGAAATACAAAACTTGTTTATGACGTTTAATGCATATATGATTGTAATTTTGTTTCTACCTCCTTGAATTTGTTATAACTGTCAAAATGTCAGGAGAACGTGCAAGATTTGTATTTTTTTCTATAAATGAAGTCAGATTATTAGTTGAAGTACCTATAGAATATAAAAATATAATAGAAAATAAACAATCAGACGCAGTGAATTAAAAGCAAAAAAAGCGAAAAGTTGAAAATAAAAGCGGCAAGATTTAATGCATGTTCTGGTACAATTCATCGAGATTCAATAATCTCTGAAATATAAAAATAAATAAATATATCATCACGCCTTCTACCCATTACTGGGTGTGGCACTCTGCTGAAGCAGATCTCGGTAAGTGATATATTTTGCGCGTGAAGTGCGGTTACCAGTCGTCAAATCACGGCCCCCAAACATGTTAGTGGAGGAGGAGCCACAGGGATAGCTTTTTCAAATTATGAAAATTTGTCGCCTGTGGGAACCGAACCAGGGACCTCAGGATCCACAGGCTGACTTCATACCACTGTGCTAGCCATCCCATCTCTGAAATATGATTGTGTTAAACGCTATATTAAAAATAAGAATTCTGCGAATAAATTGGAAATATCTGTATTCTGTATCTTTTCATTTTTCAAAATTGTCAATTTTATTTCCAACATGTAATATTGTGAGTGTATCTAATATTAATTATTTCCAAATTCTCCATTTCATAAAAATAATAAAATATACCATCACACATTTTATCCATTACTGGGTGTAGCACTTTGCCGTAGCAGATCTTGGTAAGTGATATATCTATGCACGTGAAATGGGGTTTTTAACCTGCTAAACACGGCCCGCAAAGATGATAGTGGTGGAGGAGCCACAGAGGTAATTTTAATCTCCCAAAAAAACAATTACATTGTTAAAGGTACGCCAAGATTGCGCAGATTCCTTCCCCAAAAATTGTAATATCTATATATCACAGATTTTAAAAAAGTGATATCTAATTAAGCCAAGAAAAATATTCGAATTTAAAAAACCTTATCGACCAGTTTTAAAAATATCGGGTCAAATAAAAAAAAATTAATTAAAAAAAACCTTGGCGACCTCAATGTTTAAAATGTTACCAGTTTAAGTCAATCAATTTTAGTTTTGTACTTCTGGTTTTGCATCAGTTTCCGATCGACAACGAAGCGAGCTCGAGAGCCGAAGTTGTCGAACTGAGCGTAAGGTGCTGCCGCCAGTCGGACAAGTCGCGAAAAACCAAATTCTGGAGGAACGAAAAATTGATTGAAAAAAATCATATATAGGGAAATATAGCTTGTAAAGTAATAATTAATGCAAAAATTGTATCTAATACAAACAAGGGTGTTATGTAGTAAATTATCATATGTTTAACATGACTAATTTATCGGTTAATAAAAAGATAAATGCAATTGCAATTTTAGAATATTGGCTCAAAGTCTTCGTTACTGTAATATAGACAGTCAGTGTGTCGCCGTAGGCTGCTTGATCTTGGCGTCGACAACTAACGCCTGTCTTGATGTAGTGATAATTGTTTGTTGACTGTGGAAATCGAATCGAGGTTCTCAAATTCACAGGCCAGTTAAGCCACCTACACCATTTCATGTCTCTATAATTTCATCCATTTCATCAAGAACTATCTAAAATATCAATGATAACCCTATATTATTTGCAAACATACCTTTTTAATAAGAAATTAATACAGTATTAAAAAATATATTTTTATTTTATACATATTTTGACTTGACAATTGAATCTTTTGTTTTTTATTAGGAGGTTTGAGTAGCTAATAAATGTATTTATTAGGTAAATAAAATTTATAAGGTAGTGGATATCTGCAAAAAATATTTATTAGCTAAATAAATTTATTAGGAACTTTATTAGGAGGTGGATAACTCGGCCCTAATGTACATTTCGACTGCCATGCAGTCATCGTCAGTAGAGCATTAACAAATTAAAAACTAATACAAGTATTTATATTATTGCAGGTAATTATTGGAATCAAGTAACGATAATTTTTAATAACAATACAAGGGGAAATTTTACAGTAACCGTACAAGTACTGCGGCTTAAACTTAATTATTTGTACGACTTATTTAACAAATTGGAATAACGTATTATCCAAAGGTGACAGGTCAAAATTTAATAATCTGTTTGTTCTTTTACTAGTAAATGAAGTTATGGAATTATTACCTGCAATAGTAGACAGAATGTTCCATTTAAGTGAGCCACCATTGCTATCTCGTGTACTATAAGAGCTACGGAATTGGTTAAATTAGCAAAGAACCACCATTTTACAAGACAATTGCAATGAGTAAAAAAAAATATTTTTTCGGCCAGTGATTCTCAAAATACGGGACACAACTCTCTTATTTGAAATAGAAACATATGTGTTTCAGGTTATTTGAAAGAGTATTTTTTTCTAAATTCAACGATATAAACATATGATATCTTAATATAACAAAATAACTGAGAAAAATGCATGTTAATTTATATATATTTTATTTATATCTGGCTTTGGATAGAAAATAATTGAATATATTGTTCTGTATAACATTTATTAATTTATGTATATAATATTTATTAATTGTAATATTATTGTAGTTACACCATTGTTTAATTTGTTTATTTTTCAATTATTTTCTATCCAAAGCATTCTTGTTTCAGCCAGATATAAATAAAATAAATATTAATTTAACATGCATTTTTCTCTGTTATTTTGTTATATTAGAATATGGGATGGCTAGCTCAGTGGTATGAAGTCGGCCTGTGGATCCTGAGGTCCCTGGTTCGATTCCCACAGGCGACAAATTTTCATAATTTGAAAAAGCTATCCCTGTGGCTCCTCCACCACTAACATGTTTGGGGGCCGTGATTTGACGACTGGTAACCGCACTTCACGCGCAAAATATATCACTTACCGAGATCTGCTTCAGCAGAGTGCCACACCCAGTAATGGGTAAGAAGGCGTGATGATATATTTATTTTTTTTTTATATGTTTATATCGTTGAATTCATAAAAATCGAATAACCACCTAAAAAAACATATATTTCTGTTTAAAATAAGAAAGTTGTGACCCCTATTTTGAGAACCACTGGTAAAAAAAATTCTTTTACTCATTGCAATAGTCTTATAAAATGGTGGTTCTTTGGTAATTTAACCAATCTTGTAGCTCTTATAGTTCTCGAGAAAGCTATGATGGCACACTAAATGGAACATTCTGTATATACTTGTACCAGTTTTTAATTTGTTAGTGTACTACAGACGTTGACTGCTTGGCAGTCGAAATGTACATTTAGTATAATAAAATTTCTCTAGTGAAGAAAAGAATGTTGTGTTGTTTATGAGTTCTTTATATTATTTTTTATATTTTGCACATTTATACAATTCGTAATTTCAAAATTTGAGAAATTTTGTGTTAGTTGGTGACACTGATGTGATGTTTAATAATTGAATTATTTATATTTTAAATTGTCAAGTTGTAAGCCTCCCTTATTTAAAGGACAATTAACAAATAATTTATATGGGTTCTTGTCAGACCGGAGAAAGGACAAGTACTAGGGTTGTTGTAAATAAGTTTGTACTTACAATTTGGTTCAACAAATAACAAAGATTTATTCACACTTACTACATGGTTGATGTTGCTGAGTTCCTACTGAACTCTAACGACTACTGTACTCTGAATCACTCGTCATCACTCTGAATGACTCTTCATCACTCTCTCGTATTGACTATCTCTGACTGTCACTATAACTGACTACTATATATCTAATTACAAAAGTACTAAGTCAGCAAATAGTTAGCTACTTACGTCAAACAATATTATTTAGAATACTTGACCTCATTACAACATGCTCTACTTTACTTAATTGTATTCACTAAGAATGTGCTGACTTTGACTTGTTACAAAGTTATAGTTAGGGAGATAAGGTGCAAAATTGTGTTTCATTTTTTCCAGTGACAGAAGTTTTTTTTTTTTATTGATTAAATCAAAAATTATTGTTGATTCCTCATTGGTGACAGAAACTCTGAAAGTGAACTGGTGTAGGAGAGTCGTGTGACTTATTTTTTACATCTCGAAATTTGGTGGAGAGGTGAATTAAAGTAAGATATTTCTAATTATGTAACTAACAAAAACTATAACTGGTGCCATAGTTTGTAATACTGAAAACTATCTTGAATGAATAATAAACAAAATATCAAACATGTTTGCATTTTGTTAAGGTGGAAATCTAATAAAAAAAAGAGAATTTATAAAGTTATTCACAAATATGTATATTTCATTCGAATTTAAACTCAGTTGTTTTTCATACATTGGAACGAGTATGCTCATCGGGTCGAGAACGTTCGAGTATGGTGGCCGGACGCATGAATCGCAGCGCGCAGGTTAGAACGTGCAAACTTCGAGAAGGTTCCGGAACGTTCTCGACGGATCGAGTATGTCGGACTTATGTATAAAAGCGGGCGCTTGACTGCTTGAGTTAACAGTTGACAGTTAAATTCAGACTTAGTCAATTATAATAAATAGTATTTCTTATGAACTTGATATAAATAATATTAGTCTACGTGTATTAATAATTATTGTTTAAGTTGTGTTAGTTAGTTTAAATAAATTTTCCTTATTATTATTTTTCATTTATTAAATAAATACATTTTATTTTCGTTTAATATAACTACTCGCAGTTGTGAGTTATTTTTGTATTTTAAAACTCCCATAGAAGAGAAAAAATGTTACAATTGGTGTTAGGTGTGGGGTTACTATATAGTCAAGTGTGTAGTAAAAATAAATTAAATTGCATTCTTCGGTTTAAAACTAAGTGAGTTGAAAGTTGTGGATCTCAAGAGAGAGTTGGAGGAGCGAAATTTGGAATCATTAGGATTAAAAGCAAAGTTATAACAGCTTCTACGAGAGGCTTTAGAGGCGGCCAATCTGGATGCTGAGGATTTTTATTTGAATTTGGTCCAAGTGACAATCATAAAATGTTGGAGAAAATAAAAGAAGAATTGTCTGAAAACTCTAGAAATTTGGAATAAAAGGTAAAAGAGATGTCTTGAACTTTGAAACAAAATTTAGATAGGAATTTTAGAACTTTAGAACAAAAGTTAGAAGAGAATTCTAGAATTTTAGAACAGAAGTTAGAAGAGTATTCTAAAAATTCAGAAGAAAGTTCCGATATGCTAAAAGAAGAATTAACAGAAAAATTCTAGACTTTTAAAAGAAGAATTAACAGGATTTGTGCAACACAGTTAGAAGAGAATTCTAGAATATTAGAAGAAAAACTGGAATAGAAGATACAAGAAGATTTAAATTAAATAAATAAATAAATTATTCAATGCAACTCCATCATCGAATTCATGTTCTGAGATACTTGAAACAGAAGCAGCAGGCGAAAGAAAAGTAGCAAAAGAGGAAATTGCATCAACAATTCATATAAAAATATCAGAAATTGATTGGAACTCGGGGAGAAGGCATTCACGATAAATCACTACCTCAAACTCTCCAGTAATATTAGTGTAGAAATAGAATGGATCTATCCGATTTTGTGTAGACAACCGTCAACTTAACAACGCGACGAAAAAGGATAATTACTCATTTTTCCGAATAGATGATACACTGGACACATTGGCTGGGTCGAAAATATTCTCGACTTTAACAATTCCCCGTTATGCCATTTGGACTCTGCGATGCTCCTGTAACATTTGAACAATTTATGGAAACCGTATTAGCTGGACTATCATGGAAAATCTGGTGTACCTTGATGATATTATTGTGGTTAGAAAAACGACCGAGGATCACATGAAAAATTTGAATGAAATTTTTCAAAGATTGAGATGCAAATCTCAAGCTCAGTCCGAAGAAGTGTCATCTGTTCTAGAAGGAGTTGCGTTATCTTGAGCATGTGGTTTCCGGTTTAGGAATTGCAGTAGATGGAGACAAAATAAAAGCTGCAAAGGACTGGCCAATTCCAAAAGACGAACATTAATTAAGAAGTGTTCTTGGTTTATATACCTACTACTAGCGATACATATACGGATTTGCCAACTTTTTCCAAATCATTGACACGACTTACCGAAGAAGGTAGAAGATTTGCTTGGAAAAATGACTGTCAAACAGCATTCGAATAGTTGAAGCATTCTTTGATGACCACACTAGTTTTAATTTATTCTGTCCCAGAAGAAAGATTCATACTGGATAAAGATATCAGCATTGTTGGGATTAGTGGCCTTTATCAAGTACCTAATCATGAAATCGCCTACTTCAGTAAAACACAATCAAAATCGGAAAGAAACTATTGCGTTACCAGAAAAGAGCTATTGGAAGTTATAAAATCCGCTGAGCATTTCTACAAATATTTATACGGCAGAAAATTCCCGATAAGTATTAATCATGTTACTTTGAAATGGCTACAGCAATTAAAGAATCTAGATGGGCAGGTCGCCAGATGGATCGAAAGACTGCAGGAATACGATTTTATCATCGAATATCGAGCGGGAACTAGCCATCGTAACGCTGACGCGTTGTGGAGAAGAGCGTGTTCCGAGGAATGCAAGCATTGTTGCCGAGAAGAAGAAAATCAAGCTGCTGTCTTAAAAATTACAGTAATCGATGATAATGGATCATAATGAAATGAAATATGCCTACATTGATGTATGGTAGTGAATGTTGGGTGTGAATGAGGACACATGGATGCCGTATAACTGCTGTGGAAAAAGGTATTGTGGATATATTGGAAGAGATCGTGTCCTGAATACATTGGTGTATGATGAATGTGAAATTGAGAAGAATGTAGTTAGAAAAGTAGGTATGTGGGATGTATGTCGAATGAGAGATTGATGAAACAGGTATATATTGGTTAAATTGAGAATGAAAGATTGCATGGGCGACCTCTTTATAAATGGATAAATATGACTGAGGGATTGTTGCGTGAACGAAAGTTTTCGAGTAGGAGGAATGAAGGAGCTTATATGAAAGGAATTATGAATGTGGATGAAGCTAAAGTGATGTGTCAGGATAAGAACGTTTGGCGAATATTAATTGCGAGATGAATCTGAAGATTTAAGTCAAGTGCACGATTTCTGATTTTAGTTTTGTTGTTTAGTAATTTCATTAGAGTGTGTACCTACAATCGTGTGAAATTCACTTTCAAAAACAAGCGCAGGGACGACGCTCTCTTCCTTTCTTATCTTTTTTATTCGTTTACATAGATTGGTTAACTACAATTGGGTGAAATTCACTTTCGAAAACAAGCGGAGATGCGATATTCCCTTCCTTTCTTATCTTTTTTATTCGTTTTTTATCTTACATAGATTGGTTAACTGCAATTGTGTGAAATTCATTTAAAAAAATAAACAACCGCACGGCAATACTCTTTTCCTCCATCTTTTTATTTTATTTTTTGTTACTGCATTGCGGCAAATTTTCTTCCAAATACAAGCGCAGGCTATCGCTCTCTTCTTTTCTAATCTTTGTAGACTCGTTGTTAGACTCGTACTACCCAATTTTATGGGATATAGCGTGATGTTATGTATGCATGCCTTTTACCCATTACTGGGTGTAGTAATTTTAATGTGGTGAAAATTGTTTGTTAGCTGTGGGAATCGAACCTGGGTTCTCAGATCCAGAGGATGACTCGATACCACTGAGCCACCTACCCCATAATGATATAAAGTTAATTTTTTTTAAATGAATTGAATAATTATTTATTTTTAAATGGATTGAATAGTTATACATTTTTAAATGGATTGAATAGTTGTAAATTACATAGCTTAATTTTATCAAGTTGCCATATTCATTAAAATTTTGTTTAGTTAATAAAGTATCTATGTAAATTCATATATTACAGATAGAATAAGGCTGATAAGTTATTTGTTAATTTTTATCAAAATATCTTGAACTACTAACATATTTACTAATAAATTTAGAATATCAGATAAACAAAGCAAACTTGGTATCCGTTTCATTTAAAAAAATGTAACTTTATGTTATACCTCAAAAATGTGAAGCTAAAAACTATATAAATGCTGCAGTGTAAAGAGAGCTGTAATATCTACAATTTGCATTTGAATATTTTCAGTCTATTTTCAATTATTTCAGAATTAAAAATTATTTGCATCATTTTGCTTATTTGTAGAGACCTACACATTTTTTTTTAGAAAACTAAAATATCATTAAATTGTTCTGCTAAAGTGTAAACTTATGTCTAATTTAACCGACGTCGTAGCTCTAAATCGTAATAATTATCCTTCTACTGAAAACATTAAACATTTTCACCGCATTAAAATTACCCCTGCGACTCGCCCATCACTAACATCTTTGGGAGCCGTGATTCGACGGCTGCTAACCGCATTTAACGCGCATAAACATCACTAGGCACAGTGCCTCACCCAGTAATGGGTAAAAGGCGTGAAGATATATTTATTTATGTTACTGAAGATATTCTGCATAATTGAAAAACAAAGTTGAAATATAATGATGGTTGCGTATGGTGATCGAGTACAAAATCAGGAAAATAAAGTTTTGTCGTCTATTTTTATGAATTTTAATGTTATAAAAAGTCATATTAAAGGAAGGAACAAAGTGGGAGAGTTTAAATATAAATAGTTCTCATGCACAAAAAAATTTCATATTACAAAAAAGAATACTACGAAGCATTGCGGGTGTTACGTCTAAAACGAACTGTACACAAATGTTTATTGAACTTGGTATAATGACTATTCCATCATTATATATATATATATATGAAGTTGTCGTATTTGTTAAAAAAAAACATATCATTGTTCACGTTCAATAAGGATTTGTATTGTAACATGACTACTAGAAATCAGAAAAATATAAGCATTCCTATGCATAAGTCATCATTATTTGCCAAAGGACCATTTTATAGTACAATCAAAATATACAACACGTTACCCTCAGTAATCAAAGAAACACTAAATATAAACTTATTTAAAAACCATTTGAAAGCATTTTTACTGTATAAATGTTATTATAGTTTAAGCTGCTATGAACTGCTTATTGTGACACTTGACCTTGTAAAAAATTTTTTTTGCTAATTTTCAGTATTTAGGAAATTGACAATAAAAAAAAATAATAAATAATAATACTGTATAGTGCTATTTTTAAGCAAATCATGTTTTAACTCAAGAAGTGACATGGTATTATATTTTTACTTTTAAAATGTTATTTTAATTTCCAAAATATATATATATATATATATATATATATATATATATATATATATATCGGGTGATGACCGCGACTCTCGAACATGTGCACGCGTTAAGTGCGGTTACCAGCCGTCAAATCATGTCCCCCATAGATGTTAGTAGTTGGGGAGCCACAGGGAGAATTTTAAATTGGTGAAAATGCTTTGTTGGCTGTGGAGATCGAACCAGGGTTCTCAGGATCCACTGGTTGACAAAATTAATATCGGAAACGTCGTCAATTTTTCATGCATTAACAAATAAAGCCATGTAATGCAAATTCACGTAGGAACGATATATTTGTTTTCTTTCCTATAAATAATATCCCGACTGCAATAAATATTGGGGCGAGGTATATTTTTTTAATTGAATATATTTTCTTAAATTTAAAACTTTTTCTGGAGTTTTACTGTAATAGGTTTTCTTTTTCTTATTCCGAATTTGAAAATCTAATAAATGGTTACCCTGCAGTAGAGTCATATAAAATTGTTTTGCTTGTTTGTCATCGAAGGTGTGTATTTTAAAAAAAATGTATTAATCATTGAATATAATTTTTCTATATTAACATTAGTTTAAACTTAACAATATTAATTTGCAAAAAGCAATACAGAAATGTAAAATATTTTGCATATATCATATCATTAATTAATTTCTATGTCACTGAATACGCTAATTTAATGTTTGGCTTATGAAAGAATAAACTTGTCTGTCAAGGCTGAGTTAACTACCAGATTTTTTTTACAATAATTTTAGTTTAAACATGATTTTATACCTATAAATGTGATTATGTAATCATGAATCGGTAATGTTATTTTATATTATATATTTTCAACAAATATTTTGTATTTTAATAGATGGTGCTATTGGCATTATTCGATAAAACACTATTGAAAATTGTACAAATTGTCAAGAACTAGTAAAATCCGTATTTATAAGTTACTAGCTATTACCCGCGACTTCGTTCGCGTGGTCTATAATTTAATGCGAGTACCCCGCATGCGTTTCATTGCAACTCAAAGAAAGTGTTTGTGTTCAGCTGTCCATGTGAGAAGCATGGATTTTCCAAGTTTAGTCCACACACTTGTAGCGACTGTCCCAGTGCTTTGTTGACGGTCATTGCAAATGCGAGTCGTACCGGAAACTGCAAACGTCTGAATTCGAATGGCATAGGACTGAAAATTTGTTATACCTATATGTTAAGATTAGTTTTCATGTACCTATTTATACCAAATTTAAATCGAATCAGTGCAGTACTTTTTAGGATAGCCAGCGGCCATTTTGTTTCAAGACGGCGGATTGAAGCTTTATTATACCTATATGTTAAGATTGGTTCCCGTCTATGCTTACACCAAATTTGAATCGAATCAGTATAGTACTTTTCAGGATAGCAAGTGGCCCATTTTGTTTTAAGATGGCGGACTGAAGTTTTATTATACGTATATATTAAGATTGGTTCCTGTCTATGTCTGTACAAAATAAGAATCGAATCAGTACAGTACTTTTTAGGATAGCTCGCAGCCATTTTGTTTTAAGATGGCGGACTGAAGTTATATTATACCTATATATTAAGATTGGTTCTCGTTTATGTCCGTACAAAATAAGAATCGAATCAGTGCAGTACTTTTAAAGATAGCTAGCGGCCATTTTGTTTAAAGATGGCGAAATTAAGCTTTATTATACCAATATGTTAAGATTGGTTTCGTTCTATGTCTATACCAAATTTGAATCGAATTAGTGCAGTACTTTTCAGGATAGCTAGCGGCCATATTGTTTCAAGATGGCGGACTGAAGCTTTATTATACCAATATGTTAAGATTGGTTCCCGTCTATGTCTATACCAAATTTGAATCCAATCAGTGCAGTAATTTTTTGAGAATAGCTAGCGGCCATTTTGTTTCAAGATGGTAGACTGAAGCTTTATTATACCAATATGTTAAGATTAGTTTCCGTCTATGCCTATACCAAATTTGAATCCAATCAGTGCAGTAGTTTTTCAGAATAGCTAGCGGCCATTTTGTTTCAAGATGGTAGACTAAAGCTTTATTATACCAGTATGTTAAGATTGGTTCCCGTCTATGTCTATACCAAATGTGAATCCAATCAGTGCAGTAGTTTTCAGAATAGCTAGCAGCCATTTTGTTTCAAGACGGCGGACTGAAGTTTTATTAGACCTATATGTTAAGATTGGTTCCCGTCTATGTCTATACTAAATTTGAATCGAATCAGTGTAGTACTTTTCAGGATAGCAAGCGGCCATTTTGTTTCAAGATGGCGAACTGAATCTTCATTATACCTGTATATTAAGATTGGTTCTCGTCTATGTCTATACCAAATTTGAATCGAATCAGTGCAGTACTTTTCAAGATAGCTAGCCGCCATTTTGTTTCAAGATGGCGGACTGAATCTTTATTATACCTATATATTAAGATTGGTTCTCGTCTATGTCTATACCAAATTTGAATCGAATCAGAGCAGTACTTTTCAAGATAGCTAGCCGCCATTTTGTTTCAAGATGGCGGATTGGACGTGTGCTAAGTTAGAAACCTTCGCGGGCGTGCACTCAACAACTTAGCAAAATTTCATCGCAATCGGATGAATGGTATAAGAACGCATAAGGGACAAACAAACAAACAGACAAACAAACATTAATTTTTATATATATAGAAGATAAATACGACCGCTAGTGGCGTGTGGAGGACAGACATGGGCGATGAATAAAAATAATTGCAAGAAACTGAATATTTCCGAAAGGAAAATAATGCGAAAGATATACGGGTCCACCTGTGAAGACGGAGGTGGTAGAACTATGTACTATATAAGCTGTATGGGAACATACCAATGTCATCGTTTATTAAACTACCTAGTCTTAGGTAGTACGGGTACATTCAAAGAATGGGTGAAAATACATATGTGTACCGACTTTTTAACAGATAGCCGCACATAACATGTCCCAGAGGGAGATCAAACCAAGGTGGAGTGTCAACATTATAAAAAACATGAAAGCTACAAAAATCATATATATGTGTGGCATTATTTCTAATTTAGGCGGTTTTGTTTAAATTATATAAATTATATTATTATATAGGGTAGCTAGCTATGTGGTATGAAGTCGGCCTGTGGATCCTGAGAACCCTGGTTCGATTCCCACAGGCGACAAACAATTTTCACCATTTTAAAAACTACCCCTGTGGCTCCCCTTCCACTAACATCTTTGGGGGCCGTGATTGAACGGCTGATAACTGCATTTCACGTGAGAATATATCACTTACCGAGATCTGCTTCGGCAGAGTGCCACACCCAGTAATGGGTAGAAGGCTTGATGATATATTTATTTATTTTATTTATTTGTTTAAATTATGTGTTTTGTTTAGTGGCAGTTAATTTATAGTTATTGATTTAGAAAATATTAAGTGTAGTGAGAATAGAATGTTTGGGGTTGTGTTTGTTTTTAAATCAATAAATTATAGTCAAGTGTGCCTGGGATCGTATGAGTGACGCCAAATATGAGAATATGCTGGAATGGGTGAAGGATGAAGGGACGTGAATGAGCGCATGTGACTTTGTAGATAGTTTTTAAAATAGTGTGTATCCGGTAATAGGTGAGAAAGGTCGAAATTAATTATTGTAAATGTTTAAATAAATCCGATCTACATATTCACTGTACCTCGTCTATTATTTATCCTAACAAATACATAAATAGAAAAGTGCAGAAGAAGCAGCATATATCCGGAAAAAATATATCATATATATATATATATATATATATATATATATATATATATATATATATATATATATATATATATATATATATATATATATATATATATATATATATATATATATATATATATATATATATATATATATATATATATATATATATATATATATATATATATATATATATATATATATATATATATATATATATATATATATATATATATATATATATATATATATATATATATATATATATATATATATATATATATATATATATATATATATATATATATATATATATATATATATATCATATATATATATATATATGATATATATATATATATATAACAATTATCAGAAACGGGATAGATTGATATATACTCGTACATATTATTGCGACATACGAACGACAGAAAAAAGTGGAGAGAGATGCTTAATCAGGCCAAGGAATACTGAATATTCTGTGGAGCCAAATGAAGACGGAGAAATTGTATGGCAATATTTATAATCTAGGCTGTTATTGTTTAAATTATGTATTTAGTTTAATATCAGTTAATTTATACTTATTTGGTTTAGAAAATATGAAGTATAGTGTGAATTAAATGTTTGAGATTCTGTTTGTTTATAAACCAATTAATTATGGTTAAGTGTATCCGGGTCCGTCTGAGTGACGCCAAATGTGAGAACATGTTGGAATAGATGAGGGATGAAGAGACGTGTGTGAATATTTAGGAGCGCACTTTTTAGATGGTTTTTAAGAAAGTGTGTAACCGGTGATAGAGGAGAAAGTTTCAAAGTAATTATTGTAAATGTTTATTAAATAAAGCTGATGTACATATTCACAGTACTTCGTCTATTATTATCGTGACAAATACATGAATAGAGAAGTGCCGAAAAAGTTACATCATATATATGACAACCATTTTTGGAAGTGGGTTATATTTTATTATTATTATATTGCGACAATTGTACAAAAAAATGAACTTCATCAACAGAATCGTGTATAAACATGCTAACTTTTTTGACAGTTACTTAGAAAGAAATATTCATAAATACACATATTATTTATTCTAAAGTATTTCCAATCTAAAGCAAAAATATTTTGTTCGCAACTTTTTGCGCGAAATTAATAGAAATAATATTTGAAATTCAACTACTGAGGAAACAAAAATAAATAACTTAAACTGGTTTCTGAGAAATAAAATATTCCCATCACAGTCAGTTGTTCTTGAACACTGTGATAGAAAGGTCAAATAACCAAGCATCACTGAGCATAAAATAAATATTTACAATTTACGAATTGTTAAGGCATATACGCACGAAAATACTTCTACAATTTGCTATTATTGTAAGTATAAATTATTATTTAGAGATATCTGATAGCTGAATTGAAACGAATTCTTCAAAACTAAAGCTTGGAATAAATACAAATATGATTAACCTTAAATAAGTGGTTGTAAAATATCTCAGATAAAAACTATATAATTTGTTTCAGATACAAAACCGACACAATGAAATTCTACACAATAATATGTTTAGTAATATTTTTCTTACACAAAGCATCATCTTGCTGGTTTTCTAAAAACATTGGGAAAATGACCTGTACATCTATAGCAGAAATATCTGCCGACGGCTTAGATTCGTGGGACAAACTACATCTTTTTAATACTAACGTATTACTTCATTTGAAAAAGGACACTTTTAAAAGGACTCCTAATTTAGTGGATTTAACAGTGGCAAATATTGCTAGCATAGAAATAGGATCATTCAATAATCTAAATAAACTGGACAAGCTTAGTATTTATATGTCAGAATTGGAAGAATTACCTCTAGGTATTTTAGACAATTTGCCAATTAGAAATCTTCAACTTTTTGTGACAAAAATTAAAAGTATTGCACCAGGATGTTTTGGAAATATTCCTGACATAGCTCATGTAGATTTACGTAACAACAGCATAAAAGAAGTCCCAAAAGGGGTGTTTGATAATACAAAAATTGTTAAATTGTATTTAGGAAACAATGGACTAGAAAAAATTGCTGATAAGGCATTTGAAAATATGAACGATTTAACTTATTTTAGTTTACATGGAAATTTGTTAAATTCATTTAGTTCAGAATTATATTTAGGAACAAGTACTTCACTAACTCAACTATGGTTAACTAAAAACAAATTAAGTAAAATAACTAAAGGCATGTTTTCAACAATTCCTAATTTGACTCACTTGTACGTAGAGCTTAACCAAATTGAAACAATCGAATCAGAATCTTTTCATCTGATTCCATCTTTAGAATTTCTTGATATATCCAACAATAAATTACAACTATTTCAACCAAATGTCTTTCTTGTTTCCGGTATGAAAAAATTACTGTATATATCAATGCAAAATAATCGATTAACTTTTGTAAATAAGGCAGTTTTTCTACGAACACCAGCGTTAAAATTCATTACATATGGCGGAAATCCTTTCCAGTGTCCTTGTAGTCAGGAATTAGACAAGGAAATTAAAAAAATAAATGTAACAAGAGTGTGCGATATAGACTATAATAAAGGTGAACGACCATCTTGTATTGTTAGTGCTGCTGCACCGAAAGATTGTTTATACGATGAAGAGCGTACCAGTGAATTATATAGTTTTTATAGTAAGGCAATAGAAGAGTATCCTAGACTAGAATTAAAATGTGATACTACAAATGGAATACCTAATGGTTTTCTGAATAACGTTGAATATGTTTAATAATTTTTTGTTATGTTTCATCTCATTCTCAAATGCTACGCGATGAAAAATACATTTGAAAAAAACTAGAAATCACTCATTAAACATTTTTTTAAATATAATTCTTAATACTATGTATAATTTTTTGTATGTGTATCCTTCTGAATAAACTTTCCCACAATTAATAGTTTATTAATGACCTCATACAAACGTCATATATTATTAATCTTAGATATAATTATAATAAATTTATGCATACTGCGTACAGTACACTATTCGTGACGATTTTTTTTTTGCTGACCGATTAAAACTCGTTTCTTGTTTTTGTCGGCAGTAAAAATAAAATAGTTTAAGTAGAAGTCTCATTTGAGAAGGTTATCATTTAGTGTTGTTGCTCTTTAAAAACATCGAAAATATATTCCAGGTAATTAAAATGTAATAGCAAATATTTCAAAAATAAGTAAATATGTTCATTACATATATTTGTTAGTCCTGGTATATTTATTTATTAAAACTATTTGTATCTATGTACATTTTTTTAAATATAAATAAATAGAACGTTTATTCCAAAGATTGCTTTGCTCGTACTATCCAGAATCAAACTCTAAATCGCATCCAAATCCAGATAATATGCGATAATACATGTTTACACAAATGTTCAATATATTTAGTTTTAAAAAATGTGAAAATTTGTCATTGCACAAACTTTGTCAATAAACAATTGTTTGCTACAGTGATGCCATTAGTAACTATATATCTCAAATTACGAGAGAAAAACTCATTGCGAGGGAAAATGAAATCAACTTCAAAAACAACAGTACGCTTGCTTTATCTTCAAATTAATATAAAATTATAATTATTTGTTATAAATATGGAGTATTGACTTAGTGGTATCAAGTCGGTCTGTGAATTCATGGTTCGATATCCACAATCGACAAAACATTTTCACTAATTTGGCCTCCCCCACCACTAACATATTTGGGGGCAGTGATTTGACGGCTGGTAACCGCACTTCACGCGCATAAATAGATTACTTATCGAGATCTGCTTCGGCAGAGTGCCACACCCAGTAAAGGCGTCATGATATATTTAATTATTTATTTATGTTTTATAAATAAGCAGTGAAAATATGTTTTGATTCAAATATTTAATAAAGATTTAAGAAATGTACTCGCACCATCGAAATGAAATAAGAATGTTAGTCTTTTTTATATTAGTCTGTTAGTGATTGCGAAAATGCATGCACTATCGACATAATTCGCTGATTGTAGGCACGTTGTGATGATGCGCGTTCAACAAAACCCAGACTTCACAAAAAAGGTCATTAAACTCAATTTTAGTAAAAATAAATAAATGATTGGAAACAACAAAATTCCAAATATTGCTGAAAATCTAAGAGAGAAAAAAATAAATACTAAGTAGTTAAGAAATTTTTGCTATAATATTAGGATAGATGATGGAAAACTTATATATTAGATAAGTGAAAAAATATCGTTTCAATTGTTTTATAATTTGTACTTTGCATAAAAACTAGTTTCTTGTTTTTGCATATTTTTTCGCATCTCTGAAAAATGAGTTATCTTCATTTATCTAAATAGACTCTAAGAATTTAATATATATATATATATATATATTTGTCATATTAATTAATATTTTTACAGATTGTTCAATAATTATGAAACACTACCTAAAAATATGTATTCTCATGGTCATATTTATATTCGATAATGTATCCACTTGTACATTCTCAGAAAAAACCAAGCGATACAATTGCGAAACACCAGTTGAAATATCTGTCCATGGCACTGAAGAATGGACAAGTCTAATTATGTACAATTACAAAAAGACATTCACTTTAAAGAAAGATACTTTTAAGAGGACACCAAACTTGAAACAATTGTCAGTAGCATCTTTAACCAGCATCGAACCCGGCGCATTTAATGGTCTGCAGAAGCTTGATAAACTCGTTATTTTTGACTCAAATTTAGAAGAAATACCGGTCGAAGTTTTGGACAATTTACCAATAAGGTCTATTCAGATATTTAATAAAATAAATAATATATCTCCAGGACTTTTTACCAATCTTCCAGATATCAGAGAAGTAGATATTAGGAACAACAGTTTGAAGGAAATTAAAGTCGGTATTTTCAACAACACTCCAATTTATAAATTATACTTGGATTGGAATGAAATAGAAACAATTGAAACTGGAGCATTTTCCAACATGGACTCCATGATTTACCTCAGTTTAACAGGAAACAAACTAACATCATTCGACTCTGAATTATTATTAGGAAAACCAAATTCGTTACAAAATTTGTGGCTAAGTAGAAATAATTTAACTCAAGTAACTAGCAAGATGTTTTCTGTACTTGATGATCTTGTCAAACTAAATTTAGAAATTAATAAAATTGAATCAATTGAAGATAAATCTTTCTATCATGTACCACAACTGGATTTTCTAGATATATCTAACAATAAATTAAAAGAAATTCAGTCAAAAATATTCCTAAAGGAAGGTATGAAACACATGACTTATTTATTCGTCCATAACAACCAATTTACATTCATCAACAACGCACTTTTCGTTAGAACTCCAAATTTAAAGTATATTTCTTATGGAGGAAACCCTTTCCAGTGTCCTTGTCTAGACGAAACAAAAGATTGGTCTGATAAGCACAACATTACTAGACTATGTGACGATGTATATTTTTCTGGAGAACGACCAGTGTGTTTATTTACAGAAATTGAGAAAAATAAATGTATTTACGATGTGGAACAAAATGAAAATTTGTACGAAATGTATGAAGAAGCTTTAAAGGATTACCCCAAGTTGAATTTAAAATGTGACGCTACTAAAGGTGTTGATAATGCTGTTCTTAAAAACTAATCAAATTTATTTACTTATTTTATAATCTTAACGCAAGTCTATATTTCATATAATAATAAAATTATATTTGACACCTGTTACAACAGTAATTAATTATATAAGTCATAATAATAATTTTAATTTAGAATTCATTTTTCGAAGGAGTGTTTATCTTGACAAATGAGACTAGTGTTTAAGTTATTTATGAATGAATCTTTATGTTTCATTTGATCTATTTTGTAACAATTATGTGGTGATGACCGCGACTCTTGAACATGTAAAATCATAATTTCGTAATTTCCTGCTTTCCAAATTACTTTAAGCAAAAAAGCTTCAAATAAAAGTTTTAGCACTATCGACATTGATACAAAATTAATCAAATGTTTGATGTTTAATATGTCAAAACTGTCAAAATAATTTCTTTATTTATTATTTCATTTATTTTACAGATAAAATGTCAAATATTTATTTAATTTTGTTTCAATTCCAAGGCTGTCGATAGTTTTAAGGCAATTTTCGTCATTTTCGGATCTAATTTGTGCCGTTACAAAGAATGCGAAATTAATTTTGTTAGTTAGCTTAGATGGAGAATTTTATGGTCTAAAACTTTCATTTGAAGCTTTTTTATTTAGAACAATTAGGGAAGCAGGAAATTACAAAATTATGATTTTACATGTTAAAACCCTATATCGAGAATCGCGGTCACCATCCTGTATATAGCATGTACATGGTATTTTAAATATCTCAAATAACTGTATATTTGTATGAATATAGTGCATTATTTATTGGAAAGCAGGTAATTAAAACTATGTACATTCAACTGTTTGTTAATAATTATCATTGTAGTTGCGTAGATACTTATTTCAATATTTTTCTACAGAAGTTATTTCAAATTATTATTATTATTATTACAAAAATTATTAACTAATTTTATTGCTGTAAATTTTGTTGGAAACCCGTTGATAGAATGTCAAATATATTTGAAGCGTCAAATTTTTTTTGAAGGACATGAAAAATTCGGAAATAGTATCTATTTTTGAAATATGAGTGGCGAAATTGGTAATTTTTATGATTTTGGTGTGTTCTGGCCATTTTTTAGTAGAAGTTTTAAAAAATAAAATTTTAAAGTTGAAAAAAAATGCTAAGGTTTGTTATTTTTATTTTGATGACGGCATCTCATGCTCTGTCAAAAAACTGAAATATTTGGTCTCTTCACAATTTTTCTAAAAAGTTACCCTTAGCAAAAGTGGGTCGAAAAAATAATTAATATTTGACATCTATCAATTTTTTACTCTAAAACATGCCACTCTACAAAAAAATTTATTCAACAAAAAATTATTAGGATTCATCATAGAACGCGTGCAATTTTTTGATTTAATTTTAATTTTTTTTGACTTTCTGAAAAATTTTGAAATGTCTCAGGAAATTCTAAGAAAAATCACACGTATTCTTTAGTAAATTCTAAGCAATTTCTGGTCTTTGATTTTTTTTTGGAAATTTGATCCTTTTCGAGTAAAAAAAATCATGACATTCTATAATTCTCCAGTCCAAAAAAACTAAATTTTAAAAAGGTATAAAAAAATCTGCAAAAATTAACACGCATTCTTTTTTGTATCCTAATCATTTCTTGTTACATAATTTTTTATCGTGGGAGGTCTTGGTTTTGAGTAAAACTTTGATAGATTTCAAATATTAGTTATTTTTTCGACCCTCTTCTGCTAAAGAATAGTAACTTTTTAGAAAAATTAACAGTACACAAAAGTAGAAATGAAAAACCAAACTCAAGCATTTTTTCAACTTTAAAATTAATTTTTTTTAAATCTTTGGCCAAAAAAATGTCCAAAACACCCTAAAATCATGAAAATTAACAATTACGTCACTCATATTTGAAAACTAGATACTTTTTCTGAATTTTTCATGTGCTTCAAAACAAATTTGCTTCAAATTTTGGAGAAGGTGGGGTGTCCGTTTTCCAGAGAATGACCTATATATATATATATATATATATATATATATATATATATATATAATTTTTTGTATGTAATATAACACATTTCTGTAACATGCGTGAGGGGAGGTGACATTCTTTGATGCTTCGTCGTGTGTATTAGAGTTGGTAAAGGAGTTTTCGTCTATCTAGTTTTTGCTTCATTATTGTTGTTTAAAAGAATGATGGCTAGGTTGTGAGGGTGGTTGCACAGTTTGGCTTCGTATTTGTTAGCGCAGAGATGCAGTGTTTTGTTAGTGACAACCCATGGAACGTCGGTGATGGGAGGGTTTTATTTTACATCTGTTGTATTTTGTTTATATTATGCGGTGGCACACACCATAACTGGCTCTCGTAGGACCATATCATCGTTTTGTATAGCAGTATTTTGTTGGATAAAGATAGTTTTTATTTCTGGCCAATTAGCTAGTAGAATTTTTTTATTTTGTTTTTTTTTTCCTGCTATGATGTGATGTTTCCATGTTAGGCGCCTGTCTAAGTGAATCCTTAGATAGTTTGCAACGGATTTTGCGGTAAGTATCTTATTGTTTAGCAGCACTACGGAACAAGGTGTTCGTTTTTGCGATAAATATTGTTTGTATTTCTTTCTGTCTCATTAATTTAATTTTCCAATTTTTTGTCTACTCGAAGATTTTATCTAACATAGATATTTTTGTAGTAGTACCGTGGCTTCGTGGCATGCTAGAATTAAAGTGTGGCAAGTCTGCTGTATAGAGTTGGTATAATTTACGACCAATAACTCTGCCTTTACTGCTTTTACTGACAGTAGTGTTGAATAGATATTTTCGTACGTGACTTGAAAAATCTACCTGTTATGTAGGATTTTATGGTATAACAGCAACTACCAGACGAACACTATCTATTGGTCTGATAATTTTTGACAGTAGTCCTTCGTGCCATACGCGGTCTAATGCCTCACTGATGTCTAGAAATGCGGAAGCGAAGAATTTCTTTTTAACTAGAATTTTTTCAATTACTTCAACTTTCTGATGTATCTGATCAATTGTTGAATGCTGGTTTCTGAAACCAAATTGGTGATCTGGGATAAGATTTTATTCTTCTAATTCATATTTAATTATGTTAAGTATTAGTTTCTCCAAAATTTAAAATGAGCATGGGGTAGCGAGCTTTAATATGAATAATATTTGTGATAATTTCTAAAGGAGTAGAAAATATTGTGTTCTTGCTGTTGTGTTAAAGATTAGGTTATTGCAATTAGAGCTTTTTCTGGGAGGTTTTTTAGAATTAATGGGATGATTAGATCATGTCTAGATGCTTCTTTGTTCGTTAAGTATTTTATTTAATTTTTATTTAAATTGTGCGAGTGTGTTTTCATCTTCCTCAATCGTGTTATGGGAAATCTTGTGATAGAAACCTTTCAACCAGTACTTTTGAATTAAATATTAAATGAGAATTTTTTTTCAAAATGGCGCTACCGCCCAAATCGGGCTTTGCGTCCACCATATTTCTCTTCTATTTTCCTCTATTTAAAGCCCTGGCTCGCAAGGTCTTATTCCAAGTGACCTCACATCTTCCGCGATACTGTGCTTCCATCTCTTCTTTGTTCGTCTTGCTGGTCTAGTTCCATGCCATTTATGGTTTAGCACTTTTTAGGCATCCTGTCGTAGTGTGTCCCGGCCATCGTAGTCGTTATATTCTTACATATTCCAATGCTGATGGCTCTTCACAAAATTGGTGAAGTTCCTGATTGTAGCTACTTTTCCACCCCTTCCAAAAACAACAAAAATTTTGAAAATGTATCAAAAAATTCACATTCATTCCAGCATCCTAATCATTTTATGTTACATAATTTTTTTCGTAGGATGCCTTGATTTTGAGTAAAAATTCAATAGATTTCAAATATTAGTTATGTTTCGAACCTCTTTGCTAAAGAAGGGTAACTTTTTAGATAAATTGACGAGAGACAAAATATTTCAGTTTTTCGACAAGAAACTAGATGCCGCTCCCAAAATACGAAAAACCAAACTTAAGCAATATTTTTAACTTAAAAAATTAGTTTTTTAAAATCTATGGCCAAAAAATGGCCAAAACACCCAAAAATCATAAAAATTATCAATTTCACCACTATATTATTATTATTATAATAAATTTATGCATACTAAACTTTTTAATAATGCACGTCTTTCTAAAGACCTTTAAATTGATACCAAAAAGCACTACAGGATTCAAAACTCGTTCACTAAAACAAATACCGGTCGAAAAAAATGAATTACTAAAACAAATGCCGATTGAAAAAAAATCCAATTCTACACGCGAGTCTTTCAAACGATGATCGTAATTTTTTCTTTTATTGACCAAACACGGAATAATTTGGAATACTTTAAATAAATGTTTTATTTTCGAAAACATTTTGCTAAACTGTTACGAATCCTTCGTTCATTATTTCTGTAAGTTCCACATATATATTTTTTAAAGGTCAGCATTTAAAACACCTTTTCTTGTATATCTCAACTTTATGATTTTCAATACTTAGATTTTGAATATAAGAAGTAATATTGTTTCTTAACAATAGATTTTTCAAATTAACGTTTTGTGTTAAAAAATTTATAAATAAACATGAAATCAATTGAAAACAGATCAAAACATATATCGTCAATCCTCTAATACCTTAATCAATTTACAAAATTTCTTTAACTTGTCTATAAATTGATATAATTGTATTAAAAAGATACTACAATCTTTGTTATCCGGTAAAACACAGCAACAGCAAGCAAAAAACTGATTTCCCATGTTTATCCCCTACGATATGTACACCATTAAAACAGACAACTGGTATACAGGTATGCCCCTACGGCTAGTATATGGATTCTAGATGATGTTTTTTTGCTAATCGTGTAAAACTCGTTTCTTGCTTTTGAAGGCTGCAAAAATGTAAATAAAACAGTTTAAGTGGAAGTCTCATTTGAGAAGGTTATCATTTAGTGTTGTAGCTCTTATAAAAACATCGAAAAATATTCCAGGTAACTAAAATGTAATATCTGCTTCTTTTTAAAAATACACAAATGTGTTCTTTTCATATATTTATTTGTTAGTTAATCTATTCTATTAGTCCTGGTTTTTAAGTATATTTATGAAATACAAATTAATTGAACGTTTATTATAAAATCCCCTTTGCTCGTACTTTTAAGAATCAAAATAATACATTTAAAACCCGAACATAGGCTTATATCATGTGATATCAGTTTTTTGATGCGCATTGCTTCCCAATTAATTTTACAGGAAAATACTTCAAATAAAAGTTGTAGGGAATAAGATTACAGATTTTTTGATATAAAACACATTTCAATTGTGTATTTTATCAGAGCACAAAAATTATTTAAATATTTGTATTATTCGAAAAATATGAAAAAATAAAACAATTGTCTAATGTTAAAATATTAACGTTAATATTGAATTATAGACAAACAAGGAAAAACGCCTAAAAAATGAACGATTTTTGACACGAAATAAAAGCAGGAGGTAATAAAATGGATGTACAGCGGTGAAAGTTACAAAAAAAATTATCCTAGTATTTATATTAAATTAATGTCAATATTTTTGACAGTAGATAATTGTTTTAATTTTTTCATGGAAGTCTATATTTATACGAATATTACAAACATTTAATTAACTTTTGTGCTGTGATGGAAGACACAAATGAATATATTTTATATAAAAAAATTCGTAATTTTGTTGCCTACAACTTTATTCAAAGTATTTTCCTGTAAATAATAAAGATTGTAATATTAATCGAAAGATATAATTTTTCTGAATCCCAACATTGTAAAAAAAGTTTTAATTTAGTACTAATTCGACTCCGTAAATTAATTTTTAAATTTTAAAATTCTCCAATCTATTCAGTTTTTACCGAAAATATAAATTGTTAGCTATGACTGCGGCCTCGTATTTCAAATAATCGCTTCGTCAAGTAAAACAACACTTTCCTGTCGTATTATGTAATATGCTATTAAAATAATATCAATTGTTTTAAATTGTTCTTATCAAAGCCTACTTTATCAAATATCATTAGAATTGAGTGTATAAGGTATAATGCAAATAAAAAAATTAATTTGAAAAATAAATGATATAAACGTACATACAGTTGAAAAGAGAAACAAATATTTATTTTAATGATGCCATAGCCAGTTATGATTGTCGTTTAAAAAAATAAATGCTTTTGCTGTATTTCGAAAACAGTTACTCAAACTTTTTATTATAATTATTATTCTAGTGTCTGGCGTGCTTTCTTTTCTGCAAGTTTTATTTGAAACATTTTTGTCTATCTGTCATCAAAGACGAATAAAAACAATTTTTTTTATTTTAATTAATTTTTTGCTCCTTTCTAGTGACCTATGCACATCTTGGGAAATTCATCTATGGAATAGCCTACTAGTAAGACAACTTTTGTCTAATTTAACTGAAGTCGTATCTCTTCTAGTTTAGGAATTACCTTAAGTGGCCCTAGTTATATAGACAGCCTGTATAATATATATTTATAATTTAATTGAATATTTTTACAGATCATTCAATCATTATGAAGCAGCATTACTTAAAAATATGTATACTGATGGTCATATTAGTTCACGAAAATGTATCAACTTGTACATATTCAGAGGAAGAGAAGGAGTACAATTGCGATTCACCAGTTGAAATATCTGTAGAGGGCACTGAAGACTGGACAAATCTACTTATATCTGATCCTGATTATACCTTCACTCTGAAGAACAATACTTTTAAGAGGACTCCAAACTTGAAAAAATTATCAGTAGGAACTTTAGACAGTATTGAACCCGGCGCATTCATTGATCTCAAGAAGCTTGATAGCCTTACTATTTTTGACTCAAATTTTGAAGAAATACCAGCTGGAGTTTTGGACAATTTGCTAATAAGGTCTATTAAGTTAGAAAATACAACAAAAAAAATATCTCCAGGACTTTTTGACAATCTTCCAGATATCAGAAAAATAGATATTGGTTTCAACCCTATAAAAGTTATAAAAGTTGGTATTTTCAACAACAATTCTCTAATATACCAATTATACATGGACTCGAATGAAATAGAAACAATTGAAACTGGTGCATTTTCTAATATGATGTCCTTGATCGATCTCAGCTTATCAGGAAACAAACTAACATCATTCGACTCCCAATTATTGGTGGGAAAACCAAATTCGATACAGAATTTGTGGTTGGACAGAAATAAGTTAACCCAAATAACTAGAAACATGTTTTTGGCTTTAGATGTGCTTAGAAAATTGGAGTTAGACAATAATCAAATTGAATCAATTGACGATGAATCTTTTTATCTTCAACAAAAAATGGATTTTCTAGATATATCTAACAATAAATTAAAAGAAATTCAGCCAAATATATTCGCGACAAGAATGAAAGAATTGACTACAATACTTATGCATAACAACCAATTTACATTTTTCAACAACGCAATTTTCATTAGAACTCCAAGCTTAAAGTATATCTCTGCTGGAGGAAACCCTTTCCAGTGTCCGTGTCTTGACGATACAAAAGATTGGTCTGATAAGCTCGACATTACTAGACTATGTGACAATGAATACTTATCTGGAGAACGACCAGCATGTTTATTTTCAGATATTGCGAAAAATAAATGTATTTATGATGTGCAATTGACTGAAAATTTGTACGAATTATATAAAGAAGCTTTAAAAGGATACCCCATATTGAATTTAAAATGTGACAATAGTGATGATGCTAGTCATGCTACTCTTATAAATAATAATTAGTTATTTATTTACTAAAATTGGCAAGTAATATTTCAAATACACTTAATGCTTATGTTATATAGACATTTATTCTTTTAACAACGAAAATTTATTTGATATATTTAACTTATTTTGAAATATATCTTTTTGTACTGGCATCATTCAAAATAAGGTTTACATTACACTGAAAACTGAAGCAAAGTTTGATTTTGCGCACTAATGATTTAAAGTAATTGAAAAACATCCATTTTTATGATTCTAAATTTTGACTATTAAGACGTACATATCGTACACTCTAGGGTGTCCGTTATTTTGGCAAAGTCGGAAATTTGATGCTCTCACCCTCTAAAACTAACAATAAATTTTAAAAAATTGAGCCGAAATCCCAGGTCTGTCAAATTACGTTAAAACGTGCCGCAAGAGGGCTCTGTTTGCAATGTACAAAGAACGACTCACAAATTTTTTGTTAATCATTAACAAAAAATTTGTTTTTTACTCTTGTTTTTTCGCTTGATAATGGCCAGAATTGTGGCCGAAACGTCGCTTCTTAATAAAAGAATGTTTTAAAAAAATTGTGTTTCACATTTTTTACTTCTTTTCAACAAATTTTAAACCTGTAATCCTTTTAATCTATTATAAAATTAAATTTATATCTTTTCGGCTTATTTAAAATATTTCTAAAAATAATACATCAAATTGTTCCATTTTAATTTAACTTAAAAAAGTACATAAAATATATTTCTTAAATTTGTGGAATAATAATAATTTTTATTATTACCTGAACCCTGACTGTTGAGACGTGATAAATATGATATAATTCTTCACAAATTTCGTATAATATTAGTAAAAACTGTCAAAAACAAGTGTTGACAAACTTGAACTTAGTTCTGTGATATGTTTCGCGCTGTTGTCAAAGTATATCCATTTCTCTAAAAAAAAAAGGCTTCTTTACCATTATTAATGCTTTCTCTCTTAATATTAATGCTATCTTTGCTACCAAGAGCTACCTACGTCACGATTAATTAATAAATCTATAATTCTTAATGGAACTATACAATAAAATAATAAAATAAGGTAAAATTATTATTTGTACGTAGCTTAACATATAATGTTACAGTAAATCGGTAAAAGGATCGTGTCACGTGTTGCCATATGAGGAGAAGATAGTTGGAAATTGGACAAAATAATCAAAACTCAATGATATATTGTTAACGTTTCGGTTAATGTATAACCACCCTCAGAACTGCAGTGAGGAAAAACCTTTGTTAAAACAATTCTAGTAAATCATAAAATTTAAACAATAATAACTAGGAGAACGTACCTTAACAAATATAAAAAAATAAATTTTTGAAATATTTAAAACAGCAATACTTTGATGGAGAAGGAAGTAATAACAATTTTGTACATTTTAATAACATTCCAGGAAATTATTTTACAATGTAAGCACGACGATGTTGTTGAGTGACTCACAGTGTGAAACGACAAACGACCTTGTGAAAGACAAAACACAAGTTTTCCAACCTAGTTGAGGAGAAGGTTTGCCAAGAAACACATAATGTAGTTGGCGACACCACATTTGCAGATTAAAAATAATTATTTAAAATATTAATATCAAGACAGGCGTTAGTTGCCGACGCCAAGATCAAGCAGCCTACGGCGACCCACTGACTGTCTATATTGCAGTAACAAACACTTTGAGCCAATATTCGAAAATTACAATTCCATTTATCTTTTTATTAGCCGATAAATTAGTCATGTTAAACATATGATAATTTACTACATTGATTGTATTAAATAAAATTTTTGCATGAATTATTACTTTACAAGCTATATTTCTCTATATAAGATTTTTTTCAATCAATTTTTCGTTCCTCCAGACTTTGGTTTTTCGCTACTTGTCCGACTGGCGGCAGCACCTTATGCTCAGTTCGACAACTTCGGCGCTCGAGCTCGCTTCGTTGTCGATAGGAAAATTGCTTTTTCCGATACTTTTATACATAACTTTTTATGATTTAGACCTAAAATTATTTCAAGATAACTGCCAGAAAACTTATGAAATAATCTTTCAGGCAGACTAGAATTCAATTTATTTGGATAAAAATCAACGCCATAACGTCAATTTGAGTAATACGAAGTTTGAAGCATAAGAACGACAAAAACGTTAATATAAGAATTTCGATTAATATCTCAGTTCTCACCCGTAAAATGTATTCAAAAAGGTCAAAAAATAAGATCTCCAAAGTTTATATACAAAAAATTTAAAATTCATATTTGTTGCCTTAAGGTGATGTCGAAAGTCTACTGCAACAGGATTTTCTTTGCAAGAAACTAATTATTTAATATTTCTTGATAGACTTACCAGAGCAGCATTCCGTGCTCATGGGAGAATGCTTCGGAGCTCATAAGCAAATACGAATTTTAATTTTTTTGTACATAAACTTTGGAGATCTTATTTTTTTGGCCTTTTTGAATAAATTTTACGGATGAGAACTGAAATATTAATCGATATTCTTATATTAACGTTTTTGTCGTTGTTATGCTTCAGACTTCGTATTACTCAAATTGACGGCATGGCGTTGATTTCATAAGCTTTCTGGCAGTTATCTTGAAATAATTTTAGATCTAAATAATAAAAAGTTATGTATAAAAGAAAGAGCAATTTTCGCATTTAAACAACGTGAAAATATAGGGCCCTCTTGCAGCACATTTTAACGTCATTTGACAGACCTGAGATTTCGGCTCAATTTTTTTAAATTTATTATAAGTAGTTTTAGAGGGTGAGAGCATCAAATTTACGACTTTGCCAAAATAACGGACACCCTAATACATACGTTTAATAAAATTTATAAAAGAAATAGAGACATTAGCTTATAACGCCATGAATCAGATATATTTTTAAAAAGCTTTACGAGAACAAATAAATAATTTGTTTCCAAATAACAAATGTCAATTCATGGCTGCCAATATAAATTCACGCTTCAAATTTAATAAATTTTCTCATTGTCGATTATATAATTTTTGCTTGTTACGAAAAGCATTGTACAAACTTCGTACACGAAGACGTCATTTGCACCAATCACGCAAAATAAAATTATTTGCGATGATTAATGTATTGATACTATAAAAATAAATAGTATCTCTCCATATTTTTTTGACAATCTTCCAGATATTAAAAATGTAGATATTAGAAACAACATTTTAAATAAAATTAACGTATTTGTAATAACACTGCAATATACAATTTATGTTTTAATTAGAAAGAAATGAAAATAAAGGAAAATGGAGCATTTTCCAACATGGAATCTATGATTTACCTCAGTTTAATAAGAAACAAACTAACATTATTCGACTTTGCATTATTAGTGGAGAAACCAAATTAATTATAAGAATTTTGGCTGAACAGAAATAAGTTAACCCAGATAACTAAACAAATGTTTTTTGTGTTTGATGATCTTAGGAAATTGAATTTATAAATTAATCAATTTGAACCAATTCACCATAAACTAAAGTTGTTTTCTAGATATATCGATCAATAAATTTTTAAAAAATTCGGTCCAACAATGCAATTTTCGTCAAGACTCCTAACTTAGAGTACATCTCTTCTTCTAGTATCCTTGTCTAGACGAAATAAAAGATTGGATTGATAAATATGACATGACTAGACTGTGTGACGATATATACTTTTCTGGAAAACGACCAGTTGGTTATTTTCAGATATTGAGAAAATAAATGTATTTATGATATGGACCTGACTGAAAATGTGTACGAAATATATGAGGGAGCTTTAAAGGATTACTCCACGTAGAATTTAAAAAGTAACATTATTGAAGGTTTAAGTAATGCATTACTAAATAAATAGTTTTTAGTAGTTATGACTAATAATATTTGTTTACTTATTTTATCCACAACTCATATATAATAAAGACATGATTACATTGATGTCAGTTGAATTATATGAATCATAAAACACTGTAAACAACTTGTTACTTAGCAACCATTTCATGATCTACCGTATTTTGAGAAACTATATATAACTTATTCTAGTTTCAATATATTTATTAAAGAAACTCTTGTTCTATTTTCTAAAAATAACTTTATTCTTTGTAACTCTCTTATTCAATGTCACAGTTCATAATAATCAATAATTCATTTTTTTTATAACAACCGTGCCACGCTTACTTACACTAAAGCATTCCCTAGCTTACTTGCACTACAACAAACTAAATAAACGTTAAACGTTACGACCAATCTTCTTCGATACCTATAATTATGAGTTGTGGATAAAATTTTGTATTACACTTGTGTTTTATTGGTATATAAAACACTTAAGTAAAATTAAACTTTTATTGCGTGGTTTATGTACCTAATAAAACACTTATATAATAAATAACTATTATAGTCTTAATGTATACCTACATCTCATATCATTATAAAATGATTTTTGACAACTATTGCAACAGTAATTAATTATATAAATAATAATTATGACTCTAATTTAGAATTCATTTTTCTGGGCAGCATTTACCTTGATAATTGGAAGCAATAATTAAGTTATTGCCTACTAATGAATGCATCCCCATTTTTTGTTTGCTCTATTTTGTAACAATTATATTTAGCATATATTTAGTATTTAAATAACTCATGTAATTAATTTATTTTGTTTCAATACAGTGTACTATTTAATGGAAAGTAGGTAATTAAACTATATACATGCAACTGTTTGTTAGTAATCGTCGTTAAAGTGGTGAACATATTTTTAATTTCATTATTTTGCTACAGAAATAATCATTTTTATTTCGATTTTATATGCTTATAATAAAAAATTTGGAATAACTTAGATTTATTGCCTGGATTTCATGGCTTTAATTGAAAAATAAATAGAACGAAAAGGGCATTTCGAATCTAGATGTTATTCATTTTCAAGTCGATTAGAAATTTTTTAAATCAATAATTCTTAATTTTTCAATATGTAATTAAAATTGTTAATTTTTAAAAATTCTAATCGACTTGATAATGAATCACATTTAGATTCGAAACGTCGTCTTCGTTCTATTAATTTTAAAATTAAGCCATGGAACCCAAACAATAAAAGAATTGTTTATCTTTATTTTATTTAACTAAAAATGAAATAAAATCGCCTTACAAAAAATATTAACAACCGTTTCTTACCGTAAATTGTGATAGAAAAAGGTTATCCGGTATTTTTGTTTCAAATATTACATGCATTTTTTTTTTCGAAACATAAACCAACATTTTCTTTCTGTCTTCCATGGCGCTGTAGCCCAAATCGGACCTTGGCCTCCACCATATCCCTCTTCCATTCCTCTCTATTCAGAGCTGTGGCTCTCCAGTTTCTGATTTCAAGTGACCTCGCATCCTCGGTGACACAGGCCTCCCATCTCTTCTTTCGTTGTCCTGCTGATCTAGTTCCACGCCATTTGCGGTTGAGCACGTATTTGGACGTCATTTCGCCATCCAATTTTACGATTTCAATTGTTTCAATGTTTAATTTCCTATTATTAAATTTTAAATAATTTTTGAAAAAGCAATGAGCGTTCGCCGGGATTTGAACCCATTCGCATGATGACTGCTCTAACCAATTGAGCTACAAACACTCGGAGAAATACTCATGCTTTTTCGTGCAATCTTTAGTTGAAGAAATGTAAAGTGACATGGGTTGCGTCAATTCGTTACAAGTCTTCTCATACTCATTATTATGGCTGATACACATATTGTTTACAGGTTATTATTTAATAAGTGCAATATTTCTGATTTAAATCGGGGGAAATTGTGTGACTTTCGGTTAAACCGGAAGTGACATCAACTTTGTAAATTTAACTATAATTTACACGAGTTTTTTTATAAATTCGCATTGCATTTCTTATTCATTGTTTGATTATACCAACTTTATTAATATTAATGTTATTCATTTGTTAAAAATAATGTTTTTTCTTTTTATTTCTATCAGTAATTCTCGGTTTTATATGTCAGAAAGTTAGGAGAGTCATTGTTTTCATGATTTTATGTTAAATAAGTTTATTTATTTTAAATTTAATTACAGTAACCAAACATTTATCCAACATGTCCTCTATTTATTAGACCTACTTGTTTAGACAATCATTTCAATACTATAGAATTTCTAAATTTGTTGAAATATGAAAATTATTTAGATAATTAACCATTAGCTTTAATAATACAACTTCATTTTCAACTAGACAGCATCCCAGCGCATTCTGTTGAACGAGTAAAGCCGCATTCACATCTCGAAATTTGGTGAAATTTGTAAACACAAATTTTTGTAAATTACTTCGTGCGTTCACAACTCGAAATTTATGTAATATCGACATCTATTATCATTTCAATGTACCATCTCCCAGCTATTTTCCGATTGGCTTGCTACTGATCACGTGTTAAACACATGAACGACAAGACGATATTTACGATATAAATTTATATCCATTATATATTTTAACTTTTATAGCTGAAGTACAAAAAAAAAACGCAACAATTTTTGACGGTTGTTCAAAGAGAATTCGTTCAATTTGTACCATCGATGTACTTCATTTGTAGAACGGCCTCTAAATTTGGTAAAAAGTTTGGAGTTTGCAAACTTTTGTAGAAAGTGAAATTCGTGCGCATCAAATTTCAGAGCTGTGAACGGATACATACAAAGCTATATGTCAAACTCTACTAATTTCACCGAAGTTCACCAAATTTCGAGCTGTGAATGCGGCATTACTAATACAAAAAATAATAGATTTGGTCAAAAGTGAATAGGTCACCACGGTCCAATTCATTGACCAGCTACATCACCAGATATTACGCCGTTCAATTTTCATCTCTGGGGGCATATTAAAAACTTGGTTGACATTAATAAATCAAATAACATTAAAGAACTGAAAAATAGAATTCGCAATGCCGTGCAAAGAATTTACTGCACCGGACTCAAAATGTATTAATGTAAATGAAAGACATTTTGAATAAATGTTTTGTTACTATAATTAAGTCCCCTAATATATTACATTACATCCGCTAATGATAGAAATCTAGAAAAGAAAATAATTATTTAAAAAATATTAATAACGTTAATATTAATTTGGTATAGCAGAAGAAAGAATGGAAAATTCTATCCGATCCCACAAAGAAGTTTTCCTCCCTCTTCAAACATAAATATTGTATTTATTTAAAGTTCAAATAAATATATATATATATACTGGTTGGCCCATTTTAATCCGCCAGTAGCGATAATTCTGAAACTGCATTGAATCAAAAAGTGTTCCAAATAAAAAGTTAATGGTTCTGAGGGGGACATCTGATGCCGTAGACTTTGCCCCCCCAGCCTCTCAAGGGGGGCGGGAACAGGGGGCAACTTTAAAATCTTAAATGGAAACCCCTATTTTTTATTGCAGATTCTGATAGAGGGTTAAAAAGTATGTAAGTTTTATTCGAAACATTTTTTTTATTGGTCGAGAGATGGCGCTGCAAATGTAAAAGTTAGGTTTTTTGTCAATTAAATTGCGAAAATCGTAACGTAATTAACTGTTATTATTACTTAAGACTTACTCACAACCTTACAAGGTGGTTTTTTTTCTCAGCCTGCCCAAGTACTACCCCCGCCCCCCCCTACAAAGACGTAAAGTACTCAAAAATAGCGATTGAGTACTTCTTTTTCAAATTAAATAATGGTAAAATAATTCAAAAAAGAATGTCATTTTTTTTCAAACAGTGTTTGACCGGCCCCCCCCCGACTAAAATTGACCTACATTTTAAAACTCTATCCGAGTCTGAGGTACAAAATAGGGGTTTCCTTTAAGATTCTAAAGTTGCCACTAGCCCCAGTGGGGGGTGGGGCTATGTGGGGGGCCCGGTCAAACACTGTTTGAAAAAAAATTACATTCTTTTTTGAATTATTTTACCATTATTTAATTTGAAAAAGAAGTACTCAATCGCTATTTTTGAGTACTTTTGTAGGGGGGGGGGCGGGGGTAGTATTTGGGCAGGCTGAGAAAAAAACAACCTTGTAAGGTTGTGAGTAAGTCTTAAGTAATAATAACAGTTAATTACGTTACGATTTTCGCAATTTAATTAAAATATATTTATATTTTATTATTTATATGTATATATATATATATATATATATATATATATATATATATATATATATATATATATATATATATACAGGCTGGTGAACGCAACTCTCGAACATAGGGATTTAACATGTAATATCACAATTTTGTAATTTCCTGCTTCCCTAATTATTTTAAGCAAAAAAGCTTCGAATAAAAGTTTTAGTGCATCAAATTCTGCATCTAAGCCAATAAACATAATTAACTTTGCATGCTTCGTAACGGCACAAATTAGATTTGAAAATAACGAAAATAACCTGAAAACCATTGATAGCCATGGAACTAAAACAAAATTAAACAAATGTTTGTCGTTTTATCTGTCAAAATAAATGACATAATAAATAAATAAATTATTTTGACAGATTTTACGTCAAACATTTGTTTAATTTGGTTTCAATTCAATGGCTATCGATAGTTTTGAGGCTATTTTTGTCTTTTTCAGATCTAATTTGTGCCGTTACGAAGCATGCAGAGTTAATTTATTTATTGGCATAGATGCAGAATTTTATGCCCTAAAACTTTTATTCGACGCTTTTTTGCTTAAAATATTTAGGCAAGCAGGAAATTACAAAATTGTAATTCTACATGTTAAATCCCTATGTTCGAGAGTTGCGTTCACCACCCTGTATGTATATATATATATATATATATATATATATATATATATATATATATATATATATATATATATATATATATATATATATATATTGTAACAAAGTGGTTTTGAGTCGACTGTAGATATCCTGTTGGTTTGCTTCCCGGTTTTGTGCGATAAGATTCTGAAGGAAAATCTTATCGTGACAACGAATATGTGCGGTTATCTGCAGTCGTCAGCCATCGTTGCACTCCCGAAAATGCCACCCTTCACCCCCGCTCAAAAACATAGCGTCTGTTTTTGAGCGGCAGAGTCAGTGATGACACGTTCGCGTCTTCGGCTGGTCAAGATGTGACCAGGACGCATCCGCTCCCGCTTTTCGCGCGGATTCTTAGTATTTTATCGTAGCTTATATTCTGTTTTATTATTAATTACTCTATTAAGTTTGTTGCTAATAAAGTTATCTGTGTTTTGTTATTGTATGCGTATTATTAACCAAATAATAATCGCTTCCGTTTCAATTAAATACGTTTGATTGATCGACATCCAAAGATCGATACGCACTCGCGATGTACAGACGCACCGTCGTGTTAAAATATATATATAATATATTACTTACCGAGATCTGCTTCGGCAGAGTGCCACACCCAGTAATGGGTAGAAGGCGTGATGATATATATATATATATATATATATATCATCACGCCTTCTACCCATTACTGGGTGTGGCACTCTGCCGAAGCAGAACTCGGTAAGTGATTTATTTTGCGCGTGAAGTGCGGCCCCCAAAGTTGTTAGTGGTGGAGGAGCCACAGGGGTAGTTT
Organism: Pterostichus madidus; assembly: GCA_911728475.2. Lineage (NCBI taxonomy): Eukaryota > Metazoa > Arthropoda > Insecta > Coleoptera > Carabidae > Pterostichus > Pterostichus madidus. Next base: position 11,970,990 of record OU452318.1, read on the forward strand.
TTGAAATTATGAAAATTGTTTGTCGCCTGTGGGAATCGAACCAGGGTTCTCAGTATCCACAGGCCGACTTCATACCACTGAGCTAGCCACCCTTTAAATATATATATATATATATATATATATATATATATATATATATATATATATATATATATATATATATATATATATATATATATATATATATATATATCGGCCTGTGGATCCTAAGAACCCTGGTTCGATCTCGACAGTCGACAAAACATTTTCACCAATTTAAAATTACCCCTGTGGTTCCCGCACCAATAACATCTTTGGGGGCCGTGATTTGACAGCTGGTAACCAAACTTCACGCGCATAAATATATCACTTACTGAGATCTGCTTCAGCAGAGTGCCACACCCAGTAAACAAAACCTTGGGAGTAATCCGATTCTGCAAAAATGTCCTTCCTCGTACTCCCACAGGTTCGGAAAAGAGGGTCAACTTTGAAGTCTTAAATGGGAAGCTCTATTTTATATTGCAGATTCGGAAAAGCGTAAAAATATTATGCAGGGTTTATCTGGAGACTTTTTTGTACTTCCAACAGGTAGCGCCATAATCGACATAATTTTTTTGTCATAAAATTACGCAATCAGTATTATGTTAATAACTAGAAAAATTACCACATTAGTTGTTTTAATAAATACCTAATCTTTAAGAAATATGACCCCTCAACAACCGAGGGAAACGGGGAAAGAAACTTCAAAATAATAAATTAATAATAATTGTTTTGTTATATTTTCATAGTTGTAGCAAAAATGTTATTTGTATTTCGTAAGCGAAATTCGTGTTCATTTGTGGGTTAGAATGACTTTTTTGTCTCGACGTGGCGATCTCAACTAAAAGTCTACAGGCCACTGTAGTCGAACGGGTTCGAATCCCGCTCAGGGTATGGATGTTTGTGATATATTTGTAAGAGTTAGGTGGAAGAACAGCCCTCGACTAAACCTCGCCCTTGACCCTAAGTGGTCAATAACGTAAAATAAAGAATACATTCTCACGCACAACAAAAAACACTCATTTCGCGCAATTAATACAAAAATAACTATTTAATACCTAGGTACTACAAGTGACACATCGCAGACTATAAGCTGTCAAAAAATACTACTTTTATTGTCAATCGACAAAAAATATATTTAATAAAGAATACAATGAAATGAAAAAACTTTATTTTACAAAAAAAATAGATATAAAAATCTTCTTATGCCAAAGGAGAATCTACCGACACATTCGACCCTTCTCCCTTCTGCGGCAGAATAGATTGTTCGTGATGATTGTATTTTTTGCTGAGCATAAAACTGATTTCTTGTTTATGTTGTCAACGAAATTTACAGAGAATAATCTACGTACAACGCTCTACTAAGAAGGTTATCATATGGTGCTGTTCGTCTTGTAAATATATCGAAAAAAATAGTTGTGGTAAAAATTATGATAGCTAAAATTATAATTTAAAAATAAATAAATGTGTTTTTTTAAATAAATCAGTTAATTGCAATTGATCTGGTGTTAAAATCTTTATTATGTATGTAATTTTTTAAATTTAAATTATTAGAATGTTTTTTCTACAATTCGCTTCGCTCGTACTTTCAAGAATCAAACTCTAAAACTCAAATTTTATACACGGTCGTAGATAATAGTTATTGATTAAAAAATTGTTAAAAGTTATATTTTATACATACATACATACATACATATCTTCACGCTATATCCCAACAAATGGGGTAGCACGAATCCTAAAATCACTCATAAAACATTCACTCATCACACCCATCAAACAACCAGCCATCACCAAACATTTTCATTCAAACACACCACCCTCACTTCAACCACATTTATAGATCACTCCATATAAACTCATTCATTTATTACACTCGAAAACATTATCACACAACAAACCTTCAATCACATCATTCCTATTCTCTTACCATTCATTTTCCTTCATCAACGTACATAACATATGCATAAAAAAATCTCAAATTACTCGCGTTTACTCCTAACAACGAATCTAATAACGAAACTAACAACGAATCTACAAGATTAGAAAAGATGAAAGCGATAGTCTACACTTGTATATGAAAGAAAAGACCACACAATGCAGTCACAGAAAATGAAACAAAAAGATAAGAAAGGGAGGGAGCGTCGCCCTACGCATGTTTTTGAAAGTGAATTTCACACAATTGCAGTTAAACACTCTACAACGAAACTAAAATCTAAAACCCTGCGCTTTTCTGAAAGCATCAGATTCATTCCGCAATTAATCTTCGCCAAACGTTCCTATCCTGACACACCACTTTTGCTTCATCCACATTCATAATTCCTTTCATACAAGCACGTTTGTTCCTCGTACTCGGAAATATTATATTTTATGAGTGAATAAAATTACTTGTAACACGTATATCATACACTATTTTTTCTAGAAACGTCGTTTTATATTTTAATTTAACAAATAATTTATTGATTATTTTTTGCAGTTTAGTAACAAAAGGAACATATAGCCTATGAATTCAATAAAACTTGAAAATTATATATTAGTTACGTGAAAATTTTTGAGAAATGTACGTAGCATTATATTGCATTATATATTTTTGAACTAATTATGTATTATGAATAAACGCATTGCCAATAGAAAATGAAAAATCTGCTTCAAGAGCTATCTTAAATTATTTCCGACAAAATCGAAACAGCAATATGAATTTTGCATTTGGCAGATTTATTAAATAGTGCAACGAGAAAAAATTGCTGGTTATTATTCTGGAAATGAACCCTTTGTCTTTTTTTGAAGAAAGATTTGGTAATTATCTACAAAGGATGCATGCGATAACAGTCTTTATGAAACGTGTTCTTTAGAGAATTTTTTTTTATTGAGGTAATTTTATAAATCTGTTAGATTTTTTTTTTAAATTCAACTTTTTAAACAAATATCTTGGTATTTTTTATTATAACACAAACAATTAAAATTTCACATTTTTTGGCAATGGGCTCCTGAACCATACTATAATCGAAATAATAAGTATGAAAGATAAAAACTTAAAATATGTATTTAATAAGAGCCATTAGTGCAAAAATTAGTTAAAAATAATGTTTAACATCAGAGATATAAGTGATTATAAATATAGTGACATGATGGGGTAATGGCTCAGTGATATGAAGTCGGCCTGTGGATCATATGAACCCGGATTCGATCCCCACAACCGACAAATATTTTCACTAATTTAAAATTACCCCTGTGGCTCCTTCACTTCAGGCACATAAATATATCACTTACCGAGATCTGCTTCGGCAGAGTGCTACACCCAATAATGGGTAAAAGGCGTGATGATATATTTATATTTGTTTACTTTTTATTCAAATTTTTAAAAATTTATTATGTTATTATTGTTTTGTGAAGTGATTTGTGAAAATGAAAGTATAATCAAAAAAATTGTATTCTTTGCCTTAACCATATTTTGCCAGACAATATAAAGTACATAAATGAGATCTATTTGACTAAAAAAAGGTTGAAGACTAAGCTCCGTATATTTTTGTAACAATTAATTTTTTAAATGATACCAACGAAGATTAATTATAATTGTTCGCTTTATGTCACAGATTTTATACTTTCATTTGTTTAGTTATAACAAAAAATACAATTTTATTTCATTATTCAATGTTGCTTCAAATGATTTGTAATTTTATCATATTAAAATTGTGCCGTATAATCGCAAAATGTCAAAATTTTAAAGGGCGCAAAAAATCAGGGATTGTAAAAAAACTTTTCTCATAAAATATAAATTCTCAGGCATCTTTTGGAAATTGAAGCGTAAATTGATCATAATAAAATATTTAGTTTTAGCCATACTATATTTTGTATGTACGAGTACATAAATAGATAATTTACACGACCAACCGTATTCCTAATTACATTTAAACCTGTTTCGATACTGACGTCATGAATTTATGGTTTGCCAAAATATACTGGTTTAACTACAGTTTTTGACATTTCATTTGAGTTTTCTAATATGGCGCACCACCAAATAGTATTATTATTGCTAAAATTTATGCAAGATGATTTACAAAGTAGTACAGAATTGATTCAATTATTAGAAATAATGAAAAATGGTAATTTGGCAGGTTTAGGCAATATCGTATAAATTGACAAATTCAATAATAGTATATTACATAAGACGCATCGAAAGTGTAAGATAACGTACATTTTTGAAGGTTAGCGTTGACGTTTGACGTTTAAGGTTAGGTGTGGTAATTCCTACTGTACTAACCGTAATGTCAAAATATTAAATAATGCTAAAATATTAGAAAATAAATAATAATTAATTTAAAAAATAAGATTTATTTCTGCAAATGTGTTAAAAAATCTGCCAAAACTTCGATGTAAATAATAACACAAATTCTTTTCATTTATTTTATTATTTTCTTTCATCGTATCGCCATCTGTTGTTAATCAGTGGAACTTCACCTGATATGTTAAAAGTGTGTGTTATACTAACATATTAGCATATGTTATTTTCAACTTACCATAGTAATTTATGATGTTGTTATGCTTACTTTCATACGTGGTCGTTCGAAAAATGATTTTGGTCACAAAATGCTAAAATGTGGTAATCTGCAAAACTTTTACAAATTTATTTAGTTGCAATGTTTCGGCCACCGGTAAATATGAATAATAAATTATCACATTTTTAAACAATTGTGCGTTCAAATGTTTCATTTACGGCCTCGTATTTCAAACAATCGCTTCGTCAAATAAAACATCACTTTCCAGACTTTATAGGTTTGTTCCAGTTCTATAAATTACGGTTCTATAACTGGTTTAGAACCGTTCAAATAGTTTTCATTCCTAAGTAAGAATTAGTAGTTCTAGATGTGCATCTTGTTCAATTCAGAAAACTAAATTTTGAAATGACAGCCTGGATTTATGTTTTATTTGTAATTTATGTGACATGATGGCGGTTATAATTAAAATAAGACGCTTTTTTTCTAGAAGTGACAGTGATGGTGACTAATATTTTGATTTATTGAATATGACTTTCTTTTTAAATACGGTAGACCCAGAATATGAGAATTATATGAAGGAGGCGGTGCATTTTCATAGTGATAAAAAATGTAAACAACAGTTTAGATTAAGCAAAGATATTTAAATACCATTACTAACAAATTTGCGCTCAACGAAATTTATAATAGTTTTGAAATATTTTACGCATATTGTAGTAATGATATGTTTTTGTTATAATTACATATTTTAAATATGAGGTGCTACCCGAAAGTTCCCGAACTCATTTTTTTTTTAAGCAGTATTTATTAAAACTTCAACCCAACAAAATATCTCCTTCAAAATAATCCCCACCTACTGTTATACACTTGTCCCATCTTTTTTTCAAAACACTTTTTGTAGTCATTTTTTTCAATAGCGCTTAGGTCCTCCTGCGATATAGTGTGAATCTCCTCAACAATCTCAAATCTCTTACCTTACAGCCTGGTTTTCATTTTTGGGAAGACGAAAAAGTCGCAAGGAGCGAGGTCTGGCGAGTAAGGGGGATGGGGAAGAACATTTGTTTGCGTAGATGTCAAAAATTTGCGGACAACCAGAGATATGTGGGCCGGTGCATTGTCATGATGGAAATGTCAATTTTTGCTTGCCCAAAGTTCAGGGCATTTTCGCCTCACATTTTCCCTTAAACGCGTCAAAACGTCCACGTATGTTACCTGTTACTGTAGTACCAGTTAAAGTACGACCAGAGCGCTTTCACACTCATCCTTCCATTCTTGAACCTCTTAAACCATTTAAAGTCGCAATCGGAATAAGGTCCCTTTCTTAATTTATTCAACAAACATAAAAATAGCCAGACCACCACTGTCCACTTTAGCCAAAACAAAATTGAACGCCCTAAGTAATCTGAATGATATAATTTTTGACAAAATTGTAAATGTTTTTGTCAATTTCAAAGCAAAAAAAGCTCATTATTATTTGTAAAATATTTAGTTATCCTAATTATTACTGTTATTAAAATTAAAAATGAATTTTAAATTTAATTGATCCATAAATTATACTAATTTTATAAATTCCTCTGTACAATATTATATTTATTGTGGTACTAACAAATTAAAAATTTAAAAATCAAGATTATAAAATAAAAATGTTTCAAGTATTAAAACTGGATTGTTTAAATTTTTTGAGTGTATGTTTTGTTTTAATGAATTATACAACTTTAAACAAAAATATTATTAATTTTCTACCATCGACACAAATTGAAGACGTGACGTGAGAATACGCATTATAAGATATATTGAACTCAGTTTTGGGAACAAATATATTATTAAAATTATAATTTAATAATGCAAATTCTGCAGAAAATAATATTGCTAGAAAAACACAAATTAAATACTTTGTATATCATATCATTTAAATGGTTTTATAATTTGTACTACTGTATTGTTCCTTCTTGATTTTTTCATATGTGATATATGAATTATTGTCTAATTGATATAAATGGACGCTAAGAATTTAATATGACTTTGTTACAGATTGTTCAATGATTATGAAGCTTTACCAAAAAAAATGTGTACTCATGGTCATATTTATATTTGAATATGTGTCAAGTTGTACATACTTAGAACATGTCAAGCGGTACGACTGCGAATCACCAGTTGAAATATCTGTAAATGGCACTGAAGAATGGACAAATCTAGTTTATCTAATTATAAAAAGACATTCACTTTGATAAATAATACTTTTAAGAAGACTCCAAACTTGAAGGAATTATCAGTAGCAACTTTAAACATCATTGAACCCGGCGCATTCATCGGTCTCAAGAAACTAGACAGACTTGTTATTTTTGACTCAAATTTTGAAGAAATACCAGCTGGCGTTTTGGATAAATTACCAATAAAGTCTATTGAGTTACAAAGTACAATCAATAAAATCTCGCCAGGGTTTTTTGACAAACTTCCAGATATCAGAAATGTAGATATTAGAAACAACCCTATAAAGGAAATAAAAGTTGGCATTTTTAACAATACTCTAATATAAAAATTATACTTGGATTGGAATGAAATAGAAATAATTGAAACGGGAGCATTTTCTAACATGGAATCCATGATTTCTCTCAGTTTATCAGGAAACAAACTAACATCATTCGACTCTCAATTATTGGTGGGAAAACCAAATTCAGTACAACAATTTTGGCTGAACAGAAATAATTTAAGCCAAATAACTAAAAACATGTTTTCTGCATTTGATGATCTTAGGAATTTGAATTTAGAAATTAATCAAATTGAATCAATTGAAGATGAATCTTTCTATCATCAACAAGAACTGGATTTTCTAGATATAATAATAATAATAATAATTTATTTTCTAAGAGATACAACTCCGTACAAATACAAGGGTCGTTCAATAAGTCCTTAGAAAATCCAAGAGATGGTGCTCTTAGTATCGAAAATGAATTTTTTCCAGTAAGCAGCACTCCTAACTAGTCAACTGTTAGAGTTTTAGCTTTAGCCGTCACGTAGTTTCATTGTTGTTGTCAATTGTAGTAAAAAACTTTTGATAGTTTATAATAATGGATAAAAGTGAGTTTCGAGCGGTGATTAAACATTTGTATTTAAAAGGCTTAACGCCGAAAGAAATTAAAGCTGAGTTGGATGAAGTTCATGGCACATCTGCTCCTGTGTTTGCAACTGTTTACAATTGGGTGAATGAGTTTAAACGTGGCCGTACATCCACAAAAGATGAACATCGTTCCGGACGCCCTGTAGAAGTGTCTACCCCCGAAATGATTGACCAAATCCACGATATGGTTTTAAGTGACCGACGAATCAAAGTGCGCGAAATAGTTGAGGCTACAGGCATATCACAAGGCACAGTCGCTTTAATTTTGCACGAAAAATTAGGTGTGAAATAAATCTCGGCAAGATGGGTGCCGCGTTTGCTCACAGTGGAGAATAAACGCAATCGTGTGGTGGACTCTGAGGCTGTTTTGGCGCTTTTCCGTCGTAATCCTGAAGATTTTCTGCGTCGATACATAACTGTGGATGAGACTTGGATACATTACTACACTCCAGAGACAAAAGAACAGTCAAAACAGTGGATTTTTGAAGGCGAACGGGCTCCGAAGAAGGCGAAATCGGCTAGCAAGGTTATGGCAACGGTCTTTTGGGATGCACGCGGAATCATCTTCATCGACTATTTGGAAAAGGGAAAAACGATAACAGGAGCGTATTATGCGTCGTTATTGGACCGGCTGAGCGAAGAAATAAAAGAATAACGTTCTCATTTGAAACGCAAAAAGGTCCTTTTTCATCAAGACAATGCATGTGTGCACACCTGCGCAGTTGCGATGGCCAAAATTATGGAATTAAACTTCTAATTATTGCAACATCCACCGTATTCACCAGATTTGGCCCCCAGTGACTTTTTCTTATTTCCAAACTTAAAGAAATGGCTTGGCGGACGAAAGTTTACGACCAATGAAGAGGTCATCGCACAAAAGGAGGCATATTTTGAGGAGCATCCGAAATCCTACTTTTTGGACGGCTTAAAAAATTTGGGAAAACGATTAGGGAAGTGTATAGAGCTAAAAGGAGATTATGTAGAAAAATAAAAAAAATCTACCCAAAAAAAGTGTTTTTTCTACTTTTTTCTAAGGACTTATTGAACGACCCTCGTAGATTGGAAACTTCGGTAATAAATACATTTTAAATATACAATTTAAACGTTTAATATAAATGCTCTGGTTTTTAGTGCAGAGTTACAATAATTGAGGATGTCGATTATCTTGCCTTGGGTTGGGTCCGCGAGTAAGTCCCTGTATGCCTTTTCTAGATTGCTAGGTGTTGTAATGTGTTTCTGTAAAAAAAAATTTCTAATTGGATTGTATATAGGACAATGGAAAAGGAAATGGGTTAGTGTGTCTTCTTCGTAAAGATTGCATATACTACATATCTCGTCCTCTTTGAATCTATGGCAAAAGCCGTCTTGGTAAAAATAACAACCTTTAGCATTTGCTGTTCTAAGCTTTCCAAATAACTTTTCTAGATATATCTAACAATAAATTAAAAGAAATTCAGTCAGAAATATTCCCGACAGGAATGACAAAAATGACTACTATACTTATTCATAACAATCAACTTACATTCATCAACAATATAATTTTCGTTAAGACTCCAAACTTAAAGTATATCTCTGCTGGAGGAAACCCTTTCCAGTGTCCTTGTCTAGACGAAATTCAATATTGGAGTGATAAGCACAACATTACTAGACTCTGTGATGATGTATACTTTTCTGGAGAACGACCAGCGTGTTTATTTTCAGATACTGAGAAAAATAAATGTATTTATGATGTGGAACTGACTCAAAATTTGTACGAAATATATAAAGAAGCTTTAAAGGATTATCGCAAGTTGAAATTAAAATGTGATACAGTTCACGGTTTTCGTAATGCTACACTCCAAAAATAATAATTACGAGGCACAGCTAAGGGTTCCACGAAACCAAAGATCTTTAAATACGATTAACGCTCGTGGTTTATTTTTACTAGGGTATGAAAGTTAACTTTAAATTGTTCTGTGGTTGTGTTTTTTTTTATTATTATTTATCCTTATTATAATTGTGATACAATATTTTATATACTTAAATCATATTTAGGATCGTCACTTGCTTCCTTTGCACAATAATTTGGCATCCATGGTCGGTACTTTTTGATATTAATAATATTTTACGAAAAATATACACATATTTGTCACAAGTTTAGGATATGATAATTATATTTCAGTAGTTTAGCTTTTGTACTATAATTGTCAGCAGTCCCAAAAAATTATTGATTATTACTAAGTAAATACTTAACAATATACATACATACATACATACATATCTTCACGCCATATCCCAACAAATGGGGTAGCACGAACCCTAAAATCACTTATAAAACATTCACTCATCACACCCATCAAACAACCAATCATCGTCAAACACTCTGATCCAAACACACCACCCTCACTTCAACCACCCTCAAAGATCACTCCATATAAACTCATTCATTTATACACTCGAAACTACTATCACACAACAAACCTTCAATCACATCACTCCCCCTCACCTACCACTCACTTTCCTTCTTCAACGCACACAACGCATGCATAAAAAATCTCAAATTACTCACGTTCACTCCCAACAACGAAAAAATAACGAAACTAACAACGAATCTACAAGATTAGAAAAGATGAAAGCGATAGTCTGCACTTATATATGAAAGAAAAGACCAGACAATGCAGTAACTGAAAATGAAACAAAAAGATAAGAAAGGGAGGGAGCGTCGCCCTGCGCTTGTTTTTGAAAGTGAATTTCACACAATTGCAGTTAAACACTACGTAATAACTGAAAATGAATTAAAAGATAAGAAAGAAAGGGAGTGTCGCTCTACGCTTGTTTTTGGAAGTGAATTCCACACAATTGCAGTTAAACACTCAATGTAAGATCAGAAAAGAATAAAAAAGATAAGAAACGAAGGGAGTGTCGTCCCTGCGCTTGTTTTTGAAAGTGAATTTCACACAATTACAGGTAAACACTCTAATGAAATTACTAAACAACGAAACTAAAATTTAAAACCCTGCACATTTCTGAAATCATCAGATTCATTCCGCAATTAATCTTCGCCAAACGTTCCTATCCTGACACACCACTTTTGCTTCATCCACATTCATAATTCCTTTCATACAAGCACGTTTGTTCCTCGTACTCGGAAACTTTCGTTCACGCAACAATCCTTCTATCATATTCATCCATTTATTCATAGGTCGCCCACGCAATCTTTCACCTTCAATTTCACCAACATATACCTGTTTCACTAATCTCTCATTCGACATACGTTCAACATGCCCAAACCATCTCAACTGACTTATACCTACTTTTCTAACTACATTCTTCTCAATTTCACACTCATCATACACCAATGTATTCCGGACACGATCTCTTCTAGTATAACCACACACACCCGCAAATACCTCATTTCCACAGTAGTTATACGACGTTCATGTTTCTTCATCCACACCCAACATTCACTACCATACATCAATGTAGGCACTAAAAAACCATTATACACACTCAATCGAGCATCTCTGGATACATTCACATTTCGAGCAAAGGTTCCCAGAGCACCCAATACCTTGCGTCCCGCAAATACTCTTCTTTCAATCTCACAATCAATACGTCCTTCCCTTGAAAACATACTACCCAAATATAAAAACTCATTCACTTGACCCAATCTCACACCATTCACCGAAACATTACAATCAGTCACCAAATCGCTCTTTTCAAGCACTAACACTTTACATTTATCGACATTTAATAATAAATTTAAATCTTTTCCTACTTCATTTATATTTAGAATCATTCGTCTCAATTGCTCTTCAGATTCACCCATAACAACCACATCATCCGCATATGCTAACGCAGGCACAACACTACCACCAATATGTACACCATCCACCCCATTCAACGCCTTTCGTAAGAATACATCCATGTACAAATTAAAGAGCCACGGAGACATCCCACAACCTTGTTTCACGCCAATGTCTATACAAAACCAATCACTCAATCTACCATTAACTCTCACCGCAGCCTCACTACCTTCATACAGCACACGAATTGCCCCCAACAAATTACTATTTATACCATACTGTAACAGTACATTCCATAATGTCTCGCGATGAACACTATCATATGCTTTTTTAAGATCGAGAAAGCCACAGAACACCTTCTTGTTCTTAGCAAGTGACTTTTCAACAATCATACGAAGAAAAAACAATTGATCCACACATCCTCTCTCAGGCAAAAAACCACCTTGCATATAGCTTAACTTGGAGATTTTTAAGGTTCGTACCTTATGAATAAGAATCTTCCCGTACAATTTCCCTACCACACTCAGCAAACTTATCGCACGAAAATTAGTACATTCACTCGAACTATCTTTACCTTTAAATAAAGGACAAATGATAGCACATTTCCAATCATCAGGAGCCACACACCGTTTTAAACAAAATCTAAACAAATAAACTAACCAGTCAAATAACCTCTCACCTCCATACTTCAACATCTCATTCGATATACCATCCAAACCAGGAGCCTTACCATTCTTCAGACGCATCAATGCGAAACTAACATCACTCTCATCTAAATCCCATTCATCACCACTAACATTTTCGCTAACATTTTCACTACAACCATTCGGTCTATTAATGCTACCATATAAAGTCCTAAAGTACTCACACCATCTATTACTAACATCTGATTCATTCCACAATAACTCACCATCCGCACTCTTAATCGCTTTCACTGCCCTGACATTACCACCTCTCAATCTCTTCACTCTCAAGCAAAACATTCTTTTATTCATACTAAAATCATTAGTTAATCTTTCACTCATCAAATCATCAAAACGCGCCTTGCTTTCTCTCACTACTCTCTTAACACATTTATTTAACCTTTTGTATTCCAGCAAGCATTCATCACGTAAACTTCCAGGCACATCTTTCACATTTAGAAATCGCAAATATGCTCTCTTTTTCACTTCAATCGCTTCTTTAACTTCTTTATTCCACCATGCATTTTTTGGACAAGAACCTAATCTACATTCACCACAAACTTCTTTTGCACATTTAAGAACTGTATCCTTAAATTTGAACCAAACATCATTTATGCTGCATTCAAAATTAAGTTCACATACAGGCAAAGATTCATTTATTTTCTCAACAAACAAATCTCTAACATCCTCATTCTGCAGTGCACTGGATTTCACACGAAACATTTTATTAGTATTTTTCACCCTCATTCTCCAACATTTATCTAGACGTATACGCGATACCACCAAATAATGGTCATTCGTACCCAATTCAGCACCACGCTTCACACGCGTATCTACAACTAAACTTCTCAATCGTTCATCATACAAAATAAAATCAATCATACTCCGTCTATTTTCACTCATATTCTCCCATGTATACAAATGAGCAAGTTTATGTTTAAAGATAGAGTTGGAAACAAAGAGATCACGCTCCAAACAGAAAGAATCTATTTTCCTACCGTTTTCATACACTCTTGCATCACCAAACTTACCCAATACATTCCCAGACATGCTTCTCTTAACTCCCACCCAACCATTTAAATCACCACATACAATAACTTTCTCACCTGAATCACATGAATCAATAACACTATCTAAAAAATTCCAAAATCTATCTTTTTCAAGATCATTTTCGGATTCAGTTGGACCATAAACTGACACAACGAAGATTCTATGAAAGCCTACCTTTAATCTCAGCCAAAGAATTCTCGATGAAGTACAACCATATTCTCTCACAAACGGTTTCATTCGTTCACTAACAAGCACACCAACACCATGCTTCGCGTGTTCATTCTCAGCAACACCCGACCACAAGCAAAACAATCCATCCACTTCTTCTTCACTACATCCACTTCTTCTTCACTACATCCTTTCCTTTTAGTCTCACTGACACACAAAACATCTACATTATACATACGCATTACATTCATCAATTCATTTTCTTTACCAGTTATACCCCTAACATTCCACGTACCAAACTTACATTCATCAAATTTCACCCATTTATTTTTCATTTATCCAAAAGAAATAAAAGAAGGGTTCTCTCGGTAGAAGAGTAGAAGTTAAGGTAGCTTACCAGGCTTGTCCTTAACTATAAATAGAAAAAGAAAACAGTTACATTTACACAACTGTCAAACGTCAACTGTCAAACGTCAATCACACCTAAAAACAAAACATAACTCAGCGTTTCTATACACGTAACCAATATAAACAAATAACGATATGAAAGAAAATATATATATAAAAAACTAAACTACTATAAAAATGAAAGATAACACTTATCTTAATAAAACGATACTCGAGAAGTCCAGTGACAAACAGTATATTTTAATTCAACTCCAAAAACCCAGACAAAAACCCAAATAAATTTCGCACTTGACGGGTGAGTTCTATTTATCTGTTGTCTAGGTAACTAAGCCAATATGAAAATTTTAAATACATCTCTGTGTTTAGGAGATTATAACTGTACTACAGAGAACCATTTATGTTAAGCCAGACGTGCTAATGTTTTTCTAGAATTTTCAAATGCAACATTTGACTGGTTACCTGTAAACTGACCCTTGATTCCTATGAAAAGAAACTACAACCATAGAATAATTTAAACATCAACTTTCATATTCTACAATTTTTTTCTGCCAACAGCGAAAAAATACTTTATATCTTTGAACTATTTTCATTCAACTTTGCTTTATAAATTAATGTTAAGTTACATGGATAAAGTTGTTTTATAAACATATAAATTTTATTTCGCTAGTGGTTTCAAATTTTTATTTCAATAACGGTTTAAAAATATCAAATATATGTCAATCGGAATGAATTAAATGTTTATTAAATAATTATACATGCTCGTACATTATAGAGTATTGAAAAATACAAAAAATTTAACTACGAATTTTATTCTCTCACCAACGAAATTAGATCTTGAAAAAAATGTACAGTTTTGAACACTGCCACTTTCAAAGTTTACTGTTTCCGGGCCACTCTCTACTGCACACGTTTGGTTTAGAGTTAAAATAATCCTAAGTGGCTCAAAAATTTCGTTGAAATATCTATTTTTACATGCTGAGTGACATTTTTACCAAATCAATATGGCGGATTGAAAATGGCGGCTGTAAATGGAGAGAAACAAATAAAAATCCTGATAAGAAACAAGAAAATTATACAAAAATGAAAAAATAAATATATTTCCATGTACTTTAAAATAAATATAAATAAATATATCATCACGCCTTCTACCCATTACTGGGTGTGGCACTATGTCGAAGCAGATCTCGGTAAGTGATATATTTTGCGCGTGAAGTGCGGTTACTAGTCGTCAAATCACGGCCCCCAAAGATGTTAGTGGTGGAGGAGCCACAGGGGTAGCTTTTGAAATTATGAAAATTGTTTGTCGCCTGTGGGAATCGAACCAGGGTTCTCAGGATCCGCAGGCCGACTTCATACCACTGAGATAGCCACCCCATGTTCTTTGAGCTGCTGAAATCGAATTTAAGGTCGGAACTGCTATTCCATTCCTTCTTAACCTCAAAAAAATGCTCAAAATCGTCAAAATACCAATTTTTTTTATGAAAATGTCTCAACTGAACTGAACTTTGTATATTAGTTTGAAGTACATATTATATAGTATATTGTTTATAGAGGTTAGGAAGGAATGGCTATTCGGTGTTTACAAGCTACATCATACTCCAGAAATGAGGTATAATGTTGTTCCTATCATTATTTTCTTCAAGATAATAATTAAAAAAAAAATCGCGATGATTATCCATTTTTGTAATTCACAATCACGTACCTGACACGTGGCAAAATATCGTAACGAATACTATTTTGCATTTATTATTTGATCTTTCGGTCAACTATATGAAAGAAATTGAAAAAAGGATCACTTATGCGTAAATAAGTATGAAAATTTCTCAAATCTTGTCTTAAAACAAATAATTTAAGAATATACAAGTTTAGTATCTATTTGTTAAAGTATAACTTTTCCTATCATTATTTTCTTCAAGATAATAAAAAAAAAACTATAATTCGCGATGATTATCCATTTTTGTCATTCACACTGACGAACCTAACACGTGTGAAAATATCGTAACGAATAGTATACATTTATAGACCCACAATCAAATAAAATTGTTTGGCGTATGTTGCACTGAGCGTAACGCTCATTTGGACGTCTGAAATTTCTCAGGCGTCGATCAGAGCTATTCAGATAAAATTTTGATTCACCTGTAAACAAAACTCTCTCCTAATCATTCATATTCCAATTTACATGTTCCCGAGAAAATTGTAATCAGGTTCTAAGATGCTCTACTGTTAATTTTGGGCCCGTTGCGGGTATTCTAGGAAATATGTCATGTTCTGAGAGACGTCTGTGGATTATATCCATAGTTATTTGAACATTATGTACAGCTGAAAGTTGCATTTGTAAACTTTTTGTTCTTGTGAATCGTTTTCGCAGAGCACGCATTCTAATAAAGCGGTCTTGATTTGGTGTTGTTACTCGATGCCTACCTTACCCAGGATGTCGGTTATGACTATTAGTTTTTTGAAAACGTAAAATCATTCTAGAAATGGTCGTATGTGGCACTTTCAGTGTCTCAGCAATAGCACGGTAACTCCATCCTTCCTCATACAACGTAGCTGCTTCAACACACACACCTACATTCAAATATCTTCTATTGCGTACAATTTTCTTGTAAGTAACAAATACTGTCAGGATTTCAACAACGAAATTGTGTAAACAATTAAAATCTCAAGAAAACACTTGTATCCAATAATGATATTTTACCCGTTTACGTTTTAATTTTGAATTAAAAACAAATTAATAAAAAATACTAACATAATGATTAAAAAAATATTACACAAACATATAATCTATTTTTATATGCCAAAAAAAGCAAATAAATACGTGCAATAAAAAAAATTTAACATTTGTAAGTGGTGCGTTAATTTTGCGGAGCAGCGTATTTTGCATTCATTATTTTCTTGATAATCTTAACGAAATTCGTTAAAAATTTTGTTATAAAATGACGAATTTTAAGTTCATTATAATAAAGATTTTTTATTAAATAGCGCAACGTTATGACTTAACTAATGCTTATTGAATAGACCTATATTTATTTGTATTTAAAATATAAAATGTAAAGAGTTCTAATATTATTTTTGTGCTATTTAGATCTAATATAATTTTGAAATATCGAATGACTTTTTTTGTTTGGTTTTCTAATGGCTATTTACAAACAAATTTATTTCTAGCATCGTTTTTTACCTCATAAATTCTGAGCATTCTTGGTCGAACCATTATTTGTATGATTCATTCTTCCTGTATCTTTTTTTGACGTTTCTTTAAAGCTATCTTGAATGATTTTCCATTCTTATTACCCATTGTATCTTGTAATTTTTTTCTATATCTGTCTTGTAATTATTCCTAGCCTCTTCTTGTTTCAGCTTTTTTAGATCCCAATTAGTATTTCTTCCCTTCTTGTATTTCATTCTTTGTAGGTTTATTTTTTTATTATTATTATTAAATTTAGGAAGAGCCGAGGATAAAATCCTATAAGCTCTGATACATAAAAAAGTAAAAGAATACATTACATTGTGCGTACAAATTAATATAACAGTAGAAAACATATAAAACAAAGAACAGAACAATAAAATATAGTGACTTTTGTTTCGACTGTGTGGTAATATAATGAAAGCAGCCGAGCATGAACAAAACAAAATAAACTTAATTAATAAGTAAAGATGGCGACAACTGAAGAGCGTGTAGAGTGTAAATAAAAGACTCGTCACAATTTGCACTTGTAAATACAGGCCATAAACAAACACTACACTGAATCACTGTGTGAATAAAAATTTGTCTGTTTCATTTTTAAATGTGTTGATTGACGACGCGCACACTGCCATTTCAGGTAAAGAGTTCCATTGGTGAAAAACACGGTTCATAATAAAGTTCTGACGGCAAGTCGTGTTGTAAGTACCGTGTGTCAGTTTCAGACTGTGGCCGCGGAAATGAATTTTGCTGTTGAGCATAAATATGTTACTCATATCGCTGATGTACATGCGGTGGAACGTACGGTAAGCGATTATCAGATCACCGCGGAGGCGTCTGTTTGCCAGCGTTGTGATATTGAGGTGCAGCAATCTTTGTTCGTAGGGGAGAAGACGTAGGTTACGTGGAATTTTTGTGGCACGACGCTGTAGCTGTTCTATTAGATTAATGTCTCTGATCAAATGTGGCGCCCAAACGGCAACCGCGTACTCGACATGTGGGCGTACACAGGTGTTGAAAAGTTGCATAAACGTACGAGCATCTAGGCCGATAAAAGCGGATTTAAGAAATTATAGAGCGGAATTACCTTTCTTCACCGCGCTTGAAGTTTGAAGAGACCACGATAGATCTTGAGTAATAATTACGCCGAGATCTGAGTGACGGTAAGTATGCTGTAGAACAGCGTTATTTATATGGTATTTCAGTGATGGGTTTTTCTTCCCAATATGGAGAACAACACACTTGCTAACATTTAGATGGAGTAGCCAGTCATTACACCACTGTTCGATGTTGTTTAGGTCGGATTGGAGTTTATTGCTGTCACGAGGAGTTGAGGCGAAGAGCTTGACGTCGTCTGCGTAAAAAGAGCATTGTGAATGGATGTGATAGCGAAGGTCGAATACGTAGACGAGGAAAAGGAGCGGCCCTAAGACGGATCCTTGGATGACACCGCTGGCGACGCCTTCAACAAGGGAGTGAGTATTCCCAACTCGGACAGAGAATGTTCTATTGCAGAGGAAAGCTTCAATCCACTTGAGTAAACGACCTCTAATACCACAATGTTCAAGCTTATGTAACAATCTTTGGTGAGGTACAGTATCGAAAGCTTTGCTGAAATCTAAGTATATAACGTCCATAGATTCTCCAGAGTCGACAGCATTCGTCCAAGAGTCTAGGCATTGTAGCAGGTTTGTGACTACTGATCTACCAGGTATGAACCCGTGTTGCTCGTCAGGAATTATTCTTGAGGAGAGGAGGAATGGTCTCATTTGTGACACGATAATGGCCTCCATAGTTTTAACCACGACGGAGGTCAGACTAATGGGGCGGTAATTGCCAGCGTCTAGTTTATCACCTTTTTTAAAAATCGGTGTAACGGATGCTGTTAACCAGGACGAAGGCAGGCTAGACGTGGAAAATGAAGACGACATAAGTTGGCTGAGAGGTTCGCTGAGTTCGGAAGCACATGATTTTAATAACATGGGACTGATGTTAGCTGGACCTGGAGATGATGTAGGGGAAAGTTTTCGCAGTTGATGGTAGACTGTTTCTGCAGCAAAGTCGATGTCGGTGAGTGAGTCATTGTTTCTGGGGAGGCCAAGAACTTCAGGTATGGAGCCAGGGGGTTCGCGAATGAAAGAGGCGGAGATGGATTGCGCAAAGAGTTCAGCCACTTCGGAGTTGCTTGCGCAGTTATTTGTTGCTGATTTGCGCAGTAGAGGTACGTGGACTTTGGTGTTACTATTAGCACGAATGTATTTAAAAAGTTTTTTAGAGTTTCCGCTGTTAACTAGTTGGATTTAATATATCCGGCGACAAGTTGTGATATCTGTTGATAGCTGATTTGAATAAGTTCTGTGGATCGAGTAGTCCTCTATCAGTTTGCTGCGGGTGTATCGCTGTCATAGTTTGCGTTTATGTGACAGTTTCTTACGCAGATCTTTTGTGATCCATGGCTTAGCAGGATTTCGATAAATTGTGTGGACGCATGTGTTGTTTACGGTTGCATCCTTAAGGTTGCATGTAAAATTGTCCCAAGATTTGTGTACGTTATCGGGTGTGAGATCGTAATGTGTGCGTGCTAGTTGTTCGGCTAAATAGATGTAATTAGTTTTGGTAATGCTGACTAGGTTTGAACTTTGCACATTATTGCTAGTTTGGAGCTGGATGGTGAACGTCAGGACTACATGGTCAGATTTACCGATAGGGGGAAGTGTGTTGGGAGTGGATGTCAAAGAAGGATCAGATACAAGGATGAGATCAAGTAGCGACGGCTGGTTGCCATGCCTGTAGCGTGTATGTTGATCGACTATCTGATAAACGTGATTAGACAGATACATCTCGAGAAATAAATAATCTGAATTAATGGTGGGTGGAAGAACAGGATCTGGCCAATCGATGGTGGGTAAGTTGAAGTCGCCGCATATGATAGAATTTTTGTGAGATTTAATAATGTAAGTTAATGTGTTGTAGAGGATAACATCATTATCTGAAAGACTTGATGATGGCCGGTATATACATACAAAGGTGAGCGATAGACCGGGGTTACTGATCTTGATGCATATGGATTCGATTCCGGGAGTTGGAAGTTTTAAGAGTTCGATGTTAAAATGTTGGAACGTGCAATTACGCAAATACACGCAAACTCCACCCCCTTTATGAGAAATACGGTCAGATCTGTACAAGGTATACCCAGGTATGGAGACAGTGGAGTCAGGGATCTCATTGTTTAACCAAGTTTCAGTTAGTAGGAGACATCCGGAGTTGTGAACATTAACAAACAGTGAGAGTTCATCGTACTTGGCACGTATGGAGGCAATATTTGTATAAATTACTGGACATTAGAACAGACGGTCAGTGATTACTTTTTTGATTGTGAGACGTCTCCTAGTAATGTGATGGTAGGTATGTTGTTGATGTACTTGATCGTCAGAGATTTCTCACCTGCCTCTACACGCCGGCGTAGATCCTCCCGTAAATGTGCCAAGTGTTCCAGTTGCTTTGGAGTCTTATCATCATTGATGCGAATAGCTGAGAAGCGCGAATTCGTCAATTTGTTTTTGTTACGGAGGATTCGCGTAGCTGTTGACATGTTATCAAAACAGACTTTGACTGGTCTTGTTTTACCAGGGGCAGCTTTTCCTAGACGCCAGATTTTTGTTGGTATAGGGAGTTGGGATGTAGTACTAGAGGGAGCTGAGGAAGTGTCCTCGAAAACACTAAGAATTTCATTGACTGCCTGGGAATCGGTTAATTTGCGGTGTTCAAAGTCACCGGAGGGTTCCGAGAGCCCGGTCAGTATAACATTTTTCTTCCTTTCCATACGCTCTAACGTCTCCTGAATGAGCTTCTCTGCGGGGGTTTGATTTGCGGGTATGTTTGCTATATTGAACTTGTTTTCTAGGGCTTGTAACCGCTGATCAAACAGCTTCTGCATGTTTTGTAGAAGGTCTTTGAGCTCGTTGAGCTGGTCGACCTGGACGACACATGAATTACAGAAACATCTTATGTTCTTAGCTTTGTTTCTGGTGAAGCGTTCGTCGGATTCATTTAAACCGACGCACACCAAGTGAACGGGACGTTGACATCTGTCGCACTTCGTAGATGCTTCCCGTGGTTTGATGTTTATGTTGCAATTACAGCAGTTCATTGTGTTGACAGTTTTGTAGCAATGTAAAAAAAATTCAGATTCGCTGGAACTAATTAAATTAGCATAAAAGTAAGGTTGTTGACCGAGGAACGAGATTTGACTTGCACGAAGCAAAAATAAATTTTTACACTGCTAACCGCGAAAATAGATCACTTTTTACACAAATAGGCCAAAGAAATGGCAGTAATAACAACACAGTTAAACGCGGAGCGTGATTGCGGGACTTTTATTATAAGATTTAACAAAAATGGACATAAAAGACACTTGAAAACTACTAAATTAAGCAGAGTGAAAATGAATGTGGACGCACGCCGTGTATTTAACTCGATGAACCATATGACTATCACTAGCATGTGGTCTGAATCAATATTAGCTCCTCTGAATGATTGTACATCTTTAGTCGCTGGACCGTGGACCGTCTCTCTTCTTCACCAATATGCGGTGTATTTGATTTCCTTTGTTTGTACCTGGGATCCTCCATGTTATTTTATGGTTCTGTTTATGTGTGAACTTTGTACTTACTACAATTAAATCTACTTTATGTATCGTACATTTTCCCGTCACTTCTTTATGCCAATCCTCTGTACCTAGTTGAGCATTAAAGTCTCCTAGTGTGATCTACATATTTTCTTTTGGGCCCATGTTTATACATTGCTCCAGTTTCTCGTAAAAGGTTTGTTTGTCATCTTCGTTCGCGCATTCTGCTGGTGCCTGTACGGTTATTACTAACATGTTTCTTGGTTTTGTTGTCTATTCTTATATAAGTAGGACATTCTACCGCCATTGCTTTTAAACTGTATTAATCTATTTTTCATTTTCTTTCAAATTATGAATGCTGTTCCACTTGGTCTTGCTTTTTGTTTCCCACATACTATATTGCATATTTCCCTTTATCGATCTTTCCTTCACTTGCCCAGTGTATTTCTTATAGCAATATCCAGGTCATATTTTTATAATTAATTTGCTGCTTCTGCTATTTTACCTAATTTTAAAATGTTTGAACATTCCTGGTTCCTATTTTAATTGTATTCTTCTTAATTCTTTTCCTCCTAAGCTTCTTATCTCTCTTTGTATCATGGGTTACTCTCGTATCCTTTGCTCTATAATTGTCCTTATCCACTTTTATAGTTTATCTGTTTCTGTCTCTTTTTTCTTGTTTATATCCCCCTGTCTTTCTTTTTGTACCACTTTTCCTGCTACTATTAGTTTTTTGGTTCGACAGTGCTTTTCAATTTATTCCATATATAAAGTTGTCCTTCTACTGTTAATTTCTGGTATCATATCTTCATTTTCTTTCTCTCATCTTTTTGCACCTTTGCAATTCTGTTTATCTCTTCCTGAATTTTCCTTAGATCATTGGAGATGAATATTTTCTTGTTTCCTCTCTTACTTTTATTCTTTAGGATTTCATATTTATTCGCCCAAGATGCCATCTCTGCGCCAATTTTCATATATTTTCCTTTTATTGTATACACTGATTTTATGATCGCTTTTACATTTAGCTTTCTAAATATAAATTTTTGTACTCACATCATTCAAAATAATGTTTACATTACCTTGAAAACCGATGGAAAGTTTAATTTTGCGCACTAGTGCGCAAAGTAATTGAAAAAACACTCATTTCTTATTAATCTAAATTTTGACTATTAAAACGGTAATTGTACTTATAAACACATATTTTAAGGAATTTTTAAAAGAAATAGAGACATTAGCTTATGTAACAAAACGAACAATAAAGAATTTGGTTTTGTTTATAAATTATGATATTTCACTATCAACTCAGCTTCGAGAGATACACATTAATTATGCATTTTCTTAAGTATCTTTCTAAAGTTGACTTAACAGAGTTTATTTTGTTTATCAAATTTATTAGTGCATATGTTATAATAACTTCAGTATTCCGTAGATCATTATTTATCAAGTTTATAGCTTTTCTAAATTGTCGCGTTTGGTTATACGGGATGTGATGACATATCTGGGTAAATTAATAGCTATGCATGGATCGGATAGATTTAACTTTAGTAACTCACCCTGTCTGGGTTTTTTATGTAACCTCATGCGTGGAAACGCTTATTTAGATCAACGCAATGATACCAGCCCCTTACCTTTTATCAGAACATCCCAAGGAATACAACAATTAGTGAGTGATAGATTGGCTTTCGTCGAGACAAGTTTGGCTCTCGTCGTCTGTGCAAGATGTACATCTTGCCATGTAATTTTGTAACTAAGTAAATAATAATTTTATTCATACGTTGTTGTTGTTTCCATTATCGGCTAATTTGCTTAATTTCAATATTAATATCTATAACTTTTGTATTTTTATAATTTATATTTTCTTTTATGTTCTAATAAATATATTTAATATTTACAAGAAGTTCGTCTTATTTCGTTTTATTTAATCTTATATTAAATCGCGGGTAATATTCTAGTAATTTATCGTCTATTAATTTGAAAACTAATTGAATTGCAGCTTTCAATTCTTTTACATATATAACGCCATCAATTTTAACAAATTTTACAAGAAAAATAAATAATTTGTTTTCAAATAACAAATGTCAGTTCATGGCATACTTAACTGTCAATATAAATTCACGCGTTAAATTTAATAAATGACCTCATTGTCGACTATAAGTATAATGTTTGCTCGTTACAAAAAGCATTGTAAACAACTCGTGCACGAAGACGTCATTTGCATCATTCGCGCAAATTAAAGCACTCGCTTCGCCTGTACTTTGAAATTGCGCTCATGTGCAATGTATGTCTTCGCGCACTTGTTAAGTTAATAGCTATTTTCTGTCACTTTACTTATTTCGCAAGCACTGTCAATCTTTATACTTATTATTATTATATTGTTTTCTTTTTCTTTTTCCTTCTCCTCTTTCTCCCTCATATTTTCTAACGCCTCTAACCTTCCTTCAATTTTGTTTGTGTTATTCTCTTTCTCTTGGATTCTTCCATTGCTTTTTTCTATTTTTTCTAATCTATTTCTAATTTGCCCCATCTCTTTTTCTTTCTATCTACCTTTTCCGTTAATGTCCTCTATATCTTTATTAATTTTATCCATGCTAGCTTTGATTCCCCCGTAAAATTGCTCTTTTTTTATTTCTTCATTTCCTTTTTTTTCTTCATTTCCTTTTTTTTATTTCTACTTTCTTAAACTTTCTTTTTAACTCATCAAAGTTACTATTTAGTTTTGTCAGTGCTGCTTGAATTCCTTTTAGAATTTCTTCCATATTTATCTTACACCGAAATTTTCTAGTTTTTGTTTTTCTTCTATCTCCTCTGCTTTCTTAGGCGGTCTTCTCGTCTGCGTACTTCTTTTAACGATTCTATCTATTTCACTGTGTCATTCTCCTTTTCCTTTCTTTTCACGTTTTCTCACTATGCTTGAACTCCTTTGCCTGTTGTAAAATATTAGTTTCTCTTCCTTCTACTTCACTTTCATCGTAAGTCTCTCTTGTGTCGGATTTTATGGAGCGTCCATCAAGATCTTGCATATTTTATTCTCCATAAAGGATATCTCACGTACTCTTGCGCTGCTTTCCTTATTCTCCTTCTTCTTTGCTTACTGCCTCTCTATTTATTTCCTCTCAGCCTCCAACGCAGTTGTACATGCATCAATTTTAGGTTATGCTCTAAAAGTTTTAATCTCACCTCCCTACCGGATTAAATCCCAGAATTTTCTGTTCTCTAGTTTTTTATTATTTCTTTCTCTATCATCTGCTGATTTTATTTATTCCTTCATTCTTTTTTATCATCTACTTTCTCGCCTGAATGACAGAAATGCTTGCAGTCTGAGTAATTATAATATATTAATTATATAAATAAAATAAATAAATATATCATCACGCCTTTTACCCATTACTAGGAGTGGCACTCTGCCGAAGCAGATCTCGGTAAGTGATATATTTATGTGCGTGAAGTGCGGTTATCAGCCGTCAAATCACGGCTCCCAAAGATGTTAGTGGTAGGGGAGCCACAGGGATAATTTTAAATTGTTGTAAATGTTTTATCGGCAGTGGGGATCGAACCAGGGTTCTTAGGATCCACAAGCCGACTTGATACCACTGAGCCATTACCCCATATATATATATATATATATATTAATTATATTTACAAAATATAATGGACAGTGACAAAGGAACGTTAACCCCATCCGTGATTAAAGAAGCTACATGCGGTTCTAATTATATTTATTAAATTATACAAATGACAAATTTATTATTTTTTTCATACTAATAATAATTTTTACTGCCATGGTTCATTAGGACTAAAAATACAAGTCTTCCAGTTGTGTAATAAAGGTTGATGGACGACGTGTGGCAATATTACGAGACTCGCAATAGTATTTTTAGTCTAATTAAAACATATTATTTTTTTACGCACTTATATAGAAAGTTTCATCAATTTATTCAAATTAAAAGGAAACAAATTGACAAAATTCACCATGACAATTGTAATAGAAATTGCTATGTTTGGTCGTAGGACGAAAAAAATCTTGAAATATCCTTGGTAACGTAATCTTTCCTGAAATAACGTTCTTTTACTATTGAAAAAGTTGAAATAAAGGTGTCATATTCAAGTGGGCGGAAAACAAATTTTTTCTTGTCTATCAAAAAGCACATTTTTAAATTTATCAAAAATGTTCACGTTGTCGTGGTTATAACGCATCAAATTCATATTATTAATAATTATTGTCTTATTTTTTGCGCACTTAATACAAAAATAACTATTTAATGCCTAAAATTGTGACACTTCACAGACTGTCAGCTATAAAAAAATAACACTTTTAATGTCAATCGGCAAAAACTATCATATTTAATAACAAATACATTGAACTGAAAGAATTTTATTTAATAAAAAATAGAAAAAAATAAAAAACTCCCTATATCAAACGAGGGTCTTCCAACCAATTCTATTCCCTCCTGTGGGCGCCCATGGCAAACTGCGTGCAGTACAGAATAGATTATTGGTGATGATTAAATTTTTTGCTGACCATGAAACTGGTTTCTTATTTACGTTGCTTACGAAATTTAAAGAGAATAATATAAGTAGAACTCTCAACTGAGGAGGTTATCATATAGTGCCGTTCGTATTATAAATATGTCGAAAAAATACAGGTAAAAATAATAATACCTAATAATATTATTTAAAAACAAATAATAAGCCTATTCTGTACGCATTCGTTAAATCATAACGTTTCGATATTTAACGAAAAATCGTTGTTATAACGAAGTTTGTTTGAATGATATTCAGTAACTTAAAATTCATTATTGTATAATACGCAATAAGTGATCCTTTCCAAATACCGTAAGAAAACTTTCGTAAATTATATTGATTATCAAGAGAAGCTGTACGAAATTGATCTATCTTGATCTTTCTGGTCATCTGGTCGCCTACTTGTTTTATATTCTCGTATTTTTATTAGTTCTCAAAGCTACATTAGTTTTGAAAAGTCTTCTTAGAATTTATATTGCTTCCTTGTAGTTTTTCCCGTCTAATGGTTTTTAAAAATATATTCGTACTACATACATTTTTATATTTATTACCTCCAGGTTTTTTATTTATTAGGACAGTTTCTCATCTCTTATGTTTGCTATGATAACAAATAAACACTGCTGTCATTTGAATATAATAATATGATATTATCAAATTACAATAGACATAAATTCATGTGTGAACACTAATAACGAATTTGTTAGAAATAATTTTGACGATTATCTAATAACGAACGATGTTACAGAATAGGAAAATAACGAATATCGTTACAGTGTGATAACGAAATCAAATATAACGAAAATAATAACGATCTGTTATATATATATATATATGGTGTTTTTTTTTATCTTGAGACAACTAAATATCTTGAAAACTAAGAATCGTATCAAAAAATGTTTCAAATACAATTTGTTTGTCTCAGAGGGGCCTATTGGATGATACCAATCTCGACCAGCCACCTCCACCCCTTGGGGGTGGGGGTGGGTCAACTTGCGAATTTCAAATGAGAACCCCTATTTTTTATAGCGGATTCGGATTCTACGCAAAAAAATACGTACATTTTGTTTGAAACATTTTTTTTGTTTTCCAGTAGATGGCGCTGTAATCGTAGAAAATACAATTTTTCGCAATTCCGGTGAAATTGCACCAGGGGGTGAAAAAACATGATGGTGTTTTTAAGAATCTTATCTATTGATAAGAGTGAGCATCCCCCAACCTCAAAAATCCCGTCGCTTGTATATATATATATATATATATATATATATATGTATATATAAATACAGAATAGGTTTGTAAATATGTTCTTTAAGTAAATTTATTAGTTGCACCTATTCTTATAGTCCTGGTGTTAAAATCATTGGTACTTATGTTTTTTTTTTAATTTAAATTATTAAAACTTTTTTTTTACAGCTCGCTTCGCTTGTACTCAAATTATAAAACCTTTAAGTTACACACGGTCGTATAAACAAAATTCACAAACATATAAAATTAAAATGTATTAACAATTTGAACAATTCTATTTTATAAACTTGAGTTCTAATTTTTTAAATTTATAATAATATATATATATATATATATATTTATTGACCATTTTTTCTCTCATCGTTGACATAACAACCAGTGTATCTAAATTTCAAGAGTTTGAGTCATATGAATGACTTTGAAGTTTGATAAATTTAAAGTTTATGACAGAAAAATTCGACGCCTATCTCGTTCAGGGGAGCCGTGGCTTAGTGGTTAATGCATCAGCCCAGCAAGCTGAAGATCCTCGGTTCGAGTCCGGGCGTCTCCCGAATTTTTCTGTCATAAACTTTAAATTTAACCAGTGTATCATTTTGTGTGTGTGTGTGTGTGTATTTTCCCACAATTTACAGTTTATTAATAACCTTTACAAACGTCATTCGTGATGATAGTGTTTTTAACTGACCACAAACAGGTTTCTTGTTTCCGTTGCTTGTGAAATTTAAAATGAATAATCTTAGTCAAACTCTCAATTGAGACGGTTATCATATGGTGTTTTTTTTTATATATATATACATCGAAAATAATACTTCAGGTAATAATAATATAAAATAAATAATTATATCAACACGCCTCTTACCCATTACTGGGAATTGTACTCTACTTTAGCATATCTCAGTAAGTCATATATAATAACTAATATTAAAATAACATAATTATAAATAAATAAATAAATAAATATGCTCTTTAGATAATTTCGTTAGTTGCATCTATTCTAATAGTTCTGGTGTTAAAATCATTGGTACCTATTTATGTTATTTTTTAATTTACATTATTATTATAATGTTTTTTCTACAGCTCGATTTGCTCGTACTATTGCGAATCAAACTCTAAGAGTCAAATTCATAGTCGTGACTCACCTCCATCTCATTCTCACCTCACACTCAAAGTCGAAGTAACTAAGGCAACTAACTCAAATTGTGAAAATTATTGAGTTAGTTGTCTTAGTTACTTCGAGTTTGAGTGTGAGGTGAGAATGAGGTGAGGGTGAATCACGACTATGAATTTGGCCCTTAAACTAAAATTTGACACACTGCCGTAGGTAAAAATTGTTATATTTATTTATTTATTTATTTATTTGCTACTCCCAATTACAGTTCAGGGGTCCTGCATCTTATGTATGTTGAACTTCGAACCACTCAAACACAATTGTTTTTTTTTTTATTAGTAGAAGTCAGCGAAATTTTAACCACGATCCCTTGCTTGTTAATTAAGAAACTCAAGTTTTTACCTCGCTTTTATCTACTGATCTATGACTGCTTACTATAAATAAATAGTGAAAATTTGTTTTGATACACTGATATTTAATCAAGATTTGAGAAAATGTACATGTATTCGAACCGACTGCTTACCACAGAAAAATATGTAGTGAATTGGGTAAGTTGAATAACACCTTAACAAAATTCAAAACTATATGAAATGAACATGTGTTAATAATTTGAACACTTCTACTTTATAAACTTGAGCTTTCAGAAATTTATTAAATTTATAATAAAAAGTATATATCGTCACCTCTTTTACTGATTACTGGGTGTAGCACTCTGCTGTAGCAGATCTCAGTAAGTAATATATTTTGCGGTTACCCGGCGTCAAATTACAGCCCTCAAAGATGTTAGTATAGAGAGAGGCACAGGGATAATTTTAATTTGGAGTAAAGTTTGTCAGCTGCGGGAATCTAACTATTTTATATATTTATTAATACAAAGCTAACAAAAATAAACCAGTATTTCACCAAATTGAAACACGATTATTTTTAGCAATATGTAGAATCACCGAATAATCAAACTTTATTTTTAAAAAGTGTTTTGGAAAGATTGGAATATATTTAAAAAATTGTACTGTTTACCTTAACCAAAAAAGTTAAAGTTTGAGATCTGTGAAATGAAATAGACAATTACAGCGAAAGTAGAAGTAATTATTATTATCTTCCAGTAAAATTTTCGAAATTAGATTTGTATTCATTTTTAAACAAAAATATGCAGTACATAAATGTGATGTATTTTACTAAAAAAATGTTCAAAATCAAGCCATGGACTGCAAATTATTATTGCAAATAATTATTTTTTAATAAAAAAAAATGCTTTAATATTATTCCAGAGAAGCTAGTTGTTTTCTTCATTTCGTAGATCTTATACTTTAACTTTTTTTTAAACATTTAAAATTGTGTCATAAATAATGACTTATTAAAATTTATATAAATTTGCGTTATTCATGTTGATTGAACATGTATCTAAAAATAACTATTTTCTTGTTTTAATTTGCTGATATTCAGGTACTATTTCATTTTTATTATAAATTGTTGTTATTTTTGTAGTGTCGTATTATCGCAGAAGGCCATAAAGAGCGGATTCGTGTCACAAAATTTTAGAAGGTGCAAAAAAATCAAATATTGTGAAAAATAACTATTCTCATAAAATATAAATTCGCAGACATCTTTCGGAAATTGCAGTGTAAAATGATAAAAACATATAATTTTAAAATCTACTGAAATCTATGGAATTTTTCCATATTTCTACGTCAATGAAACAAATCCAGTTGACTACACTGGCTTCTGATTTAACTATTAATGTCTTAAATGATATGAATGACAGTGCCGTAGCTAGCACTGGGAGGACCCTGTATCAAAGATTGATAAGGAGCTCCCCTTCCCAGGGGCGTAGCAACCGGGGGTGCAAGGAGTGCGATGCACACAAGCCTATGAGCTTGAGGGGCCAACGAGCCAAAGTGTCAATGGGGCCTTATTTTTACAAATTATACAAATTGATAATATGTATGTCAATAGGAATCGTTCGCAATCAGGGTAAGAGTTGAAATAAATGAAATCAAGTAAAAGACCGTTATCTACGGACAATTCAGACTTGTTCAGACTTGTGTCGCGACGCGATAAAGTACGCGACAGTCGCGTATTGTATAGTTAAGCCAACATTCAATGTGTCTATTGCATTTCGTTTTTTACATTTAAAAAAAGAATTAATATATTGAACAATTTTTCTAAATTAGACAATTAGATCATTTGAACACAGAAATTATAATTATTAGGTACATACATATATATTTCCTGGCAAATTGTTTCTTTACGCATTTCACTTTAATTTATTAATTTTGAAAATACAGATTGCATTTTAACAAAAAATAATTTTAATTAATTTTGATTGTCATAAAAATAAAGCAACTTTTATTTGAAAATTTTTTTTTAATAAGGCACAAACATACTTAAATTACATAAAATTAAAATGAATATAAAATTTTAAATAATACAAGGAGTAAGGAGACGCCCCTTAATACCAGTGGCACCGGCTCACAAAGGTCTTGCTACGCCACTGTCCCTTCCCACCATAATAAATAGTAATCGCATTAATTTATACATTATTAAATTTATTGTAAGACATTGTAACACGAAGAGAAGAGCGTACAGAGCGAATAAGTTAATATCTGATACTAATAATTAGATTAATGTGAATGTTACTTACTTGTCCTGTGAATTCCTTTCTTGTTATGAACTACTTTTATTGACTGGCAAATCTGTTGCCAGTTATAATTCACATCACTTATTTAGAACTGATGAAAACTTAGTTAATTGAAAGGATTAATAAAACGAACTTTGATATTTAACCATATAAGATATTATAAAATGAGTAAGGGATAAAATATAAAACACTTGAACAAATTAATATGTGTGAAAACAGTTTTGATTATAAACTTAAGTTGCACTAATTAAAATAAAACTTAAGTGAATTCGCGCCATCGCGTTTTGTAAAGATGTCCGCACATCTTTACGCGTAGAGTTGTTGTTCGTGACTGACTTGGCTATCCCAAACACTTACATCGTCTGGGTAAAACTACCCACATCTGGAATCCATTTCCACAGATGTCTCAAGTGTTTGGGGCTGTGTAATCTGACACAAAGGCATTGCCGATTATGTGAACACGAAAAGTTGCTAAAATTCTTAGAACAGTAACTAATAACTGTCACTTTTATAAGTTAATGTCCTATATTTAAAAACCTAGAAAACCACGAGTGTCAAATTACACGAAGCCAAGCTTTTATCTGTAGCAACATACAATAATGAGATAGCTCATATTGTTACAACATCATCTCATCATTTTATATATTAAAACTGGGCGAAGTGATAATGATACTGGTAATTTATAATCAACCATTATATCCGGAGTTATTATGTATGACATTAATATTTATTTATTTATTTTATATCCCGAATACTATGAATTTAATAGATTAAATTTGACATGTCTGGCTTATTTTTAAAAAAATAGCTTAGAAAGTGTTTAAGTACTTAATAATTTTCAAAAATCCTGAGATAGGAGATGGGGGGATGATTCTTCAGAATTATGTAGTTTTAAAAATCATGCAGTTACTATTATTTGACATACTAGAGCAGCAACAAATTTAGATTTATTACAGATATTATTTATTAATATGATTTAGTACAGTCTCTCCGAATTTAGAAGTTCCCTATTTTGAACAATTTCAGTCACTGTAGCTTCTGGTGAAAAAACTTTATTAAATTAAAGTTAATTAAAAATTATTTAAAATCTTCATTTAATTATGAAAAGTTATCAGATGTGAATATTGGTTTTTAAACAATTATTACTGATGTTGTTTCGTTGAAAGCAAGAACAATTAAACTCCATTTAATGCAATACATTTTATGTTTTGTAAATTATTTAAATATTGTTTTGAATTTTGTAAGAGTAAATATTGATTTGTATTTAAAATATAAAATATAAGGAGTTCCAATATTATTTTTTGTTCTATATAGAATTAATGTCGTTTTGAAATAACAAGTAACGATTTTTTTGGGTTTTTCTAGTGATTATGTATTCAGTTTTACTTTCCTTGTTCCAAAGCATCATGTGTGTTTACTGCATAATGCTTGATTTGTGTGTGTGTATTTGTATGTGAGGTCCGTAAGGGGGGAGAGAAGGGTGCCAATTACTTATGTTGCCTTAGGTGATAAAATATCTAGAACCGGCTCTGACAGAGACAAAAGCAGAATCTAGATTTTTATATAACTGTGATGAAGGAGTACATAAATCAATGGAAGCATATCGGCCTGTAGATTTTGATTTCTGCAGCCTACAAACTTTACTCCACATTAAAATTACCCCCGTGACTCCCCGACCATTTCCACGATTTGAAGCCGCACTTTACGCGCTAAATGTATTATTTATCAAGATCTGATACTGCAGAGTGCCACATCCAGTAATTGGTAAAAGACATGATGATATATTTATTTATTGTATATTATTATTTATGACCACAATGAAAATCTAAGAAAAATGTTCAAGTTTGTTCAAAATTTATAAAGATGATCTCGAGGGTCAATTAAAAGGCGAGATAATCCAAGTCAAATATTTATGATTTTTATCGAATTGCTGAATTTTTAAAGACAATTACAAGGCAAAATCATGGACGATGTTTTTCGGTCACTGTAGCCGAGCGGCTAGCGTAGCAGCTACTTGACATTGCACGCTGCAGGTCGCGTGTTCGAATCCCGCCCAGGATTTGGATATTTGTAATGTATTTGTAAATCTTAGATGGAAAAACAGAACTCGGATGAACCTCGTCCTTGACCCTAAGTAAAGGCAAATAAATAAATAAATAAATAAATAAAAATACTTTTGTTGCTAGTGTAAAGCTAGCCGAATACCGGTAATCATTGTAAGACAAAATATGATCAGACGACTAGGTATCTCATAACCATAGACTAAAAGGAATTGATGTCATACACCAGTTAGTCATATTAAAACAAATATTACAATTGCGGATGAAAGAGTTATCAATATAGGTGCGATTTTAATTTGAAATTGTTCAAATATACAAGAAAATAAAAGAAGATATTGGATGCGTCTATATGTTTAAAAAAAGAACAAAATGAATATTTAAAAAATTTTGCTTGATATTTTCTTCCACAATTTTGCTATAAAATTTTTGCTTAGCTTAGCATTATAAAGTATTTCCCTTTCTTGAACTAGGAGTTCAAATTTTTCGTCTGACATTTTGCTTGTAGAACGTCGAGTGTTTAATAGTGACCACAGATCACAATATACTACTATAGATAAGAAACTACCATGTTACACACTGGGACTGTATTTTGCGCCATCTGAGTAGTGGAAGTCTAACTAAAGTCATGTATATAGGCTACCCGATATGCGTATTTAGGCAACTTGTAATTTTTATTATTACTTTATATTTATTTAAACTACATAAAATAAAAATTCATAAATCCAATAAAAACATTTATTAAAATATTCTCGTGTATACAATTTATTTATAATTTGAACTGTTTCAATTGCAATTTTATCCAATCTTTGTGAACTTGAAAATATGTTATGACTTCTTCATCTTAATATTGTTTATTATATGATCACTTACTTACCAGTAGCAGTGCAGTTTTTTACACAACAATTGATATTAGTTGATGACATTATTTATATGGAATTATTTCATAAATAAAAATTAATTAGATATTTGACAGATTAAAAAAATCCGAAATACATACAAATGACAACTACAGGAACAATCTAGTAACCAATGATTGCCGATATTGCAGTTACCTAAAATGGATGTCTTCACATAAAAACTATTTGCGCCATTCTATAGGTTAGCCATAAAACTATCTGCTGCCTGGTAGTGACTAATGAAAATTCTATATGAGCATGGGCGCCCACAGACTTTTTTTCAGGGGGGTCGAAGTTTTTTTATAAATAAGTTAATTACAGACTATGAAAAATAAGAAAACATTTTTTTATAGGCTTTTTAATAAATATAAGATGTATGGGATATGTATTTTGCGTTAGCAGGGGCAGTTTCTAAATGATTTTTTAAAATGGTATGACCGGAATTAATTTTAAAATATAATAAATCCATAAAATTTCCATCAGTCGCTTGTTTGTCCAATCATGTGTACCACAAAGAAATAATGTTTCAACTATACTCTTTAATTTAATCCTATTTTGTTCTTTTATTTGCTGTTTAGGTTTCTCAAGTTGTAAATGTACTGGAGGAGATATTTTACACATATAGTTAAAAAAATTCTGAGCATGTTCAGTTGACTGAATGTGCCACTTTGATATTTGATGTTGTCGTGCCGAATGATAAAAATAATTGTATTTTTTAAAACTCGTTAAAATAAAAGCCCCTTGATAATCGTGTGATATGTGTGTGTTAAATAACACACAGTTTTTGCAAAGACCGCCTTTAAGTGCTTTTGTATAATAAATAAGAAAAATAGGAAAAAACCAATTTTCCATCACAGATAGATAATTTATTATCATCTTATAATCATATGCGTATTTGAGTAATTTCACTCAGTAGACTTTATGAAACATCGTTCGTTCATTTGTGGTCTTTTCATCATCGTGCAATTATTTTAATTACAGGAATCAAATTGTGATTTTACTTTAATAATACAACAAATTAATCAGAATCTAAGTAATTAAGAATTGTACCAATCTATTGATCAATTAATCACACCAATTGTTCACTACTCGGACACGAAAAATTTAGAAGAAAAATGCAGACCATTTCATATTCTTTTACTAGAAAAGATGTGTTTGCTTCTCTATTTCCCTAATTCCCCTGTTCTGTTAGCCTACTCCAGTGACGTTTTAAACAAAGATTTCGTAATTTACAACCTTTTAGACTGCGAACTTACTTAAAACGTTTTCAAATGTCTTTCGACAAATGGTAACGATAAATATCTCACTTGACAATTTTTTGACAATCGGTGCCCAGCTCAATAATTTGTTCTACAAAAACTGACCCAAAAATTTATAAAGTTAGCCGGTGGCTGACATATTGTCTCCAATCCGAGTACCTTCTCCACGGAACTTCCGACTCTGACTTTGGAACGATATTTCAGTGAAATCTAACCATATTCTCTCACTTTATTGCTTACAAATATGTAATTTTCAATAAAATTTATTTTTCCTACAACTGTGCGATTTCTTTGATATTACGTAACTATAATTGCCTTGGTTACGTATGGAAAGTAGATGAATGCAGACCAAGTGCGTTTCCGAAAGCAAAGAAACACTAGTGCGGAAAGTGTTTTATTACGTAACTGTCAAAAGAAAATTGTTTTGACAGCGATTTAAATTTCACGCCGAGCGCGGAGTTCATATTTTGGCCACAGACGCTTATGGAAGTAGAAGATACGGTGAACCAGCGCTAGTAAATATGCAGTAGTATATTTTGACGTTTATAAACGTAACCTTAATTTGCAGTATATCTAATCTGTAGACACTAATAAAAAGAACCGAACAAAGTAAAATATATTGATAAATGCTTTTATTTAAAGAGTAAGTGAAATACATCATATTTATTGTTTGTGTATATTATTAACACTGTTGTTACAGTTGCTTATATTGATATAATGTAAAATGAAAACTTTTGTGTCTAAAGAAACATTGATTTTTTCCGTACCTGTTCATATTATTAACTGTAATATTATTGACAACAATTTCGGAAGCTTTAGAAGTACCAGCAGCAGGTTAATTGTCATTGTCGAAAATAGATCCAACATAGTATGATCCGGAGCTTCAATTATCTTTGGAGGTGTTAATGATAAAGAAGAATCACTCACTGTACTATTCCAATCAAGATGATTTTGAAGAAATTATTTTGACGTTAGTGAAATATTTTTAAATAACGTATAACAATGTGCAAGCAATCAACAAACAAACCATAGCAACTCCGTAAAACATCGTTCTCATATAATATCATTAAAATTTTATAAATTTTAATAATATTTTAGTGATTTACTAAATCGCACAGTTGTAGGAAAAATGTTGTTAATAACACGTGCCGAAAAAGGTTACATGCTTTTTTCGGCACTTGTTATAAAAATAACTATATTTACCCAAAAAAAATCATTTAAATATAATTCTGTCCCGTTACAATATAGGTACTATTATTATTTTGTATAGTAATATTTTGCTGTGTAATGATAATTCGGATTTTCGTCCTATTATTTTATAGTTGTAGAAAAAAATATTGTTTGTATTTCGCGCACTTAATACAAAAAAAGTATACTGGTAAGAATAAAACCGAAATCAATTGGAATTCGTGAAATTTTCCCAATTTTCAAATCGTCATAACTTGGCGAATTTTTATCCAATTTGAACGAATTTTCGAGAGCGAAAAAGTTTAAAGTACTATCTACTTTAAAGATATATATGCAATCTTAGGAATAACCACTTTCATTCCCCCTCAACCCCCTATAAGAAAAAAATGTTTTTAGTGGAAAAAATCCCTATTTAACAATCTGTACGGAGCTAAGAAAAATTTGTGGAGTCGATTCATCATAATAGCAATAAATTTTATTCAATTCCCTGAAAAGGACATAAAGAACGAAGTTCCTTCGATGATTTGGCACAGAGTTATGTGTGTTTGAATTTGAATGAGCTTTGTGCGTGTTTGGCCCAAAAATGTGTTATTTGTTTGGGGAGAGGGTTGAAGAGTGCAGAAAGGGATAATCTTAATTTCACGTACAGCCCTATAAGTAGAAACAAAACAGTTTTTTTTCTGAAAGAATCGTCCAATTTTGTTGAAAAGTCGGCGAGTTATGAGCCAAAAACTTGAAATTTAAACACGCTTAACTCTGTGCCAAATCATCGTAGGAACTAAATTTTTAACGTTTATGCAGGGAAATGAATAAACAGTATTGCTCTAATGGTGAATCATCGAGTCCACAAAGTTTTCTTAGCTCTGTACAAATCTGCAAAGATGGATTTTTTTTCAGTAGGGTTGAGGGAGGCAGAAGGGGTTAATCCTAGGATTACATCTATACTCTTAAAGTAGACGCTTTAAACTTTTTCATTCTAGAAAATTCGTCCAAATTCGATCAAAATTCGCCAATTATGACGGATTGAAAATTTCACGAATTTCAAATGTTTCTTTTTTTCTCACTAGTGTATTTAATGCTTAGGCATTAAAAGTAAAACGTCACAGATCATCAGCTGTCAAAAAAAATAGCATTTTTAATGGAAATCGGCAAAAACTCTTGTATTTAATAACAAATACA
Source organism: Pterostichus madidus (assembly GCA_911728475.2). Taxonomy (NCBI): domain Eukaryota; kingdom Metazoa; phylum Arthropoda; class Insecta; order Coleoptera; family Carabidae; genus Pterostichus; species Pterostichus madidus. The sequence continues at coordinate 12,008,609 of OU452318.1, forward strand.
TTGAACTGAAAGAACTTTATTTCATAAAAAATAAATAAAAATAGATAAACTCCCTATATGATAGAAGGGTAGACCGACAAATTCGATCTCCGCCCTGTGGTAGACTGCGTGTAGTGCAAAATAGACTATTCGTGACGATTATATTTTTTGTTGACCATGAAACTGGTTTCATGTTTACGTTGCCTGCAAAATTGAAAGAGAATAATCTGAGTAGAACTCTCAACTGAGAAGGTTATCATATAGTGCTGTTCGTCTTATAAATATATCGAAAAAATACTTCAGGTAAAAATCATAATAGCTAATAATAATATTTAAAAATAAATAAATGTGTTCTTTAAATAAATTCGGTAGTTGAACCTATTTTAATAGTCCTGGTATTAAAATCATCGGAATTTATGTAATATTTTTAATTTAAATTATTAAAACGTTTTTTTTTGCAGCTCACCTCTATGGTACTCAAATTCTAAAACTCTAAGGACCAGTTTTTCAATCACCGATTTATGTTAATCAGTATCAAATAATAATGGGAAGTATGGTTACCATTATTATTTAATCATGATTAACGTTAACCGAGTGTAAACCGGTGATTGAAAACTGGCCCTAAATTTACACACGGTCATATATAGAAAATATTATACATCTATTAAAAATAAATAGTGAAAATTTGTTTAGATACAGTGATATTTAATTAAGATTTGGGAAAAATTACACGTGTTCGAACCGGCTACTACCAAAAAAAAGTGTAGTCAGTTGGGTAAGTTGAATAACCCCTTAACAAAATTCACAAACATCTAAAATGAACAAGTATTAATAATTTGAACAATTCTATTTTATATACTTGAGTTCTAATTTATTTAATTTATAATAAAAGATATATATCATCACCCCTTTTACTCATTACTGTGTGCGGCACTCTGTCGTAGCGGATCTCGGTAATTGATATGTATATATATATATATATATATATGTATATATATATATATATATATATATATATATATATATATATATATATATATATATATATATATATATATATATATATATAAAACAAGCGCAGGGCGACGCTCCCTCCCTTTCTTATCTTTTTGTTTCATTTTCAGTTACTGCATTGTGTGGTCTTTTCTTTCATATATAAGTGCAGACTATCGCTTTCATCTTTTCTAATCTTGTAGATTCGTTGTTAGTTTCGTTTTTAGATTCGTTGTTAGGAGTAAACGTGAGTAATTTGAGATGTTTTATGCATATGCTATGTACGTTAAAGAAAGAAAATGAATGATAAGTGAATAGGAATGATGTGATTGAAGGTTTGTTGTGTGATAATGATTTCGAGTGTAATAAATGAATGAGTTTATATGGAGTGATCTATGAATGTGGTTGAAGTGAGGATGGTATGTTTGGATGAAAATATTTGACAATGGCTGATTGTTTGATGAGTGTGATGAGTGAATGTTTTATGAGTGATTTTAGGGTTCGTGCTACCCCATTTGTTGGGATATAGCGTGAAGATATGTATGTATGTATATATTTTTTTTTTCTGTGAAATGCGGTTACCAGCCGTAAAATCACGGCCCTCAAAGATGTTAGTATCTATAGGGAGAGCCACAGGGGTGATTTTAAGGTAAAGTAAAGAGAAAAGAACTCGGGTTCTCAAATTTACAGGGCGACGCGATTCCACTGAGCTATCTACCACAATTTATTTATTTATTAGTACAAAGGTAACAAAATTAAACTAGCATTTCACAAGTATTTCCCACTCAGGCTAAAACATATGAATTACCACACTAAAGCTCTGTGAGTCCGGACCTTATACTGTAATTGGGATTAAGTTCTTTTTGTGCAAAGTGGCATAAATAAATAAATAAAAATAAATAAATTAAAAAATGATGTGTAAAATCAATATGAATAATCCAACTTTATTTAAAATGTAGTATGTTATTATTAGAAATTTTGAGAAGTGATTTGTGAGTATATTAAAGTATATTTAAAAGTATTTAGTTTTAGCCATACTATATATTTGTATGTATATAAATTGCTATTTTTTACGATCAACTGTATTCCTAATTATATATAAACGTATTTCGTAACTAACGTCATGAATTTATTGTTCGTCAAATACACTGGTTGGAACTAAAGATTTTAACATTTCATTTGATTTTTCTAATATGGCGCACCAACTAAAAGTATTATTGTTGCTATAATTGATGCAAGGTGGTTTAGAAAGTAGTGCAGAATTGTTTTAATTATTAGAAATAATGAAAAATGGTAATTTTCAAGTATTATTTGTTCGATATCAGGCTTTAGGTAAAATTAATCATATTTAATCAAACATTTTACAAATTTATTGAATTGTTATGTTGCGACCAACGGTTATGGCCATTATCAAGCAAAAGTAAATATAAATAATAAAATATCACATTTTATTTTTTTTAAATTAATTGTAGCTTGTAAAATGTTTTATTAATTTTACAATTAATTATGGGATGACTAGCTCAGTGGTATGAAGTCGGCCTGTGGAGCCTGAGGTCCCTGGTTCGATTCCCACAGGCGACAAATTTTCATAATTTGAAAAAGCTATCCCTGTGGCTCCTCCACCACTAACATGTTTGGGGGCCGTGATTTGACGACTGGTAACCGCACTTCACGCGCAAAATATATCACTTACCGAGATCTGCTTCAGCAGAGTGCCACACCCAGTAGTGGGTAGAAGGCGTGATGATATAAAAAAAAAACAATTAATTTTACCTAAAGCTTGATATTCAACAATTAATACCTCCAAATATACCGAATTGTTTAAAATATTTTTCAAAAAATAGTAATGATTACAAAAATCTTGAACCCTTATCTAATCTAATCTAAAATTATCCAGTCAAAAAAAAAATTAAATGTATCAAAAAATTCGGATAAAATATATTCTTTGACGAATCCTAATAGTCTTTTGTTGAATTTTTTTTTTTCGTAGGATGCTTTGTTTTATAGTAAAAAATTGATAGAAGTTAAATATTAATTATATTTTCGACCCACTTTTGTTAAAGAAGGTTAACATTTTTGAAAAATTAACAATAGACAAAATATTTCAGTTTTTCGACAGGGAATGAGATGCCGTCGTCAAAATGAATATAATAACAAACCCAAGCATTTTTTCAACTTTAAAATATTGTTTTTTAAATCTTTGGCCAAATAAATGGCCAAAACAGTTCGATCTACGTAAGCAGATTTTTTAAAAAGATATTTATTCGAACACTAGCAACGATGTTGATTGGTACAAGCTTGATTCTAGACTAACTTACAATTTTCTTACAGATTACAAGACATTAAACAACTATACAGCATAACATAATACGAATATCTACTTTTGGGGGTGAGACGTTGGTTCTACGCTGGATCTTCTTCTGTCTAACATATTGGAGTACATAGTAGGCTATTATAAATAAAAATCCGGCATACAGTATAATTGTCCAAATACTAGGCATACGCTAATTGGGAGATTGATTATTAATCAGAGTAATGGGATTTATTAGTATTTCTTCTAGGTTGAGTGGCTTTAAATTTATTGTAAGGTTCGAAATTTTGTTTAACTTTAATTCAAATTTCATTTTATCAAACAGTAATGGTTTGCCAATTGTTGTATCTTGATAAATTAATTTTATCTCTGAACAATACTTCACAATTATTTTCTTTACCGAAATACACACCACTTAGAACTTTCACTTCTGCGCCTTGTGGGCAGTTAAACTTTAGTTTTTTTCTTGGGGAAATACTGCGAGGTACTGGTTGATTTCGGGAACGATCTCAATGTGGTTTCTTTTGATATTCAGCTTTGTGTACTGACATTGACTAGGGTTGTCTTCACAGGCGGACTTTGGCCTAGGCTAAAGATGTAATAGTCTAGGGCCCAAAAATATTAGGGCCCGGATTCAAGATTTTAGTTTAAATAATAGAAATATATATATACAGGCTGGTGACCGCGACTCTCGAACATGGGTATTTAACATGTAGAAGCATAATTTTATAATTTCCTGCTTCCCTAATTATTTTACGTAAGGCAGTTTCAACTAAAAATTTTAGGAAATAAAATTCAGCATCTAATCCAATAAACAAAATTAATTTTGCATGCTTCGTAACGGCACAAATTAGATCTGAAAATAACGAAAATAGCCTCAAAACAATCGATAGTCATGGAATTGAAACAAAATTAAACAATTGTTAGACGTTTAATGTGTCAAAATATTTTTTGTATTTATTATGTCATTTATTCTGACACATAAAACGTTAATCATTTGTTAATTTTGTTTCAATTTCATGGCTGTCGGTAATTTCGTTATTTTCAGATCTGATTTGTGCTGTTACAAAGCATGTAAAATTATTTTTGTTTATTGAATTAGATGCAGAATTAAATATTTTGGAGGATTTGGCGTTCACATACTGGGTTGTAGTGGGTTTGAAATTTGTTGGAACATTGATATGTTTTACCCTTCATAGAAATATCGTCTAGAGGTATAATTTCGTTGTCCTCAGATTTTAGCAAGTATTTTACTTCTGGGATAATTGTTACAAATTCTTATTCCAGTTTTGTAGGTATTGAATGCAAATCATAAAATTCGAATTACTTTTCGAAATTTATTGGTAGTGATATAAAGTAATTTATTTGTGATTGTGATATTTTATAATTAATTGTTATTACTGATTCAAAATCCAAAATATTTTCGTATTGCAGTTAAAACGGTAGTTGATCTTTATAATGGGATGAAATCTTTTGTATTTCTAACAATAATTCCTTTGGTCTAATTATACTGGGATGCATAGTTTTCAGTTTACAGAAAGTTACTGAATTCTCGATATCTTGAAATATATTCAAAATAGCATTATATAAAATTAACAGATGATTATACAAATCTTTAACCATTAATATATTATCAAGATCAATTTTGTTCTTTATCATATGATGTAAATTTAGAATTTTCATTTTTAATAATGATTCGTTATGTTGAATATCTTGAATTGTAACATTAAATTTTTGTATTATTTGGTGATTCACACTGTATGCCTTGTTTATTTGATTTTGTAAATTTTGTTCATTATTTTGCATGTGTTCCAAAATTGTGTTAAATCTTTTTCCATCTTCCGAGTCTAAATTACCAGTGATATCGTTCCTAGGCCATCGATTAGTACTCTTTTATTTCTTATGTTAGTAGAATGTATTTTAATATGATTAATTTTGTCATTAATACTAGCTTGGAGGAATAATAAAATAATAAAAATATTTAGGATCTAAAAAACATTATTATTAATAAAATCAGGCTTCAGAAATCCAATAATATAAGTTAGGTATTTATATATTTTACATAGGACGTTTCGAGTCTACAAAACTCATCATCAGCTAACAAAATATAATATATAAATAAACAAAATAATATACAAATAAATAAAATAAAATACCATTAAACAATACGAAATAACAGAAATTAAATAAAAAATGTCGAAATATGTCATAATAATAAATAAATCAAAATTAAAACAAAATGGCGTCAACAGTAAAAATAACTAGATTTAAAGCATATTTTAAATTGCCAAAAGCATCAGTTTGATAATTTAGACAAGAATTTCGATATAAATTTATGTAAAGAGTTTCATGAATTAGACGATGATGTAAATGATTTACAGTACTTATAACTTCAGTTTCTGAAAATTTAAAAACATGTTCTGTTTCTTGATAATGTGATACCTCTCAACCTCTTAAAAAACGTGTTTATCAACATAAATATAATTGTAAATTATTAAATCTATATCATAGTGCACTAACACGACATCATCAAGAAACTGGAATTTTCAGAAACTGAAGTTATAAGTACTATCAATCATTTACATCATCGTCTAATTCATGAAATTCTTTCAATAAATGTATATCGACATTCTTGTTTAAATTATCAAACTGATGCTTTTGGCAATTTAAAATTTGCTTTAATTTTTTTAAGTAATTTCAAAAACATCTAGTTATTTTTACTGTTGACGCCATTTTGTTTTAATTTATGGGTAGGAAGAGAAAAACGAAACAATAAAAAAGAATGGTACAGTGTAGAATGCAACGAGGCAGCAAAGAGAAAGATGAAAGCAAGATTGAAATGGATAAGAACAAATACAAAAGGAGACAAGGAGGAATATGAAAAAATGAGAAAAGAATGTGACAGAATTATAAGAAAGCATAAGAGAGACTGGATAGATAATAAAATAGAAGATATAGAAGAAGAAAGATTAAACAGAAATACCAAGAGGTTTTACCAAAAAGTGAACGAAGAAAACAGAACACACAAGATAAAAGCGTGTGGAATAAAAAATAAAAATGGTATATTAGCAGAAAATGAACAAGAATATAAACAAGTATGGAAAGAGCATTTCACGGAACTGCTAACAGAAGCCCAACAAAGTATGGAAATAGGCACACAAGTTGAAACAGATGATATAGAAGTAGAAGAACCAACAATCGATGAAATTAAAGAAATAATAAATAAGAGCCGTAATGGAAAGACACCAGGAAAAGATGGCATCAATATCGAATTAATAAAATACGGAGGCGAAGAGATACAGAAACACATGCACGAACTAATTTCTTGTCCTGAACTTACTTTATATGTCTGTGCATATGTCGAGAAAGAATCTACTATAATTAAGAATTTTGAATCTTCTAATGTCATGCTATCAATGCGGACTATCTGAAAGGCTTTTATTGCAGTTGGAGTGATATTAAATTTTAATTTCAAGGAATTTCTCTCATACTTTGTTATTTGACAGATTTGACATTTTCTTTGTTTAGGCCAATGATACCGTTGTTTTATCCGAGGTTCGGTTTCATCGATTCCTCTGTAGTTAATTTTACTTTCATGAAAGAATTGAATAATTTGAATGATTTCGTTTTCGTCTATTCTTCGTCTAAAGTTTTTTTTGTACACTTAATCATTTTTATTTCCGAATTTTTAAAGTATTTTTATAGGGTAGTGCTGAATTTTTCGTAAAGGGGGTCTTCAAAAGAAAGATAGTATTTAACACGAGGGACTACATATTCTTTATTAATTTTTATCATATCTCTTTCAAAATCATTTTTTGAATATTGTACTAGAATTCATTATTTATTTTTATGAATTTTTAATATAGGATTCGGAGGATTATATTCGATATCGGATATTATGATTTGATTTTTACCATAATTTACGGGATATTCAACTATTGAAATACCGATTACTGGATTTTCTACGTTGGAGTGTATTGTTTCATCGCTATCGTCAGATGCGTTGTTATTAAAATTTTGTTTATCGTTGCCTACTTTAACTATTAAATATTCGGAGTCGTCGGGATTATTGTTATCGTTAGGATCTAATAATTTTTTGTTAAAGTCGTCTATGTATTTTTGAAATGCAGTTATGTCTGTTTCATTGATGTTAAGTTCTACCCGTGGTAATAATTCTAAGTACGGGCCAGTGTATGCGGTTACTCTCGAAAAATGTACTGAATCATCGTTTTTATATCTGGCCAGTGTTTCTCGTCTTTACCACATGCAAGTCTGGGAATGTTTAAATTTTTAATTTTATGTTTCGTTTCGTTTCGTTTCGTAATCATTTACATCTCTTTTACCTTTTCGGGTATCGAGATGGTCGAACTCACCGGGCCGCAATGTTGTTCTATCTACTTGACTCGTTGGACGGTCACCCATCCAAGTTATAACTGCTGCGAAGCGTGCTTAACATTAGTAATCACAACGCTGTCACGTTAACCACATTGCCGTACCACCGACTTAATTTTATGTTTTAAACAAAAATCTTTCAAACATAACAGAGTGTAAAATATATCTTGAAGAGATGGTTTTTGAAGTAACAATTTTTTATTGTAAGATTTAAATAATTTTGATATTTTAATAAATAATTATCTTCTAATTTAGATTGAGTTGAATTTTGAAGGTCGTGTGGAATTTTAATTAGTGCAGCTACGTTTGTGATTAGTTTTTCTTTTTTATTCATATTTCATGATTTGATTCTTGATTGTTCATGTAATCTGTATGAGATTTGACTATATCATATTTATTTTTTTCTATTTCTAATAAATTTAATTTAAGGGTAGGACTAGAATATGATACGTAGTTATCGAATAGCTTGACGTTCAGTGGTTTTAGTATGTTTAGTGTGATTTTTAAGTATGTTGAGTTCATTACTGTACATAGTGCTTCATGATTTTCAGCCTTAGTGACACATTCTGGTATTTTTACATTATTTGTTTTAATTTCTGGAATAACAACATTTCCTAATTTTATATTTCCTTTTACTGAATTCAATAATTATTATATTTTGAACTAGAACTAGAAGTCGAAATCGAACATTAAAAATTTCTAGAGTTAACGCCGAAATCGAAAATTTTTTGACCGACTCCACAACCCTAGATTTATCTTAACTTTGGGTCCCTTTCTTAATTTATCCGACCAACATAAAAGTAGCCAGTCCGGTATTGCCCAAATTATCAAAAACAAAATTGAATGCGTTAAGTACAAAATGAAATTATTTTTGACCACATTGTAAAAATTATTGTCAATTTCAATGCAAAAAAGCTCATTATTATTTGTAAAATATTCAGTTGTACTAATTATTACTATTATTAAATAAATAAATAAAGAAATAAAATATATCATCACGCCTTTTATCCATTACTGGGTGTAGCACTCTGCCGAACCAGATCTCGATAAGTGATATATTTATGCTCGTAAAGTGCGGTTATCAGCCGTCAAATCACGGCCCCCAAAGATTTTACTGGTGGGGGAGCCACAGGAGTAATTTTAAATTTAAAAGTAAACAATTTTCGAGTTTCATTTATAAATTATTTAAATTTTAAAAACTCGACTGTAAAATATATTTATTTTGGTACAAATAAATTTAAAAAAATTAAATTCTAGATTATAAAATAGTAATGTTCCAAATATTGAAACCGTTTCGTTTCATATTTTTATGTGTATGTTTGTATAAAGGAATTATACAACTTTAAACATGAATGTTAATCATTCCCTACCATCGACACAATTCGGCGATTGTAAACTAAGTTTTGGGAACAAATATATATTTAAAGATATTATTTAACAATAAAATTCAACAGAAAAATATATTGCTAGAAACTAAGAAAAAACACAAATTAAATATTGAATGATTGAAAACTTACATATATAAATGAAACATTATCGTTTCCATGGTTTTACAATTAGTACTATTTACTCTGTTGGTTGTTTTTACTTTCTTATACACTACGTAAGGAAGTATTGGAATCGTGAAAAAAAACGTTGACAAGATTTTCGCGGAAATACGTGTTTTGAGGTCCACTGAATCCGTTTTCATCATTTTCTCAATGATGTCTGTGTGTGTGTGTGTGTGGATGGATGGATGGATGTGTGTCCGAGTGTGCAATATCTCATGAACGAGATAAGATTTGTTAACGAAACTTGGTAATTATAAGTATCATGAAAATACGAAGAGCTGAGTTGATTTTGAATTAAATTGAAAAACCGGAAGAGGAAGTTTACTAGACACACAAAACAATAAATTCCATTTATTTCAAAAATTGAATCAGTTACGAAAAAAAGTTTCAAATAAAAGATGTTAGCAAAAATATTTGGAACATAAAATGTTATTTGCAATTTTCCTGTGTATGCATCTAATTTTGAGAAAAACTAATTTTTATATTTAATAATATATTTCAATAATCATAGTAGCAATAGAAACAAAAAAACATAAATTTTAATTTTCGCTTTATCTAGTTATCTATGTCTTTTGTCGGAAAAACAAATACAGCATTCAAATGGTCAACTAATTTGGCAACTTTGCCTCAATTTAATCGACTTCGTATCTCACGGTTCTTGAGATACCAAGGGTTAGGCTCGAAAAACGGACAGCTTGTATATGCCTCATCAGTAAAGTTAGTCATAAAGTAGTCAATATTACCAAAAAATTATACGTAAACAAATTTGATATTTTATGTTTCAAACAGATAAATGCTGAATTACTGAAAAACTAAATTACATGTTTAATAATATTATATAACATTAATATATTCTAAAAATTAAATATGCTGTGTATAAGAAAGTCGTGTGGTGCCCACACCAGATTTTTTCTTTGCATTTTTGACAAATAAATTATTGTCAATTTGACTTAAATGGACTATAATAGCCAGTTGCACCAACGGAACTTAAATTTTAAACTTAGTTTAATAAATAAAACCATATAAAATGTTTGACAGCAATATAAATTATTCCGTATGTAACTTCGATATATTATTATTAATTTAAACCTAGATTAAAATTTTGTTGGTGCAATTGGCCCTAAAAATTTAAAATGAATTTGTTACAGACTGGTTAATAATGATGAAGCATTTTCTAAAAATATGTACACTCATGGTCATATTTATAATCGAAAATGTATCAAGTTGTCCGTACTCAGAAAATACCAAGCGATACGTGTGCGAATCACCATTTGCAATATCTGTAGCTGGCACTGAAGAATGGACAAATCTTATTATAACCAATAGTTATAAAAAGACATTCAATTTGAATAAGGATACTTTTAAAAGGACTCCGAACTTGAAACAATTATCAGTATCAAATTTAAACAGTATTGAACCCGGTGCATTCACTGGTCTCAAGAATCTTGATAGACTTGTTATTTTCAACTCAAATTTTGAAGAAATACCAGCTGGAGTTTTGGATAATATGCCAATAAGGTCTATTCAGTTACAAAATACAATGAATAATATCTCTCCAGGGTTTTTTGAAAAACTTCCAGATATCAGAATAGTAGATATTAGGAACAACCCTATAAAGGTAATAAAAGTTGGCATTTTCAACAATACTCTAATATACAAATTATACTTGGACTGGAATAAAATAGAAACAATTGAAACTGGAGCCTTTTCTAACATGGAGTCCTTGATTACTCTCAGTTTATCAGGAAACAAACTAACATCATTTGATTCTCAATTATTGGTGGGAAAACCAAATTCAGTACAACAATTTTGGCTGAACAAAAATAATTTAACGCAAATAACTAGAAGGATGTTTTCTGTATTTGATGACCTTAGGAAACTGAATTTAGAAATTAATCAAATTGAATCAATTGAAGATGAATCTTTCTATCATCAAAAAGAACTGGATTTTCTAGATATATCTAACAATAAATTAAAAGAAATTCAGTCAGAAATATTCCCGACAGGAATGAAAGAAATGACTACAATACTTATCCATAACAACCAACTTACATTCTTCAACAACGCAATTTTCGTTAAGACTCCAAACTTAAAGTATATCTCTGCTGGAGGAAACCCTTTCCAGTGTCCTTGTCTAGAAGAAATAAAATATTGGACTGATAAGCGCGACATTACTAGACTCTGTGACGACGTATATTTTTCTGGAGAACGACCAACGTGTTTATTTTCAGATATTGACAAAAATAAATGTATTTATGATGTGGAACTGACAGAAAATTTGTACGATATTTATAAAGAAGCTTTAAAAGACTACCCCAAGTTGAATTTAAAATGTAACACAGTTAAGGGTCTTAGTAAAGCTACACTTCAAAAATAACAATTACGAAGCACAGTTGAGGCCTATAAATACGCTTAACGCTCATGGTACATACAATATATATTCTACCAAAAGCGAAAAATTATTTTATGTATTTCAAACATTTTTAAATGAACCTATTAACTGTTAAATTTTCAATTACGACCCTAGGATGGATAATGACTCATTACATACATGGTAATGGGGATATTATGATAAGCGAACTTTGCTGGTGGTACAAATAGAATATTTCTTTACCAGGGAAATAAGTACTTTTTTTCACTACCGACTACTGTTATAAATATCACATAAAATCACAGATTGACGTTCTTAAATAATTGTTTATATTCTAAATTAATTTAGTTTTTGCGTTTCTATGCTACAATAATTATTGACAGATAAAATTACATAAACAACAATCATTAATATTATAAAATACTAGACACAAACACAGAATAGGGAGAATTACTTACATCCCTCCAAACTGAAGAGTAAATGCCACTTATTTGATCGGTAGTGAAAAAAATTATTATTTCATTATTATGTAATGGTAGTAAGTATTTCCCAGTACTATACCCAGCGGAGATACCTAGGAGCAATAGCACCCCACTTCTTGGTATAATGTTTTAGAAAATATAAATATAATAAATGGAACATTATTATTGTATTTTTTTTTGCATTTATACACATTTTATTAAAAAAAGTAAAATATTAAGTATATGTACCTACCTTATATTGTATTTTGTTACATTATAGCTATTTAATATTTAACAAATATCCAACAATTTTTCCAGTATAATATAAATTATTACAAACATTTTCAACATTAAAATGAGTTAAATGTCTTAGTTTTTCGAGTAATATATTTGTAAAAATATAATTGTTTCATCAAAGACTGTATTAAATGAATTGAAAAATAAAAACAAAGAATAGATCTTTTAATTTAATGAATTATTTATTTATTTCATATTACACTTTTATTTAACCATACCTTTAGAATATTTTCAGTTTTTTAATATATTTTTTAATTTGTGAAATAAAAAAAATACATATATCATCACGCTTTTTACCCATTACTAAGTGTAGTATTCTGCCGAAGCATATCTCGGTAAGTGAAGTGCGGTTACCAGCCGTCAAATCACGGCCCCAAAGATGTTAGTGGTGGGGGAGCCACAGGGGTAATTTTTATAGTGGTAAAAATGTTTCTCGACTGTAGGAATCGAACCAAAGTTTTCATGAGTCACTGGCCGAATCAATACCACTGAGCCACCGACCCCATAAATAATAATAGTAATAGTAATTTTTAAGACAAATAAATACTTTCACGGTAAAGAGTGAAAAACGGATGAAAACCTTTTCTATACATTTTGAAGTACTGATTCTCAATCAAATCCACTTTATTTTAAAATTTACAAAATTCACAAAATTAAAGGCACCGTTCATAAAATTGAGTTTTTCATTATTTTGGGTCTCCCTATCTACACTCAATCTTTTCCCTACATTATGAATATACACGCTGGTACATTCACCTAAAAAGTTACGGCAAATTAAATTTCTTTTAAATTAACGCCCACTTATTGAATACCGCTGCAAATAATAGTAAAAAATTGGTGACATAATTATTTTTTCGTTTCCATAAAAACATATTTCTTTCAAAATCTGATGATTTGCTATTATTATAATTTTAAATTATGCACCTAACAAAAACTAATGGCAAAAGCGGTACACAGAAATTTTTTTATATTAATGAAACTTATTTTAGCAAATATAAACTAAACTACACAAAAACTAAAATTATGTACAGGTTTTCATCAGCCCATATGTGGTAATTGTGGAAATTACAAGTACCATAGTTCCTGAAACAGGATTTGTAAAGTTTATAAAATTATTGTACTTTGTTTATAATTCCAACTTTTAATTAATCATTGTAGACCTGAAGATGAACACAAATATGTGTTTCGAAACGTCGTCTTATTAAATAAAAAAGTTTTCAAATAATTTTCATTATCTAAAGCCTTTAGCCAATAACCCTGGATCTTTTTTGAGTCCTTTATTTTTAAATCAATACTCACTGCTTAATAATTTAAAAACTTCATGAAACAGGATTCATTCATCACCAGTATAATTGTTGGATATTCTGCTTCTCTATTGGTAGAATTTAGCAGTCACTCGCTGTACTGCTGCCGCAACAGATAATCATTGGGAGTCAATGCTTGTACTTTTTTTTCAAATGTTAGGAGTGCGAAATCTACGCTAAACAAAGGACTGAAAACCTTAACTTGGTGGAATATTTGGCGTGAACTTGTAATAGGCTCAACGTTGGTTATTTCCAAAATTTCTACTTTTACATTAACCTCGTGTCGATTTGGTTTTCTGTTATCATGGTCTTTCTTTAGAATAGCCTAAGTTTTAAATTCTCAGTCTCTTCCTCGTCGTTGGAACACCCGAAGAAAAGTGTTTATAGAAGGGGTTTGTCAATCTAGAAATCTTTCGAAATACGTACGCCTTGCGTGCGCTGCACTTCTTTCAACAGCTCTATAAACCATAATCATGTCTATGTATTCCTCATTACTGTAAGTATTAACCATTTTGCACTTATTTAACTTTGACGTTTAAAAGAATTCACATTAAAAAAAAATTTCAATACAAATTTTTGTTATCAAGTGGCTCTCAACCATATGGCCAGTACTTTTTGTGCAATAAAAGAAAAAAATAAATAACTTTTATATTACATAACTGTTAATTTTTTTAACTAAACATTGTTCACCTAATTTTGAAGTATTTCTAATTTCTTAAAACATTATTAATTGTTATAGTTTTGTAATGATTTTAAACCACTTTATACGGTTTTATTAGTATAAAATACAACATATTATTTTGACAGACACTAAATACTAATAACAGAATAAGGTTGACATAGTAATAAATTAAAAATGTGTGAAAATCTCCACATTTTCCCCTTTCTATTTTAAATCTAAATCTTCTAAATATTTAGGCTGATTTTTTTTCTATTTGATCGACGAAAATTATTTGTTGTATTTAAAATTTCATCTTCATGAACATGATCCTGCATTTCATTTGGTTGATTGTTTGAATTCATTGCCTCAACATCTTCGTTTCAATAATCTGTTTGTTTGATTTTGGCTGCTCTTCTTGTTGTTTATGGTCTAATAAAGTTACATAACCTCTAGGCACTAAATGTTTTAGTAACATCGTACTTCCCTGCCCATTTTCAAAGCGAATTATTACATATTCAGGATTAGCTTCTATTAATTCTACTTCTTCTTCTAATAGATCATATTTGCTTTGCCTTACATTATTTTTCATAAGAATTATACCAGGTAGAGTTTAGAAGTCGAAAAAAATATTCTATATTCGAATCCGATGCGATCCGTAGTCGGATTTCGGACCGGATCGGATCACAACTCTCTCGGATAGTATTCGGGTTGGATCCGATCAGAAAGTCGGATAAAAGATCCGAGTCGAAAGTCGGATAAAATATACGATTCGAAATTCGGATAAATTATCCGATCCAAATGTCTGATAAAACATCTGATCCGAAAGTTGGATTGAACATCCGATACGAAGGTCGGGTGAAACAACCGATCCAAAAGTCGGATAAAAGATCCGGTCCGAAAGTCGGATAAAATATCCGATTCGAAAGTCGGATAAAACATCCGATCCGAAATTACATACTCTGAGTAAAAATATAAATTCCAACAGCACTCTAAAGAAATGTAACACTACGTTATATTTATAAGCATTTATGTTCTATGATAAAACATGATTAAATAACTAAATTTGAAAAAATCAACTTACTTCCACCGTGATTTGAACCCAGACCTTCCACTAGGGCCGCGGACGTTCTAACCAATTAGACCACAGTGGTGTGACGAATTGTTGGCACTGACAAGCGATTTTTTCTATGTGTCGGTTGTAAGTAATATCAAATGTGCGAATGGGTTTGTTCGACAATGCAAATGATATACAAACGTTGACACGCTTGAAGTTAATCAAATCATGAAGATAAATGTTTTTGTTAAATTGTAGTTGTAAATAACAAATGCGTTGATTTTTTCAAATTTAATTATCATTCAACGCATTTGTTATTTACAACTACAATTTAACAAAAACATGATTAAATAACGTTACAACAAAATATGTATTTAGTTTCATCCGTGTTATTTTGGTTTAATATAAATAGGAAAAACTGTACTAAGCTAATGATATTCGGATCGGATCGGAACTCGGATCGGATCTCGGATCGGATCTCGAATTGGATCTCGGATCGGATCTCGGATCGGATCTCGGATCGGATCTCGGATCGGATCTCGGATCGGATCTCGGATCGGATCTCGGATCGGATCTCGGATCGGATCTCGGATCGGATCTCGGATCAGATCTCAAATCGGATCTCGGATCGGATCTCGGATCGGACCTCGGATCGGATCTCGGATCGAATCTCGGATCGGATCTCGGATCGGATCTCGGATCGGATCTCGGATCGGATCTCGGATCGGATCTCGGATCGGATCTCGGATCGAATCTCGGATTGGATCTCGGATCGGATCTTGGATCGGATCTCGGATCGCATCTTGGATCGAATCTTGGATCGGATCTTTGATTGGATCTCGGATCGGATCTTGGATCGGATCTCGGAACGGATCTCGAATCGGATCTCGGATCGGATCTTGGATCGGATCTCGGATCGGACCTTGGATCGAATCTTGGATCGGATCTTTGATTGGATCTCGGATCGGATCTTGGATCGGATCTCGGAACGGATCTCGGATCGGATCTCAGATCGGATCTCGGATCGGATCTCGTATCGGATCTCGGATCGGATCTCAGATCGGATCTCGGATCGGATCTCGGATCGGATCTCGGATCGGATCTCGGATCGGATCTCGGATCGGATCTCGGATCGGATCTCGGATCGGATCTCGGATCGGATCTCGGATCGGATCTCGGATCGGATCTCGGATCGGATCTCGGATCGGATCTCATAACGGATCTCGGATCGGATCTCATAACGGATCTCGGATCGGATCTCATAACGGATCTCGGATCGGATCTCGGATCGGATCTCGGATCGGATCTCGGATCGGATCTCGGATCGGATCTCGGCTCGGATCTCGGATCGGACCTCGGATCGGATCTCGGATCGGATCTCGGATCGGATCTTGAGTCGGATCTCGGATCGGATCTTGGATCGGATCTTAGATTGAGTCGGATCGGAACGGATCTCGGATCTTATCTCGGATCGGATCTCGGATCGGATCTCGGATCGGATCTCGGATCGGATCTCGGATCGGATCTCGGATCGGATCTCGGATCGGATCTCAGATCGGATCTCGGATCGGATCTCGGATCGGATCTCGGATCGGATCTTGGATCGGATCTCGGATCGGATCTCGGATCGGATCTCGGATCGGATCTCGGATCGGATCTCGGATCGGATCTCGGATCGGATCTCGGATCGGATCTCGGATCGGATCTCGGATCGGATCTCGGATCGGATCTCGGATCGGATCTCGGATCGGATCTCGGATCGGATCTCGGATCGAATCTCGGATTGGATCTCGGATCGGATCTCGGATCGGATCCCGGATCGGATCTCGGATCGGATCTCGGATCGGATCTCGGATCGGATCTCGGATCGGATCTCGGATCGGATCTCGGATCGGATCTCGGATCGGATCTCGGCTCGGATCTCGGATCGGACCTCGGATCGGATCTCGGATCTCGGATCGGATCTTGAGTCGGATCTCGGATCGGATCTTGGATCGGATCTTAGATTGAGTCGGATCGGATCGGATCTTGGATCACGTCGTATAACAGTTTTAGAAGACATATCCGTACAAGGATAAGCAAAAGAAAAACGAGAGTATTCATCAACAATTGTTAATAGATAATGGTTTCTAGATGTCGATAACAGCAAACCTTTAAAATCCATGTTTACATACATACATACATACATATCTTCACGCTATATCCCAACAAATGGGGTAGCACGAACCCTAAAATCACTCATAAAACATTCACTCATCACACCCATCAAACAACCTGCCATCACCAAACATTTTCATCCAAACACACCACCCTCACTTCAACCACATTTATAGATCACTCCATATAAACTCATTCATTTTTTACACTCGAAAACATTATCACACAACAAACCTTCAATCACATCATTCCTATTCTCTTACCATTCATTTTCCTTCCTCAACGTACATAACATATGCATAAAAAAAAATCTCAAATTACTCACATTTACTCCTAACAACGAATCTAATCTAAAAAATCTCAAATTACTAACAACGAATCTACAAGATTAGAAAAGATGAAAGCGATAGTCTACACTTGTATATGAAATAAAAGACCACACAATGCAGTCACAGAAAATGAGACAAAAAGATAAGAAAGGGAGGGAGCGTCGCCCTGCGCATGTTTTTGAAAGTGAATTTCACACAATTGCAGTCTACGTAAAACTGAAAACGAATTAAAAGATAAGAAAGGAAGGGAGTGTCGATCTACGCTTGTTTTTGGAAGTGAATTCCACACAATTGCAGTTAAACACTCAATGTAAGATCAGAAAACGAATAAAAAAGATAAGAAACGAAGGGAGTGTCGTCCCTGAGCTTGTTTTTGAAAGTGAATTTCACACAATTACAGGTAAACACTCTAATGAAATTACTAAACAACGAAACTAAAATCTAAAACCCTGCGCTTTTCTGAAATCATCAGATTCATTCCGCAATTAATCTTCGCCAAACGTTCTTATCCTGACACACCACTTTTGCTTCATCCACATTCATAATTCCTTTCATACAAGCACGTTTGTTCCTCGTACTCGGAAACTTTCGGTCACGCAACAATTTTTCTATCATATTCATCCATTTATTCATAGGTCGCCCACGCAATCGTTCACCCTCAATTTCACCAACATATACCTGTTTCACTAATCTCTCATTCGACATACGTTCAACATGCCCAAACCATCTCAACTGACTTATACCTACTTTTCTAACTACATTCTTCTCAATTTCACATTCATCATACACCAATGTATTCCGGACACGATCTCTTCTAGTATAACTACACACACACCGCAAATACCTCATTTCCACAGCAGTTATACGACGTTCATGTTTCTTCATCCACACCCAACATTCACTACCATACATCAATGAAGGCACTAAAACACCATTATACACACTCAATCGAGCATCTCTGGATACATTCACATTTCTAGCAAAGGTTCCTAGAGCACCCAATACCTTGCAACCCGCAGATACTCTTCTTTCAATCTCACAATCAATACGTCCATCCCTTGAAAACACACTACCCAAATATAAAAACTCATTCACTTGACCCAATCTCACACCATTCACCGAAACATTGCAGTCGGTCACCAAATCACTCTTCTCAAACACTAACACTTTACATTTATCAACATTTAATAACAGATTTAAACCTTTTCCTACTTCATTTATACTTAGAATCATTCTTCTCAATTGCTCTTCAGATTCACCCATAACAACAACATCATCCGCATACGCTAACGCAGGCACAATACTACCACCAATATGTACACCATCCACCCCATTCAGTGCCGTTCGTAACAACACATCCATATACAAATTAAACAGCCACGGAGACATCCCACAACCTTGTTTCACACCAACATCTATACAAAACCAATCACTCAATCTACCATCAACTATCACCGCAGCCTCGCTACCATCATACAACGCACGAATTGCCCCCAACAAATTCCCGTTTATACCGTACTGTAGAAGTACATCCCACAAAGTCTCGCGATGAACACTATCATATGCTTTTTTAAGATCGAGAAAGCCACAGAACACCTTTTTGTTCTTAGCAAGTGACTTCTCAACAATCATACGAAGAGAAAATAATTGATCCACACACCCTCTCTCAGGCAAAAAACCACCTTGCATATCGCTTATCTTGGAAATGGTTAAGGTTTGTACCTTATGAATAAGAATCTTCCCGTACAACTTCCCTACCACACTCAGCAAACTTATCGCACGGAAATTAGTACATTCACTCGAACTACCTTTGCCTTTAAATAAAGGACAAATGACAGCACGTTTCCAATCATCAGGAACCACACACCGTTTTAAACAAAATCTAAACAAATAAACTAACCAGTCAAATAACCTCTCACCTCCATATTTCAACATCTCATTCGATATACCATCCAAACCAGGAGCCTTACCATTCTTCAGACGCATCAATGCAAAACTAACATCACTCTCATCTATATCCCAATCATCATCACTAACATTTTCTCTAACATTTTCACTACTACCATTCCCTCCATTTATGCTACCATATAAAGCCCTAAAATACTCACACCATCTATTCCTAACATCTGACTCCTTCCACAATAACTCACCATCAGCACTTTTAATCGCTTTCACTGCCCTTAAATTACCACCTCTCAATCTCTTCACACACAACCAAAACATTCTTTTATTCATACTAAAATCATTTGTCAGTTTTTCACTCATCAAGTCATCAAAACGTGCCTTACTTTCTCTCACAATTCTCTTAACACATTTATTTAACCTCTTGTATTCTAGTAAGCATTCATCTCGTAAACTTCCAGGTACATCTTTTACATTTAGAAAACGCAAATATGCTCTCTTTTTCTCCTCAATCGCCTCTTTTACTTCATCATTCCACCATGCATTCTTTGGACAAGAGCCTAATCTACATTCACCACAAACTTCTTTTGCACAATTAAGAACTGTATCCTTAAATTTCAACCACACATCATTTATGCTGCATTCAAAATTAAGCTCACATACAGGCAAAGATTCATTAATTTTCTCAACAAACCTATCTCTAACATCCTCATTCTGCAGTACACTGGATTTCACACGAAACATTTTTTCGATATCTTTCACCCTCATCCGCCAACATTTATCCAAACGTATACGCGATACCACCAAATAATGGTTATTCGTACCCAATTCAGCACCACGCTTCACACGCGTATCTATAACTAAACTTCTCAATCGTTCATCGTACAAAATAAAATCAATTACACTTCGTCTATTTTCACGCATATTCTCCCATGTATACAAATGAGCTAATTTATGTTTAAAAACAGAGTACGCTCCAAACAGAAAGATACTATTTTCCTACCATTTTCATTCTCTCTCACATCACCAAACTTACCCAAAACATTTCCAGACATGCTTCTCTTTACTCCCACCCAACCATTTAAATCACCACATACGATAACTTTCTCACCTGGATCACACAAATAAATCACATTATCTAACAAATTCCAAAACCGATATTTTTCGAGATCATTTTCAGATTCAGTTGGGCCATAAACTGACACATGAAAGCCTACCTTTAATCTCAGCCAAAGAATTCTAGATGAAATACAGTCATAATCCCTTATAAACGGTTTCATTCTTTCACTAACAAGCACACCTACTCCATGTTTTGCACGTTCATTCTCAGATACACCCGACCACAAGCAAAACATTCCATCCACCTCTTCCTCACTACAGCCTTTCCTCTTAGTCTCACTTACACACAAAACATCTACATTATACACACGCATTGCATTCATCAATTCAATTTCTTTCCCAGTTATACCACGAACATTCCACGTACCAAACTTACATTCATCAAATTTTTCCCATTTATTCCTCATTTAAACAAAAGATAGTAAAAGAAGGGTTCTCTCGGTAATAGGGTAGAAGTTAAGGTAGCTTACCAAACTTATCCTTAACTATAAAGGAAAATAGAAATAAAAAGAAATAAATAAATTACATTGACACCTGTCAACCGTCAATCATACAAGAACAAAACATAACTTAGCGTTTCTAAGTACGTAACTAATATAAACAAATAACGAAATGAAAAGAAAATATACTACAAAAATCTAAATTATTATAAAAAGAAAAGATAACACTTATCTTAGTAAAATGATATGCTAGCAATCCGGTGGAAAACAGTCTATATAAATCCAACTCCAAATAACCAGTCAAAAGACGAAATGAAACACAAATTTGACGGACGAGTGTTGTTTATTCTGTTGCTAACCAATTCCTTTAAAATCCATGTTTAATTGTTCGAATGAAGACATTGCTTTTACACGTTTACCATTCGCTTCATTTATAAATTTAGGTTTTATTTTGGCACATATTAGGCAAACAGCATTCATTTTGCGAATCTCTTCGTTTGAAAATAGTAAATTTCGGGATCGTAGCCAGTGTTCCATTCTTGTAATATCAGGATGACAGTAAGACTGATGAAGGTTGAATAATTTATTTTCTTGCATAGCATTACAAACCCTAGAGAAATTATCGTCAATAATATTTACTTTCACGGGCCCAGAAACAATATAAAAACTCTAGCATAAAATTTTAAGACGCAATTTCTAATGAAATTACTAAACAACAAAACTAAAATAAAAAATTCTGCTCTTTTCTTAAATCATCAGATTCATCCCGCAATTAATCTTCGCCAAACGTTCCTCTCCTGACACACCATTTTAGCTTCAACCACATTCATAATCCCTTTCATACTAGCACGTTTGTTCCTCATACTCAGAAACTTACGTTCACGAAACAATCTTTCTATCGTATTTATCCATTTATTCAGACGTAGTCAACGCAATCTTTCACCCTCAATTTCACCAACATACACCTGCTTCACCAATTTCTCATTTGACATACGTTCTACATGTCCAAATCATCTCAACTGACTTATAACTACTTTTCCAATTACATTCTCTATCATACATGAATATAGGCCACTAAAACACATTCACATTTCGAGCAAAGGGTCCCAGAGCAGCCAATACTCTGCATCCCGCAGATACTCTTCTTTCAATCTCACAATCAATACGTCCATCCCTCGAAAACATACTACCCAATTCTAAAAACTCATTCACTTGACCTAATTTCACAACATTAACCGAAATATTGCAGTCAGTCACCAAATCGCTTTTTTCAAACACTAATACTACATTTATCAACATTTAATAACATATTTAAATCTTTTCTTCAGATTCACCCATAACAATTTGTACACAATACACCCCATTCAACGCCGTTCGTAACAACACATCCATATACAAATTAAACAACCACGAAGACATCCTACAACCTTGTTTCACGCCAACATCTATACAAAACCAATCACTCAGTCTACCATTAACTCTCACCGCAGTCTCACTACCTTCATTCAGCACCCGAATTGCCGCCAACAAATTACAATTTATACCGTATTGTAGACGTACATTCCATAATGTATCGCGATGAACATTATCATATGATTTTTTAAGATCGAGAATGCCACAGAACACCTTCTTGTTCTTAGCAATCATACGAAGAGAAAACAATTGATCCACTCACGCTCACTTGACAATTTTTTGACAATCGGTGCCCGGCTCAAGTATTTGTTCTACAAAAACTGTCCCAAAAATTTATAAAGTTAGCCGGTGGCTAACGTATTGTCTCCAATCCGAGTACCTGATCTGCTCTGCTCAGTAAAATATTCTCTCACTTTATTGCTTACAATTATGTAATTTTAAATAAAATTAATTTATTTACACAAAAAAAATAATTTAAATATAATTCCGTCCCGTTACAATATAGGTACTAATATTATTTTATATAGTAATATTTTGCTGTGTAATGATAATTTGCGAAAATGTTTAAACTATCTACTTTAAATATGTATATATATATATATATATATATATATATATATATATATATATATATATATATATATATATATATATATACATGCAATCTTAGGAATAACCACTTTCGTTCCCCTTCAACCCCCTAGAAGAAGAAAATGTTTTTAGTGGAAAAATTCCATATTTGACAATCTGTACGGAGCTAAGAAAAATTTGTGGACTCGATTCATCATCATAGCAATAAATTTTATTCAATTCCCTGCAAAGAACATAAAGAACGAAGTTTCTTCGATGATTTTGCACAGGGTTATGTGTGTTTGAATTTGAATGAGCTTTGGAAGTGTTTGTCCCAAAAATGTGTTATTTCTTTGGGAGGAGGGTTGAAGAGTGCAAAATGGGATAATCTTAATTTCACGTACAGCCCTATAAGTAGAAACAAAACATTTTTTGTTTCTGAAAGAATCGTCCAATTTTGTTGAAAAGTTGGCGAATTATGAGCCAAAAACTTCAAATTTAAACACGCATAATTCTGTGCCAAATCATCGTAGGAACTTATTTTTTAACGTTTATGCAGGGAAATGAATAAACAGTATTGCTCTAATGGTGAATCATCGAGTCCACAAAGTTTTCTTAGCTCTGTACAAGTCGTCAAAGATGGACTTTTTTCACTAAAAACATTTCTTTCTTCAAGGGGTTGAGGGAGGCAGAAGGGGTTAACCCTAGGATCACATCTATCCCCTTAAAGTAGACCCTTTAAACTTTTTCATTCTAGAATATTAGTCCAAATTCGTTCAAAATTCGCCAATTATAACGGATTGAAAATTTCACGAATTTCAAGTGTTTCTTTTTTTCTCACTAGTGTATGTAATGCTTAGGCATTAAAAGTGACACTTCACAGATCATCAGCTGTCAAAAAAATAGTACTTTTAATGGCAATCGGCAAAAACTCTTGTTTTTAATAACGAATACATTGAATTGAAAGAACTTTATTACATAAAAAATAAATAAAAATAGATAAACTCCCTATATCAAAGAAGAGTAGACCGACAAATTCGATCCCCTCCCTGCAGAATAGACTATTCGTGACGATTATATTTTTTGTTGACCATGAAACTGGTTTCTTGTTTACGTTGCCTGCAAAATAGAAAGAGAATAATCTGAGTAGAACTCTCAACTGAGAAGGTTATCATATAGTGCTGTTCGTCTTATAAATATATCGAAAAAAACTTCAGGTAAAAATCAAAATAGCTAATAATAATATTTAAAAATAAATAAATGTGTTCTTTAAATAAATTCGTTAGTTGAACCTATTTTAATAGTCCTGGTATTAAAATCATCGGAATTTATGTAATATTTTTAATTTAAATTATTAAAACGTTTTTTCTACAGCTCACCTCTATGGTACTCAAATTCTAACACTCTAAGGACCAGTTTTTCAATCACCGATTTATGTTAATCATGATTAAATAATCATGGAAACTATGGTTACCATTATTATTTAATCATGATTAATGTTAACCGAGTGTAAATCGGTGATTGAAAACTGGCCCTAAATTTACACATGGTCATATATAGAAAATATTATACATCTATTAAAAATAAATAGTGAAATTTTGCTTAGATACAGTGATATTTAATCAAGATTTGAGAAAAATTACACGTGTTCGAACCGGTTACTACCAAAAAAAAGTGTAGTCAGTTCGGTAAGTTGAATAACCCCTTAATAAAATTCACAAACATATGAAGTGAACATGAATTAATAATTTGCACAATTCTATTTTATAAACTTCTAAGTTCTAATTTATTTAATTTATAATAAAAAATATATATCATCACCCATTTTATTCATTACTGGGTGCGGCAATTTGTTATAGCAGATCTCGGTAATTGATAAATTTTTCCCGTGAAGTGCGGTTACCAGTCGAGAAATCACGACCCTCAAAGATGTTAATACCTATACGGAGAGTCACAAATGTAATTTTAAAGTAAAGTAAAGGGAATCGAACTCGGGTTCTCAAATTTACAGACCGGCGCAATTTCACTGTGCTATATCTACCACAATTTATTTATTTATTTATTAGTACAAGATAACAAAATTAAACTAGTATTTCACAAGTCGGGCAGTGCTGTGGTGTGGTTATTGTTACGGCATTCGAATCCAAAGGTCCCGTGTTCAAATCCCACTCAGCCTAAAAATATATGAACTACCACACTAAAGCTCTGTGAGTCCGGACCTTACACAGTAATTGGGATTAAGTTCTTTTTGTGGAAAGTGGCATAACTAAATAAATAAATAAAAATAAATAAATAAAAATAAATAAATTAAAAAATGATGTGTAAAATCAATATGAATAATCCAACTTTATTTAAAATTTAGTATGTTATTATTAGAAATTTTGAGAAGTGATTTGTGAGTATATTAAAGTACCTATATTTAAAAATATTTAGTTTTAGCCATACTATATATTTGTTATATAAATTGCTATCTTTAACGACCAACTGTATTCCTAATTATATTTAAACTTATTTCGTTACAAACGTCATGAATTTATGGTTCGCCAAATACACTGGTTGGAACTACAGGTTTTAACATTTCATTTGATTTTTCTAATATGGCGCACCAACAAAAAGTATTATTGTTGCTAAAATTGATGCAAGATGGTTTAGAAAGTAGTGCAGAATTGATTAAATTATTAGAAATAATGAAAAATGGTAATTTTCAAGTACTATCTGTTGGATTGTGTCTGAGTGGTTCGGATTCCACTATAAGCTGTAGGTCCCCTGTACTGTAATTTGGATTTACTTCCTGTTGTGCCGAGTAACAAATAAATAAATAAATAAATATCAGACTTTAGGTAAAATTAGTCATATTTAATCAAACATTTTACAAATTTATTGAATTGCTATGTTGCGACCAACGGTTATGGCCATTATCAAGCAAAAGTAAGTATAAATAATAAGTTACCACATTTTATTTTTTTTAATTAATTGTAGCTTGTAAAATGTTTTATTAATTTTACATTTAATTTTATCTAAAGCCTGATATTCAACAATTAATACCTCCAAATATACCGAATTGTTCAAAATATTTTCCGAAAGATAGTAATGATGACAAAAATCTTGCACCCTTATCTAATATAATCTAAAATTATGCAGTCAAAAAAAAATAAATTAAATGCATCAAAATATTCGGATAAAATATATTCTTTGGCGAATCATAATAGTTTTTTGTTGAATATTTTTTTCGTAGGATGCCTTGTTTTAGAGTACCTAAGTAATTGATAGAAGCCAAATATTAATTAACTTTTCGACCCACTTTTGTTAAAGTAGGTTAACTTTTTAGAAAAATTAACAATACACAAAATATGTCATTTTTTCGACAGGGAATGAGATGCCGTCGTCAAAATGAAAATAATAACAAACCCAAGAATTTTTTTCAACTCTTAAATATTGTTTTTTAAATCCTTGGCCAAAAAAATGGCCAAAACAGTTCGATCTACGCAAGTAGATTTTTTAAAAAGATATTTATTCGAACACTAGCAACGATGTTGATTGGTACAAGCTTGATTCTGCAATATAACTACTCCCTTCTTAAATTTGAGCCGCTTCTGGTAGGCGAATATCTTCTTTTGTGAATGAGACGTTGGTTCTACGCTGGATATTCTTCTGTCTAACATATTGGAGTACATAGTATGCTATTATAAATAAAAGTCCAGCATAAAGTATAATTGTCTAAATACTAGGCATACGCTAATTGGGAGATTGATTATAAATCAGAGTAATGGGATTTATTAGTATTACTTCTAGGTTGAGTGACTTTAAATTTATTGTAAGGTTCGGTAGTTTGTTTGACTTTAATTAAAATTTCATTGTATCAAACAGTAATGGTTTGCCAATTGTTGTATCTTGATAAATTAATTTTGGTCTCTGAACAATACTTCACAATTATTTTCTTTAACGAGGTATACACCACTTAGAACTTTCACTTCGGCGTCTTGTGGGCAGTTAAACTTAAGTTTTTCTTCTTGGGGAAATACTGCGAGGTAGGTACTGGTTGATTTCAGGAACGATCTCGATGTGGTTTCTTTTGATATTCAGCTTTGTGTACTGACGACATTGACTAGAGTTGTCTTCACAGGCGGACTTTGGCCTAGGCTAAAGAGGCAATAGCCTAGGGCCCAAAAATTTTAGGGCCCGGATTCAAGATTTTAGATTAAATAATAGAAATATATATATATATATATATATATATATATATATATATATACAAGGTGGTGACCGCGACTCTCGAACATGGGTATTTAACATGTAAAATCATAATTTTATAATTTTCTGCTTCCCTAATTATTTTAAGTAAGGTAGTTTCAACTAAAAGTTTTTGGACAGAAAATTCTGCATCTAATCCAATAAACAAAATTAATTTTGCATGCTTCGTAACGGCACAAATTAGATCTGAAAATAACGACAATGGCCTCAAAAACATCGATAGTCATGGAATTGAAACAAAATTAAACAATTGTTAGACGTTTAATGTGTCAAAATATTTTTTGTATTTATTATGTCATTTATTCTGACGCATAAAACGTTAAACATTTGTTAATTTTGTTTCAATTTCATGGCTATCGATAATTTCATTATTTTCAGATCTAATTTGTGCTGATACGAAGCATGTAAAATTATTTTTGTTTATTGGATTAGATGCAGAATTTTATGTCCTAAAGGGCCCGAAATAAATATTTTGCCTAGGGCTCGAAATATTTTAAATCCGCTTCCGATTGTCTTCTAGGAGGATTTGGAGTTCACATACTGGGTTGTAGTGGGTTTGAAATTTGTTGGAACATTGATATGTTTTACCCTTCGTACAAATATCGTCTAGAAGTTTAATTTCGTTGTCCTCAGATTTTAGCAAGTATTTTACTTCTGGGATAATTGTTACAAATTCTTATTCCAGTTTTGTAGGTATTGAATGCAAATAATAAAGTTCGAATAACTTTTCGAAATTATTGGTAGTGATATAAAGTAATTTATTTGTGATTGTGATATTTTATAATTAAATGTTATTACTGATTCAAAATCCAAAATATTTTCGTATTGCAGTTAAAACGGTAGTTGATCTTTATAATTGTTGAAATCTTTTGTATTTCTAAAAATAATTCCTTTGGTCTAATTATACTGTGATGCATAGTTTTCAGTTTACAGAAAGTTACTGTGTTCTCGATATCTTGAAATATATTCAAAATAGCATTAAATAAAATTGTCAGTTGATTATACAAATGTTTAACCATTAATATATTATCAAGATCAATTTTGTTCTTTATCATATGATGTAAATTTAGAATTTTCATTTTTAATAATGATTCGTTATGTTGAATATCTTGAATTGTACCATTAAATTTTTGTATTTGGTGATTCACACTGTATGTCTTGCTTATTTGATTTTGTAAATTTTGTTCATTATTTTGCTTGTGTTCCAAAATTGTGTTAAATCTTTTCCCATCTTCCGAGTCTAAATTACCAGTGATAGATTTAAATATCGTTCCTAGGCCATTGATTAGTCCTCTTTTGTTTCTTATGTTAGTAGAATGTATTTTAATATGATTAATTTTGTCATTAATACTAGCTTGGAGGAATAATAAAATAATAAAAATATTTAGGATCCAAAATACATTATTATTAATAAAATCAGGCTTCAGAAATCCAATAATATAAGTTATTTATACATTTTAAATAGGACATTTCGAGTCTGTGCAAAACTCATCATCAGCTAAAACAGTACAAAATAACAGAAATTAAAATACAAAATATCGAAATATATCATAATAATAAATAAATCAAAATTAAAACAAAATGGCATCAACAGTAAAAATAACAAGATTTAAGGCATATTTTAAATTGCCAAAAGCATCAGTTTGATAATTAAGACAAGAATTTCGATATAAATTTATGTAAAGAGTTTCATGAATTAGACGATGTGTAAATGATTGACAGTACTTATAACTTCAGTTTCTGAAAATTTAAAAACATGTTCAGTTTCTTGATAATGTGATACCTCTCAACCTCTTAAAAAACGTGTTTATCAACATAAATATAATTGTAAATTATTAAATCTATATCATAGAGCACTAACACACATCATCAAGAAAGTACTGTCAATCATTTACATCATCGTCTAATTCATGAAACTCTGCATAAATTTATATCGACATTCTTGTCTTAATAATCAAACTGATGCTTTTGGCAATTTAAAATTTGCTTTAATTTTTTTAAGTAATTTCAAAAACATCTAGTTATTTTTACTGTTGACGCCATTTTGTTTTAATTTTGATTTACTTTTATTATGACATATTTCGACATTTCGTATTTTAATTTCTGTTATTTCATATTGTTTAAATGTATTTTATATTACTTATTTGTATGTTATTTTGTTTACTTATATTTCTTTTTTTTAGCTGATGATGAGTTTTGTATAGACTCAAAACGTCCTATTTAAAATATATAAATAAATTATATTATTGAATCCTGAAGCCTGATTTCATTAATAATTAGACTGGAGGAACTTAATTATTTTATTGTAGTTATCTAATTCATATTTATAAATTGTTGTATTTGTGGTAGTTGCGTGAAGATTGTTGTATTGTTTGTTTAAGTCGTCATATTTCTTGTATAAAGGTGTCCAAGTCATAATAGTGTACGAAAGTGTGTTTTGTTTTTTCTAATTTATCTAGTTCTAAATTTATCGGTAAAATTCCTAGATTTTCGGTTACATTTTTGATGTCCGCTCCTCGTACGATTGCGAACAACCTGGAATATTTTTAAAAGAGTAAGTTATTTTCCTGGGACGTTTAACATTTGACAAATGGATATTTTTAGAAGTGTTACCGTGTTTAGTTTTTATTTTGGCTGTTTTTAAGTTTTTGTTAATATGTCTTATTACTGCGGTTTAAATTTGTTTTTAGTTTTTTGTTGTTTCTGTTTATTTTTAACAAGAATTTGATCTGGGATCTCGGATAATTCTTCTCGTGTTTCATTAAGATTATTAATTGTTTTATTTTTATTATGATAAATTATTTCATTAACTTTTTGATACAGTACCTTCATTTTATTTTTATGTTCTGTGATATAGTTATTTACTAATTGTTTGTTTATTTCTATGTTAAATGGAGAGTTAGAATCTATGTATCCGGAAATGATTTCTGTGGGTTTTAATTTTGTAACCGAGTGTATTGTATTATTACATGCCAATAATGCGTAATTTACTTTAATTTCAATAGGTTCTCGTTTATATAGTTCTTGGTTGTTAAAAAGCCTGACGTGTTCGATTAAGATCGAATGGAAGCGCTCTACAATACCATTAGAACCAGTGAAGTGAATTTTTATTTTATGAACTTGTTCTTCTTGCAAAACTAAATTTTTGAACTCTAGACCGTTATCTGATATTATTTGGTCTGGGATAGGATGATGAGCAATGAATTTAACTAATTTGTCCACAACTTCTATTCCTTGTCCTGAACTTACTTTATATGTCTGTGCATATGTCGAGGAAGAATCTACTATAGTTAAGAATTTTGAATCTTCTAATGTCATGCTATCAATGTGGACTATCTGAAAGGCTTTTATTGCAGTTGAAGTGATATTAAATTTTAATTTCAAGGAATTTCTCTCATACTTTGTTATTTGACAGATTTGGCATTTATTAATGTAAGTTTGTACAGATTTTCTTTGTTTCGACCAATGGTACCGTTATTTTATCCGAGGTTTGGTTTCATCGATTCCTCTGTGGTTAGTTTTACTTTCATGAAAAAATTGAATAATTGGAATGATTTCGTCTTCATCTATTACATCTAAAAGTTTTTTTGTACACTTAATCATTTTAATTTCCGAATTTTTAAAATATTTTTGTAGGGTAGTGCTGAATTTTTCGGAAAGGGGGTCTTCAAAATAAAGATAGTATTTAACACGAGGGACTACATATTCTTTATTAAATTTTATCATATCTCTTTCAAAATATTTTTTTGAAAATTGTGCTAGTATTCATTGTTTATTTTTATGAAGTTTTAATATAGGATTCGGAGGATTATATTCGATATCGGATATTATGATTTGATTTTTACCATAATTTACGGGATATTCAACTATTGGAATACCGATTACTGGATTTTCTACGTTGGAGTGTATTGTTTCATCGCTATCGTCAGATGCGTTGAAATTTAAATTTTGTTTATCGTTGCCTACTTCAACTATTAAATATTCGGAGTCGTCGGGATTATTGTTATCGTTAGGATCTAATAATTTTTCGTCTATGTATTTTTGAAATGCAGTTATGTCTGTTTCAATGATGTTAAGTTCTACCCGTGGTAATAATTCTAAGTACGGTCCAGTATATGCGGTTATTGTTACGTCCATATCTCGAAAAATGTACTGAATCATCGTTTTTATATTTATCCAGTCTTTCTCGTCTTTACCACATGCAAGTCTGGGAATGTTTAAATTTTTAATTTTATGTTTTAAACAAAAATCTTTCAACCCTGACAGGGTGTCAAATATATCTTGAAGAGATGGTTTATTGAAGTAACAATTTTTTATTGTAAGATTTAAATAATTTTGATATTCTATAAATAATTATCTTCTAATATAGATAGAGTTGAATTTTGAAGTGCGGTTATCAGCCGTCAAATCACGGCCCCCAAAGATTTTACTGGTGGGGGAGCCACAGGGGTAATTTTAAATTTAAAAGGAAACTATTTTCGAGTTTCATTAATTTATAAAGTATTTAAATTTTAAAAACTCGACTGTAATATATTATATTTATTTTGGTACAAATAAATTTAAAAGACTGAAATTGTAGATTATAAAATAGAAATGTTTCAAATATTGAAACCGATTCGTTTCATATTTTTATGTGTATGTTTTTATTAAGGAATTATACAACTTTAAACATGAATGTTAATCATTCCCTACCATCGACACAATTCGGCGATTGTAAACTCAGTTTTGGGAACAAGTATATTATTAAAGATATTATTTAACTATATAATTCAACAGAAAAATATATTGCTAGAAACTAAGAGAAAACACAAATTAAATATTGAATGATTGAAAACTTACATTATATAAATGAAACATTATCGTTTCCATGGTTTTATAATTTGTACTATTTACTCTGTTGGTTGTTTTTACTTTCTTATACGCAGTATGTATAAGGAAGTATTGGAATCGTGAAAAAAATCGTTGACAAGATTTTCGCGGAAATACGTGTTTTCAGGTCCACTGAATCCGTTTTCATCATTTTCTCAATGATGTCTGTGTGTGTGTGTGTGTGTGTGTTGGGGTGTGTGTGTATGTGAGTGTGTGGGTGTGTGTGTGTATGTGTGGATGGATGGATGTGTGTCCCAGTGTGCAATATCTCATGAACGAGATAAGATTTGTAAACGAAACTTGGTAATTATAAGTATCATGAAAATACGAAGAGCTGAGTTGATTTTGAATGAACTTGAAAAACCGGAAGAGGAAGTTTACTAGACACACAAAACAATAAATTCCATTTATTTCAAAAATTGAATCAGTTACGAAAAAAAGTTTCAAATAAAAGATGTTAGCAAAAATATTTGGAACATAAAATGTTATTTGCAATTTTCCTGTGTATGCATCTAATTTTGAGAAAAACGAATTTTTATATTTAATAATATATTTCAATAATCATAGTAGCAATAGAAACAAAAAACATAAATTTTAATTTTCGCTTTATCTAGTTATCTATGTCTTTTGTCGGAAAAACAAATACATCATTCAAATGGTCAACTAATTTGGCAACTTTGCCTCAATTTAATCGACTTCGTATCTCACGGTTCTTGAGATACCAAGGGTTAGGCTCGAAAAACGGACAGCTTGTATATGCCTCATCAGTAGTCATAAAGTAGTCAATATTACCAAAAAATTATACGTAAACAAATTTGATATTTTATGTTTCAAACAGATAAATGCTGAATTACTGAAAAACTGAATTACATGTTTAATAATATTATAGAACATTAATATATTCTAAAAAATAAATATGCTGTGCATAAGAAAGTCGTGTGGTGCCCACACCAGATTTTTTCTTTGCATTTTAGACAAATAAATTATTATCAATTTGACTTAAATGGACTATAATATCCAATTGCACCAACGGAACTTAAATTTTAAACTTAGTTTAATAAATAAAACCATATCAAATGTTTGACAGCAATATAAATTATTCCGTATGTAACTTCGATATATTATTATTAATTTAAATCTAGATTAAAATTTTGTTGGTGCAACTGACCCTAAAAATTTAAAATGAATTTGTTTCAGATTGGTTAATAATTATGAAGCATTATCTAAAAATATGTACACTTATGGTCATATTTATAATCGAAAATGTATCAAGTTGTACATACTCAGAAAAAAACAAGCGATACGTTTGCGAATCACCATTTGCAATATCTGTAGATGGCACTGAAGAATGGACAAATCTTATTATAACCAATAGTTATAAAAAGACATTCAATTTGAATAAGGATAGTTTTAAAAGGACTCCAAACTTGAAACAATTATCAGTATCAAATTTAAACAGCATTGAACCCAGCGCATTCATTGGTCTCAAATCGCTTGATAAGCTTGTTATTTTCAACTCAAATTTTGAAGAAATACCAGCTGGAGTTTTGGATAATTTGCCAATAAGGTCTATTCAGTTACAAAATACAATGAATAATATCTCTCCAGGCTTTTTTGACAAACTTCCAGATATCAGAATAGTAGATATTAGGAACAACACTATAAAGGTAATAAAAGTTGGAATTTTCAACAATACTCTAATACACAAATTATACTTGATCTGGAATGAAATAGAAACAATTGAAACTGGAGCATTTTCTAACATGGAATCCATGATTATCCTCAGTTTATCAGGAAACAAACTAACATCATTCGATTCTCAATTATTGGTGGGTAAACCCAATTCAGTACAACAATTTTGGCTGAACAAAAATAATTTAACGCAAATAACTAAAAAGATGTTTTCTGTATTTGATGACCTTAGGAAATTGGAAATAGACAATAATCAAATTGAATCAATTGAAGATGAATCTTTCTATCATCAACAAGAACTGGATTTTCTAGATATATCTAACAATAAATTAAAAGAAATTCGGTCAGAAATATTCCCGACAGGAATGAAAAGGATGATTACTTTACTTATCCATAACAACCAACTTACATTCTTCAACAACGCAATTTTCTTTAAGACTCCAAACTTAAAGTATATCTCTTCCGGAGGAAATCCTTTCCAGTGTCCTTGTCTAGAAGAAATAAAATATTGGACTGACGAGCACAACGTTACTAGACTCTGTGACGACATATATTTTTCTGGAGAACGACCAACGTGTTTATTTTCAGATATTGACAAAAATAAATGTATTTATGATGTGGAACTGACAGAAAATTTGTACGATATTTATAAAGAAGCTTTAAAAGACTACCCCAAGTTGAATTTAAAATGTAACACAGTTAAGGGTCTTAGTAAAGCTACACTTCAAAAATAACAATTACGAAGCACAGTTGAGGCCTATAAATACGCTTAACGCTCATGGTACATACAATATATATTCTA
Source organism: Pterostichus madidus (assembly GCA_911728475.2). Lineage (NCBI taxonomy): Eukaryota > Metazoa > Arthropoda > Insecta > Coleoptera > Carabidae > Pterostichus > Pterostichus madidus. Next base: position 12,043,526 of record OU452318.1, read on the forward strand.
CCAAAAGCGAAAAATTATTTTATGTCTTTCAAACATTTTAAATGTACCTATTAAGTGTTAAATTTTCAATTACGGCCCTAGGATGGATAATGACTCATTACATACTTGGTTATAGGGCTATTATGATAAGCGAACTTTGCTGGTGGTAGAAATAGAATATTTCTTTACAAGGGAAATAAGTACTTTTTTTTCACTACCGACTACTGTTATAAATATCACATAAAATCACAGATTGACGTCCTGAAATAATTGTTTATATTCTAAATTAATTTAGTTTTTGCGTTTCTATGCTACAATAATTATTGACAGATAAAATTACATAAACAACAATCATTAATATTATAAAATACTAGACACAAACACAGAATAGGGAGAATTACTTACATCCCTCCAAACTGAAGAGTAAATGCCACTTATTTGATCGGTAGTGAAAAAAATTATTATTTCATTATTATGTAATGGTAGTAAATATTTCCCAGTACTATACCCAGTGGAGATACCTAGGAGCAATAGCACCCCACTTCTTGGTATAATGTTTTAGAAAATATAAATATAATAAAGGGAAAATTATTATTGTATTTTTTTTGCATTTATACACATTTTATTAAAAAAAGTAAAATATTAAGTATATGTACCTACCTTATATTGTATTTTGTTACATTATAGCTATTTAATATTTAACAAATATCCAACAATTTTTCCAGTATAATATAAATTATTACAAACATTTTCAACATTAAAATGAGTTAAATGTCTTAGTTTTTCGAGTAATATATTTGTAAAAATATAATTGTTTCATCAAAGACTGTTTTAAATGAATTGAAAAATAAAAACAAAGAATAGATCTTTTAATTTAATTAATAATTTATTTATTTCATATTACATTTTTATTTAACCGAGCCTTTAGAATATTTTCAGTTTTTTAATTTATTTTTTAATTTGTGAAATAAAAAAAATACATATATCATCACGCATTTTACCCATTACTGGGTGTAGTATTCTGCCGAAGCAGATTTAGGTAAGTGAAGTGAGGTTACCAGTCGTCAAATCACGGCCCCCAAATATGTGGTAGGGGAGCCTCAGGGATAATTTTTATTGTGGTAAAAATGTTTCTCGATTGTAGAAATCGAACCAAAGTTTTCATGATCCACTGACAATACAAATAAATACTTTCACGGTAAGAAGTTAAAAAAGGATAAAAACCTTTTACAGGTATACCTATACGTTTTGAAGTACTGATTCTCAATCAAATCCACTTTATTTTAAAATTCACAAAATTACGAGTAAAGGCACCGTTCATAAAATTGAGTTTTTATTATTTTGGGTCTCCCTATCTACACTCAATCTTTTCCGTACGTTATGAATATACACGCTGGTACATTCACCTAAAAAGTTACAGCAAATTAAATTTCTTTTTAATTAACGCCCACTTATTGAATACCGCTGCAAATAATAGGAAAAAATTGGTGACATAATTATTTTTTCGTTTCCATAAAAACATATTTCTTTCAAAATCTGATGATTTGCTATTATCATAAATTTAAATTATGCATCTAACAAAAACTAATGGCAAAAGCGGTAGACAGAAATCTTTTTAATTAATGAAACTTATTTTAGCAAATATAAACTAAACTACACAAAAACTAAAATTATGTACAGGTTTTCATCAGCCCATATGTGGTAATTGTGGAAATTACAAGTACCATAGTTCCTGAAACAGGATTTGTAAAGTTCATAAAATTATTGTACTTTGTTTATAATTCCAACTTTTAATTAATCATTGTAGACCTGAAGATGAACACAAATATGTGTTTCGAAACGTCGTCTTATTAAATAAAAAAGTTTTCCAATAATTTTCATTATCTAAAGCCTTTAGCCAATAACCCTGTATCGTTTTTGATTCCTTTATTTTAAATCAATACTCACTGCTTAATAATTTAAAAACTTCATGAAACAGGATTCATTCATCACCAGTATAATTGTTGGATATTCTGCTTCTCTATTGGTAGAATTTAGTACTCACTCGCTATACTGCTGCCGGAACAGATACTCATTGGGAGTCAATGCTTGTTTTTTTTTTTTTCAAATGTTAGGAGTGCGAAATCTACGCCAAACAAAGGACTGAAAAACCTTAACTTGGTGGAATATTTGGCGTGAACTTGTAATAGGCTCAACGTTGGTTATTTCAAAAATTTCTACTTTTACATTAACCTCGTGTCGATTTGGTCTTCTGTTATCATGGTCTTTCTTTAAAATAGCCTAAGTTTTAAATTCTCAGTCTCTTCCTCGTCGTTGGAACACCCGAAGAAAAGTGTTTATAGAAGGGGTTTGTCAATCTAGAAATCTTTCGAAATACGTACGCCTTGCGTGCGCTGCGTTTCTTTCAACAGCTCTATAAACCATAATCATGTCTATGTATTCCTCATTACTGTAATTCACATTTAAAAAAATTTCAATACCAATTTTTGTTATCAAGTGGCTCTCAACCATATGGCCAGTACTTTTTGTGCAATAAAAGAAAAAAATAAATAGCTGTAACTTTTATACTACATAAGTGTTAATTTTTTTAACTAAACATTGTTCACCTAATTTTAAAGTATTTCTAATTTCTGATAAAACATTATTAATTGTTATAGTTTTGTAATGATTTTAAACCACTTTATAGGGTTTTATTAGTATAAAATACAACATATTATTTTGACAGACACTAAATACTAATAACAGAATAAGATTGACATAGTAATAAATTAAAAATGTGTGAAAATCACCAGATTTTCCCCTTTCTATTTTAAATCTAAATATTCTAAATATTTAGGCTGCTTTTTATTCTATTTGATCGACGAAAATTATATGTTGTATTTAAAATTTCATCTTCATGAACATGATCTTGCATTTCATTTGGTTGATTGTTTGAATTAATTACCTCAACATCTTCGTTTCAATTAATCTGTTTGTTTGATTTTGGCTGCTCTTCTTGTTGTTTATGGTCTAATAAAGTTACATAACCTCTAGGTACTAAATGTTTTAGTAACATCGTAGTTTCCCGCCCATTTTCAAAGCCTATTAATACATATTCAGGATTAGCTTCTATTAATTCTACTTCTTAGTTTAGAGGTCGGAAAAAAATATTCTATATTCGAATCCGGTGCGATCCGAAGTCGGATTTCGGACCGGATCGGATCACAACTCTCTCGGCTAGTATTCGGGTTGGATCCGATCAGAAAGTCGAATAAAAGATCCGATTCGAAAGTCGGATAAAATATCCGATTCGAAAGTCGGATAAAACATCCGTTACGAAATTTACATACTCTGAGTAAAAATATAAATTCCAACATCACTCTAAAGAAATGTAGCACTACGTTATATTTATAAGCATTTATGTTCTATGATAAAACATGATTAAATAACGTTACAACAAAATATGTATTTAATTTCATCTGTGTTATTTTTCTTTCGAATATAAAATGTTACTTTTGGTTTAATATAAATAGAAAACACTGTACTAAGATAATGATATTCGGATCTCGGATCGGATCTCGGATCGGGTCTCGGATCGGATCTCGGATCGGATCTCGGATCGGATCTCGAATCAGATCTCGGATCGGATCTCGGATCGGATCTCGGATCGGATCTCGGATCGGATCTCGGATCAGATCTCGGATCGGATCTCGGATCGGATCTCGGATCGGATCTCGGATCGGATCTCGGATCGGATCTCGGATCGGATCTCGGATCGGATCTCGAATCAGATCTCGGCTCGGATCTCGGATCGGATCTCGGATCGGATCTCGGATTGGATCTCGGATCGGATCTCGGATCGGATCTCGGATCGGATCTCGGATCGGATCTCGGATCGGATCTCGGATCGGATCTCGGATCGGATCTCGGATCGGATCTCGGATCGGATCTCGGATCGGATCTCGGATCGGATCTCGGATCGGATCTCGGATCGGATCTCGGATCGGTTCTCGGATCGGATCTCGGATCGGATCTCCGATCGGATCTCGGATCGGATCTCGGATCGGATCTCGGATCTGATCCCGGATCGGATCTCGGATCGGATCTCGGATCGGATCTCGGATCGGATCTCGGATCGGATCTCGGATCGGATCTCGGATCGGATCTCGGATCGGATCTCGGATCGGATCTCGGATCGGATCTCGGATCGGATCTCGGATCGGATCTCGGATCGGATCTCGGATCGGATCTCGGATCGGATCTCGGATCGGATCTCGGATCGGATCTCGGATCGGATCTCGGATCGGATCTCGGATCGGATCTCGGATCGGATCTCGGATCGGATCTCGGATCGGATCTCGGATCGCATCTCGGATCGGATCTCAGATCGGATTTCGTATCGGATCTCAGATCGGATTTCGGATCGGATCTCAGATCGGATTTTGGATCGGATCGCAGATCGGATTTCGGATCGGATCTCAGATCGAATTTCGGATCGGATCGCAGATCGGATTTCGGATCGGATCTCAGATCGAATTTCGGATCGGAGTTCGGATCGGATTTCGGATAGGATCTCGGATCAGATTGTGAATCAGATCAGATCGGATCTTGGATTGAGTCGGATCCGTTTGGATCTCGGAATGATATAGTCTTCAAAATAATATCATTGTATCGTTCTATTTGACCATTTACTTTGGGATTATAAGGGGTAGTATGACTTGTTGCAATTCCGAAACATAGTAAATATTTGTCAATTCCTCAGACATTAATGAGGACCCTTGATGAGATTGTATGTAAGTTGGAAAGCTGAATAGTAAAAAAAAGAATTATTTAGATACTGTATAACAGTTTTAGAGGACATATCCGTACAAGGATAAGCAAAAGAAAAACGAGAGTGTTCATCAACAATTGTTAATAGGTAACGGTTTCTAGATGTCGATGGTAGCAGACCTTCAAAACCCATATTTAATTGTTCGAATGAAGACATTACTTTTACAAGTTTACCATTTGCTTCCTTTAGAAATTGAAGTTTTATTTCGGCATATATTAGGCAAAATCTCTTCAATTGAAAATGGCAAATTTCGGGCTCGTAGCCCGTGTTCCATTCTTGTAATATCAGGATGACACTAAGACTAAGGTTGAATAATTAATTTTCTTGCGTAGCATTAAAACCCTAGAGAAATTATCGCTAATAATATTTACTTTTACGAGCCCAGAAACAATATCAAAACTATAGCATAAAATTTCAAGACGCGATTTCTAATAAAATTACTAAACAACAAAACTAAAATAAAATATTCCAGAGATCGTCAACGCAATCTTTCACCCTCAGTTTCACCAACATACAGCTGCTTCACCAATCTCTGATTTGACATATGTTCTACATGCCCAAATCATCTCAACTGACTTGTACCTACTCTTCTAACGACATTCTTCTCAATTTCACACTCATCATACACCAATATATTCCGAACACAATCTCTTTTAGTATAACCACATACACCCCGCATATACCTCCACAGTAGTTATACGACATTCATGTTTCTTCATCCACACCCAACATTCACTATCATACATCAATATAGGCACTAAAACACCATTATAAACACTCAATCGAGCATTTCTGGATAAATTCACATTTCGAACAATGTTTCCCACAGCAGCCAATACTTTGCAACCCGCAGATATTCTTCTTTCAATCTCACAATCAATACGTCCATCCCTCGAAATCATATTACCCATATATAAAAACTCATTCACTTAACCTAATCTCACACCATTAACCGAAATATTGCAGTCAGTCACAAAATCGCTCTTATGAAACACTAATACTTTACATTTATCAACATTTAATAATATATTTAAATCTTTTCTTCACATTCACCCATAACAATATGTACACAATTCACCCCATTCAACGCCGTTCGTAACAACACATCCATATAAAAATTAAACAACCACGGACACATCCCACAACCTTATTTCACGCCAACATCTATACAAAACCAATCACTCAATCTACCATTAACTCTCACCGCAGTATCACTACCTTCATTCAGCGCCCGAATTGCCCCCAACAATTTACCATTTATAACGGTATTGTAGAAGTACATTCCATAATGTATCGCGATGAACATTATCATATGATTTTTTAATATCGGGAATGCCACAGAACACCTTCTTATTCTTAGCAAGCATAGGAAGAGAAAACAATTGATCCTCTCAAACTCTCTCAGGCAAAAAAAAAACACCTTGCATATCGTTTAACTTGGAGATTGTTAAGGTTCGTACCTTATGAATAAGAATCTTCCTGTACAACTTCCCTACCACACTCAGCAAACTTATCGCACGAAAATTAGTACATTCACTCGAACTACCTTTACCTTTAAATAAAGAACATACGATAGCACGTTTCCAATCATCAGGAGACACACACCATTTTAAATTAAATCTCAACAAATAAACTAACCAGTTAAATAACCTCTTGCCTTCATACTTTAACATCTCATTCGATATACCATCCAAACCAGGAGCCTTATCATTCTTCAGACTTATCAATGCAAAACTAACATCACTCTCATCTATAACCCATTCATCACCACTAACATTTTCTCTAACATTCTCACTACAACCATTCGGTCTATTAATACTACTATATAAAGCCCTAAAGTATTCATACCATCATTCCTACCATTTGATTTATTCCACAATATCCGCACTCTTTATCGCTTTTACTGCCCTTACATTGCCACCACTCAATCTCTTTACATCCAACCAAAACATTCTTTTATACTTATTAAAGTCATAAGCCGATCGTTCACTAATCAAATCAATAAAACGCGCCTTACTTTCTCTTACTACTCTCTTAACACATTTATTTAACCCCTTGTATTCCAATAAGCATTCATCACGTAAATTTCCAGGCATATCTTTCACATTTAGAAACCGAAAATATGCTCTCTTTTTCATCTCAATCGCTTCTTTTACTTCTTCATTCCACCATGAATTCTTTGGACAAGAGCCTAAACTACATTCACCACAAACTTCTTTTGCACATTTAAGAACTGTATCCTTAAATTAAAACCAAACATCATTTATGCTGCATTCAAACTTATGCTCACATACAGGCAAAGATTAATTTGTTTTCTCAACAAAAAAATCTCTAACATCCTCATTCTGCAGCGCACTGGATTTCACACGAAACATTTTTTCGGTATTTTTCACCCTCATTCGTCAACATTTATCTATTATTTATTTACAAAGCTAACAAAAATAAATCAGTATTTCACCAAATTGAAAAACGATTATTTTTAGCAATATGTAAAATCAATATGAATAATCAAACTTTATTTAAAAATTAGTATGTTATTATTACAATTTTTTTAAAGTGTTTTGGAAAGATTAGAATATGTTTAAAAAATTGTACTGTTTACCTTAACCAGAAAAGTAAAAGTATCAGATCAGTGAAATAAAACAGACAATTAAGTATTTAATTAAGTAGAAGTAATTATTATTATTTTTCAGTAAAATTTTCGAAATTAGAATTGGATTCATTTTTAAACTAAAATATGCAGTTCATAAATGAGATCTATTTTACTAAAAATCAAGCCTTGGACATTTTTAATGCAAATAATTATTTTTTAATAAAAAAATGCTTTAATATTATTCCAGAGAAACATAGTTGTTTTCTTCATTTCGTAGATCTTACACTTTCACGTTTTTTTAAACATTTATAATTGTGTCATAATGACATTAAAATTTATATAAATTTGGGTTATTCATGTTGATTGAACATGTATCTAAAAATAACCATTTTCTTGTTTTAATTTGCTGATATTCGGGTACTAATTCATTTTGGTTATAAATTGTAGCTATTTTTGTAGTATCGTATTATCGCAGAAGGCTATGAAGATCGGATATGTACCGCAAAATATTAGAGGGCGCAAAAAAAATATCTGGGAGTATGAAAAATAACTATTCTCATAAAATATAAATTTGCAGACATCTTTCGGAAATTGCAGTGTAAAATGATAAAAACAAAATAATCTATCGAAATCTATTGAATTTTTATATATTTTTACTGACAATGAAACAAATCCAGTGGAATACACTAGCTTTTGATTTAGCTCTTAACGTCTTAAATAACATGAATGACAGTGACGTAGTTAGCACTGGGTGGACCCTGTATCAAAGATTGATAAGGAGCTGCTCTTTCCACCATAATAAATAGTAATCGTATTAATTAATACATTATTAAATTTATTGTAAGACATCATCTCATAATTTTATATTTTAAAACTGGGCGAAGTGATAATGATACTGGTAATTTATAACCAACCATTTTATCCCGAGTTATTATTTATAATATAAATATTTATTTACTTATTTTATATCCCGAGTGCTATGAATTTAATAGATTAAATTTGACATGTCTAGCTTAATTAAAAAAAAAATTCTTAGAAAGTGTTTGAGTACATAATAATTTTAGAAATTCTGAGATAGGAGATCAAGGGATGATTCTTCAGAACTATGTAGCTTTCAAAATTATGCAGTTACTATTATTTGAGATGCTAAAGCAGCCACAAGTTTTGATTTATTACAGACTATTTTTGATTACGATTTAGTACAGTCCAATCCGAATTTAGAAGTTGCTTATAATTAACAATTTCAGTCACTGCACCTTCTGCTGAAAAAGCTTTAGTAAAGTAAAGTTAATTAAAAGTTATTTAAAATCTTCATTTAATTATGAAAATTTATCAAACGTGAATATAAGTTTTTAAACAATTATTACTGATGTTTCGTTGAAACAACGAAAAAAATAAACTCTATTTAATGCAGTACATTTTATGTTTTGTAAATTATTTAAATATTGTTTTGAATTTTGATAGAGTAAAAATTTATTTGTATTTAAAATATAAAATGTAAGGAGTTCCAATATTATTTTTTGTTCTATGTAGAATTAATATCGTTTTGAAATAACAAGTAACGATTTTTGTGGGTCTTTCTAGTGATTATGTATTCAGTTTTACTTTCCTTGTTCCAAAGCATCATGCGTGTTTACTGTATAATGCTTGAGTTGTGTATGTGTGTTTGTATGTGAGATCCGTGAAGCAGGAGGGAAGGGTGCCAGTTACTTATGATGCCTCAGGTGACAAAGTATCTAGAACCGGCTCTAACAGAGACTAAAGCTGAATCTAAATTTAATAACTGTGATGGAAGAGTATATAAATCAATGGAAGCATATCGGCCTGTAGATTTGCGAACCAGAATACGATTTTCGCAGCCGACATACTTTACTCCACATTAAAATTACCCCTGTGGCTTCCTCACCATTTCCACGATTTGAAGCCGCACTTTACGCGCTAAATATATTATTTATCAAGATCTGATACAGCAGAGTGCCACATAATGGGTAAAAGACATGATGATATATTTATTTATTGTATTTTATTATTTATGACCACAATGAAAATCAAAGACAATTTTTCATCTGACATTTTCCACTTTGCTTGTAGAACGTCGAGTGTATAATAGCGACCACAGATCACAATATACTACTATAGATAAGAAACTACCATGTTACACACTGGGACTGTATTTTGCGCCATCTGAGTAGAGGAAATCTAACTAAAGTCATGTAAGTAGGCAACGCGAAATGCGTATTTAGGCAACTTGTAATTTTTATTATTAGTTTATATTTATTTAAACTACATAAAATAAAAAATCATAAATCCAATATAAACATTTATTAAAATATCCTCGTGTATACAATTTATTTATAACTTGAACTGTTTCAATTGCAGTTTTATCTAATCTTTGTGAACTTGAAAATATGTTATGACTTAATATTGTTTATTATATTTATTTTGTTACTCTGCACAACAGGAAGTAAATCCCAATTATAGTACAGGGGACCTACAGCTTATAGTGGAATCCAAACCACTCAGACACAATCGTATTTTTTGAATATAAGTAGAAGTCAGTGAGATTTGAACGCACAACCTCTTGCTTGCTAATTAAGAAACGCAAGTTTTACCTCGCATTTATCCACTGAGCTACGATTGCCTGTTTTTGATTGATCACTTACTTACCAGTAGCAGTGCAGTTTTTTACACAACAATTGAAATTAGTTGATGACATTATTTATATGGAATTATGTCACAAATAAAAATTAATTAGATATTTGACAGATTAAAAAATCCGAAAAACATACAAATGACAACTACAGGAACAATCTAGTAACCACTGAACAAGTAACCATAGAAGAAGGGACAGCTACAACAAAAGATTGTTACGCAGTTACTGGTGACATCTTTTGTTGCTCCAAGTAATTATTATTAAAAATATCGATAATATAGGATACATATTTATCATTCTCTTGATCGTAATCACAGATCATAATATACTACTATAGATAAGAAACTGCCATGTTATGCACTAGGACTGTATTTTGCGCCATCTGAGTAGTGAAAGTCTAACTAAAGTCATGTATATAGACAACCCGAAATGCATATTTAGGCAGCTTGTAATTTTTATTATTATTTTATATTTATTTAAACTACATAAAATAAAAATTCATTATTACAATATAAATATTTATTAAAATATACTTCTGTAAACAATTTATTTATAATTTGAACTGTTTAAATCGCAGTTTTATCCAACTCTTGTGAACTTGAAAATATATTATGACTTCCTCATCTAAATATTATTTATTATATGATCACTTACTTACCAGTAGCAGTGCAGTTTTTTTACACAACAATTGATATTAGTTGATAACATTATTTATATGAAATTATTTCACAAATAAAAATTAATTGGATATTTGACAGATTGAAAAATTTGAAATATATACAAATGACAACTACAGGAACTATCTAGTAACCAATGATTGCCGATATTGTAGTTACCTAAAATGGATGTCTTCACCTAAAGACTATTAGCGCCATTCCTTAGGTGGAAGTCTAACTAAAAACACTGTCCCATGGTTACCTATATAACTTACCGCTGCCTGATCGTAATGAGGAAAATATTTCAAAATTATTAAAATCAAAGTATATTACAAAACAACAAAAACAGATAATTAGCGAAAAACTAGTTTTATTGAATAATATTTAAAATATTAATTAAACACGTACTAGTATGCAATACAAATATATATGAATAATGTATATTTTTCGCCTTCTTATGCACACTCTCATTTATCATTTCGCTACTTTCTACTGTTGTTATTGATAGAAAAAAAATATTTTCATCCCGAATTGTTGAATATAAATTTATATTTCCTATAAAAGAATTTTTATAATTATAAAGTTTTCAAATTTCAAAATATTGTATTAATTACTTACATTGATCAATATGTGGAACAGCCCCAATGTTTAATTTTTTTGATGAAGTGTATCGATACTGTCAATTTTGAAAATGAAGACTACACACGACATTGTTCTTTAGAGTACTACTATAAAGTATATCAATTAAATCATTTCTATTAATGTTTTAGAGCAATATTTTCCGTAATAAATTATTCCTTGGTAAAACATGGAACAACACATTCTTACTATTTTTTTTCTACTACACACACCTAAAATTATACAATAGTTTAAAATCAAATATAAAATTATAAAAGATACCTACTCACCATTAAATATAGATTACAATAATAACGGCAGATATGTTTGTTATTCACAAATTTTATTTGTCAAAATGTTTAATAATGTCAACCAATTAAATATTACCTACTAATGATTTCCGTTATTAATTCTAAATTGTTTAGTTCATTTGGGGCAGCAAGAGATGGCACTAAAAATCGCGTAACTAGGTAACTAATACAGCTGTCCAGGCCTTGGCTAGTAACCAATAATTGCCGATATTGCAGATACCTAAAATGGATGTCTTCATATAAAGACTATTAGCGCCATTCATTAGGTTACCCATAAAACTTTCTGCTGCCTGATAGTGACTAATGAAAATTCAACATGCGCATGGGCGCCCACAGGGTGGGTCGAAGTTTTTTTTATAAGTAGGTTAATTACAGACTATGAAAAATAAGAAAACATATTTTATAGGCTTTTTAATACAACATGTTCTTAATAATGGAATAACATTTTTAAGAAAAAACGAAACGGGTACTTCTTACTTAAATGTACATAAACTAAATATAAGAGGTATGGGATGTGTATTTTGCGTTAGCAGGGGCAGTTTCTGAATGATTTTTTAAAATGTTATGACCGGAACTAATTTTAAAATATAATAAATCCATAAAATTTCCATCAGTCGCTTGTTTGCCCAATCATGTGTACCACAAAGAAATATGGTTTCAGCTGTACTCTATAATTTAATCCTATTCTGTTCTTTTATTTGCTGTTTATGTTTGTCAAGTTGTAAATGTACTGGAAGAGATATTTTTCTCATATAGTTTAAAAAATTCTGAGCTTGTTCAGTTGTCTGAATGTGCCACTTTGATATTTGATGTCGTGCCGAATAATAAAAATCATTGTATTTTTTAAAACTCGTTAATGTAAAAGTTCCTTGATAACCGTGAGATATGTGTGTGTTAAATAACACACAATTTTTGCAAAGACCGCCTTTAAGTGCACTTGTATAAACTAACCAGGGGACATTTTCAAGCCAGTTATATTGAAATGGTCTTTTGCCCATTTCTACGTCGTTTAAAAACATATGATTTTGAAGGTTGCCAAGTTAAATTTAACAATTGTAATAGTAATTCATGTTTTCTTGAATATAATGACCTAAATCTAAATCATATTTACAGTTCTCAATGTTCCTTGATTCCGTTTCTGATTCTGATTCAACCTGTAATGGGCCTTTAAAGACTTTTTTGAATTTTTTATATATTAATCTACGTAATAAAATAATTTTACCCAATTTTATTATTTTTTTTAAACTTGTATTAAGCATGATAAAAATATTTAAACTTTCGAAACAAATGAATATGACGTAGTTGCATCTTAGCTTAAATAGAGACAGATAAGACAGAGATAAATAACACGTAACTTGTCGTTGTCAGTAGAATCCTCAGACAAAACATAACTAGACGGATAACATCGGCGTTTGTTGTGAGTCAGAAAGGGATAGAATAACTGGTGGGTGAGGCGGGTGCGCGGCAAGGAGCAACTTGCATAACATCAAAGTGTACTCGCTCCTTGCCGCGCACCCGGCGGACCATCAAGTTATGCAATCTCTTTCTGCTTCACAACACTGCATTGACTTGAATACGGCATAATTCGTCTAGTATTATACGTCATTGGTAGAATCGTAGAATGCTGAATGCTTATTTCTTCTTCGTCTTCTTGAGCACGTCATTGCAATATGGCAGTGCGAACGTTTTAAATTATTCAACTTTAACTTTCATATTTCAGCAATAAAGATATAATTTATGGTATGATTTTATATTGTATTAAATATGATGTACAGTCAAGAATTTATTTTAATAAATATATATGAAAAAGCTCTACCACTTGAATCCCCCATTGTTGATTCAAAGTCATAGATGTTATGATGCTAGTAGTAGTACTGGTACTCATCACTGACACAGTTACAGTATTCGCAGTGGTACCGATTGTTGACGTGCTTGCACGGGCATTATCATAAACTTATAACTCACTGAAACCCGGAGAGGTGGCAACCCTATTCACAGATCATCAGCTGTAAAAAAATAGCACTTTTAATGGCAATCGGCAAAAACTCTTGTATTAATAACAAATACATTGAACTGAAAGAACTTTATTAAATAAAAAATAAATGAAAATAGATAAACTCCTTATAACAAAGAAGGGTAGACCGACAAATTCGATCCCCTCCCTGCGGGCGCCCATGGTAGACTATTTGTGATGATTATATTTTTTGCTGACCATGGAACTGGTTTCTTGTTCACGTTGCCTGCAAAATTTAAAGAGAATAATCTGAGTAGAACTCTCAACTGAGAAGGTTGTCATATAGTACTGTTCGTCTTATAAATATATAGAAAAAAATACTTCAGGTAAAAATCATAATAGCTAATAATAATATTTAAAAATAAATAAATGTGCTCTTTTTATAAATTCGTTAGTTGAACCTATTTTAATAGTCCTGGTATTAAAGTCATCAAAATTTATGTAATATTTTTAATTTAAATTATTAAAACGTTTTTTTGTACAGCTCACCTCTATGGTACTCATATTCTAAAACTCTAAATTTACACATGGTCATATATAGAAAATATTATACATCTATTAAAAATAAATAGTGAAAATTTGCTTAGATACAGTGATATTTAATCAAGGTTAGATTTGAGAAAAATTAAACGTGTTCGAACCGGTTACTACAAAAAAAAAGTGTAGGCAGTTCGGTAAGTTGAATAACTCTTTAACAAAATTCACAAACATATGAAATGAACAAGTATTAATAATTTGCACAATTCTATTTTATAAACTTCTAAGTTCTAATTTATTTAATTTATAATAAAAAATATATATCATTACTCATTTTATTCATTACTGTGTGCGGCACTTTGTCATAGCAGATCTCGGTAATTGATATATTTTTCCCGTGAAGTGCGATTACCAGCCGTAAAATCACGACCCTCAAAGATATTAGTACCTATACGGAGAGTCACAAAGGTAATTTTATAGAGAAGCAAAGGGAATCGAACTCGGGTTCTCAAATTTACAGGCCGGCGCAATTTCACTGTGCTATATCTACCACAATTTATTTATTTATTTATTAGTTCAAGATAACAAAATTAAACTAGTATTTCACAAGTCGGGCAGTGCGGTGGTGTGGTTATTGTTACGGCATTCGAATCCAAAGGTCCCGTGTTCGAATCCCACTCAGGCTAAAAATATATGAACTACCACACTATAGCTCTGTGAGACCAGACCTTACACAGTAATTGGGATTAAGTTCTTTTTGTAAATAAATAAATAAATAAAAATAAATTAATTAAAAAATTATGTGTAAAATCAATATGAATAATCAAACTGTATTTAAAATTTAGTATGTTATTATTAGAAATTTTGAGAAGTGATTTGTGAGTATATTAAAGTACCTATATTTAAAAATATTTAGTTTTAGCCATACTATATATTTGTATGTATATAAATTGCTATTTTCACGACCAACCGTATTCCTAATTATATTATTTCGTTACTAACGTCATGAATTTATGGTTCGCCAAATACACTGGAACTACAGGTTTTTAACATTTCATTTGATTTTTCTAATATGGCGCACCAACAAAAATTATTACTGTTGCTAAAATTGATGCAAGATGGTTTAGAAAGTAGTGCAGAATTGATTTAATTATTAGAAACAATGAAAAATTATAATTTTCAAGTATTATTTGTTCGATATCAGGCTTTAGGTAAAATTAATCATCTTTAATAAAACATTTTACAAATTTATTGAATTGCTATGTTGCGACCAATGGTTATGGCCATTATCAAGCAAAAGTAAATATAAACAATAAATAATCACATTTTATATTTTTTAATTAATTTAGCTTTTAAAATGTTTTATGAATTTTACAATTAATTTTACCTAAAGCCTGATATTCAACAATTAATACCTCCAAATATACCGAATTGTTTAAAATATTTTTCGGAAAATAGTAATGATGACAAAAATCTTGCACTCTTATCTAATCTAAAATTATCCAGTCAAAAAAAAATTAAATGTATCAAAAAATTCGGATAAAATATATTCTTTGACGAATCCTAATAGTTTTTTGTTGAATTTTTTTTTTCGTAGGATTCCTTGTTTTAGAGTAAAAAATTGATAGAGGTCAAATATTAAATATCTATTCGACCCACTTTTGTTAAATAAGGTTAACTTTTTAGAAAAATTAACAATACACAAAATATTTCAGTTTTTCGACAGGGAATGAGATGCCGTCGTCAAAATGAAAATAATAATGAACCCAAGCATTTTTTCAACTCTAAAATATTGTTTTTTAAATCTTTGGCCAACAAAATGGCCAAAACAGTTCGATCTACGCAAGTAGATTTTTTAAAAAGATATTTATTCGAACACTAGCAACTATATTGCTTGGTACAAGCTTGATTCTAGACTAACTTATTATTGTCTTACAGGTTACAAGATATAAAACAACTACTCAGCTTAACATAATACTTTAAGATAAATATTATACTACTAAGCATTATTATAGGGGAGCTGCTGCAATATAACTCCTCCCTTCTTAAAATTGAGCCCCTTGTGGTAGACGAATATCTTCTTCTGGGGGTGAGACGTTGGTTCTACGCTGGATCTTCTGCTGTCTAACATATTGGAGTACATAGTATGCTATTATAAATAAAAGTCCGGCATAAAGTATAATTGTCCAAATACTAGACATACGCTAATTGGGAGATTGATTATTAATCAGAGTAATGAGATTTATTGGTATTTCTTCTAGGTTGAGTGATTTTAAATTTATTGTAAGGTTCGAAATTTTGTTTAACTTTAATTCAAATTTCATTTTATCAAACAGTAATGGTTTACCAATTGTTGTATCCTGATAAATTAATTTTATCTCTGAACAATACTTCACAATTATTTTCTTTAACGAGATACACACCACTTAGAACTTTCACTTCTGCGCCTTGTGGGCAGTTAAATTTAAGTTTTTCTTCTTGAGGAAATGCTGCGAGGTACTTATTGATTTCGGGAACGATCTCGATGTGGTTTCTTTTGATATTCAGCTTTGTGTACTGACATTGACTACAGTTGTCTTCTAGGAGGATTTGGCGTTCACATACTGGGTTGTAGTGGGTTTGAAATTTGTTGGATCTTTGGTATGTTTTACCCTTCGTACAAATATCGTCTAGAAGTATAATTTCGTTGTCCTCAGATTTTAGCAAGTATTTTACTTCTGGGATAATTGTTACAAATTCTTATTCCAGTTTTGTAGGTATTGAATGCAAATAATAAAGTTCGAATTACTTTTCGAAATTTATTGGTAGTGATATAAAGTAATTTATTTGTGATTGTGATATTTTATAATTAATTGTTATTACTGATTCAACATCCAAAATATTTTCGTATTGCAGTTCAAAGGTAGTTGATCTTTATAATTGATGAAATCTTTTGTATTTCTAAAAATAATTCCTTTGGTCTAATTATACTGTGATGCATAGTTTTCAGTTTACAGACAGTTACTGTGTTCTCGATATCTTGAAATATATTCAAAATAGCATTAAATAAAATTATCAGTTGATTATACAAATGTTTAACCATTAATATATTATCAAGATCAATTTTGTTCTTTATCATGTGATGTAAATTTAGAATTTTCATTTTTAATAATGATTCGTTATGTTAAATATCTTGAATTGTACCATTAAATTTTTGTATTTGGTGATTCACACTGTATGTCTTGCTTATTTGATTTTGTAAATTTTGTTCATTATTTTGCTTGTGTTCCAAAATTGTGTTAAATCTTTTTCCATCTTCCGAGTCTAAATTACCAGTGATAGATTTAAATATCGTTCCTAGGCCATCGATTAGTCCTCTTTTGTTTCTCATGTTAGTAGAATGTATTTTAATATGATTAATTTTGTCATTAATACTAGCTTGGAGGAATAATAAAATAATAAAAATATTTAGGATCCAAAATACATTATTATTAATAAAATCAGGCTTCAGAAATCCAATAATATAAGTTATTTATACATTTTAAATAGGACATTTCGAGTCTGTGCAAAACTCATCATCAGCTAAAAAAATATAATATATAAATAAACAAACTAATATAAAATACCATTAAACAGTACGAAATAACAGAAATTAAAATACAAAATATCGAAATATGTCATAATAATAAATAAATCAAAATTACAACAAAATGGCGTCAACAGTAAAAATAACAAGATTTAAGGCATATTTTAAATTGCCAAAAGCATCAGTTTGATAATTAAGACAAGAATTTCGATATAAATTTATATAAAGAGTTTCATGAATTAGACGATGTTGTAAATGATTGACAGTACTTACAACTTCAATTTCTGAAAATTTAAAAACATGTCCAGTTTCTTGATAATGTGATCCCTCTCAACCTCTTAAAAAACGTGTTTATCAACATAAATATAATTGTAAATTATTAAATCTATATCATAGTGCACTAACACTTGAAAGAAACTGGACATGTTTATAAATTTTCAGAAACTGAAAAATTAAAGCAAATTTTAAATTGCCAAATTGCTAATGCTAATTCATGAAACTCTTTCAATAAATTTATATCGACATACTTGTCTAAATTATCAAACTGATGCTTTTGGCAATTTAAAATTTGCTTTATTTTTTTTCAGTAATTTCAAAAAATCTAGTTATTTTTACTGTTTATATTACTTATTTGTATATTATTTTGTTTATTTATATTTCTGATTTTTTTCGCTGGTAATGAGTTTTGTATAGACTCGAAACGTCCTATTTAAAATATATAAATAAATTATATTATTGGATTCTGAAGTCTGATTTCATTAATAATTAGATTGGAGGAACTTAATTATTTTATTGTGATTATCTAATTCATGGTTATAAATTGTTGTATTTATGGTAGTTACGTTAAGATTGTTGTCTTGTTTGTTCAAGTCGTCATATTCCTTGTATAAAGGTGACCAAGTCATAGTAGTGTATGAAAGTGTGTTTTGTATTTTCTAATTTAGCTAGTCCTAAATTTATCGGTAAAATCTTTAGATTTCCGGTTACATTATTGATATCCGCTCCTCGTGCGATTGTGAACAACCTGGAATATTTTTAAAAGAATAAGTTATTTTTCTGGGACTTTAACATTTGACAAATGGATATTTTTAGAAGTGTTACCGTGTTTAGTTTCTATTTTGGCTGTTTTTAATTTTTTTTTAATTTGTCTTATTACTTCCGGTTTAATTTATTTTTTGTTTTTTGTTGTTTCTGTTTATTTTTAACAAGAATTTGATCTGGGACCTCGGATAATTCTTCTCGTGTTTCATTAAGTTTATTAATTGTTTTCTTTTTATTATGATCAATTTTTTTCATTAATTTTTTGATACAGTATTTTCATTTTATTTTTATGTTCTGTGATATAGTTCTTTACTAATTGTTTGTTTATTTCCAAGTTAAATGGAGAGTTAGAATCTATGTGTCCGGAAATGATTTCTGTGGGTTTTAATTTTGTAACCGAGTGTATTGTATTATTACATGCCAATAATGCGTAATTTACTTTAATTTCAATAGGTTCTCGTTTATATAGTTCTTGGTTGTTAAAAAGCCTGACGTGTTCGATTAAGATCGAATGGAAGCGCTCTACAATACCATTAGAACCAGTGAAGTGAATTTTTATTTTATGAACTTGTTCTTCTTGCAAAACTAAATTTTTGAACTCTAGACCGTTATCTGATATTATTTGGTCTGGGATAGGATGATGAGCAAAGAATTTAACTAATTTGTCCACAACTTCTCCTTGTCCTGAACTTACTTTATATGTCTGTGCATATGTCAAGAAAGAATCTAGTATAGTTAAGAATTTTGAATTTTCTTATGTCATGCTATCAATGTGAATTATCTGAAAGGGTATTTTTGCGGTTGGAGTGATATTAAATTTTAATTTCAAGGGATTTCTCTCATACTTTCTTATTTGACAGATTTGATATTAATTAATGTAAGTCTGTACTGATTTTCTTTGTTTAGGCCAATAATACCGTTGTTTTATCCAAGTTTCGGTTTCTTCAATTTCTCTGTGGTTAGTTTTACTTTCATGAAAAGATTGAATAATTTGAATGATTTCGTCTTCGTCTGTTACATCTAAAAGTTTTTTTGTACACTTAATCATTTTAATTTCCGAATTTTTAAAATATTTTTGTAGAGTAGTGCTGAATTTTTCGTAAAGGGGGTCTTCAAAATAAAGATAGTATTTAACACGAGGGACTACATACTCTTTATTAAATTTTATCATATCTCTGTCAAAATCATTTTTTGAAAATTGTACTTGAATTCTTTGTTTATTTTTATGAAGTTTTAATATAGGATTCGGAGGATTATATTCGATATCGGATATTATGATTTGATTTTTACCATAATTCAACTATTGGAATACCGATTACTGGATTTTCTACGTTGGAGTGTATTGTTTCATCGGTATCGTCTGATGCGTTGTCATTAAAATTTTGTTTATCGTTGCCTACTTCAACTATTAAATATTCAGAGTCGTCGGAATTATTGTTATCGTTAGGATCTAATAATTTTTCGTTAAAGTCGTCTATGTATTTTTGAAATGCAGTTATGTCTGTTTCATTGATGTTAAGTTCTACCCGTGGTAATAATTCTAAGTACGGTCCAGTATATGCGGTTATTGTTACGTCCGTATCTCGAAAAATGTACTGAATCATCGTTTTTATATCTGTCCAGTCTTAGTTGTCTTTACCACATGCAAGTCTGGGAATGTTTAAATTTTTAATTTTATGTTTTAAACAAAAATCTTTGAAACATTACAGAATGTAAAATATCTTGAAGAGATGGTTTACTGAAGTAACAATTTTTTATTGTAAGATTTAAATAATTTTGATATTCTAATAAATAATTATCTTCTAATTTAGAGAGTTGAATTTAGAAGGTCGTGTGAAATTTTACTAAGTGCGTCTACGTTTGTGATTAGTTTTTCTTTTTTATTAATTTTTTTACTATTTGATTCTTGATTGTTCATGTAATTTGTACGAGATTTGAATATATCATATTTCTTTTTTTCTATTTCTAATAAATTTAATTTAGGGGTAGGACTAGAATATGATACGTAGTTATCGAATAGCTTGACTTTCAGTGGTTTTAGTATGTTTAGTGTGATTTTTAAGTCTGTTGGGTTCATTACTGTACATAGTGCTTCATGATTTTCAGTCTTAGTGACATATTCTGGTATTTTTAAATTATTTGTTTTAATTTCTGAAATAATAATATTTCCTGATTTTATATTTATTTTTACTGAATTCAATAATTATTATATTTTGACCTGGAACTAGAAGTTGGAGTTGAACATTAAAAATTTCTCTAGAAATTTTTTGACCGAATCCAGAACCCTAGTTTTATCTTAACTTTGGGCTAAGGGTCCCTTTCTTAATTTAGCCGACCAACATAAAAGTAGCCAGTCCGGTACTGCCCAAATTATCAAAAACAAAATTAAATGCGTTAAGTACTAAATGAAATTATTTTTGACCAAATTGTAAATATTTTTGTCAATTTCAATGCAAAAAAGCTCATTATTATTTGTAAAATATTTAGTTGTACTAATTATTACTATTATTAAATAAATAAATAAAGAAATAAAATATATCATCACGCCTTTTACCCATTACTGGGTGTAGCACTCTGCCGAACCAGATCTTGATAAGTGATATATTTATGCTCGTAAAGTGCGGTTATCAGCCGTCAAATCACGGCCCCCAAAGATTTTACTGGTGGGGAAGCCACAGGAGTAATTTTAAATTTAAAAGTAAACAATTTTCGAGTTTCATTAATTTATAAATTATATAAATTTTAAAAACTCGACTGTAAAATATTATATTTATTTTGGTACAAATAAATTTAAAAAAATTAAATTCTAGATTATAAAATAGAAATGTTCCAAATATTGAAACCGATTCGTTTCATATTTTTATGTGTATGTTTTTATTAAGAAATTATGCAACTTTAAACATGAATGTTAATCATTCCCTACCATCGACACAATTCGGCGATTGTAAACTCAGTTGGTTGTTTTTTTCTTTGCATTTTTATTATTGTCAATTTGACCTGAATGGACTATAATAGCCAGTTGCACCAACGGAACTTAAATTTTAAACTTAGTTTAATAAATAAAACCATATCAAATGTTTGACAGCAATATAAATTATTCCGTATGTAACTTCGATATATTATTAATTTAAACCTAGATAAAAATTTTGTTGGTGCAACTGACCCTAAAAATTTAAAATGAATTTGTTACAGATTGGTTTATAATTATGAAGCATTATCTAAAAATATGTACACTCATGGTCATATTTATAATCGAAAATGTATCAAGTTGTACATACTCAGAAAATACCAAGCGATACGTTTGCGAATCACCATTTGAAATATCTGTAGATGGCACTGAAGAATGGACAAATCTTATTATAACGAATAGATATAAAAAGACATTCAATTTGAATAACGATACTTTTGAAAGGACTCCAAATTTGAAACAATTATCAGTATCAAATTTAAACAGCATTGAACCCGGTGCATTCGTTGGTCTCAAATCACTTGATAAGCTTGTGATTTTCAACTCAAATTTTGAAGAAATACCAGCTGGAGTTTTGGACAATTTGTCAATAAGGTCTATTCAGTTACAAAATACAATGAATAATATCTCTCCAGGGTTTTTTGAAAACCTTCCAGATATCAGAATAGTAGATATTAGGAACAACACTATAAAGGTAATAAAAGTTGGCATTTTCAACAATACTTTAATATACAAATTATACTTGTTCTGGAATGAAATAGAAACAATTGAAACTGGAGCATTTTCTAACATGGAATCCATGATTATCCTCAATTTATCAGGAAACAAACTAACATCATTCGATTCTCAATTATTGGTGGGTAAACCCAATTCAGTACAACAATTTTGGCTGAACAAAAATAATTTAACGCAAATAACTAGAAGGATGTTTTCTGTATTTGATGATCTTAGGAAATTGAATTTAGAAATTAATCAAATTGAATCAATTGAAGATGAATCTTTCTATCATCAACAAGAACTGGATTTTCTAGATATATCTAACAATAAATTAAAAGAAATTCGGTCAGAAATATTCCCGACAGGAATGACAGAGATGATTACTATACTTATCCATAACAACCAACTTACATTCTTCAACAACGCAATTTTCTTTAAGACTCCAAACTTAAAGTATATCTCTTCCGGAGGAAATCCTTTCCAGTGTCCTTGTCTAGAAGAAATAAAATATTGGACTGATAAACACAACATTACTAGACTGTGTGACGACGTATATTTTTCTGGAGAACGACCAACGTGTTTATTTTCAGATATTGACAAAAATAAATGTATTTATGATGTGGAACTGACTAAAAATTTGTACGATATTTATAAAGAAGCTTTAAAAGACTACCCCAAGTTGAATTTAAAATGTAACACAATTAAGGGTGTTAGTAAAGCTACACTTCAAAAATAACAATTACGAAGCACAGTTGAGGCCTATATATACGCTTAACGCTCATGGTACATACAATATATATTCTACCAAAAGCGAAAAATTATTTTATGTCTTTCAAACATTTTTAAATGTACCTATTAAGTGTTAAATTTTCAATTACGGCCCTAGGATGGATAATGACTCATTACATACATGGTAATAGGGATATTATGATAAGCGAACTTTGCTGGTGGTAGAAATAGAATATTTCTTTATCAGGGAAATAAGTACTTTTTTTCACTACCGACTACTGTTATAAATATCACATAAAATCACAGATTGACGTTCTGAAATAATTGTTTATATTCTAAATTAATTTAGTTTTTGCGTTTCTATGCTACAATAATTATTGATAGATAAAATTACATAAACAACAATCATTAATATTATAAAATACTAGACACAAACACAGAATAGGGAGAATTACTTACATCCCTCCAAACTGAAGAGTAAATGCCACTTATTTGATCGGTAGTGAAAAAAATTATTATTTCATTATTATGTAATGGTAGTAAGTATTTCCCAGTACTATACCCAGCGGAGATACCTAGGAGCAATAGCACCCCACTTCTTGGTATAATGTTTTAGAAAATATAAATATAATAAATGGAAAATTATTATTGAATTTTTTTGCATTTCTACACAATTTATTAAAAAAAGTAAAATATTAAATATATGTACCTACCTTGTATTGTATTTTGTTACATTATAGCTATTTAATATTTAACAAATATCCATCAATTTTTCCAGTATAATATAAATTATTACAAACATTTTCTATATTAAAATGAGTTAAATGTGTTAGTTTTTCTAGTAATATATTTGTATAAATATAACTGTTTCATCAAAGGCTCTTTTAAATGTATTGAAAAATAAAAACAAAGAATAGATCTTTTAATTTAATTAATTATTTATTTATTTCATATTACATTTTTGTTTAACCATACCTTTAGAAAATTTTCAGTTTTTTAATTTATTTTTTAATTTGTGAAATAAAAAAAATACACGGCCACCAAAGATGTTAGTGTTGGGGGAGCCTCAGGGGTAATTTTTATTGTGGTAAAAATGTTTCTCGATTGTAGAAATCGAACCAAAGTTTTCATGATCCACTGACAATACAAATAAATACTTTCACGGTAAGAAGTTAAAAAAGGATAAAAACCTTTTACAGGTATACCTATACGTTTTGAAGTACTGATTCTCAATCAAATCCACTTTATTTTAAAATTCACAAAATTACGAGTAAAGGCAACGTTCATAAAATTGAGTTTTTATTATTTTGGGTCTCCCTATCTACACTCAATATTTTCCGTACGTTATTGAATATACACGCTGGTACATTCACCTAAAAAGTTACAGCAAATTAAATTTCTTTTAAATTAACGCCCACTTATTGAATACCGCTGCAAATAATAGGAAAAAATTGGTGACTTAATTATTTTTTCGTTTCCATAAAAACATATTTCTTTCAAAATCTGATGATTTGCTATTATCATAATTTTAAATTATGCACCTAACAAAAACTAATGGCAAAAGCGGTAGACAGAAATCTTTTTAATTAATGAAACTTATTTTAGCAAATATAAACTAAACTACACAAAAACTAAAATTATGTACAGGTTTTCATCAGCCCGTATGTGGTAATTGTGGAAATTACAAGTACCATAGTTCCTGAAACAGGATTTGTAAAGTTTATAAAATTATTGTACTTTGTTTATAATTCCAACTTTTAATTAATCATTGTAGACCTGAAGATGAACACAAATATGTGTTTCGAAACGTCGTCTGATTAAATAAAAAAGTTTTCAAATAATTTTCATTATCTAAAGCCTTTAGCCAATAACCCTGGATCTTTTTTGATTCCTTTATTTTAAATCAATACTCACTGCTTAATAATTTAAAAACTTCATGAAACAGGATTCATTCATCACCAGTATAATTGTTGGATATTCTGCTTCTCTATTGGTAGAATTTAGTACTCACTCGCTATACTGCTGCCGGAACAGATACTCATTGGGAGTCAATGCTTGTTTTTTTTTTTCAAATGTTATGAGTGTGAAATCTACGCCAAACAAAGGACTGAAAAACCTTAACTTGGTGGAATATTTGGCGTGAACTTGTAGTAGGCTCAACGTTGGTTATTTCCAAAATTTCTACTTTTACATTAACCTCGTGTCGATTTGGTCTTCTGTTATCATGGTCTTTTGTAAGCCTCCCTTATTTAAAAGGAGAATTAACAAATAATTTATATGGGTTCTTGTCAGACCGGAGAAAGGACAAGTACTAGGATTTGTTGGAAATAAGTTTGTACTTACAATTTGGTTTAACAAATAACAAAGATTTATTCACACGTAATTTTAATACAATGTTTCTTCTTACTATAAACTGTCTTCTTTGAACACACACACTTCACTCACAAACGTGACTGTTTCTTGTGACTCTCTTGTAACTGCTCTGCAACTGCTCTGTAACTGTCCTGTAACTACTAACCTAACCTATTTATACATTACTCCAAAGTGCTAAGTCAGCAAAGAGTTAGCTAATACATAAACGATATTATTTTGAATACTTGGCCTCATTACCACATGCTCTACTTTACTAAATTGTATTCACTAAGAATGTGCTGACTTTGACTTGTTACATTCCTCCCTTCTTTGAGGAATTTGCTTCCTGGAAAGGAGTACAATTCCCAGAAGCATCATTCTTACTCTACACTTATTGTCTCTACATGACCACATTGAACTTCACAACATTGTCTGTGTTGAGGCATACCAACGTATTGTCAACACTGTTTTCTTCTCTGATGTCACCTCCCTTCTTTGGAACTGATGGGCTGACACGTCACACTGCTCTCCTCGCAACTCTGCACTTAGAGCTCACGTTGGTGACATTGTTTCCTCATCGCTTCTCTTTTGGGGGTAGTGACTTCTCGGGGTGTGGTTGGTTGCATCCTCACTACTTGTTGTGCTGGCTGGTGGTCTTTCCTAACTAATATAAACTAAACAAACAAACAAAATATTTTCTTATTCTAATCTAGCTATCCCTGCTGTGGTTCCATGATTGTTTGCTTAATTTCATTTGTCCTGGTTCTCTAGGGGGCGCACTAGGTGTTACAACCCCAGGATTTCCCATATCTTCATCGTGATTTATCGCAATTGATTCTAGCTCATGTTCTTGTTCCTGGTTACGGTGACGCGTTCTGCGGTGGTGATTATTCAGAACGAGATGTGTCAACGTGTTCCAGAGACAAGCCGCCATACTAAATGTGCATCCCATTGTATTATATAAATTAAAACCATTAATCAATGCATCCAAAATGTATTTAAAAATTTTGAAAATTGCGTAAACCCCAATAAAGCCTGACATAAACATACCTATACTGGAGAACCAGCCCCACATTTGCTTTGCAGTAGATTTCGCCAAGTTCCTGAGATCGCCCTTGGAAAATAGGTCGAGAGTTGTCAGACCCTGGTCTGCAGTGTCCCGTCCTACTACCCTCCTGGTTATTATGTTGGCTATGGCTTGCCGCTCTAGTCCGAAGATCAACGCATCTTGAGCCGACTTAATCTCTTTCTTTGAATAAATACCAGCGTTTCCAATATCATACAATGGTTTGAACTTGAATTCTGGTTCCCGCTGTACCTCCAGTACTTCCGGCTCGACACCTTGCGTTAGATGCGGACTGTAGCCTAACCATTTGTTGTCGATGTAGTACAGGGCCGGCGCTAGGTGGCTGCAATCTATCTGCTCGGCTTTGTCTTGCAGAATTTGAGTCATTGGAGTCAGGAATAATTCTTCCTCATCTGCAAGCACTGGTAGCTCGTTGTAGCATTCTTCTACCCTTCGTATCTTTACTACCCTCGGTGTGCATTGCATGATGTGAATTACTTCGCCCATGACTCGCCCTACATACCCTAATTTATTTTTAATTAACGTGCTTACTGCATTAGGAGCTAGAGGAGCGAGCAACAGTCGATTACGCAGCATGTCCCGCTCAAGTAAACATTGTCTGTGAATTACATCACTGTACATGTCTCTCATTTCTCGTTTAAATGATTGTTCTACGTACAGAAATTTAGTGTTTAAATATGCTAATAAATTTACATTTTTTGGATCTGGAACTCCATTTACTAAATATTTAATTCCGAAATCTTTTTTAAATGCTACTAATAATTTTGGATGTTCTGTTAGCCAGATTTCATTATTACAAATATTTGTCCTCTCTAATAATTTAACAGCAAAAATTTTTTCCCCTTCCTCCACTACAACATATTGTTTACGATCTCCAAATTCAGATTTTTCTGTACTCACCAAGCCTACTTCACCCTCATAAATTAGCGACATGCTGCTGCCATCGCACTGTCCAGTTGAGACTCGTTCCCACACTGTCTCTCCAATCTCCGTGTCCATGCAGTAGCCTCCTAGAAACTTTCAAACTACACCACCTCTTAAACTAATTTCGTCTACTTCTAATTTCACTGTAGCAGAATAGTCTTTCAGTGAAATTTTCACCGTAGCCTGTACCGCTACGCCTTCCCAGGACACTTCATTCTCGATGAATGATCCTCCAGTACATTTGCCCGAAATATCTAGACCGCCTGCTAGAGTCAGTGATGCAGAAATTGTCCCATTACTTACTAGTTTATTTATCACAGCATTTCCCAAGCCTCTGTACATCTTGGTACGATGCATTAGCCGACACTCTTCTGGTCCGACTTCGTGAATATAGGTCAGCAACCCTTGCTGAAGTGAAGATGTATGACTGTGCATCCCGCAATGTTGAATTAGACGTGTTACTTCTACTAGACAGGTGTAGACTTGAACATTGTGAAATTCGTTTTCTTGTAGAATTTGTACACTGGCACGGGACTCTGTGTACCCCTTGTTCACGTCCGGACATTCGGCCACGTCTTTAAGAGAAATGGTCGTGATGTTGGTATTTGGCCCTCTGCAATCAAATCCAATTAACGCATAAGAGACGCTAATCAGACTGCATGCTGTCAGTAAGATTTGGAGTGGCTGCATCTGGAAATATAAAAAGAAAATCTATCGTCCTGGTGTTTGTATCCACGGAAGCTCTGGTGCTGGGCCCTTGCTGCGTGTATGGTAAGGCGTTGTGGGAGTATGAGGTAGAATCGGTGGTGGATCCTGGCCCATATTAAATTCCTGAAGCATCAGATGGTGCGGCAGCTGAAAATTTAAATTTGAGTCTGTTCTCGGCTCCTCCGTCGGCTCCTTGGTCACTGCTTCTGTCTTCGCTTTGCTGGTGTTCTCAGTATCTGCTTTAAAAGGCTTCAGACGATTAACATGCACTTTTAAAATTTTCCCTGCAACATCTTTAATTTTATAATTAACGGGACCCATTATTCCAATTATAAAGTACGGTCCTGTCCATGGTTTGTTTAGTTTACGCGACGTTCCTACCAGTACTGTCGGGTCATGCAAGTATACTGCGTCTCCAACTTGGAATTTTGTTGATTTTGCGTTTTTATTAAATTGTTTATGAACAATTTCTGTTGACTGTGCCAGATTTTGTTTCACTTTAGCGAAAACTGTGTGGAGTCTCTGTTTTAATTCAGCTGCGTAATTGTCATCGTAATCGTATCGTAATGTCTGAGGTCTGGTGATGTCGTCATATGGTAACTCCATATCTCGACCATGCATTAAATAGAATGGCGTCTCATTTGTACTGTTGTGTACACTGCTTCGGTACGCCATTAATACGTACGGCAACCATTCATCCCAATCTGTCTGATCACGACTTACAAAGTGCGACAGAATGTCTTTGAAAACTCGATGACTTCTTTCTAAGATTCCATTCGTTTGTGGTCGGTAGGCGGTAGTTTGAATGTTTTCTGTGCCAAAGATTTTGCATACTTCTTTGAAAATTTGAGAAGTAAAATTCGCTCCAAGATCTGTCAATAATTGTCTGGGTGCTCCGTGTCTAGGTATTATCTCTTGAGCCAAAATTCTTGCAATTGTACTTGCTTTTTGATCTTTTATCGCAAATGCTTCTGGATATTTTGTGAAGTGATCTTGAAACGTTAGTATATATTTGTTACCTCTCATACTAGTTGTTAACGGTCCTACAACATCCATTGATACTCTCTGTAGCGGGGCAGTAGTTTCTTGGAATTTTTGTAGTGGTGCTGGCTTATGATGCGGTGACGTTTTTCTCTCATTACATGAGTGACATTTGCTGCAAAATTCTTCGATGTCTTTGCTCATGTTTTTCCAATAAAATTTTTCTTTTATTCTTTTATTGATCTTCTCATACCCTTGGTGTCCGGCATATGGCAGATTATGGTAGTCATGCATCACTTGAAATTTCATAGATACTGGCACTACGAGTTTGTGATGTCTTTCGTCACCCGTTTTTTCTTTAAACAGCAAGCCCTCGGTATCTGTGAAGAATTCGTCCTTGGTTTTCAGCTTTTTAATTTCTTCATCCACTTCTTGTTTCTTTAAAATCGTGTATCTGTCCCAAATCGGTTCGAAATGTTTTTCTTTTACCTCAACCGTATTTATTGGTATCCGAGATAATACGTCAGCATTAATGTGCTTCTTGCCTGGCCTGTGAATGATTTCAAAATCATGTTCACTCAGTGTTAGCGCCCATCTTGCTAAACGTGAATTGCTGCCTTTGAATGTCATCAACCATTTCAATGGTTTATGGTCTGTTATGACGGTGAACTTGCGACCATATAAATAGCAGCGATAGTGTTTTACTCCCCAGCATACGGCTAAACATTCCCATTCTGATGTGGTATAGTTCATCTCGGCTTTCTGTAATTGTCGGCTAGCGAATGCTATCGGTCTTTCGTACCCTCCAATTTTTTGACTTAGAATAGCGCTGATTGCTTTTCCACTGGCATCCGTTGATAGAATAAATTCTTTTGAAAAATCTGGATGTGCTAAAACTGACTCAGAACATAGTGCATTTTTTAATGAATCAAAAGCATTTTGACATTCTTCTGTCCAGACAAAATCTGTATCTTTTTTCGTCAATTCTGTTAGAGGCTTTGCGATTCCTGCAAAGTTACGAACAAAACGTCTGTAAAAGCCCACAAGCCCAGTAAAAGCTCTAATTTGTTTTACATTTTTAGGTTTTGGATAATTTTGAATAATAGAAATTTTATCGTCGTCTGGTTTTACTCCATCCCCCGTTATAATGTGACCTAAATATTTAGTTTCTGATTTTAAAAATTTACATTTACTTGGCTGTAATTTTAAATTTGCTTGTCTCAATCTGTCAAAAACTTCTCTCAATCGCTTCAAATGCTCTTGTACTCCTCCACCGTTAAAAATAATAACATCATCCAAATATACAAGACATCTCTCACCCCGCAATCCTGCTAATATACTATTCATCAGCCTCTGGAATGTGCTAGGTGCGTTCGCTAGCCCAAATGTCATTTTAGTGAACTGGTAATGTCCTCCGTCTGTCGTGAATGCTGTTTTCTCTTTATCCTGTTCCTCCAACTGAACTTGATAATAACCTGATGCTAAATCTAGTGTTGTGAATAGATTTGCATCCCCTAACTGATCCAAAGTTTCTTGCATATTAGCAACAGGGAAATAGTCCCTTTTTGTCACTGCATTTAAGCCTCGAAAGTCTATGCAAACTCTGATCTTCTTTTCTCCGCTCTCTGATTTCTTGGGTACCATGACAACAGGCGCTGACCATGGCGAATCAGATGGCTCTATCACCCCAGAATCAAGCATTTTCTTGATTTCTTTCTTTAAGGGCTCCTTCTGACTAAACGGCACCCTGTACGGTGCTTTCGCTATTGGTTGCACATCCCCTGTAATTATTCTATGTTTTACCTTATGTGTGCACCCCAATTTGGTATCCTCCCAGAGAAACACATCCTCGTATTCTCTCAGTAGTACCAACAATTCCTGTTTCACCTCGTGAGACAGGTAATTTAACTGCAATTGCTCTTCCATTTTCCTTGTGCCCAGTTCTCTCTGAACTGCATTTATTTGAACCTCATTTGACTTTATTTCCCTTAGTCCTTCTGGTTCCTCGTTATATATTTCTGATTTTCCTAGGATTGTATTTTTACTTACTATTATCTCCTTGTTGGTAATGTTGATCAACTTCACGGGTATCTCCTTTTTTGCTTTTGTGAGTACTCTTGCTACCATTAACCCGTGTATTTTTACTTCTACAGGCTCTACCAAGATATCGTGTCCAGGGTTCATGACGTCCTGAACGGCTGTACACATAAATTCACAATTTGGTAAAATCCTCTCTGTACTCTTCAGTCTAACCAATCCACTGGTTTGTGTAACTGGTTTTTGTTGCTTTAGCGTACGGACCTCCATCTTGCAAATTTCTGCATCCATGTTTGATAACTTGCTATCAGCCTGCTTGTCTTCCGTGTTATCGCCCTGACCTACGTCAACTTCGTCACGCCTCCTCACTGCGTCACAGTGTTCTCGTGTTTCCAAACGCGCTGTCGTCAGCATTTCTGTCGCTACGCTGTCCGCCATCATTATAATGCTTGTATTACGTAACACAACTTCCTCTGTGCAATAATTGATACTTGCATTAAAAAATTTGAAAAAATCGCGACCCAAAATACCATCTGCTTCTAATTTTAAATTATCAGAACAAACAACACAATTGAAGTTAAGTTTCAACTCATTAAAATAAAATTTTACGTCAGTTACTCCAAAATAAACTAATTCGCAACCTGAAATTGAAGTTAACGTACCGACGTTTTTCGACTCTATTTGTTGCCCCTCAACAATATTTCTTTTTATTAATGAAACAGCCGAACCCGTATCTACTAAAAGTTTTACTGATTTATTATTTATAAAAGCTATAACAAAATTTGGAATATCTACAATTTCTGAATTTTTACTGATTTGAGTGATTATTATTGGTTTATTTTGACTTACTAATACCTCCCGCGGTGGGGCGCGTGCGAGAGGGATCGCTCGTTTAAATGCTGTGTGTTACGTGTATCTTGCGTATATCTGTTTTGATTTTCAACTCTGTTGTTTCTGTGGTATCCATTACCTTGATCTGGCGGCAGGTTTCTGTATCTGCTTGTATTGTAACTTCTATTATATCCATTGCCCTGGTTTGACTGTGAATTTCTGTATCTTTCTGGATTTGTGTTGTAATTTCTGTAGTTACTTCTTGTTCTCTCTCGGCATCCGACAGCTATGTGACCTGGTTTTCCACACTTCCTGCATGTTTCTCTTCGTTTGCAGTCATTTTGAAAATGGTCAGTGGCTCCGCAAATAAAACATTTTCTTACCTCACTTGGCTTTGCCGGTCTTCTGTCTACCGCGCCAATTTCTAAATTGCACATCTTTTGTCGCAGAACTTCCATTTCTTCTCTTTCTGCCATCGATACGGCATCTTCAAATGACAAATCTTCCTGTGTGTCCATTATTACTCTTATAAATTTCTTTATTTCTGATTTTAACCCATTTTTAAACTGGTACAAACATAAGTTATTTGCAAAATCTTTTTGTACGCCTTTTTCTTTTAACAATTCCTTTTTTAATTTTCTTAGCCTTTGTGCGAATTCTTGTACATTTTCGTTTATTTTCTGCGTGCAATCTGATAAGTCGTGATAGATCTGTCCTGGGATTCGTTTTTTGGTGAAACGTTCTAAAAATGGTTGTGCGAATGCATCTAGTTCTAGTGTACCTCTATGTAGTTCTTGATTTTGCATGTATAGTTCGAAGGCTTCGCCCGTCAGTCGTAATCTAAGTATGTCCACTGTCTCTGTCTCGGTCCATCCTTCAATATCTTTCCGTATTCTGGCTTTAGCAAAAAATTCTTCTGGGTTTTTCCCGCAAAACGTCTCCATTGCATTCGCAGCATAACTATATTGACACTTACTGGCGTTAAACCTACTTTCCAGCTCTCTTACGACAGGCTTTCCATCTGACTTACTCACCATATTTACTTAGCAAAATAAAATTGAAAAAGAAAAAAAAAAAATTCCTAATACTTGCTTTTCCGCGAGCGGACCAAAAACGATTGGCCCCCTCTGATCTGACAAAATATCCTTTACCGCTGCCACCAATTTGTAAGCCTCCCTTATTTAAAAGGAGAATTAACAAATAATTTATATGGGTTCTTGTCAGACCGGAGAAAGGACAAGTACTAGGATTTGTTGGAAATAAGTTTGTACTTACAATTTGGTTTAACAAATAACAAAGATTTATTCACACGTAATTTTAATACAATGTTTCTTCTTACTATAAACTGTCTTCTTTGAACACACACACTTCACTCACAAACGTGACTGTTTCTTGTGACTCTCTTGTAACTGCTCTGCAACTGCTCTGTAACTGTCCTGTAACTACTAACCTAACCTATTTATACATTACTCCAAAGTGCTAAGTCAGCAAAGAGTTAGCTAATACATAAACGATATTATTTTGAATACTTGGCCTCATTACCACATGCTCTACTTTACTAAATTGTATTCACTAAGAATGTGCTGACTTTGACTTGTTACACTTTCTTTAAAATAGCCTAAGTTTTAAATTCTCAATCTCTTCCTCGTCGTTGGAACACCCGAAGAAAAGTGTTTATAGAAGGGGTTTGTCAATCTAGAAATCTTTCGAAATACGTACGCCTTGCGTGCGCTGCGTTTCTTTCAACAGCTCTATAAACCATAATCATGTCTATGTATTCCTCATTACTGTAATTCACATTTAAACAAATTTCAATACCAATTTTTGTTATCAAGTGGCTCTCAACCATATGGCCAGTATTTTTTGTGCAATAAAAGAAAAAAATAAATAGCTGTAACTTTTATACTACATAAGTGTTAATTTTTTAACTAAACATTGTTCACCTAATTTTAAAGTATTTCTAATTTCTGATAAAACATTATTAATTGTTATAGTTTTGTAATGACTAATAACAGAATAAGATTGACATAGTAATAAATTAAAAATGTGTGAAAATCACCAGATTTCCCCCTTCCTATTTTAAATCTAAATATTCTAAATATTTAGGCTGCTTTTTATTCTATTTGATCGACGAAAATTATATGTTGTATTTAAAATTTCATCTTCATGAACATGATCTTGCATTTCATTTGGTTGATTGTTTGAATTAATTACCTCAACATCTTCGTTTCAATTAATCTGTTTGTTTGATTTTGGCTGCTCTTCTTGTTGTTTTTGGTCTAATAAAGTTACATAACCTCTAGATACTAAATGTTTTAGTAACATCGTAGTTTCCCGCCCATTTTCAAAGCCTATTAATACATATTCAGGATTAGCTTCTATTAATTCTACTTCTTATTCTTTGCCTTACATTATTTTTCATAAGAATTGTACCAGGTAGAGTTTAGAGGTCGGAAAAAATATTCTATATTCGAATCCGGTGCGTTCCGAAGTCGGATTTCGGACCGGATCGGATCACAACTCTCTCGGATAGTATTCGGGTTGGATTCGATCAGAAAGTCGGATAAAAGATCCGATTCGAAAGTGGGATAAAATATCCGATTCGAAAGTCGGATAAAACATCCGATCCGAAATTTACATACTCTGAGTAAAAATATAAATTCCAACATCACTCTAAAGAAATGTAGCACTACGTCATATTTATAAGAATTTATGTTCTTTGATAAAACATGATTAAATAACGTTACAACAAAATATGTATTTAATTTCATCTGTGTTATTTTTCTTTCGAATATAAAATGTTACTTTTGGTTTAATATAAATAGAAAACACTGTACTAAGATAATGATATTCGGATCTCGGATCGGATCTCGGATCGGATCACGGATCGGATCTCGGATCGGATCTCGGATCGGATCTCGGATCGGATCTCGGATCGGATCTCGGATCGGATCTCGGATCGGATCTCGGATCGGATCTCGGATCGGATCTCGGATCGGATCTCGGATCGGATCTCGGATCGGATCTCGGATCGGATCTCGGATCGGATCTCGGATCGGATCTCGGATCGCATCTCGGATCGGATCTCAGATCGGATTTCGTATCGGATCTCAGATCGGATTTCGGATCGGATCTCAGATCGGATTTTGGATCGGATCGCAGATCGGATTTCGGATCGGATCTCAGATCGGATTTAGGATCGGAGTTCTGATCGGATTTCGGATAGGATCTCGGATCA
Organism: Pterostichus madidus; assembly: GCA_911728475.2. Lineage (NCBI taxonomy): Eukaryota > Metazoa > Arthropoda > Insecta > Coleoptera > Carabidae > Pterostichus > Pterostichus madidus. Next base: position 12,078,815 of record OU452318.1, read on the forward strand.
GATTGTGAATCAGATCAGATCGGATCTTGGATTGAGTCGGATCCGTTTGGATCTCGGAATGATATAGTCTTCAAAATAATAGCATTGTATCGTTCTATTTGACCATTGACTTTGGGATTATAAGGGGTAGTATGACTTGTTGCAATTCCGAAAAATAGTAAATATTTTTCAATTCCTCAGACATTAATGAGGATCCTTGATGAGATTGTATGTAAGTTGGAAAGCTGAATAGTAAAAAAAATAATTATTTAGATACTGTATAACAGTTTTAGCGGACATATCCGTACAAGGATAAGCAAAAGAAAAACGAGAGTATTCATCAACAATTGTTAATAGGTAACGGTTTCTAGATGTCGATGGTAGCAGACCTTCAAAACCCATATTTAATTGTTCGAATGAAGACATTACTTTTACAAGTTTACCATTTGCTTCCTTTAGAAATTGAAGTTTTATTTCGGCATATATTAGGCAAAATCTCTTCAATTGAAAATGGCAAATTTCGGGCACGTAGCCCGTGTTCCATTCTTGTAATATCAGGATGACACTAAGACTAAGGTTGAATAATTAATTTTCTTGCGTAGCATTAAAACCCTAGAGAAATTATCGCTAATAATATTTACTTTTACGAGCCCAGAAACAATATCAAAACTATAGCATAAAATTTCAAGACGCGATTTCTAATAAAATTACTAAACAACAAAACTAAAATAAAATATCCCAGAGATCGTCAACGCAATCTTTCACCCTCAGTTTCACCAACATACAGCTGCTTCACCAATCTCTGATTTGACATATGTTCTACATGCCCAAATCATCTCAACTGACTTGTACCTACTCTTCTAACGACATTCTTCTCAATTTCACACTCATCATACACCAATATATTCCGAACACAATCTCTTCTAGTATAACCACATACACCCCGCATATACCTCCACAGTAGTTATACGACATTCATGTTTCTTCATCCACACCCAACATTCACTATCATACATCAATATAGGCACTAAAACACCATTATAAACACTCAATCGAGCATTTCTGGATACATTCACATTTCGAGCAATGTTTCCCACAGCAGCCAATACTTTGCAACCCGCAGATATTCTTCTTTCAATCTCACAATCAATACGTCCATCCCTCGAAATCATATTACCCATATATAAAAACTCATTCACTTGACCTAATCTCACACCATTAACCGAAATATTGCAGTCAGTCACAAAATCGCTCTTATGAAACACTAATACTTTACATTTATCAACATTTAATAACATATTTAAATCTTTTCTTCACATTCACCCATAACAATATGTACACAATTCACCCCATTCAACGCCGTTCGTAACAACACATCCATATAGAAATTAAACAACCACGGACACATCCCACAACCTTATTTCACGCCAACATCTATACAAAACCAATCACTCAATCTACCATTAACTCTCACCGCAGTATCACTACCTTCATTCAGCGCCCGAATTGCCCCCGACAAATTACCATTTATAACGGTATTGTAGAAGTACATTCCATAATGTATCGCGATGAACATTATCATATGATTTTTTAATATCGGGAATGCCACAGAACACCTCCTTGTTCTTAGCAAGCATAGGAAGAGAAAATAATTGATCGTCTCAAACTCTCTCAGGCAAAAAAAAAACACCTTGCATATCGTTTAACTTGGAGATTGTTAAGGTTCCTACCTTATGAATAAGAATCTTCCTGTACAACTTCCCTACCACACTCAGCAAACTTATCGCACGAAAATTAGTACATTCACTCGAACTACCTTTACCTTTAAATAAAGGACATACGATGGCACGTTTCCAATCATCAGGAGACACACACCATTTTAAATTAAATCTCAACAAATAAACTAACCAGTTAAATAACCTCTTGCCTTCATACTTCAACATCTCATTCGATATACCATCCAAACCAGGAGCCTTATCATTCTTCAGACTTATCAATGCAAAACTAACATCACTCTAATCTATAACCCATTCATCACCACTAACATTTTCTCTAACATTCTCACTACAACCATTCGGTCTATTAATACTACTATATAAAGCCCTAAAGTATTCATACCATCATTCCTAACATTTGATTTATTCCACAATATCCGCACTCTTTATCGCTTTTACTGCCCTTACATTGCCACCACTCAATCTCTTTACATCCAACCAAAACATTCTTTTATACATATTAAAGTCATAAGCCGATCGTTCACTAATCAAATCAATAAAACGCGCCTTACTTTCTCTTACTACTCTCTTAACACATTTATTTAACCCCTTGTATTCCAATAAGCATTCATCACGTAAATTTCCAGGCATATCTTTCACATTTAGAAACCGAAAATATGCTCTCTTTTTCATCTCAATCGCTTCTTTTACTTCTTCATTCCACCATGAATTCTTTGGACAAGAGCCTAAACTACATTCACCACAAACTTCTTTTGCACATTTAAGAACTGTATCCTTAAATTTAAACCAAACATCATTTATGCTGCATTCAAACTTATGCTCACATACAGGCAAAGATTCATTTGTTTTCTCAACAAACAAATCTCTAACATCCTCATTCTGCAGCGCACTGGATTTCACACGAAACATTTTTTCGGTATTTTTCACCCTCATTCGCCAACATTTATCTATTATTTATTTACAAAGCTAACAAAAATAAATCAGTATTTCACCAAATTGAAAAACGATTATTTTTAGCAATATGTAAAATCAATATGAATATTTTATCCCGAGTTATTATTTATAATATAAATATTTATTTATTTATTTTATATCCCGAGTGCTATGAATTTAACTGATTAAATTTGACATGTCTAGATTAATTTAAAAAAAAAATTCTTAGAATGTATTTGAGTACATAATAATTTTAAAAAATCCTGAGACAGGAGATCAAGGGATGATTCTTCAGAATTATGTAGCTTTCAAAATTATGCAGTTACTATTATTTGAGATGCTAAAGCAGCCACAAGTTTTGATTTATTATTGACATGTCTAGATTAATTTAAAAAAAAAATTCTTAGAAAGTATTTGAGTACATAATAATTTTAAAAAATCCTGAGACAGGAGATCAAGGGATGATTCTTCAGAATTATGTAGCTTTCAAAATGATGCAGTTACTATTATTTGAGATGCTAAAGCAGCCACAAGTTTTGATTTATTACAGACTATTTTTGATTACGATTTAGTACAGTCTAATCCGAATTTAGAAGTTGCTTATAATTAACAATTTCAGTCACTGCACCTTCTGCTGAAAAAGCTTTAGTAAAGTAAAGTTAATTAAAAGTTATTTAAAATCTTCATGTAATTATGAAAATTTATCAAACGTGAATATTAGTTTTTAAACAATTATTACTGATGTTTCGTTGAAACAACGAAAAAAATAAACTCTATTTAATGCAGTACATTTTATGTTTTGTAAATTATTTAAATATTGTTTTGAATTTTGATAGAGTAAAAATTTATTTGTATTTAAAATATAAAATGTAAGGAGATCCAATATTATTTTTTGTTCTATGTAGAATTAATGTCGTTTTGAAATAACAAGTAACGATTTTTGTGGGTTTTTCTAGTGATTATGTATTCAGTTTTACTTTCCTTGTTCCAAAGCATCATGTGTGTTTACTGTATAATGCTTGAGTTGTGTATGTGTGTTTGAATGTGAGATCCGTGAAGCAGGAGGGAAGGGTGCCAGTTACTTATGTTGCCTCAGGTGACAAAGTATCTAGAACCGGCTCTAACAGACACTAAAGCTGAATCTAATTTTTTAAATAACTGTGATGGAAGAGTATATAAATTAATGGAAACATATCGGCTTGTAGATTTGCGAACCAGAATTTGATTTCCGCAGCCGACATACTTTACTCCACATTAAAATTACCCCTGTGGCTTCCTCACCATTTCCATGATTTGAAGCCGCACTTTACGCGCTAAATATATTATTTATCAAGATCTGATACAGCAGAGTGCCACATAATGGGTAAAAGACATGATGATATATTTATTTATTGTATTTTATTATTTATGACCACAATGAAAATCAAACACAATTTTTCGTCTGACATTTTCCACTTTGCTTGTAGAACGTCGAGTGTTTAATAGCGACCACAGATCACAATATACTACTATAGATAAGAAACTACCATGTTACACACTGGGACTGTATTTTGCGCCATCTGAGTAGAGGAAATCTAACTAAAGTCATATATATAGGCAACCCGATATGCGTATTTAGGCAACTTGTAATTTTATTATTATTTTATATTTATTTAAACTACATAAAATAAAAATTCATAAATCCAATATAAACATTTATTAAAATATCCTCGTGTATACAATTTATTTATAATTTGAACTGTTTCAATTGCAGTTTTATCTAATCTTTGTGAACTTGAAAGTATGTTATGACTTCTTCATCTTAATATTGTTTATTATATGATCACTTACTTACCAGTAGCAGTGCAGTTTTTTACACAACAATTGATATTAGTTGATGACATTATTTATATGGAATTATTTCACAAATAAAAATTAATTAGATATTTGACAGATTAAAAAATCCGAAATACATACAAATGACAACTACAGGAACAATAGTAACCAATAATTGCCGATATTGCAGATACCTAAAATGGATGTCTTCACATAAAGACTATTAGTGCCATTCATTAGGTTACCCATAAAACTTTCTGCTGCCTGATAGTGACTAATAAAAATTCTACATGCGCATGGGCGCCCACAGATTTTTTTTCAGGGTGGGTCGAAGTTTTTTTTATAAATAGGTTAATTATAGACTATGCAAAATAAGAAAACATTTTTTATAGGCTTTTTAATACAACATATTCTTAATAATGGAATAACATTTTTAAGAAAAAACGAAACGGGTACTTCTTATTAAATGTACATAAACTAAATATAAGAGGTATGAGATATGTTTTTTGCGTTAGCAGGGGCAGTTTCTGAATGATTTTTTAAAATGGTATGACCGGAATTAATTTTAAAATATAATAAATCCATAAAATTTCCATCAGTCGCTTGTTTGTCCAATCATGTGTACCACAAAGAAATATTGTTTCAACTATACTCTTTCATTTAATCCTATTTTGTTCTTTTATTTGCTGTTTATGTTTGTCAAGTTGTAAATGTACTGGAAGAGATATTTTACTCATATGGTTTAAAAAATTCTGAGCTTGTTCAGTTGTCTGAATGTGCCACTTTGATATTTGATGTTGTCGTGCCGAATGATAAAAATCATCGTATTTTTTAAAACTCGTTAATGTAAAAGCTCCTTGATAACCGTGAGATATGTGTGTGTTAAATAACACACAATTTTTGCAAAGACCGCCTTTAAGTGCACTTGTATAAACTAACCAGGAGAAATTTTCAAGCCAGTTATATTGAAATGGTCTTTTGCCCATTTCTACGTCGTTTAAAAACATATGATTTTGAAGGTTGCTAAGTTACATTTAACAATTGTAGTAGCAATACATGTTTTCTTGAATATAATGACCTTAATCTAAATTATATTTACAGTTCTCAATGTTCCTTTCGTTCCGTTTCTGATTCAACCTGTAACTGTTGATTCAAAGTCATAGATGTTATGGTGCTAGTAGTAGTACTGGTACTCATCACTGACACAGCTACAGTATTCGCAGTGGTACCGATTGTTGACGTGCTTGCACGGGCATTATCATAAACTTATAACTCACTGAAACCCGGAGTCTCCGGGTCAAACCCGGAGAGGTGGCAACCCTATTCACAGATCATCAGCTGTAAAAAAATAGCACTTTTAATGGCAATCGGCAATAACTCTTGTATTTAAAAACAAATACATTGAACTGAAAGAACTTTATTACATAAAAAATAAATCAAAATAGATAAACTCCCTGTATCAAAGAAGGGTAGACCGACAAATTCGATCCCCTCCCTGCGGGCGCCCGTGGTAGACTGCGTGTAGTGCAGAATAAACTATTCGTGATGATTATATTTTTTGCTGACCATGAAACTGGTTTCTTGTTTACGTTGCCTGCAAAATTGAAAGAGAATAATCTGAGTAGAACTCTCAACTGAGAAGGTTATCATAGAGTGCTGTTCGTCTTATAAATATATCGAAAAAAATACTTCAGGTAAAAATAATAATAGCTAATAAATAAATAAATATGTTCTTTAAATAAATTCATTAGTTGAACCTATTATAATAGTCCTGGTATTAAAATCATCGGAATTTATGTAATATTTTTAATTTAAATTATTAAAACGTTTTTTCTGCAGCTAACCTCTATGGTACTCATATTCTAAAACTCTAAATTTACACACGGTCATATATAGAAAATATTATACATCTATTAAAAATAAATAGTTCAAATTTTTCTTAGATACAGTGTTCGAACCGGTTACTACCAAAAAAAAGTGTAGTCAGTTGGGTAAGTTGAATAACCCCTTAACAAAATTCACAAACATATGAAATGAACAAGTATTAATAATTTGCACAATTCTATTTTATAAACTTGTAAGTTCTAATTTATTTAATTTATAATAAAAAATATATATCATTACCCATTTTATTCATTACTGGGTGCGGCACTTTGTCATAGCAGATCTCGGTAATTGATATATTTTTCCTGTGAAGTACGGTTACCAGCCGTAAAATCACGACCCTCAAAGATGTTAGTACCTATACGGAGAGTCACAAAGGTAATTTTAAAGTAAAGTAGAGGGAATCGAACTCGGGTTCTCAAATTTTATATCTACCACAATTTATTTATTTATTTATTAGTACAAGATAATAAAATTAAACTAGTATTTTACAAGTCGGGCAGTGCGGTGGTGTAGTTATTGTTACGGCATTCGAATCCAAAGGTCCCGTGCTAAAAATATATGAACTACCACACTACACAGTAATTGGGATTAAGTTATTTTTGTGCAAAGTGGCATAAATAAATAAATAAATAAATAAAAATAAATAAATTAAAACATGATGTGTAAAATCAATATGAATAATCAAACTTAATTTAAAATTTAGTATTTTATTATTAGAAATGTTGAGAAATGATTTGTGAGTATATTAAAGTACCTATATTTAAAAATATTTAGTTTTAGTCATACTATATATTTGTATGTATATAAATTGCTATTTTTACGACCAACCGTATTCCTAATTATATTTAAACTTATTTCGTTACTAACTTCATGGATTTATGGTTCGTCAAATACACTAGTTGGAAGTACAGATTTAACATTTGATTTGATTTTTCTAATATGGCGCACCAACAAAAAGTATTATTGTTGCTAAAATTGATGCAAGATGGGTTAGAAAGTAGCGCAGAATTGATTTAATTATTAGAAATAATGAAAAATGGTTTTAGCAAGTATTTTACTTCTGGGATAATTGTTACAAATTCTTATTCCAGTTTTGTAAGTATTGAATGCAAATAATAAAGTTCGAATTACTTGTCGAAATATATTGGTAGTATAAAGTAATTTATTTGTGATTGTGATATTTTATAATTAATTGTTATTACTGATTCAAAATCCAAAATATTTTCGTATTGCAGTTCAAATGTAGTTGATCTTTATAATTGTTGAAATCTTTTGTATTTCTAAAAATAATTCCTTTGGTCTAATTATACTGTGATGCATAGTTTTCAGTTTACAGAAAGTTACTGAATTCTCGATGACTTGAAATATATTCAAAATAGCATTAAGTAAAATTATCAGTTGATTATACAAATGTTTAACCATTAATATATTATCAAGATCAATTTTGTTCTTTATCATATGATGTAAATTTAGAATTTTCATTTTTAATAATGATTCGTTATGTTGAATATCTTGAATTGTACCATTAAATTTTTGTATTATTTGGTGATTCACACTGTATGCCTTGTTTATTTGATTTTGTAAATTTTGTTCATTATTTTGCATGTGTTCCAAAATTGTGTTAAATCTTTTTCCATCTTCCGAGTCTAACTTACCAGTGATATCGTTCCTAGGCCATCGATTAGTTCTCTTTTATTTCTTATGTTAGTAGAATGTATTTTAATATGATTAATTTTGTCATTAATACTAGATTGGAGGAATAATAAAATAATAAAAATATTTAGGATCTAAAAAACATTATTATTAATAAAATCAGGCTTCAGAAATCCAATAATATAAGTTAGGTATTCATTTATTTTACATAGGACGTTTCGAGTCTCTACAAAACTCATCATCAGCTAACAAAATATAATATATAAATAAACAAAATAATATACAAATAAATAAAATAAAATACCATTAAACAATACGAAATAACAGAAATTAAATAAAAAATGTCGAAATATGTCATAATAATAAATAAATCAAAATTAAAACAAAATGGCATCAACAGTAAAAATAACTAGATTTAAAGGATATTTTAAATTGCCAAAAGTATCAGTTTGATAATTTAGACAAGAAAGTCGATATACATTTATTGAAAGAGTTTCATGAATTAGACGATGATGTAAATGATTGACAGTACTTATAACTTCAGTTTCTGAAAATTTAAAAACATGTTCAGTTTCTTGATAATGTGATACCTCTCAACCTCTTAAAAAACGTGTTTGTCAACATAAATATAATTGTAAATTATTAAATCTATATCATAGTGCACTAACACGACATCATCAAGAAACTGGACATGTTTTTAAATTTTCAGAAACTGAAGTTATAAGTACTGTTAATCATTTACATCAGCGCCTAATTCATGAAACTCTTTCAATAAATGTATATCGACTTTCTTGTCTAAATTATCAAACTGATGCTTTTGGCAATTTAAAATTTGCTTTAATTTTTTTCAGTAATTTCAAAAACATCTAGTTATTTTTACTATTGACGCCATTTTGTTTTAATTTTGATTTATTTATTATTATGACATATTTCGACATTTTAAATTTGAATTTCTGTTATTTCGTATTGTTTAATGGTATTTTATATTACTTATTTGTATATTATTTTATTTATTTATATTTTATATTTTTTTAGCAGATGATGAGTTTTGTATAGATTCGAAACGTCCTACTTAAAATATAAAAATAAATTATATTATTGGATTCTGAAGTCTGATTTCATTAATAATTAGATTGGAGGAACTTAATTATTTTATTGTAGTTATCTAATTCATGGTTATAAAATGTTGTATTTGTGGTAGTTACGTTAAGATTGTTGTATTGTTAGTTTAAGTCTCATATTCCTTGTATATAGGAGTCCAAGTCATAGTAGTGCCTGAAAGTGTGTTTTGTTTTTTTAAATTTAGCTAGTCCTAAATTAATCGGTAAGATCCCTAGATTTTCGGTTACATTTTTCAAGTCCGCTCCTCGTGCGATTGTGAACAACCTGAAATATTAAAGAATAAGTTATTTTTCTGGGACTTTAATATTTGACAAATGGATATTTTTAAAAGTGTTACCGTGTTTAGTTTTTATTTTGGCTATTTTTAATTTTTTGTTAATATGTCTTATTAATCCGGTTTAAATTTGTTTATAGTTTTTTGTTGTTTCTGTTTATTTTTAACAAGAATTTGACTTGGGATCTCGGATAATTCTTCTCGTGTTTCGTTAAGTTTGTTAATTGTTTTATTTTTATTATGATCAATTTTTTCATTAGCTCTTTGATACAGTACCTTCGTTTTATTTTTATGTTCTGTGATATAGTTATTTACTAATTGTTTATTTATTTCTATATTAAATGGAGAGTTAGAATTTTTTTTTATTTTATTTATTGTGATACGGCTTCAACTGCTTTGGTTACTAGCCGGTATGATGATGGAAGCGTCTGCGCTGTAGTCAGTACAGACGCTGATTATGAAGATGGAAGCGTCTGCGCTGTAGTCAGCACAGACGCTGATTGATGCCAGCCCTGACCGGGAATCGAACCCGGGACCTCTGGGTCAGTAGCCTAGTAGTCTAAACCACTGAGCCACAGAGGTCGGCAGAGTTAGAATCTATGTGTCCAGAAATGATTTCTGTGGATTTTAATTTTGTAACCGAGTGTATTGTATTATTACATGCCAATAATGCGTAATTTACTTTAATTTCAATAGGTTCTCGTTTATATAGTTCTTGGTTGCTAAAAAGCCTGACGTGTTCGATTAAGATCGAATGGAAGCGCTCTACAATACCATTAGAACCAGTGAAGTGAATTTTTATTTTATGAACTTGTTCTTCTTGCAAAACTAAATTTTTGAACTCTAGACCGTTATCTGATATTATTTGGTCTGGGATAGGATGATGAGCAAAGAATTTAACAAATTTGTCCACAACTTCTATTTCTTGTCCTGAACTTACTTTATATGTCTGTGCATATGTCAAGAAAGAATCTACTATAGTTAAGACATTTTGAATTTTCTAATGTCATGCTATCAATGTGGATTATCTGAAAGGCTTTTATTGCAGTTGGAGTGATATTAAATTTTAATTTCAAGGAATTTCTCTCATACTTTGTTATTTGACAGATTTGACTTTTTCTTTGTTTAGGCCAATGATACCGTTGTTTTATCCGAGGTTCGGTTTCATCGATTCCTCTGTGGTTAATTTTACTTTCATGAAAGAATTGAATAATTTGAATGATTTCGTCTTCGTCTATTCTTCGTCTAAAGGTTTTTTTGTACACTTAATCATTTTTATTTCCGAATTTTTTAAATATTTTTGTAGGGTAGTGCTGAATTATTCGTAAAGGGGGTCTTCAAAATAAAGATAGTATTTAACGCGGAGGGCTACATATTCTTTATTAAATTTTATAATATCTCTTTCAAAATCATTTTTTTTAAATTGTACTAGAATTCTTTGTTAAGTTTTATAAATTTTTAATATAGGATTCGGAGGATTCTATTCGATATCGGATATTATGATTTGATTTTTACCATAATTTACGGGACATTTAACTATTGGAATACCGGTTACTGGATTTTCTACTTTCGAGTGTACTGTTTCATCGCTATCGTCAGATGCGTGTCCTTAAAATTTTGTTTATCGTTGCGTACTTCAACTATTAAATATTCGGAGTCGTCGGGATTATTGTTATCGTTAGGATCTAATAATTTTTCGTTAAAGTCGTCTATGTATTTTTGAAATGCAGTTATGTCTGTTTCATTGATGTTAAGTTCTACCCGTGGTAATAATTCTAAGTACGGTTCAGTATATGCGGTTATTGTTACGTCCGTATCTCGAAAAATGTACTGAATCATCGTTTTTATATCTGTCCAGTCTTTGTTGTCTTTACTACATGCAAGTCTGGGAATGTTTAAATTTTTAATTTTATGTTTTAAACAAAAATCTTTCAACCCTGACAGGGTGTAAAATATATCTTGAAGAGATGGTTTACTGAAGTAACAATTTTTTATTGTAAGATTTAAATAATTTTGATATTCTAATAAATAAGCATCTTCTAATTTAGATAGAGTTGAATTTTGAAGGTCGTGTGGAATTTTACTAAGTGCGCCTACGTTTGTGATTAGTTTTTCTTTTTTATTCATATTTCATTATTTGATTCTTGATTGTTCATGTAATTTGTACGACATTTGAATATATCATATTTATTTTTTTCTATTTCTAATAAAATTAATTTAGGGGTAGGACTAGAATATGATACGTAGTTATCGAATAGCTTGACGATCAGTGGTTTTAGTATGTTGGGTTCATTACTGTATATAGTGCTTCATGATTTTCAGCCTTAGTGACATATTCTGGTATTTTTAAATTATTTGTTTTAATTTCTGGAATAACAACATTTTCTGATTTTATATTTACTTTTACTGAATTCAATAATTATTATATTTTGACCTGGAACTAGAAGTCGAAGTCGAACATTAAAAATTTCTAGAGTTAACGCCGAAATCGAAAATTTTTTGACCGATTCCACAACCCTGGTTTTATCTTAACTTCGGGCTAAGGGTCCCTTTCTTAATTTAGCCGACCAACATAAAAGTAGCCAGTCCGCCACTGCCCAAATGATCAAAAACAAAATTGAACGCGTTAAGTACTAAATGAACTGATTTTGACCAAATTGTAAATATTTTTGTCAATTTCAAGGCAAAAAAGCTCATTATTATTTGTAAAATATTCAGTTATCCTAATTATTACTATTATTAAATAAATAAATAAATAAATCAAATATATCATCACGCCTTTTACCCATTACTGAGTGTGGCACTCTGCCGAAGCAGATTTCGGTAAGTGATATATTTACGCTCGTAAAGTGCGGTTATTAGCCGTCAAATCACGGCCCCCAAAGATTTTACTGGTGGGAGAGCCACAGGGGTAATTTTAAATTTAAAAGGAAACAATTTTCTAGTTACATTAATTTATAAATTATTTTTAATTTTAAAAACTTCTCTGTAAAATATTATATTTATTTTGGTACAAATAAATTTTTAAAAATGAAATCTTAGATTATAAAATAGAAATGTTCCAAATATTGAAACCAATTCGTTTCATATTTTTATGTGTATGTTTTTATTAAGGAATTATACAACTTTAAACATTAATCATTAACTACCATCGACACAATTCAGAGATTGTAAACTCAGTTTTGGGAACAAATATATTATTAAAGATATTATTTAACAATAAAATTCAACAGAAAAATATATTGCTAGAAACTAAGAGAAAACACAATATTGAATGATTGAAAACTTACATGTCAGATAAATGAAACATTATCGTTTCCATGGTTTTATAATTTGTACTATTTACTCTGTTGGTTGTTTTTTCTTTGCATTTTTGACAAATAAATTGCACTATGTAACAAGGTTTTCTGCCTAACTTTCTTAGTTCTTCAGCTCGGTTTCTGATATAAAATCATTCAGGAAAATCATAGTCGCAAGCCAAAAAGTTTGCTATTGCGCCCAGGGCGAATTTTTTTTGAAAACAAAAATATTTCCACAAATATGCTGAATTAAATCTATATAACCATAACTTAGTACTCGTACTAAAAAATCGAAATTTCGTAATTTTTGTGAAATTGTCTAAAAATCTAACACCATTCTATTATTTTTCAATGAAAATACGTGAACTTTTCGGCTCTTGAAAGTTAAATATTTATACTTTTAGGTTTTTACACTAAATAAATAGTTTTATCGTCGCTTTTAAATGCGCAAATTTCGAGTTTTACGCAAATATGTTTAAATGACAAGAACAAGTGAATTATAACCAACAAATTGCAAATAACGCTTCCTAATGAGTTACTCTAGGGATACAAACAGCCAAACATCAATATTTGTCCGTAAACGATAATGGGATGGCTAGCACAGTGGTATGAAGTCGGCCTGTGGATCCTGAGGTCCCTGGTTCGATTCCCACAGGCGACAAATTTTCATAATTTGAAAAAGCTATCCCTGTGGCTCCTCCACCACTAACATCTTTGGGGGCCGTGATTTGACGACTGGTAACCGCATTTCACGCGCAAAATATATCACTTACCGAGATCTGCTTTAGCAGAGTGCCACACCCAGTAATGGGTAGAAGGCGTGATGATATATTTATATTTATTTATTTAAAATTTGAGTTACGATTTTTTATTTGCCGATTTTTAGGGGAAATTTCATGAAATTGGAGGGTTTTTTTCAAGTTTTTCGCCTATAACTTTCAGAAATCCGCTTGTATGCCACTTTTGGCACTTTTGCTGACTTCTCCACACATTTCTATATAAATTTAGTCAGTAACAACAAGTACTAAGTTATGGTTATATAGAGTTAATTCAGCATATTCGTGGAAACATTATTGTTTTCAAAAAAAATTCGCCCTGGACGCGAAAGCAAACTTTTCGGCTTGCGACTATGATTTTCCTGAATGATTTTGTATCAGAAACCGAGCTGAAGTACTAAGAAAGTTAGGCAGAACAAAAAGTAAAATTTTATTACATAGTGTTATTGTTAATTTGACCTAAATGGACTATAATAGCCAGTTGCACTAACGAAACTTAAATTTTAAACTTAGTTTAATAAAAAAAACCATATCAAATGTTTGACAGCAATATAAATTATTCCGTATGTAACTTCGATATATTATTATTAATTTAAACCTAGATTAAAATTTTGTTGGTGCAACTGGCCCTAAAAATTTAAAATTAATTTGTTACAGACTGGTTAATAATTATGAAGCATTTTCTAAAAATATATACACTCATGGTCATATTTGTAATCGAAAATGTATCAAGTTGTACATACTCAGAAAATATCAAGCGATACGCTTGCGAATCACCAGTTGAAATATGTGAAGATGGCACTGAAGAATGGACAAATCTAAAAATATACAATAGTAATAAAAAGACATTCAATTTAAATAAGGATACTTTTAAGAGGACTCCAAACTTGAAACAATTATCAGTTGGAACTTTAAACAGCATTGAACCCAGCGCATTCATTGATCTCAAATCGCTTGATAAGCTTGTTATTTTCGACTCAAATTTTGAAGAAATACCAGCTGGAGTTTTGGACAATTTGCCAATAAGGTCTATTCAGTTACAAAATACAATGCATAATATCTCTCCTGGGTTTTTTGACAAACTTCCAGATATCAGAATAGTAGATATTAGGAAGAACCCTATAAAGGTAATAAAAGTTGGCATTTTCAACAATACTCTAATATACAAATTATACTTGGACTGGAATGAAATTGAAACAATTGAAACTGGAGCTTTTTCTAACATGGAGTCCATGATTATTCTCAGTTTGTCAGGAAACAAACTAACATCATTTGACTCTCAATTATTGGTGGGAAAACCAAATTCAGTACAACAATTTTGGCTGAACAAAAATTATTTAACGCAAATAACTAGAAGGATGTTTTCTGTATTTGATGACCTTAGAAAACTGAATTTAGAAATTAATCAAATTGAATCAATTGAAGATGAATCTTTCTATCATCAAAAAGAACTGGATTTTCTAGATATATCTAACAATAAATTAAAAGAAATTCAGTCAAAAACATTCCCGACTGCAATGAAAGAAATGACTACAATACTTATGCATAACAACCAACTTACATTCTTCAACAACGCAATTTTCGTTAAGACTCCAAACTTAAAATATATCTCTGCTGGAGGAAACCCTTTCCAGTGTCCGTGTCTAGAAGAAATAAAATATTGGATTAAGAAGCACCACATTACTAGAATCTGTGACGATGAATACTTGTCTAGAGACCGACCAGCGTGTTTGTTTTCAGATATTGACAAAAATAAATGTATTTATGATGTGAAACTAACTGAAAATTTGTACGAGACATATAAAGAAACTTTAAAGAACTACCGCAAGTTGAATTTAAAATGTAACACAGTTAAGGGTCTTAGTAATGCTACACTTCAAAAATAATCATTTCGAAGCACAGCTGAGGGTTCCAAATAAGTAAGATACACTTAACACTCGTGGTACATACAATTTGTTTTCTACTAACAGCGAAAAATTACTTAATGTCTTTTAATTTTTTTTAATATACCTTTTCAGTGTTTATTTCTGATGTTCATATTGTCAAATTTTCAATTACATCAGTGGTAATAAGGATATAATGATATGCACACCATGCTGGTGGTAGAAATAATATATTACTTTACAAGGGAGATTTGGGGATTATTTTTTACTACCGACTACTGTTATAAATATTAGATAAAATTACAGATTGACGTTCCGAAATATTTTTTTATAATCTAAATCAATGTAGATTTTGGGTTTCTAAGCTATTACTATTATGGAATTTTTTTTCCAAAACTCGCGCAAAATTTGATGGTTTTTAGTTACACATTGTTTCAAATATTTTTTAAAACTTGGTTCATTTTATAATTAGATAATCGTATTTAAAATATCGCCGGTTTTGCTAAATCAGCGTTATATTTTTTTTCATTAGTATTCTCAACATATTTCTTCATTACACTTCCGCCCTAAAATTAGCCTAATGAAAATTTTAACATTGTTCGGAAAATTATATAAAATTAAATTCTACAACTAAAAAATTTGTTGTACTAGCATATCTGTCAGATGGACATGAAAATAAAAAAATAAAAAAAACAGAATCTCATTCTGACAGTACAGCACGACAATTAAAAGGAATTCTTGACTGCTGTAAAAAAATATAATTCTTCGATTTTTATTTTCTTACCATCTGATTTTTTACAAAAATGACACATTTTATTACTTAAATATCTAATACTACAGATATGCTACTACATATAACAAATTTAATCTTTTTAAACGTAATTTTTTTTGACATTTTTTGATTTTTGTACTTTTGCTCTAATATATACAGGTAAACCATTTTCCGCATATTTTTTAAATCTTATGTTAAACTCCTATGTTCCGCACATTTTGTATATTAAACTTATTGAATATTTTTCCTCTCGTCTTCGGCAACATAATATTTGAATTTTTGTTTTTTTGTATCAATAGTATGTATTTTTCTAAATAAACTTTCCCATAATTAACAGTTTATTAATGACCTCTACAAACGTCATATCAATCTCAGATATAATTATAGTAAATTTATGCTGATTGAGTACAGTATAGAATAGACTATTCGTGATGATTGTATTTTGTGCCGACCATAAAACTGGTTTCTTGGTTTCTATACCTGCGGAATTTACAAAGAATAATCTAAGTAGAACTCTGAATTGAAAAGGTTATCATATGGTGTTGTTCCTCTTATAAATATATCGAAGAAAATACTTCAGGTAATAGCTAATATTAATATTTAAAAATAAATAAATGTGATCCTTAAATAAATTCGTTTGTTGCACGTATTCATGTAGTCCTGGTATTAGAGTAGTTGGTTTTTATATAATTTTTAAAATAAATTATTAAAACTTTTTTCTACAGTCCGCTTTGATACTTTCAAAAATCTAATTCTAAATCTCAAGTTTTAAACACGGTCGTAGATAATAGTTATTTATTATGCAAGCGTTTTATTAGGTATATAAAACACGCAGGAAAAGTTAATTTTTTTAATTGTTTTATATACCAATAAAACACAAGTGTAATACAAAATTATGTCCACAACTCATAATTATAGGTATCGAAGAACATTAGTCGTAACGTTTAACGTTGATTCAGTTATATACATATATATATATATATATATATATATATATATATAT
This sequence comes from Pterostichus madidus, assembly GCA_911728475.2. NCBI lineage: Eukaryota > Metazoa > Arthropoda > Insecta > Coleoptera > Carabidae > Pterostichus > Pterostichus madidus. The sequence continues at coordinate 12,095,947 of OU452318.1, forward strand.
ATGAGTTTGTTTTTTACTTTTTTAAATAATGGTGCGCAAGGGGTCCTCCGATTTTGATGAAATTTTAGTATGTCGTTAGGCTATATAAAAAACCTCACTAGCCAAAATTTTTGTCCTCTAACCCATCCTGGGTCCAAGATATGGCCTGTTTCTAGCCTATTTTAGAAAATTCGCTGTACTCTTGAATTTTAAACTAATGACTTCCGGCTGCTCTCATTCTCTTTACTTTTCTGTCGGCTTTCAAACCAGATCAATTACAATGACCTGCGATCAACCCCCTAAACTAAAAACCTAACCTCATTTTTTCTTAAAAAAGCCCTATCTTTAAACTGCTGCCAAATGTACAATTTTCAAAATAAATAAATTTCAGATATTTCATTTTTTTTCTTTGGTTTCACAGATTCAAAATTTTTTTAACCGTCTCTTTATCTTAAGCGTTTAAAAGTTACAGCTCTTCAAAGATACTCGTTTTTTTGAAAAAGGCCAAGTTTGACCCTCTGGAACTTTTTTCTCGGTTTATAATTTTGTTTGAAAATTTGAAGGAAGTAAGTTCTATGCAAGCGTAATAAACTCCAGAATTCTTTTTTGTGGGCATTTGCTTCTGGTCATATCTATAAAGCTTTGAATGTATCGAATTTTTAAAATTTTAAACATAGAGAATTGTTTATATTTCTATGTATATAATTATATTATGTATTTATATACATAAATAATACATTTAGGAATATAATTCTATAAAAAATATAAAAAAATATATTTGAGGGTGACTTTAATTTAATTCAAATAATAGAAATATTCAAGGTATTTTTTAAAAGAACAATCGACTGTAAATAAATATAAAGATTATTTTCTTAAATGCTTTTATTCAATATTTATTTTATTTTAGCAAAATTTATTTTTTATTTTATAAAAAAAAAATTAGAATGCAAATTATTTGCTTATGCCGTAATATTATCCAGTCTTCATTAATTATGTCAGTTGATTTAAGTACTACTACATTATCAATTCTACTTATTGTTTGTGTAAATTATTTATTTATTTTTTATCTTATAGACACAGAATCAAACGATGTAATTTTAATGTTCATCTTGGCATTACTAAGTGGTTGATAATTGTGATGTTTTCTCATTTGGTTGATTGTTTTAACATGATTCAATCTATCAGTAAGCTTCTTTTTTTAGCTTCCTGGATTTCACTGTCAAATACCTAAATAGCCCTATGAGTAGTGAATATGTTTTAAAAATATTTTACTTTGGAATAGGTACTGTTATTTTTAATAAACAATTTATACAAAGTAAAAAAATCTTATACTACGTATTAGTAATTTCATATTTTCTGTCTTAAATTTATATTACACTAAATTCATATCTCTTTCTTAAATTTATACTAAAATATGATTTTACTACAAAATTTAAATAGTGATACCAATTATTATAATTATTAAGTAGTAAAATTACTAATGTACAGTTATGCAAGATTCAATTTTTTTCACTAGTACCGTAAAATGGGGAGAGATTGACCACTTTTTGAGTTCTTTATCTAATAACTTTTTTGTTATTGTAGCAAAAATACTGGAAATGGCTAATATGTATGAGTTTGTACGCAATGTAGCTTTTCGCTTTGCTGAAACAAAACTTTTTTTTATTCCCAAAGAAAAAAAAAGAAAAAAACCCTATACATGGGGTGAGATTGACCGCGTATTTAAAACGCTAGTTATTTCTTTTCTAAAGCTTAATGAAGTGAGAATGACCACGGTTTATTGTAAAATAAATTGTTTTCTTGCTGAAAAAAATATATAGAAAAATGTATACAGGTCACAAACACGCAAAAATAATTTTTTTCGTTTATTGAATAAGTAATTGTACAAACATAAATGTAATTAGAATTAAAATCAACTTATTTATTGCACATAAGTGTTTATTGCAGCATTCTTTGGAAAAATATAATGCCCACGTCGCTCAATCTTGGGAGTAGGAAGTATTTTTTCCTACAACTGTGCGATTTCTTTGTTATTACGTAACTATAATTGCCTTGGTTACGTATGGAAAGTAGATGAATGCAGACCAAGTGTGTTTCCGAAAGTAAAGAAACACTAGTGCGGAAAGTGCTTCATTACGTAACTGTCAAAAGAATATTGTTTTGACAGCGATTTAAATTTCGCGCCGAGCGCGGAATTCATATTTTGACCACAGACGCTTATGGAAGAAGAAGATACAGTGAACCAGCGCTAGTAAATATGCAGTAGTATATTTTGACGTTTATAAACGTAACCTTAATTTGCAGTATATCTAATCTGTAGACCATTAATAAAAAGAACCGAACAAAGTAAAATATATCGATAAATGGTTTTATTTAAAGAGTACGTGAAATACTTCATATTTATTGTTTGTGTATATTATTAATACAGTTGTTACAGTTGCTTATATTGACATAATGTAAAGTGGAAACTTTTGTGTCTAAAGAAACATTGATTTCTTCCGTACCTGTTCATATTATTACCAGTAATATTATTGGTAACAATTTCGGAAGCTTCAGAAGTACCAGCAGCAGGTTGATTGTCATTGTCGAAAATAGATCCAACATAGTATGATCCGGAACTTCAATTATCTTTGGAGGTGTTAATGATAAAGAAGAATCACTCACTGTACTATTCCAATCAAGATGATTTTGAAGAAATTATTTTGACGTTAGTGAAAAATTTTTAAATAACGTAGACCAATGTGCAAGCAATCAACAAACAAACCATAGCAACGCCGTAAAACATCGTTCTCATGTAATATCATTAAAATTTTATAAATTTTATAAATTTTAATAATTTTTTAGTGATTTACTAAATCGCACAGTTGTAGGAAAAATGTTGTTTATAACACGTGCCGAAAAAGGTTACATGCTCGTGCAGATTTCTGCACTTGCACGCAACGAGCCTTTTTCGGCACTTGTTATAAAAATAACTATTACAATACAATTGTACGTAATGGTGTCTGTATCCTCCACTTCAGGCCACACAAACTTCTCTCCCACAGTTTTTTTCAGAAATTTTATGTTCAATCCATCTTCAGAAAGTGTCAATACTTACCCTATAAAATGTTTACAACTATTTTTTGTTTCGTATTTGAGTAAGACCCATGACTCTACTGCAATCTCTTCTTTGGGTAAATAAAATGTTTCTTCTTCAAAAACATTGCTTTAATCATCGGCTTGTTTTTCCACTACTGAATCTGAACTTGACTCTGAACTTGTTTCTTGCATGATTTTACGTTTTAAATAAATAATTTAATAATTTAAGTAAATACGTAGGTAAAACAGTTAACATCAATCAAAAGAACACATGGTAGAGCGATATCTGTGTTTGCCTAGGTCAATCTCACCCCGAAATTACAGAAATCTGCATCTTTGTGAAAATATTTATGTAAAAAGAAATAGGTCATGATTAAATAATATTGCGAGTTAATACAGGTTATAAAAAACAATATTATGCTATAAGAAAAATATTAGATATTGCTACTTGCTTTTATTGAGCTTGAGTAGAAGTTTGAAGGATATGGAATTTTCCAAAAAATTGACATTTAACATTTTGTTTTTTTTCTGCTACACCGGGTTCTTTTAAACAACAAATCATATTCTGTAACAAATATATAGGTGTTCTGTACCAGTGGCCATTTTTTTCGTTCATGTCATGCATGATATTTGACTTCAAGATGTAAAATAAAGTTTTTTAAACTTTTCGGTCAATCTCACCCCGGCGGTCAATCTCACCCCATTTTACGTATGTAGAGAAATGAATTATATTAATGTTTGGTTTTTAATAATATTAGGATCTAATCTAACAGATTTGTTTATAAAATATAAATTTATTATTTTTTTAGGCTTTTTTACCTTATTGCATTTGATTCTTTTAAAGAATAATTGTACATTTGTTCCGGAGTCATGATTTTATTTTCAACCGTGGACCGAATAGTGTGCCGCATCACCTGCCGTTTTAGGGTACCATCAATGAAATAATATAATTTAATTGAACTAATTTTGAATATATTTTTAAACTTTTTAATACAATAAAATATATTTTGCTAATAGGTTGAATTTAAAAAAATAATCTTTATATTTATTTATAGTCGATTGTTCTTTAAAAAAATACATTGAATATTTCCATTATTTAACTTTAAAAAAAAAAATTAAAGTCACCCTCAAATATATTATTTTATATTTTTTATAGAATTATATTTCTAAATGTATTATTTAAGTATATAAATACATAATATAATTCTATACATAGAAATATAAACAATTCTCTATGTTTAAAATTTTAAAAATTCGATACATTCAAAGCTTTATAGATATGACCAGAAGCAAATGCCCACAAAAAAGAATTCTGGAGTTTGTTACGCTTGCATAGAATTTACTTCCTTGAAATTTTCAAACAAATCTATAAACCGAGAAAAAAGACACAGGGGGTCAAACTTGGCATTTTTCAAAAAAACGAGTATCTTTGAAGAGCTGTAACTTTTAAACGGTTTAAGATAAAAAAAAAATAGAATCTGTGAAACCAAAGGAAAAAATGAAATATCTGAAACTTATTTATCTTGAAAATTGGACATTTGGCAGCAGTTTAAAGATAGGGAATTTTTATGAAAAAATGAGGTTAGGTTTTTAGTTTCCCATGAGCAGAGGGTTGATCGCAGATCATTGTGATTGATCTGGTTTGAAAGCCGACAGAAAAACAATGAAAGAATGAGAGCAGCCGGAAGTCATTAGGTTAAAATTCAAGAGTACAGCGAATTTTCTAAAATAGGCCCAGGATGGGCTAGAGGACAAAAATTTTGGCTAGCGGTTTTTTATATAGCCTAACGACATACTAAAATTTCAGCAAAATCGGAGGACCCCTTGCGCACCATTATTTAACAAAGTAAAAAACAAACTCATATATATATATATATATATATATATATATATATATATATATATAATATTGTTAAGGATAAGTTTGGTATGCTACCTTAACTTCTACTCCCTTTTTTATTATCTTTTTATTTAAATAAGGAATAAGTGGGCAAAATTTGATGAATGTAAGTTCGGTACGAGGAATGTTATGCGTGTGTATAATGTAAACGTTTTGTGTGTAAGTGAGACTAAGAACAAAGACTGTAGTGAGGAAGAGGTGGATGGAATGTTTTGCTTGTGGTCGGGTGAGAATGAACGTGAATATGGAGTAGGCGTGCTTGTTAGTGAAAGAATGAAACTGTTTGTAAGGGATTATGATTGTATTTCATCTAGAATTATTTGGCTGAGATTAAAGGTAGGCTTTCATAGAATCTTCGTTGTGTCAGTTTATTTGAAAATGATTTCGAAAAAGATAGGTTTTGGAATTTGTTAGATAGTGTGATTGATTCGTGTGATCCAGGTGAGAAAGTTATCATGATTAAATGGTTGGGTAGGAATAAAGAAAAGCATGTCTGGGAATGTATTGGGTAAGTTTAGTGATATTAGAATGAAAACTGTTGGAAAATAGTATCTTTCTGTTTGGAGCGTTATCTCTATGTTTCCAAATCTATTTTTAAACATAAATTAGCTCATTTGTATACATGGGAGAATATAAGTGAGAATAAACGAATTGTAATTGATTTTATTTTGTATGATGAACGATTGAGAAGTTTAGTTATAGATACGCGTGTGAAACATGGCGCTGAATTAGGTACGAATGACCATTATTTGGTGGTATCGCGTATACGTCTGGATAAATGTTGGCAAATGAGGGTGAAAAATACCGGAAAAATGTTTCGTGTGAAATTCAGTGTATTGCAGAATGATAATGCTAGAGATAGGTTTGTTGACAAAATAAATGAAGCTTTGCCTGTATGTGAGCTTAATTTTGAATGCAGCATAAATGATATTTGGTTGAAATTTAAGGATACAGTTCTTAATTGTGCAAAAGAAGATTGTGGTGAATGTAGATTAGGTTCTTGTCCAAAGAATGCATGGTGGAATGATGAAATAAAAGAAGCGATAGAGGAGAAAAAGAGAGCATATTTGCGTTTTCTAATGTGAAGTATGTGCCTGGAAGTTTACGAGATGAATGCTTACTAGAATACAAGAGGTTCAATAAATATGTTAAGAGAGTATTGAGAGAAAGTAAGGAGCATTTTTATGACTTGATGAATGAAAGATTGACTAATGATTTTAGTATGAATAAAAGAATGTTTTGGTTGATTGTGAAGAGATTGAGAGAAGGTAATTTAGGGACAATGAAAACGATTAAAAGTGCAGATGGTTAGTTATTGTGGAATAAATCAGATGTTAGGAATAGATGCTGTGAGTACTTTAGGGCTTTATTAGGTAGCATAAATGGACGGAATGGTTGCAGTGAAAATGTTAGAGGAAATGTTAGTGGTGATGAATGGGATATAGATGAAAGTGACGTTAGTTTTTAATTGATGCGTCTGAAGAATGGTAAGGCTCCTGGTTTGGATGGTATATCGAATGAGATGTTAAAGTATGGAGGCGAGAGGTAATTTGACTGGTTAGTCTATTTATTTAGATTTTGTTTAAAAAGATGTGTGGCTCCTGATGATTGGGAACGTGCTATCATTCGTCCTTTATTTAATTAAAAAGGTAGTTCGAGTGAATGTAGTAATTTCCGTGCAATAAATTTGCTTAGTGCGGTAGGGAAATTGTACGGGAAAATTATTATTCATAAGGTACGAATCTTAACAATCTCCAAGCAAAGCGATATGCAAAGTGGTTTTTTGCCTAAGAGAGGGTGTGTGGATCAATTGTTTTCTCTTCGTATGATTGTTGAGAAATCACTTGCTAAGAACAAGAAGATGTTCAGTGGCTTTCTTGATGTTCAAAAAACATATGATAGTGTTCATCGCGAGTCTTTGTGAAATGTACTTCTACAGTACGGTATAAATGGTAATTTGTTGTGGGCAATTCGTGCGCTGTATGAAGGTAGCGAGACTGCTGTGAGAGTTGATGGTAGATTGAGTGATTGGTTTTGTATAGATATTGGCGTGAAACAAGGTTGTGGGATGTCGCCGTGGCTGTTTAATTTGTATATGAATGTGTTGTTACGAAAGGCGATGAATGGGATGGATGATGTACATATTGGTGGTAGTGTAGTGTCTGTGTTAGCGTATGCGGATAATGTTGTTGTTAAGGGTGAATCTGAAGAGCAATTGAGAAGAATGATTACAAGTATAAATAAAGTAGGAAAAGGTTTAAATCTGTTATTAAATGTAAAGTGTTAATGTTTGAGAAGAGCGATTTGGTAACTGCAATGTTTCGGTGAATGGTGTGAGACTGGGTCAAGTGAATGAGTTTGTATACTTGGGTAGTATGTTGTCGAGATATGGACGAATTAACCGTTAGATAGAAAAAAGAGTATCTGGGTCTCTAGGAATATTGATGTTATTATAATGAATGTTGGGTGTGGATGAAGAAACATGAACGTCGTATAACTTCCGTGGAAATGAGGTATTTGCGGGGTGGGTGTGGATATACTAGAAGCGATTGTATCCGAAGTACATTGGTGTATGATGAGTGTGAGATTTAAAAGAATATAGTTAGAAATGTGGGTATAAGTCAGTTGAGATGGTTTGGGCACGTAGAACGTATGTCGAATGAGAGATTGGTGAAGCAGGTATATGTTGGTGAAATTGAGGGTGAAAGATACCGTGGACGACCTTTGAATAAATGGATGAATATGATTGAAGGATTGTTGCGTCAACGGAAGTTTCCGAATATGAGGAATAAACAAGTTTGTATGAAAGGAATTATGAATGTGGTTGAAGCTAAAATGGTGTGTAAGGATAGGAGCGTTTGGCGAAGATTAATTGAGGGATGATTCTGATGATTTAAGAAGAGTGCAGGATTTTTTATATAAGTTTTGTTGTTTAGTAATTTCATTCATGTTTACTTGTAATTGTGTGAAATTCACTTTCAAAAACAAGCGCACGAACGACATTCCCTTCCTTTATTATCTGTTAATTCGTTTTTTGTTCTTATATTATATACAAGTGGCTATTGGTTTCATTTTTTCTAATCTTCGTTATTAGATTCGTTGTTAGGAGTAAGCATGAGTAATTTGAGATGTTTTACGCATATATTATGTATGTCGAAGAAAGAAGATGAATGATCAGAGAATAAGAGTTATTGGATAGATGTGATTGAAGGTTTGTTGTGTGATCGAGTGTAATAAATAAATGAGTTTATATAGAGTGACCTATGAATGTGGTTAAAGTGAGGGTGGTGTTTTAGGATGAGAATGTTTGACGAGGACTGATTATTTGATGAATGTAATGAGTGAATATTTTATGAATGATTTTAGGGTTCGTGCTACCCCATTTGATGGGATATAGCGTGGCGATATGTATATGTGTATATATGTATAATATAATAGATGTTACAAATCGTTTTATAAAAATTTGTATTTTCATTTCAATCAGTTAAATAACCAGACGTATACTATAGATAGAATTGGCTCCATAACCCTGATTTTTTTATTTATTTTAGGCTTAAGGCCCTTTCATTAATTTAGCTGACTAATATAAAAGAAGCCAGTCCGTCACTGTCCACATTATCTAAAACAAAATTAACGCATTGTGTAATCTTGTAAATAAAATTATTTTTCACTAAATTATTAATGTTTTTGTAAATTCCAAGGCAAGAAAAAGCCTATTATTATTCGTAAGATATTTAATTATCCTAATTATTACTATTATTAAAAGTAAAATTTTCGACTTTCATTGATTCTATTATTATTCTAATATTTAAAAGTCCGTTCAAAAATATGTTTACTGTGCTACTAATAAATTTAAAATTCGAAACTCAAGATTTTAAAACTGAAATGTTCCAAATATTTAAACCTGTTCGTTTCATATTTTTGTATGTATGTTTTTTAAGGAGTTATACAACTTTAAACACGAAAGTTAGTCACTTCCTACCATCGTCACAATTTGGTGATTGTAGACGTATCGTGAGAATATGCATTAAACGATATATTAAACTCAGTTTTGGGAATAAATGTATTATTAGAATTGTTATTAACCAATAAAATTTTACAAATAAATAATATTGTTCAAAATCTAAAGGAAAATAAATGAAATATTTAGTAGTTTTCGCTTACGTACAATGTTGAGGTAAAATGACCAAAGAACTTACATGTCAGATAAATAAAAAATTATTGTTTCAATGGTTTTATAATTTGTACTATTTTAGTACTATTACTCGTTCTATATTTGACATATAGTTTTCGTCAATTTGATGTAAATTTAAACTGAATTTGTTGCAGATTGTTCAATAATTATGAAGCATTACCTAAAAATATGTACACTCATGACCATATTTATATTCGAAAATATCTCAAGTTGTACATACTCAGAAAAAACAAAGAGGTACAATTGCGAAAAACCAATTGAAATATCTGTAGATGGCACTGAAGAATGGACAAATCTTATTATATCCAGTAGATATAAAAAAACATTCACTTTGAAGAACGATACTTTTAAGAGGACTCCAAACTTGAAAGAATTATCACTAGGAAATTTAAATAGCATTGAACCCGGCGCATTTATTGGTCTCAAGAACCTTGATAGACTTGTTATTTTTTCTTCAAATTTTGATGAAATACCAGCTGGAGTTTTGGACAATTTGCCAATAAGGTCAATCCAGTTACAAAAAACTATAAATAAAATCTCTCCAGGGCTTTTCGATAAACTTCCAGATATCAGAAGTATAGATATTAGGAACAACACTATAAAGGAAATAAAAGTTGGCATTTTCAACAACAATTCTCTAATATACAAATTATACATGGACTGGAATGAAATAGAAACAATTGAAACTGGAGCATTTTCTAACATGGTGAACATGATTTCTCTCAGTTTATCAGGAAACAAACTAACATCATTCGACTCTCAATTATTGGTGGGAAAACCAAATTCGGTACAACAATTTTGGCTGAATAGAAATAAGTTAACCCAGATAACAAAAAATATGTTTTCTGTATTTGATGATCTTAGGAAATTGAATTTAGAAATTAATCAAATTGAATCAATTGAAGATGAATCATTCTATCATCAAAAAGAACTGGATTTTCTAGATATATCTAACAATAAATTAAAAGAAATTCGGTCAGAAATATTCCCGACAGAAATGAAAGAGATGATTACTTTACTTATCCATAACAACCAACTTACATTCTTCAACAACGCAATTTTCTTTAAGACTCCAAACTTAAAGTATATCTCTTCCGGAGGAAATCCTTTCCAGTGTCCTTGTCTAGAAGAAATAAAATATTGGACTGATAAACACAACATTACTAGACTGTGTGACGACGTATATTTTTCTGGAGAACGACCAACGTGTTTATTTTCAGATATTGACAAAAATAAATGTATTTATGATGTGGAACTGACTAAAAATTTGTACGATATTTATAAAGAAGCTTTAAAAGACTACCCCAAGTTGAATTTAAAATGTGACACAGTTAAGGGTCTTAGTAATGCTACACTTCAAAAATAGTCATTACGAAGCACAACTGAGGGTTCCAAAAAACCCAAACATACAAAATATTTTTTACCAACAGCGAAAAATTATTTAATATTTTTTAAACATGTTTAAATGCACCTATTAAGTGTTAAATTTTAAATTACGGCCTTAAGGCGGATATTTAATAATTACATCCATGGTAATAGGGATATTATGATAAGCGAACTTTGCTGGTGGTAGAAATAGAATATTTCTTTACAAGGGAAATAAGTACATTATTTTTTCACTACCGACTACTGTTATAAATATTACATAAAATCACATATTGACGTGAAATAATTGATTATATTCTAAATAAATTTAATTTTTGCGTTTCTAAGCTACAATAATTATTGACAGATGAAATTACATAAACAACAGCAATCATTTTATTATAAAATACTAAACACAAACACAGAATAGGGAGAATTACTTACATCCCTAAAAACAGAAGAGTAAATGCCACTTACTTGATCGGTAGTGAAAAAAATTATTATTTTATTATTATGTAAATGTAGTATTTTCCAGTTCTATACCCAGAGGAGATGCCTAGGTGCAATAGCACCCCACCTATTGGTATAATTTTTTAGAAAATATAGGTAAATATAATAAATTGAAATTTATTATTTTAGTTATTTGCATTTCTACACAATTTATTAAAAAAAGTAAAATATTAAATATATGTATCTACCTTGTATTGTATTTTATTACATTATAAATATATCATCACGCCTTCTACCCATTACTGGGTGTGGCACTCTGCCGAAGCAGATCTCGGTAAGTAATATATTTTGCTCGTGAAGTGCTGTTACCAGTTGTCAAATCACGGCCCCCAAAGATGTTAGTGGTGGAGGAGCCACAGGGGTAGTTTTTAAAATTATGAAAATTGTTATTATAGCTATTTAATATTTAACAAATATCCAACAATTTTTCCAGTATAATATAAATTATTACAAACATTTTCTACATTAAAATTAGTTAAATGTGTTAGTTTTTCTAGTAATATATTTTTAAAAATATAATTGTTTCATCAAAGGCTCTTTTAAATGAATTGAAAAATAAAAACAAAGAATAGATCTTTTAATTTAATGAATTATTTATTTATTTCATATTACATTTTTATTTAACCATACCTTTAGAATATTTTCAGTTTTTTAATTTATTTTTTAATTTGTGAAATAAAAAAAATACATATATCATCACGCTTTTTAGCCATTACTGGGTGTGGTGTTCTGCCGAAGCTAATCTTGGTAAGTGAAGTGCGGTTACCAGCCGTTAAATCACGGCCTTTGAAGATGTTAGTGATAGAGGCGCTACAGGGGTAATTTTTATTGTAGTAAAAATGTTTCTCGACTGTAGAAATCGAACCAATGTTTTCATGATCCACTGGCCCAATCAATACCACTGAGCCACCTATCCCATAAATAATAATAGTAATAATAATTTGTAGTATAAATAAATACTTTCACGGCAAGAAGTTAAAAAGGTAAAAATTTTTTGCAAGTATACCTATACATTTTGATGTACCGATTCTCAATCAAACCCACTTTATTTTAAAATTCACAAAATTAAAGGCACCGTTCATAAAATTGAGTTTTAATTATTTTGGGTCTCCCTATCTACACTCAATCTTTCCCGTTCGTTATGAGTATACACGCTGATACATTCACCTAAAAAGTTACAGCAAATTAAAGTTCTTCTAAATTAACGCCCACTTACCGCAGAAAATAATAGGAAAAAATTGGTGACATAATTATTTTCTCGTTTCCATAGAAACATATATCTTTCAAAATCTGATAATTTGCTGTTACTATAATTTGAAATTATGCACCTAACAAAAAAAAATGGCAAAAGCGGCAAACAGAAATCTTTTTAATTAATAAAACTTATTTTAGTAAATATAATTTTATCACTAAAAAAAACTCTAAATTCAATTAAACGTAAACTAAAATTATCTACAAGTTTTCATCAACCCATTTGTGGTAATTGTGGAAATTATAAGTACCATACTTCCTGACACAGGATTCATTTATTACCAGTATAATTGTTGGAAACTCTGCTTCTCTATTAGTACGAGTTAATAGCCACTCGCTAAACTGCTGCCGCAACTGATAATCATTGAGAGTCAGTTCTTATACTTTTTTTTTAAATGGTAGGAGTGCAAACCATTTTCTCGAAAAGTACGCCAAACCAAGGACTGAAAAACCTTAACTTGGTGGGATATTTGGTGTGAACTTGTAATAGGCTCAACGTTGGTTATTTCCAAAATTTCTTCTTCTACATTAACCTCGTGTCGATTTGGTCTTCCGTTATCATGGTCTTTCTTTAAAAAGCCTAAGTTTTAAATTCTCAGTCTCTCCTTATCGTTGGACCACCCGAAGAAAAGTGTTTATAGAAGGGATTTATCAATCTAGAAACCTTTTGAAATAAGTACGCTTTGCGTGTGCTGCGTTTCCTTCAACTGTTCTATAAACCATAATCATGTCTATGTATTCCTCGTTACTGTAAGTATTAAGCATTTTGCACTTAACATATACCTTTGACGTTTAAATAAATTGACATTTAAATAAATTTCAACTACAGTTGTGTTTTTGGTATTAAGTGGCTTTCAACCATGTGGTCAGCACTTTTTGTGCAATAAAAGAAAAAAAATAGCTGTAACTTTTATATTACATGTGTTAATTTACATAGTTCACCTAACTTTAAAGTATTTCTAATTTCTATTTCTATCAATAACTGTTTTTGTTTTGTAATGATTTTAAACCACTTTATAGACTTTTATTAACATAAAAACGACATATTATTTTGATAGATACTAAATAATAATAACAGAATAAGGGTGACATAATACTAAATTAAAAATGTATGAAAATCACCACATTTTCCCCTTCTTATTTTTAATCAAAATCTTCTAAATATTTAGGCTACTTTTTTATTCTATTTGATAGACATAAATTATTTGTTATATTTAAATTTTCATTTTCATGAACATGACCTTGCATTTAATTTGAATCATTGTTTAATTAATTGCCTCAACATCTTCGTTTCAATTAGGGTAGTCCTCTAAATCCGGCTGAAAATAAGGAGTTTTTCGGAATTTTTTTTTGAGAGTAAAACAAAAGGAAATGACAACTTTGGGTATATTGATTTATTCATTGAACCAAGTGCTTTCAGGCACCATTTTTTTCATCTCCATCGGCCGCTTTCCGTGACCGCTGCAACAGATGAAAGGACCCCTTGTCCTGGAAACTCCCATTTTCGGTGGCCGGCCTGGGGGTCCTCCGATTGGTCGTCCAACAAAATTAATTTTTTTAAGTGATTGTAAATTGGTAAATCTAATTGCCTACGTAGGAGAATTGAAAAAGAAAAACATGAAACAAAGTGGCGACGTGTTGAAAAAAAAGTTGGATTTTTCGCCACAAAAATCGGCATAAAAACGTGCACCGAGCACAGACTTTTCAACGGATCGAAAAACGGCTACGTACGCAATTAGAAAATTAAATTTGGAATGCGAAACTAAAAGTCCGATGAAAATCGTATGTGTGGTTAAAAAGTTATGACGGCCACCAGTTTGAAAAACACTGTTTCGAGAAAAACGCGTTCGAAGTTTGGGGTTACATTTTTTTCACGGCACGCACGACAAACAATCACAAATACAAAACCAAACGACGCCAGCGCGCACGTAAGCGTGTTTTGTTGTAAATGTCCAGCATAGTCTGTTCAAAATGCGAAGGGAACATTTCAATCAACTGTATACGATACTAGCGCCACCTCCGATGCTAGCGACAGCATCCTGAACTACAAAGACTACTACCTTAGGCGCCAGTGCACATCTTTGCATATCGCCTCATAACTCAAGAACGAAGTTTCCGGCGAAGATGGGATAAAGTCTATAATAAAATAGACATCCCAAAAAAACATTTTAACCAAAGAAAAAAAAATGGATTTTTTGAAAATTATTTATAGGACTACCCCCTTAATCTGTTTGTTTGATTTTGGTTGCTCTTCTTGTTGGTCATGTTCTAATAAAAAGTTTCTTCATGTTTCTTCATCCACACCTAACATTCACTGCCATACATCAATGTAGGCATTAAAACACCATTATATACACTCAATCGAGCATCTCTGGAAAGGTTTCCAGAGCACCCAATACCTTGCATCCCGCAGATACTCTTCTTTCAATCTCACAATCAATACGTCCATCCCTCGAAAACATACTACCCAATTCAAAAAACTCATTCACTTGACCCAATCTCACACCATTCACCGAAGCATTACAGTCAGTCACCAAATCGCTATTTCAAACACTAACACTTTACATTTATCAATATTTAATAACAGATTTAAATCTTTTCATACTTCATTTATACTTCAAATTATACTTCAAATTATTCTTCTCAATAGCTCTTCAGATTCACCCATAACAATAACATCATCCGCATATGCTAATGCAACACTATCACCAATATGTACATCATCCACCCCATTCAGCGCCGTTCGTAACAACACATCCATCTACAAATTAAAGAACCACGGAGACATCCCACAACCTATACAAAACCAATCACTCAATTTACCATGAACTCTCACCTCAGCCTCGCTACCTTTATACAGCGCACGAATTGCCCCCAACAAATTACCATTTATACTATACTGTAGAAGTACATTCCAACAAGTCTGGCGATGAACACTATCATATACTTTTTTAAGATCGAGAAAGCCACAAAACACCTTCTTGTTTTTAGCAAGTGATTTCTCAACATACGAAGAGAAAATAATTGATCCACACACCCTCTCTTAGGTAAAAAACCATCTTGCATATCGCTTTGTTTGGAGATTGTTAAGGTTCATACATTATGAATAAGATTCTTCCAGTGCAATTTTATTACCACACTCAGCAAACTTATCTCACGAAAATTAGTACATTCACTCGAACTACCTTTACATTTAAATAAAGGACAAATGATAGCACGTTTCCAATCATCAGAAGCCACACACCATTTTAAATAAAATCTAAACAAATAAATAAAATAAAAATAAATATATCATCACGCCTTTTACTCATTACTACGTGTGGCACTCTGCAGAAGCAGATCTCGGTAAGTGATATGTTTATGCGCGTGAAGTGCGGTTACCAGCCGTCAAATCACGGCCCCAAAGATGTTTGTGGTGGAAGAGCCACAGGGGTACTTTTAAATTGGTGAAAATGTTTTGTTGGCTGTGGGGTTCGAACCAGGGATCTTTGGATCCACATGTCGACTTGATACCACTGAGCCGTTACCCCATATCTAAACAAATAAACTAACCAATCAAATAACCTCTTGCCTCCATACTTCAACATCTCATTCGATATACCATTCATCCCGGGAGCCTTACCATTCTTCAGACGCATCAATACAGAACTAACAACACTCTCATTTATATCTCTTTCATCACCACTAATATTTTCTTTATTATTTTTACTACAACCATTCGGTCTATTAATGCTACCATATGAAACTCTAAAGTACTCACATGATCTATTCCTAACATCTGATTCATTCAATAATAACTCACCATCCGCTCTCTTAATCGGTTTCGCTGCCCTTACATTGCCACCTCTCAATCTCTTAACTCTTAACCAAAACATTATTTTATTCATACTAAAATCATTAGTCAATTTTTAACTCATCAAATCATCAAAACGCGCCTTACTTTCTCTTACTACTCTCTTCACACATTTATATAGCCTCCTGTATTCCAGCAAGCATTCATCACGTAAACTTCCAGGCACATCTTTCACATTTAGAAATCGCAAATGTGCTCTCTTTTTCTCCTCAATCGCCTCTATTACTTCTTCATTCCACCATGCATTCGTAAACTACATTCACCACAATCTTTTTTTGCACATTTAAGAACTGTGTCCTTAAATTTCAACCAGATATCATTTATGCACCATTCATAATTAAGCTCACATACAGGCAAAGATTCATTTATTTTCTCAACAAACAAATCTCTAACATCCTCATTCTGCAACGCACTGGATTTCACACGAAACATTTTTTTGGAATTTTCACCCTCATTCTCCAACATTTATCTAGACGTATACGCGAAACCACCAAATAATGGTCATTCGTACCCAATTCAGCACCACGCTTCACACGCGTATCTACAACTAAACTTCTCAATCGTTCATCATACAAAATAAAATCAATCATACTTCATCTATTCTCACTCACATTCTCCCATGTATAAAAATGAGCTAATTTATGTTTAAAGGCAGAGTTGGAGACAAAAAGATCACGCTCCAAACAAAAAGAAACTATTTTCCTACCGTTTTCATTCACTCTCGCATTACTAAACTTACCCAATACATTCCCAGATATACTTCTCTTACCTCCCATCCAGCCATTTAAATTACCACACACAATAACTTTCTCACCTAGATCACATAAATCAAAAACACTATATAACAAATTCCAAACTCTATATTTTTCAAGATCATTTTCGTATTCAGTTAGGCCATAAACTGATACAAAAAAGATTATATGAAAGCCTACTTTTAATCTCAGCCAAAGAATTCTCGATAAAGTACAACCATAATCCCTCACAAACGGTCTCATTCATTCAATAACAAGCACACCCAGACCGTACTTCGCATGTTCATTCTCAGCAACACCCGACCACAAGTAAAACATTTCATCCATCTCTTCTTCACTACATCCTTTCCTTTTAGTTTCACTTACATACAAAACATCAACATTATAAACACGTATTACATTCATAAATGCATTTTCTTTACCAGTTATACCCCTAACATTCCACATACCAAACCTACATTCATCAAATTTCGCCAATTCATTTTTCATTTTTTTTTTAAATTATATTATCTATTACCCGTTGAAAACAAGCCATACTATTAGTAACTCCAATTAAATTATTTTAAAGGAATGTAATAATGGACATAGGCTTCAGTTGTACTAGTTTAATGGAGATTCAATGATATCGTTTCGGCCAAAGTTATGGCCATCTTCAGGTCAAACGTAAGATGTAGAACGTAAAACAACAATTAAACTAAATTGAAGTTGAAGGTTGAATATTCAGGGCAAACATACAGCAAATGAATTTTTTTATTTGATTCCAAAAAATAGCTAAAGGAATTATTCTAATTTTTTTTTGTTTGCCCTGAAGAGTCGAGTATGCGCATATGCGACTCAATTCAACCTTCAACTTTAATTTAGTTTAATTGTTGTTTTACGTACATAACCTGGCCGAAACGTTGTCATTGAATCTTCATTAAATTAGAACAGCTTAAACCTATGTCTATTATTACATTCCCATATTATATCTGGCTTATTAAAACACTACTAGAAATGATTTTAAATTGATATAGACGTCCTTTAGCTTCAAAAGCTGTATAATGTTTTTCACGATCGCTTATTGGTGTTTGGTGATAGGCATTTCTAAGATCTATAGGACTAAAGATTTTGTATTTCGAAACATTATTGACGATTTCTTCAATTTTGGTAATGGATATGCATCTAGATAAGTAAAACGGTTTATTATATATGAATAATCTATTACCATACGTTTTCTATGATTTTCGTTTTTAGATACAAGTACCTGAGCCCACCAAGGTGAGTTACTTTCTTCACTGGTTTTATCAGCTAAAAGATTCTTAACTTCATTACTAATAAATACTGAATCATTCATTGTCATGTTTTTATAACAATTGGATTACAATCTGGAGATAAATTACCTGAGAGTATTGGTGGTTCTACTATTGCTACTGATAAACAACAAAGTCTTAGATATGGTTTACATCTTCCAAAAGTAACTTCAATTTTTGAATATTTCCCAAAGATATTGTGTCCAATGATTACCTAAATCAGATAGTACTGCAATTCTTATATTATCATGATATTGTTCCAATATTTGTAGGTGAACAATACAATATTCAATTACAATTAAAGAAGTCGAGCTATTTGAATTCTCCCACTGCCATGGATTGGTTTAAGTTGAGAATTTTCTACAAAATATTTATTTATAAATGATTCTGAACTTCTGGAAACAATTAAAACATTCGCAAAAGTTTAATTAACTCTAACTTTGATTAGAGATTTTTGTAAACAATTTTGAGACGCAGCTAAAATATAATTTTCACCAACAACAACAGTAGAAGTACTTGTTTTGTTACGGCATGCAATTGTTACATACTGAATTTTTAACTGGGCAATTAGTTCTAGGGTAACATATCCGTCCAAAAAAATAACACTTTTCAAAAATTCTTTGTACAAGCAGCTGCACATAAGTCTTGATTTCAAATATTTTTTTCTAAATGTGAAGCATTAATATAAATTATAGGTTGTTTATAAGCTTCGGAGTGGTTTTGAATGTGTTCAATAACTCAAGCTTGATTGAATGCATCATCAAATTCTAGTTTATTATTTTCCAACAAACTCATATAGTGGAACAATTTACTCCACTAAAAATGCGTCTCGTATAAACTGATCTCTATTTTTCTCTGCTGTCACATTTTGAGAATTAAAATTTTTACTTAGTTGTTTTAGAACTAATAAATATTAATCGATTGTTTCGCCAGGTTCCTGTTTTCGATTAGCTGAATAGTATCGTCCTAATATCTAATTTTTGGTTTTAACATACATTCCTGTCCGAATTTTGATTTCTTCTGCATAACTGTTGCATCCAAAAATCGATTGATAAAGTCTATGATTCACGTAATTAATATGGACTTTTAATTTATCGGCATCCTTAAGATCTTTAATATATAAGAGAAAATTTTCAAACGTTACTAGCCAGTGAGTTCATTCTTCATTAACATTTGGGGAATTCGAATCCACAGTAAACCTATCCGGTTTCAAGAATTTTTCCATTTTAATTTTTATATTAATAAATATGTAATGATTTTAAACCACTTTATAAGCTTTTATTAACTTAAAATACTACATATTATTTTGACAGACAATAAATAATAGTAATAGAATAAGGTTGACATAGTAATGAATTAAAAATATATGAAAATCACCACAAGTTTGTAACGACTCAGTTTTTTGTAAATAAAAAGTATCTACAAAAACAATATATCACAATACTGGATCGGGTAAATATTATTAGAATGTAAAGAATTAAAAATGTATGAAAAGAATCACAAGTTCGTAACGACTTAGTTTTTTGTAAATAAAAAGCGTCAGACAAAATGTTTATATCACAATATTTTCAGTATTCCTATATGTTATTTAATATAGATTATTTCATTATGATAGCGTAATTTAATTAAATTAACAAGAGTAATTTCAAATTTTTCGCCTACTCTTTTACAGCTACCGAGGTAAATGCTTCCAATTTGTTTCAAAATTTTTAATCTCTCACTGTCGACGAATATTTTAAATATCGAGGATCGCGTAAATATTATTAAAATACATTATGGGGAGCTCAGTACAAGACAAATATCTGAGTATTTCGCAGGACGTCGAATGGTTTCCATCGCCAAACAAATTAAAATATTCATGATAACAGTGACATTAAAATATTTCAAACAAATTGCAAGTCTTTACATTAGTAGCAATAAAAGAGTAGGCGAAAATTTGGAAATTATTTTTATTAATTTCTTGAAATTACGCTATCAAAATGAAATAATCTGTATTAAGATGTGGGGATATTGGCAGTATTGTGTTATAAAAGTTGTTGCCAGACAATTTTTATTTATAAAAAGAAAAATTGATTTTACTGCAAACTGCCTATGCATTTACGTAGGATGCACGATATGCACTTCATTCCCTGTATGAAAACTATTACGTCACATTCGGTATCCATGTGATTCCAGATTTTGTACTTAAAACGTTTACATTGGTATTGGACTGACATTTTTAAAACATAACCTAAAATTTATATGTCAAATTAAAATATTTACAACTATATAAAATTTAAGAACCAAATTCTGCAATATATTAAACAAAAACCAAATATAAATTGATCTTAACGCGCGAAATTATTACTTATCTTATGCACATTATCTCTTGTACTACAGTTAAATTAATTAAAGAGCCTCTGTTCTCTAACTCCAGCACAAAATAATCATGAAGATGAAAACGCATTTCTGCATTTGATTATCCAACATTTTTCTAGCCATTTCTTATTTCTCAGTCTGTTACAAACTTAGAAATGACAGGTGAGAAAATAACAAAATCATTACCATAGGTCTCTATTAATATTTTATAAACAAATGTGAACAAAGTAAATATACATTTTCGTATTAGTAAGAACTGCCATACGTTTTCATTAAAATAATAAATGTGATAGAACGTGAAAAAACATGAAACGTGTGTCTTTTCTTATTAAGACATACGTTAATACAATTCGCATAGGTACGAATAATATTATTAAAAAAGGATAGCTATATTTCATCGTATCTATGATAACCTCGTCCACATCTGACGTAATCGTTTTCATACAGGGAATGGAGATTATATATGTTTATTTTATTTATTGGCCATTTTTCCTCTCCTCGTTGGCATCACAATCTGTGTATCATTTTTATGTGTGTGTATGTGCGTGTATTATGTATTTTTCTAAGTAAATTTTCCCACAATTAACAGTTTATTCATGACTTCTACAAACATTATATAAATCTTACAGAATACACTATTCGTGATATCTGTATTTTTTGCTGACCACAAACTGGTTTTTTGGTTCCGTTGCTTGTGAAATTTAAAATGAATACTCTAAGTAGAATTCTCAATTGAGACGGTTATCGTATGGTGTTGTTCTACTTATAAATACATCGAAAATAATACGTCAGGTAATGATAGTAACAATATAAAATAAATAAATAGTAAGTAAATATATCATCACAACTATATCTCATATCTCAGTAAATGATATATAATAACTGATATTAATATAATATAATTGTAAATAAATAAATGTGTTCCTTAAATTAATTTCTTAGTTGCTTATATTCTAATAGTCCTGGTGTTAAAACCATTGGTACCTACTTATGTAATTTTTTAATTTAAATCATTAAAACTTTTTTCTATAGCTCGCTTTGCTCGCACTTTTACGAATCAAACTCTAAAACTAAAATTTTACACACTGTAGTAAACTTATTATTTTTATTTATTTATTTATATATTTACTTATGTATTTATTTATATATTTATTTATTTATTTGTTACTTTACAGTTACTTTATAGTGTAATCCGAACCACTCAGACACAATTGTATTTTTATATATATATATATATATAAGTAGTAATTAGCGAAATTTGAACGACGACCTCTTGCTTGTTGATTAAAAAAATAAGTTCTTACCTCGGTTTTATCTACTGAGCTACGATTGCCTATTATAAATAAATAGTGAAAATTTGTTTTGATACAGTGATATTTAATCAAGATATGAGAAAATGTACATGTATCCGAATCAACTACTACCAAAGAAAAAAGTGTAAGTTAAATTAATTGATTTGCAATTAATGTTTTTAAAAAAAATTATTGAGAACTTTTATAACAAACAGAAATATTATAGTTCAAAAGTCTAAGTTAAGATACAGATTTTTATTTGATAGTGTACATCTGTATGCAGAAGCGGATTTAAAATATTTCGGGCCCGAGGCAAAATATTTATTTCAGGCCCTTTAGGACATAAAATTCTGCATCTAATCCAATAAACAAAAATAATTTTACATGTTTCGTAACATCACAAATTAGATGTGAAAATAAGGAAATTATCGATAGCCATGAAATTGAAACAAAATTAACAAATTAAAAAATAAATGACATAATAAATAAAAAAATAATTTTGACAGAATTAACGTCAAACATTTGTTTAATTTTGTTTCAATTTCATGACTATCGATAGTTTTGAGGTTATTTTCGTTATTTTCAGATCTAATTTGTGCCGTTAAGAAGCATGCAAAATTAATTTTGTTTATTGGATTAGATGCAGAATTTTATGTCCTAAAATTTTTATTAGAAGCTGTCTTATTTAAAATAATTAGGGAAGCAGGAAATTATAAAATAATGATTTTACATGTTAAATACCCATGTTCGAGAGTCACGGTCACCATCCTGTATATATTTCTATTATTTAAACTAAAAGCTTGAATTCGGGCCCTAAAATTTTTGGGCCCTAGACTATTGCCTCTTCAGCCTAGGCCAAAGTCCGCCTGTGCCTGTATGTGCTTATCACACAGAGTTAAGAATCTGACTGGCTTCCGTCTTACAAGAGTCTACATATGATGTTATATGATCCTAGAATCATATTCTTGGAGAGTCAGTAGTTTCTATGGGAACATCGCTTCCTAACCTCAGGTTCTCAAATATACAGACTGGCGCAATTCCACTGTGTAATCTAAAAAAAATATATATCATCACGCCTTCTACCCATTACTGGGTGTGGCACTCTGCCGAAGCAGATCTCGGTAAGTGATATATTTTGCGCGTGAAGTGCGGTTACCAGTCGTAAAATCACAGCCCCCAAAGATATGGTAGAGGAGCCACAGGGGTAGTTTTTGAAATGATGAAAACTGTCGCCTGTGGGAATCGAACCAGGGTTCTCAGGATCCACAGGCTGACTTCATACCACTGAGCTAGCCATTCTTATCTATTTCAATTAATTAATTTATTTATTTATTAGTACGAAGATAACAAAAATAAACTTAAAGAAATTTGGGTTATTCATATTAATTTAACACGTATCTAAATTTAACCATTTTCTTGTTGTAATTACTGAAATACTAGTTAATTTTTGTTATAAATTGTTGTTATTTATGTAATATCATATTATCGCTGAAGGCCATAAAGACCGAATTCGGCTCGCAATATTTTAAAGGGCGCAAAAAATCAGGGATTGTAAAAAATAACTTTTCTCATAAAATATAAATTCGCATTCTTCGAAAATTGCAGTGTAAAATGATCTAAACAACATAATTTGAAAATCTACCGAAATCTATTGAATTTTTTCCATATTTCTACTGACAATGAAACAAATCCGGTTGACTACATTGGCTTCTGATTTAGCTCTTAATGTCGTAAATGACATGAATGATAGTGGCGTAGTTAGCACTGGGTGGGCCCTGTATTAAAGATTGATAAGGAGCTCCCGTTCCACCATAATAAATAATAATCGTATTAATTTATATATTATTAAATTTATTGTAAGACATCATCTCATAATTTTATATATTAAAATTGGGCGAAATGATAATGATACTGGTCATTTATAATCAACCATTATATCCCGAGTTATTATGTATAATATTAATATTTATTTATTTATTTTATATCCCGAGTGCTATGAATTAAATAGTTTAACTTTGACATATCTGACTTATTTACAAAATTTTGCTTAGAAAGTGTTTGAGTACATATTAATCTGATAAAATCCTGGGGCAGGAAATTGAGGGATTTTATCTGAGATTATTATGTATGAAATCATTATCTTCAAAGAAAAATTTATATATATATATATATATATATATTCGCGCGTGAAGTGCGGTTACCAGTCGTCATATCACGCCCCCCAAAGATATTAGTGGTAGAGGAGCCACAGGGGTAGTTTTTGAAATGATGAAAACTGTCGCCTGTGGGAATCGAACCTATGAAATTGAGGGATTTTATCTGAGATTATTATGTATGAAATCATTATCTTCAAAGAAAAATTTTACAAATAAGCCATGAAGACATTTCAAAGTTAATAGACGGGTATATTTCTTAAATTCACAATAAATAAATTTGGTTGCGACCATAGAAAATTGTTTGTAATTTTTTTATTTCTGTCAAATTAACATAAAAAAATAAAATAAATAAATAAAATAAATATATCATCACGCCTTCTACCCATTACTGGGCGTGGCACTCTGCCGAAGCAGATCTCGGTAAGTGACATATTATGCGCGTGAAGTGCGGTTACCAGTCGACAAATCACGACCCCCTGAAAATGTTAGTAGTGGAGGAGCCACAGGAGTAGTTTTTGAAATTATGAAAATTGTTTGTCGCCTGTGGGAATCGAACCAGGGTTCTCAGGATCCATAGACCGACTTCATACCACTTAGCTAGCCACTCCGTAAAAAATACTACATTATATTTGATAAACGAAAAAAACATGAAAGTATCTTGTTTCTGCAACTACTCATTCAAAGTGAAAAGTTCCTGAAAAATAAAACAGATGGAGCCACAATCTCAAATCTCATGTGACATTTGTGATGTACCATCTTTAATTAAAACGCATTAAAATTTTCAGACTGATATGTCATTCAGTTCTGTTTTGACACCCATCGAAAGCAAGCAACCTTGAAGATTTTTGAAAACGTGGAAAAAAATGAATTTCGCGTCTTTATTAAACATTATTTCTTGCGTTGAAAAAACATTACGCAAACCAAAGCATCGCTTGTTAAACATTATGGGGACTCCTTACCATCGATTGGAACGATTCACAAGTGGTTTTCTGATTTTCGTTGTGGTAGTATGACCACAAAGGACGCCGAATGTTCTGGTCGTCCAATTGAAGTTACAACGCCAGAAATCATCGATAAAATCCATGGTATGATATTGGACGATCGGCGAGTTAAAGTGCACGAGGTTGCTGAGGCTATGAGCATTTCAACCGAACGGGTACGGAACATTTTACATAAATTTTTGGATATGAGAAAACTATCTGCCAGATGGATGCCGCATTTGCTCTCTGTTGACAACAAGCGCGACCGTGTGACAATGGCAAAATTATATGAATTGCGTTACGAATTGGTTCGTCATTCATCATATTCGCCAGATTTGGACCCCTGCGATTTAAATCTATTTCCAAACTTGAAGAAATGGCTTGGTGGAAAGAGATTTGACTCCGACGATGAGGTCATCGCTGAGACAAACGCATATTTTGAAGGATTGCCAAAATCGTATTATTTGGAAGGGATCGAAAAATTAGAAAAACGTTGGACGTAGTGTATCGAGGTACAGGGAGATTATGTTGAGAAATAAAATTAGTTTTGACCAAATAAATCATTTCTTGTTTCATTTTTCAGGGAATTTTCACCCTGCCCTCGTATATGCGTTCAAAAAGCTCGAAAAGTCAAAATTTCAGGAAAAAAAAGTAGTTGCAATTTAATCACGATTAAAGAGCTGGAGCCTTTTAATTATTTATTTAAAATACGCAACAATGGGAAAGGAGGCTATCTGATTGGTTGAATTTATAACGAATGAAATAATCAATATTAAATAAAATAAAATAGTTATTTATATAACCAGTTAGGAAATGCTTCACTTTGTGTAACGAGTGGGATATTAAATCATTAAAGTTCACAAAATCACATGTTATAACGTATTTCATATAAGATTTTGGACTTGAATTTTAAAATAAGAAAATAATAGGAAATTTTTTTTCTTCCAACACATGTCTAAGTTCCATAAAAATTACTACACATCTGAATCAACTGTTAGGTTATCATCAGTGAGTGGTCAGTTCAGCTCTTAACCATAGTGCAACAACGGGCTAGTGAACTGTGGTATCGATGAGACTGAACTGACGATATTAAGAATATCTAATAATAGTATCGTGGCATGAGAGGTACCTCTATGGTTAAGAGCTGAACTGACCAGCCACTGATGATGACCTAACAGTTGATTCAGATGTGTTGCACTTTTTGTGGAACTTAGACAAGTGTTGAGAAAAAAAATCCTAAAAATGTAAGGAGTTCCATTATTATTTTTATTCTATGTAGAATTAATATCGTTTTGAAATAACAAGTAAAGTTTTTTTTGGGTTTTCCTAGTGATTTTGTATTCAGTATTACTTTCCTTATTCCAAAGTATGATGTGGATTTACTGTATAATGCTTGTGATGATGTGTGTTTTTATGTTAGGTCCGGTATGGAGGAGAGAAGGGCGCCAATTATTTATGTTGCCTCAGGTACAAAATATCTAGAACCGGCTCTGACAGAGACAATAGCAGAATTTAGATTTTTAAATAACTGTGAGGAAGGAGTACATAAATCAATGGAAGCATATCAGCCTTTAAATTTTCGAACCCAAGTTTTTTCCGCAGTCGATAAATTTCACATGAAAATTACCCCTATGATTCCCCACTATTAAGACGATTTGAAGCCGCACTTCACGCGCAAAATACGAGTATATTATTTATCGAGATCTGATACAACAGAGTGCCACACCCAGTAATGGGTAAAAGACGTGATGACATATTTATTTATTGTATTTTATCATTTATGATCACAATGAAAATCAAAGAAAAATGTTCAAATTTGTTTAAAATTTATTAAGATGATGTCGATGGTCAATTAAAAGACAAGATAATCCAAATCAAAGATCTATGACTTTTAACGAATGGATTGCTAAAATTATTGAATTTCAAAATCATTGGCGATGTTTTTCCATCACGGTATCCGAGCGCCTAGCGTAGCAGTTGCTTAACATTGCACGTCATAGATCGCGGGTTCGAATTCCGCCCAAGGCTTGGATCTTTGCAATGTATTTGTAAATGTTAGATGGAATGAACCTCGCCCTTGACGCTAAATGGTCAATAAAGGCAAATAAATAAATAAAAAAAATTAAAATACTTTTGTTGCGAGTGGAAAGCTAACCGAATACCGGTTAGTCATTGTACGACAAAACATGATCAGACATAATGAGACGATTAGGTATCGCATAGACATAGACTAAAAGAAATTAATCCATACACCAGTGAGTCATATTAAAACAAATATTACAATTGCGCTTGAACATCGCCAAACACTCCTTTGAACTTGTCACACGGTCGCGCTTGTTGTCAACAGAGAGCAAATGCGGTACCCATTTGGTAGAAAGCTTTCTCATATCCAAAAATTTATGTAAAATGTTCCGTACCCGTTCAGTTGAGATGCTCATAGCCTCAGCACTCTCGTGCACTTTAAGTTGCCGATCGCCCAACAAAATACCATGGATTTTATCGCCGATTTCTGGCATTGTAACCTCAATTGGACGACCAGAACGTTCGGCGTCCTTTGTGGTCATACTACCACAACGAAAATCCGTAAACCACTTGTGAATCGTTCCAATCTATGGTGAAGTGTCCCCATAATGTTTAACAAGCGATGATTTGGTTTGCGTAATGTTTTTTTCACGCAAGAAATAATGTTTAATCAAAACGCGAAATTCACTGTTATCCATGTTTTAAAAAATCTTCAAGGTTGCTTGCTTTCGATGGGTGTCAAAACAGAACTGAATGACATATCAGTCTGAAAATTTTAATGCGTTCTAGTTAAAGATGGTACTTCACAAATGTTACATGAGATTTGCGATTTTGGCGCCATCTGTTTTATTTTTAGGGACTTTTCACCCTGCTCTCGAATTGGATTCGTCTATATGTTTAAAAAAAGAATGTTCTATAAATTTGATTTGATATTTTCTTCCACAATTTTGCTTAGCTTAGCATTATAAAGTGTTTCCCTTTCTTAAACTAGGAGTTCAAATTTTTCGTCTGACATTTGCCACTTTGCATGTAGAACGTCGAGTATTTAATAGAAATTAATGAAAATGCTACATGTGCTCTTTTGTAAAGTCAAGCGGTAAAGACACGAAAAACTACCTTAGTTGTAACTAAATGCTTTGACTAATCGGTATATTTCACTTTATTGAAAAGTATGTGTTACGTCTTGACTAGATGTCTCGATAACTATGTTTTTTCTAATGACTTAGGCAGCGGTTACAATGATCGAGTCGTGTCGGGTAACATACTGTCGATTCGTATCGTGTCGGTTAAAAATCGATGGTCCGGTCTCACTGATCGAGTTATATAAATCGTTTGGTGTCAAGTACATTTCTCTTTCTCAAGTAAAAAAAAGTTTCAATATCATAAAATATATGAAAATGTTAGCTTTTTTAAAGAGAACTACTTCTGATTTTACCGACTCTCGCACTTTCATTATTGTCTATAATTCAATAGTCAGGTCTCAATTAGAATATTGCTGCATTATATGGTCACCTAATTATAAAGCTCAAGTGGAAAGGTTGGAAAATATTCAGAAAAAAATTGTAAAATATGTTTGTTTCAAAATTAATGTACATTTTGATAGTGCTAATTACAAACGCATACTCTCTTAAGTTGAATTAGTAAAAATCTACTAATTTATAGTGAATATTAACTTTTTGAAAATGTCCAATGTATACCACTAGTAAATAGTAGTTGTTCACTTTTTCAATTAGTGAAACTTGTCACATTTTTAATTAGTGAATTTTTTACTAATAAAAAAGTAAAATTCACCAAATGAAAATGTGATTTATTTACTAATGAAATAGTGAAAATTCTACTATTGAAAAAGTAAATTTTCTACAAATCAAAAAAGTTAACTCTTTTTAATGAATATTTAATAATAATTTATTGAAAACGTAAAAATTCGATTGTTATAAATAATAAATATCCATTGATAATTATAGTGATATAAAACCTTACAAATAAATATATAAAACAACAATAATTGACATATTTTCAAATTTCTAACCATAAATAATTTACGTCAGTAGTGATATTGAAAAAAAACAACATTGGAGTTAATTTATATTCAGAATTAATGTGGACATGTAACATAGTTGAAATGTGACAATAATACGGAAATTACAACATTTTATTTATTTTCATTTTATTGCTTACTTTAAAAAAATTGATTTGCACAACGGTAGATCTTCTCAATGTTCTATACAGGAACCAAGTACACACACGCGTAAAACTTATAATTTTGTTTCAATTTCATGACTATCGATAGTTTTGAGGTTATTTTCGTTATTTTCAGATCTAATTTGTGCCGTTAAGAAGCATGCAAAATTAATTTTGTTTATTGGATTAGATGCAGAATTTTATGTCCTAAAATTTTTATTAGAAGCTGTCTTATTTAAAATAATTAGGGAAGCAGGAAATTATAAAATTATGATTTTACATGTTAAATACCCATGTTCGAGAGTCACGGTCACCATCCTGTATATATTTCTATTATTTAAACTAAAAGCTTGAATCCGGGCCCTAAAATTTTTGGGCCCTAGACTATTGCCTCTTTAGCCTAGGCCAAAGTCCGCCTGTGCCTGTATGTGCTTATCACACAGAGTTAAGAATCTGACTGGCTTCCGTCTTACAAGAGTCTACATATGATGTTATATGATCCTAGAATCATATTCTTGGAGAGTCAGTAGTTTCTATGGGAACATCGCTTCCTAACCTCAGGTTCTCAAATATACAGACTGGCGCAATTCCACTGTGTAATCTAAAAAATATATATATCATCACGCCTTCTACCCATTACTGGGTGTGGCACTCTGCCGAAGCAGATCTCGGTAAGTGATATATTTTGCGCGTGAAGTGCGGTTACCAGTCGTCAAATCACGGCCCCCGAAGATGTTAGTGGTGGAGGAGCCACAGGGGTAGTTTTTGAAATTATGAAAATTGTTTGTCGCCTATGGGAATCGAACCAGGGTTCTCAGGATCCACAGGCCGACTTCATACTACTGAGCTAGCCACCCCGTAAAAAAATACTAGATTATATTTGATAAACGTAAATAACATGAAAGTATCTTGTTTCTGCGACTACTCATTCAATAAGCTCGAAATGTCGAAATTTCAGGAAAAAAAGCTAGTTGCAATTTAATCACGATTAAAGAGCTGGAGTCTTTTAATTACTTATTTAAAATACGCAACAATGGAAAATCTGATTGGTTGAATTTATAACGAATGTAATAAAATAAAATAGCTATTTATATAACCAGTTAGGAAATGCTTCACTTTGTGTAACGAGTGGGATATTAAATCATTAAAGTTCACAAAATCACATGTTCTAACGTATTTCATACAAGATTTTGGCACTGAGTCTTAAAATAAGAAAATATTAGGAAAATTTTTTTTCTCCCAACACTTATCTAAGTTTCACAAAAATTACAATACATCTGAATCAACTGTTATGCCCGGTTTTTCAGTGCCGGTTTAAACTCAAAAATCGATTCAAGTTCAAGTTCTAGGTTCAAAGTATTTTTCAGTGCAGTTTAAACCTTAAACTCAGTTCAAATTTGTTTTGAACCTGAACCGTCATTTTATTTGGTTTAAGTCAAGTTCAACCGTCGCCTACATTGTTATTATAATAAATGAAATGACTATTTCACTGTATTTATTGACGTTTGCCTGTCACAAATAATTTATAATTCTATCAGAATGGAATCGTCAAATGAAGATGTTATTAATTTTTATTTGAACATGGCCAACTGGGAAATTATTTGTTGTTGGGCGACAAATAGAAATATTTTACTAACTCCGCTATTAAATCCTGCTGAAAATTTATGCATCGAGCACCACTAGAAATACTGTGGAGCGGCAGTACAGAGTATGGAAGCGTAGGCTCCCTGTACTTGCAACTGGTATTAGGCGAAAATTAAATACTAGAAGATATGTTGTTGTAGCTACAACTGTACTACACAATATCGCTTGTGATGAAAAAGAAGCTGTTTCCCCTATTAACGAAGAAGTTGAGGTAGCTGTTAATTTGGTAGTAAATGGCAATAATTATCGATACCAAGTTGGCCCAGATAACAGAACAAGAAATTATATTATGTATTATTTTCACAGGACGTTAAATACATATTTTTATTTATAATACAATTAACAATCATATTATCAAATAAATTAGTTATTAATTACATTTAATTGCTGCTTTTTTAATTGTATTTCTAATTCTAAATTTTCCTTTTCCAATCTTTTTATATCCATATGTATATAATGTTCTCTTTTCTTCAAATATCTTTCTTCTAGTAAATTTTACGCCCTTATGTTCAATATTTTTATTTAAATTGTCTTCATTAATTATAGATTTTATTTATAGAACTTTTGTTCTTTTCTTCAAATTTTGGTATGTCTTCCTTAAAACTAATGAACTTTGTATTGTATTGTTAAATTTCCTCCCAACACTTTTCTTTTTTCTTTCCAAAATATTTTGTCTGTTTACTAAATCCACTAACAGTTCGATTTCATCAGTAGAAAAATTCACTACCCTTTTAGTTTTCTTTTCTTTTAATTGAATTTTTCTTATTTTGACATAAATACAATTTGGGTAACGTAGGAAATCGTTGATATTTTCTCAGAATCCCAAATTACACAACACTAAATAATTATTTTGACATTCAGTTAAGGTTCAGCAGAACATGTTCAATTTGACAGGTTATAAACAAAAAAAAGTTCAGGTTCAAGTTCAAGGTTCAGCTGAACTTAAGTTTAAACCGCCACTGAAAAACCGGGCATTAGGTTATCATCAGTGAATGGTCAGTTCCAGTAGCCCAGCATAGAGCAACTACGGGCTAGTGAACTGTGGTACCGATAAGACTAAACTGACGATATTAAGAATATCTAATAATAGTATCGTGACAACTTAGACAAGTGTTGGGAAAATAATCCTATTATTTTCGTATTATAAAATGTAAGGAGTTCCAATTTTTTTTTATTCTATGTATAATTAATGTCGTTTTGAAATAACAAGTAAAGTTTTTTTGGGTTTTCCTAGTGATTTTGTATTCAGTATTACTTTCCTTATACCAAAGTATCATGTGTGTTTACTGTATAATGCTTGTGATGTATATGTGTGTTTTTATGTGAGGTCCGTAAGGGAGGAGAGAAGGGCGTCAATTACTTATATTGCCTCAGGTGACAAAATATCTAGTACCGGCTCTAACAGAGACAATAGCAGAATTTAGATTTTTAAATAACTGTGATGAAGGAGTACATAAATCAATGGTCGACAAATTTTACAAGAAAATTTCCCCACCAGACGATTTGAAGACGCACTTCACGCGCTAAATACGAATATATTATTTATCGAGATCTGATACAACAGAGTGCCACACCCACTAATGAGTAAAAGACGTGATGACATATTTATTTATTGTATTTTATCATTTATGATCACAATGAAAAACAAAGAAAAATTTTCATATTTGTTCAAAATTTATGAAGATGATGTCGATGGTCAATTAAAAGGCAAGATAATCCAAGTCAAAGATCTATGACTTTTAACGAATGGATTGCTAAACTTTTTTAATTTCAAAATCATTGGCGATGCTTTTCCATCACGGTATCCGAGCGCCTAGCGTAGCAGTTGCTTAACATTGCACGTCATAGATCGCGGGTTCGAATTCCGCCCAAGGCTTGGATCTTTGCAATGTATTTGTAAATGTTAGATGGAATGAACCTCGCCCTTGACGCTAAATGGTCAATAAAGGCAAATAAATAAATAAAAAAATTTAAATACTTTTGTTGCGAGTGGTAAGCTAATCGAATACCGGTTAGTCATTGTACGACAAAACATGATCAGATATAATTAGACGATTAGGTATCGCCTAGACAAAGACTAAAAGAAATTAATCCATACACCAGTGAGTCATATTAAAACAAATATTACAATTGCGCTTGAACATCGCCAAACACTCCTTTGAACTTGTCACACGGTCGCGCTTGTTGTCAACAGAGAGCAAATGCGGTACCCATCTGGCAGATAAATTTCTCATATCCAAAAATTTATGCAAAATGTTCCGTACCCGTTCGGTTGAGATGCTCATAGCCTCAGCACTCTCGTGCACTTTAACTCGCCGATCGTCCAATATCATATCATGGATTTTATCGACGATTTCTGGCGTTATAACCTCAATTGGACGACCAGAACGTTCGGCGTCCTTTGTGGTCATACTACCACAACGAAAATCAGTAAACCACTTGTGAATCGTTCCAATCTATGGTGAGGTGTCCCCATAATGTTGAACAAGCGATGATTTGGTTTGCGTAATGTTTTTTCCACGCAAGAAATAATGTTTAATCAAAACGCGAAATTCACTTTTTTCCATGTTTTCAAAAATCTTCAAGGTTACTTGCTTTCGATGGGTGTCAAAACAGAAGTGAATAACATATCAGTCTGAAAATTTTAATGCATTCTAGTTAAAGATGGTACATCACAAATGTCACATGAGATTTGCGATTGCGGCACCATCTGTTTTATTTTTGAGGGACTTTTCACCCTGCCCTCGTATTGGATTCGACTATATGTTCAAAAAAGGAATGTTCAATAAATTTGCTGTGTTATTTTCTTCCACAATTTTGCTATAAAATTTTGCTTAGCTTAGCATTATAAAGTGTTTACCTTTCTTAAACTAGGAGTACAAATTTTTCACTTTGCATGTACTCGTAGAACGTCGAGTGTTTAATAGTGACTAATGAAAATGCTACATGCGCTATTTTGTAAAGTCAAGCGGTAAAGACACGAAAGACTACCTTAGTCGTAACTAAATGCTATGACTAATCGGTATGTTTCACTTTATTGAAAAGTATGTATTACATCGTGACTAGATGTCTCGATATATATCTGACTATGTTTTTTCTAATAACTTAGACAGCGGTCACACTGATCGAATCGTGTCGTGTAATATAGTGTCGATTCGTATCGTGTCGGTTAAAAATCGATGGTCCGGTCTCACTGATCGAGTTATATAAATCGTTTAGTGTCAAGTACATTTCTCTTTCTCAAGTAAAAAAGTTTCAATACAATCTCTAAATCGGTGCAATTTCACTTGTGGTCCACTTTTTACTAATTAATTTTATTGATTCCATTTCCATAAAGAACTGTCATTCGATGAAATGAAATTTTAACTAAACCAGCATATGCGTACGCGCAAAGGCATCGTGCAGCATCGAGCATAGAGTAAAATTCAAACCAACTTTAAAATTATACAACGCGATGACACTCGACGAAATACAATGGTCCAGTGGGTACACGTGTTTGAAATTTACAAGACAGCACATGATTGACGGTACTCGATCAGTGAGACCGCTGCCTAACCAATGTGCAACCAACCTTGGCTTGCAGGGCAATGACGAGTTGTATAAGAAAGAAGAAATTTCAGTAGGACTATCGATGGTCCACACTTACTTGGCTAGATCGGCGGATGGGCAATCGCCGAACGGGCTCCAATGCACAGTGGTTCAGAATCCCGAAAAGCTGGCCATAATATGAAGGTATTATGCGATTTGTCTGAAATTGTATATATCGGGGATTTTGAGCATTCTGAGTTAGAATCTGACTTTTTTTTGGTTTAAAAACAAACGGTACTTTAAAATTTCAAAAAACAAAATGCCGGACCAAATATGCCGATCTTTTTTTTTTCAAGGTTTAATAAAAACAAAAACGTTACAGCCGTGTTTTTGACCATGCTAATTTAGAATCGAACTGTCAAATTAAAAAAAAAACAATACAAACGAAATGACACCTAATAGCAGCTAGTTTTTTGCTTTTTATTTTCACAATAACATTAGAAATAAAATAACGTTAACTTTTCGTCAGAACACAGTATAAAAAACAATTTTTTCCTTGTTCAAAATAATATTTGTTTTTATTTTTATGTTGGTTTTCATTAGCTAAAAGATTGTTAATTATTATACGAACAAATTAAGAAAACAATTTTTATTATGCAGCCTATAATTCTACATACATTCAGGAGATGAGTCCATTTCACAGCTCGAGATTCCGCTGACTACACGCATAACTATCCACGAATACAAAAGATCACTTTTGAAATGTTCTCTATGCTTAGGTATAAGATATAAACGGTAACTGCCTTGGGAATTTGATAGAGTGGGTGCGGTCCGTACCGGGCGCCACATATTTTGGAGCGGAATTTTTTATATTTAGTTTTAGTTGTAAAAAACAACTTGTTCACTTCATAAGTTCACTATTCAATTTCTACGAATTATGAATTACTATATGATTTCGAATATTTTTCTTCATCGTCAAGTCAATGTAGAGTTGAAAATATTATCTCGAAAAATTAATTTATTACTGCCTAATTTAAATATGCCATCCAATGGTAAAAAAAGTTCCCCACCTATAGTTTGTCGCAATTATAATTATTTATTTATGTTTAATAATTAATAGGGTAATGGCTCAGTGGTTTCGAATTGGCCTGTGGATCCTGAGGACCTAGGTTCGATTCCCACAGCCGACAAACAATTTTCACCAAATTAAAATTACCCCTGTGGCTCTCCACCACTAACATCTTTGGGGGCCGTGATTTGACAGCTCGTAACCGCACTTCACGTACATAAATATATCACTTACCGAGATCTGCTTCGGCAGAATGCCACACCCAGTAATGGGTAAAAGTCGTGATGATATATTTATTTTATATTTTTTTTAATTTATTTATAAAAACAACCATTTGATTGACTTAGAAAGGGCGACAAATTGGAGACCGCCCTGGGCGGCAAAAGTTCTAGGTACGCCATTGTCTGAACCACTGCGCAACGTTTCAGAGCACAGCGAGTTGTGTACAATTAACTAGAACTGAGCAAGCTACCTAGAAAAGAAGCGAAACTATATTTTGAAAAAAAAATTGCGAAGCTACTGCTAAAAACAAATATTAAAGTAGGTGTGAAATTTTGAATCTACTTCTTCAGTTAATATCTTAGAACCTATAATTATTATTCTGCTTAAGTTGAAACACACTAAACACAATGGCTGGTATAACAAGCTCTGTTTTTGAGAGTTTTAAAAGCACGGTTTTAACAAGTTCGTGATAGCTAAAACACTGTTTATAAAAGAGGCAAAAACCAAGCTCGTGGTACCAATCATTATAATTACCCCTGTGGCTCCTCCACCACTAAGCTATTTGGGGGCTGTGAATTTACGACTGGTAGCCAAACTAAACACACGTAAATATATCACAACAATGGGTAAAAGACGTGATGATATATTCTTATTTTTGAAACTACTTTAAAAAATAGCTTTAACAACAAAAGTAGCTCGGCATAAAATTACATACCTATTTTTTTTCTTTTATTAAACATTTATTACAGTTAATTCTTATATTTGCTAAATTATTTAATTATCCATATTTGTAATACATGAATTAAAATTAAGTGCTGTTTTTTTTTTCAGGATTGTAGAGTCGGAGTAGGAATCAAGGGTCGAGGCCGTGACGTAGGGTAATTTTTAGTGGAGTCGAAGTCGCAGTTGAAGTCGGTATAAATATCCCAAATCCGACTCAAAATTTTGCTAAACAAATAGATTTGATTTACTATTAAATCAACTTTTAAATGTGCTACGTTATAATATTATTAATTGTTACAAATCTTTTTATATGAATTTACGTTTTCACTTCAATAAGTTAAACAACCATACGCATATTATAGGTAAAAATTGCTTACATTTAATTATTATATTATGAATTGCAGTCAGAATTCGGAGTCGAATATTATAAATTTCTGAAGTTAAAGCCAGAATCGGTTTTATCTTCACTTTGGGATTAGGGATCCTTTCTTAATTTAGCCTACCAACTTAAAAGTAGCTAGTGCACCACTGTCCAATTTTTCAAAACTAAATTGAACATGTTGAATAATATTCTAAATGAAATGATTTTTGACAAAATTGTGTATGTTTTTGTCAATTCCAAGCAAGAAAAGCCCATTATTATTTATAAAAGGTTTAACTGTCCTAATTATTACTATCTTTCAAAAAAAAATTACATTGTTAAAGGTACGCCAAGATTGCGCAGATTCCTTCCCCAAAAATTGTAATATCAATTATCTATATATTACAGATTAAAAAAAAAGTGATATCTAATTAAGCCAAGAAAAATATTCTAATTTAAAAAACCTTATCGACCAGTTTTAAAAATATCGGGTCAAATAAAAAAAAAATTATTAAAAAAACCTTGGCGACCCCATTGTTTAACATGTTACTTAAATTGGTAACACAATAGGTTTTGGAACACTTTCGCTAAAACTATAGCCGATCGATTTCAATTCTGCATGCAAGCCCTTAAAAAGACCTTTCATTTGATGCCAAACACGGTAGGTTTTGAAGTACTTTCATTAAAACAATTGCCAATCGATAAAATTCCAATTTTGCATGTAAGCCCTTCAAAAGACCTTTCGATTGATACCAAAGACGATGGGTTTTGAAACACTTTCACTAAAACAATTGACGATCGAAAAGTATTAAATTTTGTACGCGAGCCCTTCAAAAGACCTTTTAATTGATACCGAAGACGATTATCGGCTAATAAAACGTTAAATGGAATTGCAATTTTCTAATATTAGCCTAAAGTTTATACTCGTATTACTGTAATATAGACAGTCAGTGTCGCCGTTTTCTGCTTAATCTTGGCGACAACTAACGCCTGTCTTGATTATATATTTTTGTATACAGAAATACTTGCATATGAACTTTAAACAGATATTTTACACAAATTTAGTAACTCGCAATGTCAAAAGTCAATAAATTTTAGTTTTGTACTTCTAGTTTCGCAAGCGAGCTCGAGAGCCGAAGTTGTCGAACTGAGCGTAAGGTGCTGCCGCGAGTCGGACAAGTCGCGAAAAACCAAAATATTTAGGAAGTCGGGAAGAACGAAAAATTGATTGAAAAAATCTTATACAGGGAAATATAGCTTGTGAAGTAATAATTAATACAAAAATTGTATCTAATACAAACAAGGGTGTTATGTAGTAAATTGTCATATGTTTGACGTGACTAATTTATCGGCTAATAAAAAGATAAATGGAATTACAATTTTCGAATATTGGCTCAAAGTTTATATTACTGTAATATAGAAAGTCAGTGTCGCCGGCCGTAGGCTGCTTGATCTTGGCGTCGACAACTACCGCCTGTCTTGATTATTAAAAGTAAAAATGTTCGAGTTTCATTCATCATAAATTATTCTAATTTTGAAGAAGTGTACTATATACTATAATATTTTTTTTGGTACTAATAGATTAAAAAATTGAAACTCGAATTTATAAAATAGAAATATTTCAAATATTAAAACCTGTTCGTTTTATATTTTTGTTTAAACGAATTATTAAACTCATATTTGGAAACAAATATATTATTGTACTTATTACTTTAAAATAAAATTTTTTCCAGAATAGTTAAATTGGTGACAGTGATTTGCGATTTATTTTCTCCGTTGCCTAGATATTTGTATAAAGTGTAGTTTTTTTTTTTATTTTGTCCGTTGCCTAGATATTTTTTGTACTTAATATAAGGCGTATTCCATTTGCCATTTAGATCAGATCTAACTTATATTTGCTCAACAAAACCACTTATTTATTTCGCTGGATTACTTCGCTGACTTTTTTTCCAATACTAGTATTACTAATTCTAATTTACTTTCAAGTAATTCATGCCAATAAATGCATCAATTTTCTTAATTCAGTTCATTTCGTCATGCCCAAACAGAGAAATTAAATATGAAATATTTTTTTATTATTCTTACAACTAATATATAGTTTAGAGCTGTGTGAAGATAAATGTTTATAAACAACACAATATTCTTTTCTTCACTAGGAAAGTTTTATTATACTAAATGTACATTTCGACTGCCATCCAATCGAAATGTAAATTTTGTACAATTAAACTTCCCTAGTAAAGAAAAGAATATTGTGTTGTTTATACTCTTACAATGTTGGGATAAATTGACAGAAATTTATATGTCAGATAAATGTATAATTATCATTTTAGTGATTTTATAATTTCTTCTATTATTCTTTCTATATTTTT
Organism: Pterostichus madidus; assembly: GCA_911728475.2. Taxonomy (NCBI): domain Eukaryota; kingdom Metazoa; phylum Arthropoda; class Insecta; order Coleoptera; family Carabidae; genus Pterostichus; species Pterostichus madidus. The sequence goes on from OU452318.1 coordinate 12,135,024, forward strand.
TTGCATATCTGTCATATGAATTATAGTCAATTTGATCTAAATGGACTATAAGAATTTAAAATGAATATGTTACAGATTTTTCAACAATTATGAAATACTACCTACAAATAAGTATACTCTTGGTAATATTTATATTCGATAATGTATCAAGTTGTAAATACTCAGAAAAAAACAAGCGGTACGAGTGCCGAACACCAGATGAAATATCTGCAGAAAGTACTGATGAATGGACAAATCTACTTATCTTGTACAATAGTAATAAAACGAGATTCGCTGTGAATAACGATACTTTTAGGAGGGCTCCAAACTTGAAAGAATTAGCAGTATCAGTATCAACTTTCAACCACATTGAACCCGACGCATTTATTGGTCTTAAGAAGCTTGATTATCTTATTATATATGACACAAATTTGGAAGAAATACCAACTAGAGTTTTGGATAATTTGCCAATAAGGTCTATTCGTTTACAAAATACAACAAATCAAATCTCTCCAGGATTTTTTGCAAATCTTCCAGATATCAAATTCGTTTATGTTTATTATAACACTATAAAGAAATTAAAAGTTGGGATTTTTAATAACACTCCAATTTATAAATTATACTTGCCTTGGAATGAAATAGAAACAATTGAATCTGGAGCATTTTCTAACATGGAGTCCATGATTTTTCTCAGTTTATCAGGAAACAAACTAACATCATTCGACTCGCAATTATTAGTGGGGAAACCAAATTCAATACAACAATTTAAGCTGAACGGAAATAATTTTACCCAAATAACTAAAAATATGTTTACTGTATTGGATGATCTTAAGCAATTGGAGTTAGATTTTAATCAAATTGAATCAATTGAAGATGAATCTTTCTATTATCAACAAGAACTGAATTTTCTAGATATATCTAACAATAAATTAAAAGAAATTCGGCCAAAAATATTTCCGACAGGAATGGAAAAAATGGTTGCTTTACTTTTCCGTAGCAATCAACTTACATTCTTCAACAACGCAATTTTCGTTAGAACTCCAAACTTAAAGTTTATCTCTTGTACAGGAAACCCTTTCCAGTGTCCTTGTCTAGAGGAAATAAAAGATTGGACTGATAAGCGCAACATTACAAGACTATGTGACGGTGCATACTTTTCTGGAGATCGACCAGTGTGTTTATTTACAGATATTCAGAAAAATAAATGTATTTATGATGTGGAGCTGACTGAAAATTTGTACGAAATATATAAAGCAGCTTTAAATGAATACCCCACGGTGAATTTAAAGTGTGACACTTCTAAAGGAGCTGATAATGCTATTCTTCGGAAAACCTATCAGTAAACATTTAAAATAACCAGTTCTGTTCATGCAAAAAATGTCTATACATCTCATATCAAAATAAAATTAAGTTTGACACAATAATTAATGTACTAATGATAATTATAACTTAGATATCATTTTTTTAAGCAGAAATATCTGGACAGAATTTGAGTAATTGAATATTAATATAGTTACTACGTGAATAACTATATTTCATTTTATAACAATTATCTTATGTAAAAATTTACAACCCAATTCTCAAAAGAGTTTTAGCTAGAATCTAGCTAATCCTAAATTTTGGATTTGTCAAATTAAGCTAAACCATATTTATAAAAAGTTTAAATAAACTTTAATATAATCTTCTTACCATTTAGTTTTCGGAAAGTGAATTGAATTAACATTTTTAAGTCAGACTAGCATAAGAATAGCTAATCCAAAATTCAGGATTAGCTAAAAAAATTTTGAGAATCTGGCTGTTAGTTTTTAAATCTCACATATGATTAAGCGTTTTTTTTTTTGGAAACTATGCAGTATTTAGGTAATTAATAGTAATTAAAATTACGTTTCACTATTATTAATCAAAATCGTTATAACTTTACTACTATGAAAAGTATAAAATAATGACATTACCATGTACATAATTACCTCTTTTATGTCAAAAATAATACTAATAAATGTTCTTCATATTCTGATGTACATGACTATGAAACAAAAAATAGAAAAAAACATTGTTACTAGGCTAAAATTATATCGATTATTCACGCCCATTGTTGTTCAACAAACTTGATGTTAACGTAAAAAATGAACCAATCTAGATATTTAAAAAAAAATAATTAGTCGTATGATACAACATTGTTTTTACAGTATCTCTGAATTCATGGGATGTACGTTTTAGTTAAGAATTATATATGTATTTATTTTTTTCGCCAATTTATGTATTTGAGCATGCAATACATTTTTGTAATGTCTAATCTAAATAAACATTATTATTATTTAACATATCATTATTTTGCTACAACAGTTATCTCAAATAATAATATTAGTTTCGATTTTATATGCACATAATAATATCTAATAAACGAAAATCGCCGATTGGTATCAAAAGAATGTTAATATTGGCAACTGATAAGTTGTAAAGTACTACTTTACAGCTTAGGCAGTAATAGAGTTACTAAATAAGAACAACAAATTTAATATATAGGATTTAATTTAATAAATTCTTGTTACAATAAATGCCGCTTCATTAATCTGGGTGGAATAAATATTTCTTTCCATTACGTATTCTAAATTTAATAAAGGGTATTATACGAATTTATGGTGGTAAAAACGTCAAACGTCAACGCCTTGTAGAGTTGATAGATTTGGTTAAATTAAAAGTGAGTACAGCAAACAAATTACTGCAAATAGGCAGAAAGATAAAAATAACGCTGAATAACCCAGAGAGAAGAAAATCCTGGGGATTTTTCCTGGTAAGAAAAGTTAATTCAAACATTCAGGAAATAACCTTAAAATTCTGTTTCATACACACAAACCTGAATATCGAGAGAAAACTTAAAATCGAAGGATAAAACAAGAAGAAAGCAGGTAGAAGGAGACTGAAGTGATATCCTTTTTACTAAGTGTGTCTGATTGGGAAAATCGATAACAGAAAAATTAACAGACAAATTATAGCACCGCACATGGTCGGAAGGCAAGCAACCAGAACAGCAGCGGTGTAAAGAAGGCGTAAGACAGTTAAGGCGGAATTAAAAGCCAGAAAAATCAGTGTAGTACTAGAAACAAATAGGGTTTAACTAGATTTTACGTATTATATTTAAGTTAAGTAATATATAAGTAGGGGAGACATTATATATATATGGTGGTGAAGGTTGTGAATATTAAGTAAATGGATTTTTTCCTTAAGCCTATCAGTAGTAGTTGGAAGTGTAGTAAAGTAGAAGCAGATAAAGTAGTAGGAAGACGGCACGAAGAAGTGGCAAAACGTGCGCGTGGCGACATCAATAGGCAAATAGAGAAGACACTAGCGGCTACCTGTAGCTAGTAAAGCTAAGCAACTATATAGGGGTGGTGGCGACATTTGCACGGGGGCAAGTGAGGTAATGCGAAACAAGCGTAGCAGGAAAACAGGGAGCTACAGTAGTGAAGAGGATCAAGAAAATGTTTTCTCAAAAAGTAAAGAAATAGTAAGATCACCTCAGACTAATCAAAAACTAGAAAGGCAAGAAGAAGAGAAATTGGACAAAGTAAAAGAGATGTTTAAAGAGTTGATAACGGAAATCAAAAATAACATAGCAGAGATACAAGAACTCAAAGAAGAATTAAAGATGAAAGAAGAAAAATGGCAAAAAGAAAAAGAGCAGATAAACAAGACGGTGAAACTTTTAGAAGATAAGGTGGATAGAATGGAAAAAGAATATAATAACAGGAATAGATAATAATATTATCAATTGTTATACGGTTCAAGAATCTATACGGGAAAAAACTAAGGTGAATGCTGAAATAAGGAATGTACGAGAAATATCTAAAGATAAAAAGATGATAAGAGCAGAAGTTGAAAACTTGGAGAAAAAGGTGGAAATCATAAAAAATAAATATATGTTAGTAAGAACTAAAATATTTCTTGAAAGTGACCTGACGATGGAAGAGAGAAGAGTACAGGTGGAAATAAGGAAAATAGCTAGAGAAAAGAAGGGAGAAGGCAAAACAGTAAAAATAGGATACCAGAAATTAATAATCGAAAACGTAATATACAAATGGGATAAAAACAAATAGGACCTTATACAAACGTTAGCAAAAAACTAGCGAAGAGCCCAGGGCATGTACATAAAAAATTAACAAGGACAATGGCAACACAAAAGGATTATGAAAGTAAAAAACAATCACAAAAAGAAAACATCAAGGTTTATAAAAAAAAATAATAGTAATAATATTAGAATAAGCACATGGAACGTTAGAACTACGTTACAGCCTGGGAAAATGCAAGAAATAGCAAATGAAATGATAAAATACAAAATAAATATTGCGGCAATAGAGGAAACAAGATGGAGTGGGGAAGGAATTATAAGCAAAAGTAATTATGATATACAATACTCAGGAGGGAAAAAGCAAGGTCAGTACGGGGTAGCTTTCTTTTTTTCGAGGAGATTAAAAACAAGGTAATAGAATTCAAATCAATAGATGAGAGAATGGCATATTGCAGAATAAATGATAAGCCTTAAAAATTATCGATATTAACCATATACGCACCAACCGAAAATACCGCAGCAGAAGAAAAAGAATCATTCTATGAAAAGCTAGAGAAAGAAATAGAGAAAATACCAAAAGAAGACAGCGATAATACTAGGGGACTTTAATGCGCAAGTAGGAAAAGAGGATTACATTCAACATTTAGCAGGAAAATATACAAAAGTATACCACCCAAATTAATCATGTACTAATTACAAGAAGGAAACAGTCATCAATAATGGATGTAAGATCATACAGAGGAGCGTGTGCGGATTCTGACCACTTCATGGTAACAGCGACAGTAAAAAACAAAACAAGAAGAACTACAAAACAAAAAAACAAAATACGAAATGGCATATAGAAAGACTAAATAACGAAAGTATAAGAGAGTAATATGCGGCAGAGATAGATAAATGTTTATACAAGGTATGTGAAGATCAGGAGATAGAGGCGGAGTGAAATAATATAAAGGAATTCATATAAGAGGCGGCAAAGAAACGGATAGGAAAAAAAAAACAAGAAAGTAGAAAAAAGAAGTGATATAACAGAGAAAAAAGGCAAAAGCGAGGCTAGAATGGTTAAGAACAATGAAAGATGAAGATAAAAAAGAATACGAAAGAGCAAGAAGTATCTATACCAAAACTATAAGGAAAAGCAAGAGGGAATGATTGAAAGCAAGCTAAAAGAAATAGAAGAAGAAGGAAGAAATATAAATACTAAAAAATTCTACCAAAAGATAAGGAAACAAAACAGGAACCACAAAGTAAAAGTATGTAGCATAAAGGGTAAAGATGGAAAATTAGCAGAAAATGAGCAGGAGTATAAGCAAGCTTGGGAAGATCACTTTAAAGTATTGCTAACGGAACCAAAACAAACTGTCATAGTGGAACGCAAGAAGCATCCGAAGATGGGAGAGTGGAAGAACCAACGTTGGCGGAGATAAAGGAAATAATCTAAAAAAGTTGAAATGGCAAAACGCCTGGCAAAGATGGCATTAATGTAGAGTTGCTAAAATATGGAGGTGAAGAATTGCAACGGCGAATTCATGAGCTAATCAAGAAAATATGGAGACAAGAAAGTATGCTCAGAGTGTGGAGAAAAGGACAAATGAAAACGATACACAAGAAAGGGGATCAGCAAGTATGTCATAATTACAGAGGTATTACGTTACTGAGTACGGCATACAAAATATTCTCGACATTAATTCAGGAAAGGTTAGAAAATGAGACGCGGATCATAATAGGACAATACCAATGCGGTTTTACCAAGGAAAAATCGACGATTGACGCAATACATACGGTTAAACAAGTGATCGAAAAAGCACTCGAATACAATATATATATATATATATATATATATATATATATATATATATATATATATATATATATATATATATATATATATATATATATATATATATATATATATATATATATATAGATATATATATATATATAATGTAACGAGTAGCCAGACAGTCGAGAGCATTCCAGAAGCCTTCTCGAGAACAAGTGCGTAGCAGCGTGACCGCTCAAGTACAAATAGCTCGCTCGCATGTCTGAGCGTGTGGTTTGAGGGAATATTCTGGGACGTTCTGGAATATTCGAGAACTGTTCTGCGTACGGAAGTATATAAAAGCCGAGGTCAGGCGACGAGTCAAGTGCAGTTGACAGTAGACTTCGAACGCGTAATATAAATGTGGTGAAATAAATAACAGCTCTAGTACACGTAATATAAATAGTAGTTTTAGTGACCGTTATATAAATAATATTAGTGTTTGATTACTTATTAGTAGTGCTTAAGGTCGCGTTAAAATGTGTTAGTATTCGTAACATCCACAGACCGCTCTCCGTAGGCGCCACTTGTACTTTAGGAGAGCACTGTGAGCGCAAAATCTAATGCCAATAGTTACTTCTACTACCAGCAAACTCTTCCTCCTCTCCTCGCACCGCGAGTGTTCGTAGCAATAGATTTTAATTTTATTCTGCAGTATGTATTATTTACATTTGGAAGACGAGACGATAAACTCGAAGATTTATGATGTTACGTTTTTCTATCATCATGTCCTGAAATATATAGGTAAACTAACAAGAAATACATATGCTTCATTCTTTTACAAACAAACTTATTTCAATATTGTTTTATTGAAGATGCAGTGTATTTAGGTGACATAAAAATTATAAAACTTAGTTCACAAAAAAAAAATAAAAGTTCTAAGCCAAATATCGCCGTAATACCCAACCTTAAATATAAATAAGAAAATCACAAGTACCCAGCCCTATAACGCCTTTATCCAAACACTCATACATTTCACTCAGGCATAAACCGATTTGTGTCATAAATGGACACAATTTATTACCCAAAAAAATCAATGTTCCCTCTAGTATCGCTTGAAAATACAAACAATTTGTTTACAATTTTAAGGGAAGCTTGAAATATCACCACATACAAATTATTCTGATACAGTTCGTTGAATAGTGTATACAAGAAAATTAATTTAAGTTCAATCTTGGAAAAGTGAGTGTGAATATATAACATAATGATAAGTAAATTATCAAAATATGTATGTATCAATACATATTCATTAAAAAAAATTATTGCATGAACTTAATAAGTAATAATTTATTACTGTAAAGCATATGTTAAATTTGTTACTCTATTTTAATCAATTCATTTCCAAATTGCAATTTTTAGATTAAAATGTCACCAAAGCGAATTCGTCCAAGTAAAATTAGAAAAAGAAATCGAAAAGCTAGAGTTGCAAAAATTAGGCATCAAAAGAAAAATATTCCTAAAAAAGAAATATCTCCTGAACCATCTACATCTGCAAGGTTTGTTTAATGTTCATAAAATATTTTCGGCATTTACATTTATTTAATTAAAGAAAGCCAAATAAAAAAATACGAAATACACATTTCAGTATAGTTTAAAATTTTTACATTTTTAGAAAAGATCTTGATTTTTTTACAAAACCAAAAACTACATCTTATACTTCATAAAATGTGTTTACTGTCTTTATGATTCTATGGAGGAAATGGAAGTAGCAGTGGAAAATGAAATAGCGAGAAATAAATCATTTTATTTAGAGAAGAACAATAATAAAATTCAGTTGAAAACTAATCAATCATATTTTTATTAGGTACGTTCTGAAACTCGTAGTATATGAGTAATTTTTCTAATAAATATCACCATTTCAGATTCAAGGTCAAATGCACATAACAAATAAAAAAAGGGATATTTCATTGTATATTTGAATGATAATGCAAAATTATTTGTGGAAGAAATAATATTTGACGAAGAATTATGGAAGACTAAAATGGAACCGAAGCTTATTTTATTTTATAAAGAATGTGTTCTCGTTGAACTATTTTTGGGTAGAATTAAAAAAAAAACAAAAATGTAAAGATCCGCTGTACATCCTTGAAGCGTAACAGAAGAAATAGTATTGGATATTATATTTTGTAAATCTACGTAAAAATGTTTGTTTTCTTTTAATTTATTTTTATACGATTTTAAACAATGAGAATTGATCTAACTTGTATTTTAATCTTCTATTGTTTACTCACTCAAAGAGCGTATATGAAATTTACACTTGTTAAATAGTTTTCATGTCCTTAGAATTTCATCTACTCATGTACTCATAAAAGAATCCCATTCATTCCTAATAGCGAAAACATCGCGGCACAGCGAGACAGTAGCGGACATAAGTTTGAGTGTAGTACGATTAACGCGCCGCTAAGCGGAATTACGCTGAACTAATTTTATATTACGCTTATGGACAATTCTTTTGTCCTACAAAACTTAAAAACGAAACATTTGTTTTGTAAAAGTAAGATATATTTGAATTCATTTAATCTTGCTGATTGTCATGAAATTAAAATGGAAGTAAATAATCATTTTAAATTAAAATAAAATTCATTATTCCAAAATAATTTAAATTAAACATTAATTTATTTTATATTCATGACAATCTATATTAAAAATAGTTAACGTATACAAAAAATAAATGAAATCGGTTCAGTAGTTTTTGAGATTTGTAGGACAAAACATTTAGTAGCATTTTTCACGCGACCTTAAGATTTATTGTAGTGTTAATTAGTTTTAAATAAGTTTCTGTTATTTTTATATTCATTTATTAAATAAATACTTTTATTTTCGTTTAACATAAATAGTTGTGAGTCATTTCTGTGCCTTAAACATTCTACACACTTCTAGAAAGACGAAAAACGTTACAATATATATATATATATTGAAATACTCTTTGTCGATTTTAAACAGGCATTTGACTTGATTAGCAGGGATAAATTAATGCTAGCTCTGGAGGTAATAGGAGTAACAGCAAAATTAAGAAAACTAGTTAGGATGACAATGAAGAACACAGAGATCAGTGTAAGAAAGCAAAAAGGTGAGACGGAGGAATTTGAAGTAAATAAAGGGATAAAGCAAGGTGATTCGCTATCAGCAACTCTTCAATATAGCATTAGATCATGTACTGCGAAAAATAGAAAAAGCAGGGACACTTAGAACAAGAGGAAAGCAAGTGGTTGCATATGCGGATGATATTGCGATAATGACAAAAAAAAAAAACAAGAAGATCATGATAGAAATATTGCATGAAATTGTGAGTGAAGGAAAAAAAATAGGAATGAAAATAAATGACGCAAAAACTAAAATAATGATAATTGGAGAAAATGCAGCAAACAGGAAAATTAAAAAGGAAAAAAAAGAAGAGGAAGACCCAAAACCACATGGATACATGAGGTGGAAGCGGATCTACGAGAAGCAGGGATTAAAAAATGGCAGGAAAAAACAATAGACAGGAAACAATGGAAGAATATAACTGAAAAAATTTAAATGAAATGGACGAGTGAAGGAGACTGATCCACTCCAAAAAACGGATTTAGAAAGCTTCGAAAGAAGCGACAGTACCCCGGTAGGGGTGTTAAGTCACTATATATATATATATATATATATATATATATATATATATATATATATATATATATATATATAATATAATGAAAACGTATGACAGTCCTTACTAATACGAACATTTATATTTACTTTGTTCACATTTGCTTATAAAATAAAAATGGAGACCTATGGTCATGATTTTGTTATTTTCTTGCCTGTCATTTCTAAGTTTGTGACATTTTTGATACAAACATACAGACTGAGAAATAAGAAATAGCTAGAAAAATTTTGGATAATCAAATGCAGAAATGCGTTTGTCATCTTCATGATTATTTTGTGCTGGAGTTAGAGAATAGAGGATCTATAATTAATTTAACTGCAGTACAAGAGATAATGTGCATAGTATTTTGTATTTTCATATATTATTTATTTACGTACATATAATAATACTAATTTGTGCTGGGGTTAAATAATTGAGGATCTTTAATTAATTTATCTGTAGTGCAAAAGGTAATGTGAATTGTATTTTGTATTTTCTTATATTATTTATTTATATATAATAATAATACAAATAAAAATGTATATTCCTTTGAGTTTTATTTTACAAAATTACATATTTCAATAAGGTAGGTAATATTTTTCGTGCGTTAAGATAAATTTATATTTGATTTTTATTTAATATATGCAGAATTTGGTTTCATTTATAAACTAATTAAATTTTATAAAGTAATAAATATTTTAATCTGACATTTAAATTTTAGGTTATGTTTTAAAAATGTCAATCAAATACCAATGTAAACGTTTTAAGTACAAAATCTTGAATCACATGGATACCGAATGTGACGTAATAGTTTTCATGCAGGGAATGAAGTATACAAGGTGTAGAACATGTGTATACGAGCAAACGACGAAAAGTATGAAAAAACAGTGCTGAGATATCAGAACTAGTTACGTTCTACTCCGCATATGTCTCTTATGTACCGTGCGAAAATACCTCCAACCTTGTGATGTAACTATATATTTAATCACTTATATCTCTGATTTATAACAATATTTTTAACTAATTTTTTCACTTAACAACCATTACTCAATATATATTTTATGTTTTTATCCTTCATTCTTTTTATTTCGATTATGGTATAGGAGCCCATTGGAGGATGGATTTTTTTGTTACTGAAATATAAACAATTTGTTTTCTTATTATTAACAATCACTTTATACCCTCATTTATAGATATGTAACAGTAGATAAAATTGTTTTTTGCTAGAAAATAGGCATTCCAGTACGAATGCATTCTTTTAACAAAAACGCATTTCGTTCCACCAAGCTTTTCACAGAATATTAATCGCCAAGACATATGTAAGTCTTAAAATGCAATAAAAAAAATCACACTCTGTAATGTCCGCTGGTGTAGTCATGAAAAATGTGGGCGTTTTCTCATCGCGATGGGGTCATTTTGTATTTCGCGTTTTGCTTTCATTTTACAAAATGGCGGTAGTATTATGAGACAGATGAAGAGCGGTGTGAAAAGTATGATGGAACTGCGTGTTGTATTTAAAAAATTGGGTAATCCACTAGTCTTTGTGAAGTGAAATTAATAGACTAATTTAATTGCTTTTGTTGAATGAGTTCAGTGGCGGCTCGTGACTTTTATAAAAACCGAGACCAGTATAAAATGTATATATTTTAAGTACTGGAGCTACATGTTACACGGAGGAAGAAGAATAAAACAGTATGAGGAAGTTAAAAACATATTAAACTTTGTTATTTAACAGTGAACGATAAAAAATAGCATTTAAAAAAAAATTACGAAGTTTTTTCAAATATTTTTAACTATATTTGTCACCAACAAAATATTAAATACAGTATTAAATCGTAAATCATACAAATTTTCTCAAAATTAATTATCAAAACTTGCGTATATGGCAGTGCCGGCTTAACAGCGGGAGGAGGTTTGTGGTCTCCGGTGATAGATATGTAAAGGGTAGTATACTAAGCAATTTCTTAAATAAAGTTGCTATTTTGTGCCGAAAAATAAATAACTTCACAAAAATAAAAATTCGAAATGAAGCAAATTGATGAACTGAATAAAAATTTAAAATAATAATAATAATAATATATTAAAGAACTAGTTTTATAAGACAATCTGTTAACGCACGAGTCCAAATTTGAAAAACGAGCCACCCTGCGGCGAGTTTTACAAAGGACGATTGCGATAATAGGCCTTATGAAACGTGTTCTTTATACAATTTTTTCTATTGACGTAATTTTATAATTCTGTTAGATTTTTAAAAACTGCGACTTGTCAAAAATATAAGTTGTTTTTTTTTTGTCATTCGTGTTGGTAGCGTTTCTCATAATACAGACAATTGAATTTTCATATTTCTTTGACGATTAATTAATCTGATTCTAACATATTATTTTAGCAATATTTCGACACCGACAATTTACAATTTTGAAGTTATATGTCACTTATCTGTTAGATTTAAAAACATTAATACCACTCCTACAAAATAAAAAGTGCCAAGACTTATAGATCTCCTTGGCGATGTGTTTACAGTGCGTTTATAGAGCTATAAGAACATCGAAATAGAAAAATTATATATATATATATATCGAAAAATAATTAAATTTAATGTTATTTCCTAGTTTCTAAAACGTTGCTGTGCTCTATACTTGTATTTCACGTAAGCGCAGAGCACAGTGCATACATCAACAGCACGTTTATTTTTTTATTTTTTTAGTGACTTCTTTGGCGGACCAACTACTTAGGTCATATGCCGCCATTACGCCCTGATCTGCGTTTTAGGTATTATGGTGAACAGCAACGCGGGTTTTCTCTGGACGGTCACCCATCCAAGTACTACCCGCGCGCAACGTTACTTAACTCGCGTTATCGCTTAGATCAGTTCCAACGAGTGCAGCCATGGCCGTTGACAACGTTTATTTTTTACTGATTTATTGTTAATTATTGGTAAGTGTTTAATCAGGTATTGTACATGCAAGTGACGTAAACGTGATTTACGGTTACAATAAAAAATAATTTTTATTTTACACAACTTAGAATAATTACATCAGATTAATTTTAATACAAGTGGACACTTCAGTCTCTCGACAGTAACTGTCTTACAAAAGAGATGGTTAGAGACTTCTCGTGTCAAAAAGCTTATCAAAACAGAAATATGATTTTATGGAATGTCCTCGTTTGGGCATGGGAAGGTGCTGTGGTCAGCGGGTCTCGTGGGAACAGCCGTTCTAACTCCTCCCTTCTCAGAATGGAATATCGTCGGGGATGTTCAGCTGCCGTTTAGGGGGTGAAGACCCTGGTTGGAGTTCTATGACTGGATCCCTGCAAGGGTGCGTCTTCTTCTGGAGAAATCTTTTCTTGGCAAAAACTGCGAAAATAATTATACTGACAATTGATAAGATCATATAGAGTGATATGATAGTATAATTCGTGGTTTTGATGTTGTAGTCTTCGTTGATGTTCTCGAATTTGTTGATGGGTAATTTCAAATCTTGAATATTATGAATGTCGATGCTCATCGTAGGAATTTGACTTGAGTTTAGATTAATTTGGAAATCTTCTAGGATGATTGGTTTGCCGAAAGTTCCCTCTTGAAATTTCAAATTTTGATTTTTAAATTTCAGTAGGCATTGGTCCTCTTTTATTAGGAATATTCCTTCTAAAGTCTTGATTTCATCGCCTTGTTGACATGATGCGTGGATTACCTCTGGCTGTGGTAGGACTGCTAAGAACTGGTTGATCTCTTCTATAATTTCAACATGGTTTTTTATAATTTTAACATTTGTGTATTGGCAATTTTTATTGTTGTTACATAATATGATGTTCTTTTCGCAAGTTTCATCGTTAATTTCTTCAATTTTATTTGGACATTGGTAGATGGTTCCTTTTGTGCATACGCCGTTCAGTGATTTAATATGACCATCGGGAGTTTTTAAGAAATAATTTTTATTTGGAATGACAGTTACAAATTCAGTCTGATATTTGGTTGGAATAGGTATAAGATGATATAGTTGGAAATCTGTTTCATAATTGATAGGAATTTCTAAGAAATATACAATTTTATTTGAATTTAACTTGCAATTTACTGTGATTATATTTTCAAATTCTAACATATTCTCAAAGGTGGGCTCCAGGGGAAATTCATTATTATAATATTTAGAAATTTTCTTTAATTCTAAGTAAAAGTCGTTTAATTTTATAATACTGGGATGCAATACGTGCAATTTGCAAAAAGTTAAAGAATTTTCAATGTCTTGTAAAATGCTAAAAATCATACTGAATATAGTATTCAGTTGGTTATAAATATCATAAACGGCTAATTTATTTAATTGCTGAGTTCCATCAATAACTATGTGAAGCAGCTGTTCGATTTTTGTTTTTAATTCTGGCTCATTTTGTTTGATTATTTTAATAGTTTTATTAAATTCTTCTATTAACTGATGGTTAACAGAATATTGGTTCTTTAATTGATCATTAATTTTATATTGATTGGTTTCTAAATGTTTCAAAATTTTATTATATCTTTTCTCATCTTCCGCATCTAAATTTCCGGTTAGTGCTTTTACAATGGATCCCAATCCATTTATTATTCCTCTTTTATATCTAGGTTTTTCATAATTAATAATTAAATGACTAAGTTTATCATCTATTGAAGCTAGTAAATAGTTAATAATTTTATCGTGGTTAGTAGAGTCAGATAGGCTGACATTGTTTATGTGTATTGTACGTTTGAGATTGTTGTGTTGTATTTTTAAATTGTTGTACTGGTCAAGGATAGGTTGTAAATCGTAGAAGTGTAAAAAGGTGTGTGTTGATTTCTGTAATTTTGCTGTCCCTAATTTGAGTGGTAAAAGTCCAGTGTTCTGTGTAATGTTTTTGATTTCTAGTCCGGAGGTGTACGTGAGGTAGAGGGACCTGGAAGATCGTAATCTGAATTAGTTTTCTTGTTTATTTTTCTAGGTCTCTTAATATTTGACAAGTGAATTTTACTTTGCTTTTTATTATCGTTAGGATTGGTCTGAATTTTTGCAGTTTTTAAGTTTTGGTTAATAGTTTTAATATTTTCCTTTTTGAATTTTGCCTGTTTAGTTTTATTTACTTTTTGTTTATTATGTACGTATACAAGTTCCTGGATTTCAGGTAAATCTTCTCGAGTTTCGTTTAATTTATTTATTAAGTTAGTTTTACTATTTTGTAATTTTTCATTAATATTTTTATATGCTAATTTGGTTTTTTCTCGGTGATTTAAAACATAGTCTTGTGTTATTCTTTTTTCTAGTTCTATGTCTAGGGGAGAATTTGTTTCAAAGTGCCCGTTTATTATGTCTTAGAGATTCTATTGTTATACAGTTCATTTTCTATCAGATGTTTCGCGACATTAGATTCGGGTTTTCCTAATCTCCAAGAACTTGTTCTTTAAATCTGATATTAAAACTACGGCCTGTCTGTCCGATGTAAATATAATCGCAGTCTTTACATTTTATTTCATATATACCACTATTATTTAATTTGTCTTTATCATTAATTTTATTGCTTAACAGTATATTTTTTAAAGTAAAATCATTATAAAATGTAGCCGAAATATTTACAGTTTTAAGTTGTTCGGAGATTTTATTACAGACCGCTTCAAAATAATGTATTTTTCTATAAATTTTACATTCTTTCACCGCTTGTCCTGCATTTATTTTACCTAAAATCAGTTTCTTTTGTTTTTTATATAGTAAACTATTGATACAACTAGTGCTGTAACCTTTGTTATAGGCAATTTGTTGAATGGTTTTTAATTATTTTTTAAAATTATATTTGGATAAAGGAACGGTAATTAATCTTTGAATAAAACTATGGAAGGCTGACATTTTAGTATTAAAAGGATGGAAGGAGTTGGAATTTATTACTGTATCTGTAAAAGCTGGTTTGCGAAATATGTCAAAGGTGAAATTTTTACCTGTTCGTCTTATTTTTAAATCTAAAAAATTAATAGATCCATCTATTTCTTTTTCAATACTAAACTGAATTTTGGGTTCAATGGAATTTAAGGATTTTAAAAAAGAATCTAACTGTCTGTCCGCTCCAGTCCATAAGCAAATGACGTCGTCAACATATCTATACCAAAACGAAATATGTTTGATATAATGATTATTAGATTTAAATAAGTTTATTTCAAAAGGATTCATGTAGACGTCTGCAAAAAGTGGAGATAAGGGGGATCCCATCGGTAGTCCATCTGTTTGTTTATAAAATTTGTTGTTAAATTTAAAATAATTTTGTTCTAGGCAAATATTGCTTAACGTTAGTAATTAAGGCTTGATTAATTTTTAAGTTTTTGGAATTTCCCTTCAGTTGTTTATCTAGAACGTTTTTTAGTTGGTTAACTGGAATGCATGAGAATAAACTACACACGTCGAAGGAAACTAATTTACTATTTCTGATGATGGTGTAAAAGCCGAAATACGTATAATGTGTAAAAATAAATATTTTCTTTGAAACAACCAAGTGTTTTTATTTTGTATTTTTTAAATATTATTACGCATTACATTTTATTTTAAATAATCACTAATGTATTTTAGGACGTTTAGTACTATAAAATGATTCAATAATAATGTCCTTAAAATTATATAACCTTACTATATCTGATTCTACAGATAGAATGGAGAGTTCAGCAGTTTTGTCGTTTGTTGAAGAAATACGTAAGTAATTCTTTGCCCGTTTTAACGTAGAGAATGATCTTTTCCCGTTCAGTTCGTAAGAGGTACATACTTAGAATAATGTCAATATTTGTAAATATACAAATAAGGATTTTGCTTCGGATTTTTTGTAACCCTGTCACAATTCTTGTTATTTCTTTGTCATCAGTCTTCTACATGAAGAGTTTTCCTAAAATATTTGAATTGCAAGCATTGATTTGCAAAATTAGTATCTAAATCTTGATTGTACATTCTTTCCAGTTGTTTACATTTATCTTCAAGAACATTTTCGTCTAAAGTGTCTAATTTTTCAAGAAAACCAAAATATTCGTTAAATTCCTCGTACGCATTAATTTATCTTTTTAGTTCTGATATTATGTTATCTATAACTTCATAGTACATATTTATTTCCATATGCCTTTTTTCTTCAATTACTACGAGGTCTGTTTAGAAAGTAACAGAACGTTTTGAATTATGTCATTACATCTCGTACAACCAGACGCGACAATTCAGAAAAGCTATAAACTTGATAAATAATGATCTACGGAATACTTAAGAGAACACTTAATTAGTCTGTATCTCACGAAGCTGAGTTGATAGTGAAATATCATAATTTATAAACAAAACCAAATTTTGAATTGTTCGTTTTGCTACATGATCTCGAGTATCAAATTACACGAAGCCAAGCTTTTATCTAAAGTATCATAACAACAATAAGATAGCTCATATTGTTACACATTCTTCAAATATAGCTTGCCATAGTAAATGTAAATTTGCATATTGTTTCATGTAAATATTGTAACGAATATACTCAAGGAATGAGTTATCCAATCGGGAACGTTCCAGAACTTTCTCGAATACCAGAGTGTTGCGTTGCAGCGAGACGGGTCGGACGCATGGAGTAATAGCGTGCTTAGGGATGTTGTAATACTACTGATATGATACCGGTATCGATTATTTCGTTTCGATAGCAGTTATTTTGTTATTCGATACTTTGCTTTCGATGTTTTACCCATATCAGTACTTCTTTTATTTCGACACTAAAGTATCGCAAACTATTTTTAATCTAATGTCATTATTCAATAAATTCATGAAAAATTCATATTATGCTGGTATTTTTTTTATTATAATAAAAAATGGCCATGTGTTCGACGAACGGTAGAACTAGTCACGACTGCCGAAAACCAACTTCATTATGATGCTGGTTTTTTCGCTATCTTCCTTTGTTGTTTGACGTATGAATTATTATTGTTTGATATTTTGTACATTTTTATAGTTAAATTCATTTACTTTATATATAGTTAGATAATTTTAAGTTTTCATATTTCATTTATAATTCAAGTCATTTTTTTAAATTTATTTTTTGTTTTATATATCCTAGTTTATAGTTTTTATATTTCTAAATAGTCTATAAATATTTTAAATAATACATTTAAGTTTTTTATTTCATTTATAGTCCATATAATTTTTTTTTTAATTTAATTTTTTGTTTTATATTTCGTAGTTTATAGTTTTTATATTTCTTAATAGTCGATAAATATTTTAAATAATACAAATTAACAAATAACACGTTAAAATTAACAAATATTTAATTCTGACTGTCAAAAACACCGACTCTATATGTGTCACCCGTTTTGGACGTGACTCTCAGTTTTTCAGCAGTTTGTAGCAGACTCGGAGTTTTGACGCTATATGTGTCAGGGGCTTTAGGTATTATTTAAATATTATAATACTGTTGAAAAAACAGATTTTTTTGTATAATAAAAGTTTATTTTGGTATTTTTTATACTTTTATCTAATATCAAACCAATAATTATTATTCAAACTGTTGATAGACTGGTAAAAATCATACAATTGAATAAGAAATGGAAATTTGTTACCTATATAATTTTTATAGTATAAATTCAACATTTCATATAAAAACCTAATGTATTTCGAAAATTACAAGATTTTATAAAAATAATCATTCGACACCAATACTAGTATCGATACTTTCATTTGATACCGATTCCGATACCAGTATCGATGTTTTATTTTTGAATACTCTTTCGATACTGGTATCGATATTTTAGAGGTATCGCAACATCCCTAAGCGTGCTGGTCCGGACATGCAGCTTCGGGAGGATTCTGGGACGTTCTGGAAAGATCTAGATGTCGAACTTGGGTATAAAAGCGGGTGCGGGATTGCTTGGGAGTTAGTTGACAGTTGCCTTCAGACGCGGTTACATGATTATATCGTAATATAAATAGTAGTTCTTATGAACTTGTGATAAATAATTTTAGTCCACATGTATAGTGTTAAGTTGTGTTATAGTGTTAATTAGTTTCAATAAGTTTTCTTTGATATTATTTTTTAATTTATTAATTAAATACTTATTATTTTCGTTTAACATAAATAGTTCTGAGTTATTTTTGTGTTTTAAAACCTTTAAACTTCCTGAAAACACGAAAAACTTTACAATATGCAATGTATTGTAAATGAGATTCAGTTCTTGTTCTACAGAGTAATATAAATAAATAAATAAAAGTCATGGTTATTGCTACAATTTAACACATATTTTGAAACTTATTTTTAAAGTTGCAGTAAAACAGTTTTGTATGCATCTTTTAACTCTGAAAATCTTTCCATTCAACAGGTTTTTTATTTATTTCGTAAAATGGACAGGAAAGTTAGAAATTTAATATAACAAGTATCCCATGTTAAACCCGGTATGACATAAATTTCCTGATTCTATGAATACCTTATACAATGAACGTATTACTAAATGATCCTATGTTTATCAATTACACTATGTAACAAGGTTTTCTGCCTAACTTTCTTAGTACTTCAGCTCGGTTTCTGATACAAAATCATTCAGGAAAATCATAGTCGCAAGCCGAAAAGTTTGCTTTTGCGCCCAGGGCGAATTTTTTTTTAAAACAAAAATGCTTTCACGAATTTGCTGAATTAACTCTATATAACCATAACTTAGTACTTGTTGTTTCTGACTAAACTTATAGAGAAATGTATGGAGAAGTCAACCAAAGTGCCAAAAGTAGCATACAAGCGGATTTCCGAAAGTTATAGGTCAAAAACTTGAAGAAAACCCTCAAACTTCATGAAATTTCCCCTAAAAATCGGGAAATAAAAATCGTAACTCAAAATTTACGGACAAATATTTATGTTCTACTGTTTGTATCCCTAGAGTAACTCATTAGGAAGCGTTATATGCCATTCGTTGGTTATAATTCACTTGTTCTTGTCATTTAAACATATTGGCGAAAAAATCGAAATTTCATCATTTTAGTGAAATTGTCTTAATTTTCAAACACCATTCTGTTATTTTTCAATGAAAATACGTGAATTTTTCGGCTCTTGAAAGTTAAAAATAAATACTTTTAGGTTTCTACACTAAATAAATAGTTTTATCGTCGCTTTCAAATCCGCAAATTGAAAGAGGCAAATGTATGTATGTATACAAATGTCACAATATGTAAAATGCATACGTAATGCATATTTAGTCGACGATAAGTAAAAATGTGCGCACGAAAATACATAACTTAGCCGGGTTTAAGATAACAATATACATTTTCGTCATACGGAATGTCTATCTTTTTGTATAAAACAACTTCATCTATTTCAGAGGTATTTCAGACCGATAGTATAACTATTTATTAAATGAGTGTAGAAACCTAGAAGTATTCATTTTAAGCTTGCAAGAGCCGAAAAGTTCACGTATTTTTATAGAAAAATAACAGAATGGTGTTAGTTTGAACATTTAGACAATTTCACTAAAATGACGAAATTTCGATTTTTTTCGCAAATGTGTTTAAATGACAACAACAAGTGAATTATAACCAACGAATAGCATATAACGCTTCCTAATGAGTTACTCTAGGGATACAAACAGCAAAAGATCAATATTTGTCCGTAAAATTTGATTTTTTATTTGCCGATTTTTAGGTGAAATTTCATAAAATTTAAGGATTTTTTTTTTCAAGTTTTAGGCCTATAACTTTCAGAAATCCGCATATATGCTACTTTTGGCACTTTGGCTGACTTCTCCATACATTTCTCTATAAGTTTAGTCAGAAACAACAAGTACTAAGTTATGGTTATATAGAGTTAATTCAGCATATTCGTGGAAACATTTTTGTTTTCAAAAAAAATTTGCCCTGGACGCAAAAGCAAACTTTTCGGCTTGCGACTATGATTTTCCTGAATGATTTTGTATCAAAAACCGAGCTGAAGTACTAAGAATGCTACGCAGAACAAAAAGTCAACTTTTGTTACATAGTGTTATTTACAAAGAATATGGTACAAATTATTGTTAAGCGATTGTTAACATAAGTTTCGAAATCGCTATAGAACTCTTAACTAAGAACTTCCTTAACCTTAATTTCCATTTCACTTCCATATTATCTCTGTCTCGGATGCTCCTTCTTTAAACCTCTCTGCCGGACCCCAGAGTTTGTTCGATGACCCTACTCCGGACATAGAGCCGACCATCAAGCGGTAGCACTACAGACTACAACTAATCGGAACCTAATACTTCAATAGTTCAGTAGCAGGACTGGGCTCACTAGTATCGCTTACTCTTACCTGATCTGCCACCGCCAATTAACTATATTGATTCGTGGTTCCTACAACTTTTGATATGCTTACAAATTAGCTTGATTAAACCTTGAAGGTTTTAAAATAATATTCGAAATATTTTATTCTATGTATCTCTACACCAGTGGTTTTCAAACCTTTGGTCGCGAAACAATTTTCAGAGGATCGAGAAACAAATATAAACAATATTAAAAATTTGAGAACAAAAATAATTGTTCTTTTAATTAAATATATAATTATAATCTCTTTTACCGTACAAGGTAAAAATATACACATTTTAATAATATTTTTAATTGAGCACTGGGTACCTATAATATATCTTAAATATTATCTAGCTACAATGTTACACTTTTAGTACGGGTGGAACGCATACATAATACGTCAGTATCCGGAGTGTAGTTAATTTACTGTTAGTAAGTAGGTACAACTTTTTATTTGTGAACATCGTGAAGATAAGTAACCTAATACCTATTATTAAAATGTTAATGTAATTTTTATTATAAATTCAAATAAATAAAATCAACCTTACATATACTTTGTTCATTTTGTAAAATAATGTAACGAATATAAAGCTAGTCAGTAGAGAGCGTTCCAGAAAACTTCTCGGGAACAAGAACGTTGCAGCAAGACCATCGCAGCAAGACCATCCAGGTACATGGAGCGAGTTCGCATGCGTGCGGTCGGGGAGCGAGAGGGGAATATTCCGGAACTTATCTACGGACGACAGTATAAAAGCGTAGAGTCGGCTCGAGGGAGTTCAGTTGACAGTAGACTTCGAACGCGTAATATAAATGTCGTGAAATAAATAACAGCTCTATTGTACGTAATATAAATAGCAGTTTTAGTGAACGTAAAATAAATTATATTAGTGTCTGAATATTTATTAGTAGTGTTTAAGTTTTATTGTAGTGTTAATTTTTTTTTTTTATAATTTTCTTTCATTTTTATTTTCATTTCATTAAATAAATACTTTTATTTTCATTTTACATAAATAGTTGTGAGTTATTTTGGTGCTTTAAACATTCTACACACTTCCAGAAAGACGAAAAACATTACAATAATTACACCACACCATCTTTTAATCCCCCTTCCAACATAATAAATGGCCGACGGCAGTGCCGGTTTTTCCATTAGGTATTATATTCAGGAATTGGATAAAGCCGGTATAAGGTCGTTTGTTAAAAAAATTTAACAATGTACTTTTATTCAATTGTTAAATTGTTTGTCGTCTATTTTGATTATAGCTAATTTATTTATTTTTAATTGGATACTAATATTAATTTAATATGATATTATTTTTCAAATTAAATAAATGAATTATGTAACATTAATAGAAAAATTATCTCTTTGCAACAAAATATAAAAATACGTGAATTTCCATTTAAAATTTTTTAACTCAGTGTCACATATCGAAAACTATAAAGTAAAAAAAATTTTTTCACTTCCTAGGGTAAAAAGGGTTTTTATATTTACAGCTTCTATTTGAAACTTTTGTTTCCATCTGCCACCATTTTAAAAGTACAAGGTGGTCCCAAAAGTTCCCGAACTCTGTGTATAACTCTTCTAACTACTGTAGTGCGCAGATTTACCACTAGATTTCAGCACTATTACATGTCCCAAACCATTCCTTTCATTTTCACAATATTTTGCGTGTGGTGATATCTGTGTTACTGTTTGTTGTGTTCTGCGATAGCGTGATGAGCGATTTGAAAGAGCAACGCATTTACATCAAATTTTGTTTCAAGCTCGGGAAACTAGCGACCGAAACTCCCCAGTCACGGGAAGAACCCAACCCTTTCAATGGTTTAAGAGGTTCAAGAATGGAAGGATGAATGTGGAAGACGGTGAGCGCTCTGGACGTCCTTCAACTGGAAGCAATGACCGTCGACAATCAATTCATGACATCTGTAATAAAGTTTCAATGTCCTATGGCACAGTTCAAAGAATTTTGGCAGACGAACTTGGGATGCGCAGAATTGCTACAATGCACCGGCCCACACATCTCTGGTTGTCCGCAAATTTTTGACATCCACGCAAACAAATGTTCCCCCTTACTCACCACACCTCGCTCCTTGCGACTTTTTCGTCTTCCCAAAAATGGAAAACCAAGCTGAAAGGTAAGAGACTTTTGGGTAGCACCTAGTAAAATGATTGACTGAAAATAGCAAATTTCATACTTTTCCTCAGATCTAGTCACTTGTGCATTTTTTTTGGAAAAACATCATTAGAATCACCGCCATAATGGCACTACACCTTTTACACAACAAGGTTCTCAATGCCATAAAAGCATTGTCGGTAAATAGTTTCAAACTTAAATTTAAAATTTGAATTGACTTATAATGTAACTTTGTAATGAAACGTTTCTGGACATACCTTCATATAACATTTTACTCTAAATGACTTCCCCAATATAGGGTTTAATTTTGTTTCACCCGTTATAAATTATCTTGAATAAAGAGTTAATAATGATTAATGAAATAATAATGAATAATTTTTAGATTTAAAAAATATTTTTTTTTAGAGGGGAGTAGCTCCAAAGCAATTTTGTGCTTAGAGACTCCGCAAAACCTAAATTCGTCCATAGATAAGAATCTGATTCTTTAAACCCCAACATAACCACATTTTGGACAAATATACCGTGTTCCAATAATAACCAATATAGTATATTACATAATAAGTCAAGTAATAGTATATCACACAATAAGTCAAGAAAGTGATGTTTCACTTGACGAAGCGGTTGTTTGAATTTTAATCCGCAGAGTCAATTAATAGTATATTACATAATAAGACAGGAAAGTGATATTTTACTTGACGAAGCCGTTGCTTGAAATACGAGACAGCAAGCTGAGTATTTTATTCGGCTGAATTAAGTAAAAACACTTTCCTAACGTATTATGTATACTATTTTTTCTGAAACCGTTTAATTCAATCAATAATTAATCATAAATAACTTAAAATAATTAAATTTCTTGATATGAATTGTATTCACAGCAGACTATGTATTCAAGGTTACAACAAAAAAAACAGTCAGGTAAAATACGAAACAGTCAGGTAAAATCTTTACCAGACTGTTTTTTACTTTACCAGACTGTTATTTTTGTTGCAGCCTTGAATACGTATTTTACTTGACTGTTTTTGTAAAAATCTACTTTCCATACTAAAATTGGTCAGGAAAGTAGGCAGTTTCTTGCTGGTGTCAGAAAAAAACATTTTCTTGCCGTATATGTATACTATTTTTTCTGAAACCGTTTAATTTACTCAATATTTCATTCTTAATCATTCAAAATTTTTAAATTATTTGATATGAATTGTATTGACAATAGACTACGTATCCAAGTTTACAACAATAAAAGTCAGGTAAAATCTTTACTAGACTGTTATGTACTTTACCAGACTGTTATTTTTGTTGTAACCTTGGATACGAACTTTACTTGACTGTTTTGGTAAAAATCTACTTTCCATAGTAAAATTGGTCAGGAAAGTAGGTAATTCCTTGCCGGTTTCGGAAAAAAACACTGTCTTGGCGTATTGTGTATACTATTTTTTTTTCTGAAACCGTTTAATTTAATCAATAATTAATCATAAATAATTCAAGATACTTATTTAATTTTTTTGATAAGATAGCAGACTACGTATCTAAAGTTAAACAACAAAAAAATAAGGTAAAGTCTTTATCAGAATATTTTGTACTTTATCTGACTGTCTTTTTGTTGTAATCTTGGATACCTATTGTATCTGACTGTTTTGGTATAAATTTACTTTCCATACTAAAATTGGTCAGGAAAGTAGGCATTTTCTTAATGAGTTCAGGAATAGTTATTTTTATAACAAGTGCCGAAAAAGGCTCGAGCATGTAACCTTTTTCGGCACGTGTTATAAACAACATTTTTCCTACAACTGTGCGATTTAGTAAATCACTAAAATATTATTAAAATTTATAAAATTTATAAAATTTTAATGATATTACATGACAACGATGTTTTACGGCGTTGCTATGGTTTGTTTGTTGATTGCTTGCACATTGTTCTACGTTATTTAAAAATATTTCACTAACGTCAAAATAATTTCTTCAAAATCATCTTGATTGGAATAGTACAGTGAGTGATTCTTCTTTATCATTAACACCTCCAAAGATAATTGAAGTTCCGGATCATACTATGTTGGATCTATTTTCGACAATGACAATCAACCTGCTGCTGGTACTTCTGAAGCTTCCGAAATTGTTACCAATAATATTACTGGTAATAATATGAACAGGTACGGAAGAAATCAATGTTTCTTTAGACACAAAAGTTTCCACTTTACATTATGTCAATATAAGCAACTGTAACAACTGTATTAATAATATACACAAACAATAAATATGAAGTATTTCACTTACTCTTTAAATAAAACCATTTATCGATATATTTTACTTTGTTCGGTTCTTTTTATTAATTGTCTACAGATTAGATATACTGCAAATTAAGGTTACGTTTATAAACGTCAAAATATACTACTGCATATTTACTAGCGCTGGTTCACCGTATCTTCTTCTTCCATAAGCGTCTGTGGTCAAAATATGAATTCCGCGCTCGGCGCGAAATTTAAATCGCTGTCAAAACAATATTCTTTTGACAGTTACGTAATGAAGCACTTTCCGCACTAGTGTTTCTTTGCTTTCGGAAACGCACTTGGTCTGCATTCATCTACTTTCCATACGTAACCAAGGCAATTATAGTTACATAATAACAAAGAAATCGCACAGTTGTAGGAAAAAATATTTTATTAAAGACAACAGCAAATTAATACTCAAAGTTTCCAAACCTACCTTTTCTCGTATGATTCATATGTTGTAAAATGACAATTTTTTGTGTGAAATCTACCGCTGTACGCTTAAATTATCATAAATTTTCGGTACCCATGCCCTGTATAAATAAAACTACAGCACACAAAACAGATTTCCTAAAGTGTGTGATTGTTAAAAACATAATTTTATTTCGCACCTTAAGCTGCAAAACAGTGTCTGTATATTACCATCATAATTCGCTAGATTTATTCTCGCTCCCAGGGGTGGAATGAAAGAGCATGCCACTGGCACATTCCACATTTAGGTTAGTAGGGCCTCTGTTACACCTAGAAATGTTGCAGTTTGCTAAATAATGGATGTTCAGCACAATACACGCAGTTTGTAACGTTTAACGGGGTAGCATTCGTGTTCATAATTTCTGACCGTTTTCGGGGCTGGCGCTACTAACCAAAATATCTCTACATTATGCAAAGTTTCCCCAAATATGAGATAAAGATCGTCTTAATGTGTATCCACTTAATCTTTGCATGAACGTTGTTATTCCTACACGTACTTCCAGCATTACGATATTGCGAACTTAACTGTTATGATATTATACTGCAAAGAGAATGTTATCATATAGCATGCAGATATAGCTTTACCACTTATAAGACGTTTTACAAGAAATAAATAAATATCCTCCCTATTTTACAACTCATTACCTGTTAACGATGAGTTAATGATTGATTAATCTGCAGATTACCACCATTTTGTGACCAAAATCATTTTTCAGACGATCACGTATGAAATTAACCATAACAACATCATAAATTACTACGGAAAGTTGAAAATAACATACACTGATATGTTAGTATAACGCACACTTCTAACATATCAGCTGAAGTTCCACTGATTGACAACAGATGGCATTAAGATGAAAGAAAAGTTTTGGTATATTTTTCAACACATTTGCACAGATACATCTTATTTTAAAAAAAAATAACGATTACTTATTTACTGATAATTTAGCATTATTTAATATTTTGACATTACGGTTAGTACAGTAGGTATCACCACACCTAACCTCAAACGTCAAACGTCAACGCTAATCTTCAAAACCGCATCAGCTGTCAAAGTGTAGTAACATTGCTCTTGTAAACTTTTTTAGAAATATTTTGTGGTCGTCTAAAAATAGTGTACATAACTCGCTCGAAAGTAAAATAACTGTGCTCGTGTACTTAAATCACTCGGCGCTGCGCGCCTCGTTTTTCAATTTGCACACTCGCACGTTATCTTACACTTTCGATGCTTGTTATATAATATACTATATTCTGTTACTTCTCTTTTTCTTTTATGCATTTTACTTTCGTACGAAACTGCCAGTATAAAAAAAATATTATTTTAACAATACTTTTTACGGAACTATCATTGAGCTGACATAATATTATTTTTTAGAATAACAGCTATATACATATATATATATATATATATATATATATATATATATATATATGTATATATATATATATATATATATATATATATATATATATGTATATATATATATATATATATATATATATATATATATATATATATATATATATATATATATATACATATATATATATATATATATATATATATATATATATATATATATATATATATATATATATATATATATATATTAATAAACAAAATCCATTAATATAACATAAAAAGGATAGGGTAAATTATTCAGATCTCAGAATAAGTATTGAAATTGTAATCATCTGTAAAATAACGATGCAAAATAAAAATTATCATTAACTTATTGATCATGATCAGATAATGATCTAGTTACAGAATAGGGGAAGCGGGGTAAATCTTCACTCTTTTTACCCTGCCGATTCTTCATGTTTCAGATGTTTGGAATAAATCTTTATATAGTTATTCGGTTGTTGATGATAGATATACATATTTCACGAAAACGAATCAGAGGTGGACTTTGACATAACTCAACGTTTCTCAAACTGTGTGGCATGTCTCCCTTAGGGAGCGCGAAATTCTTAAAGGCGAGTGGCAGTGAAAAAGAGTGGAAATCTAACGAAAAGCTTCAAAAGCATTTATTTCAATTATTAATTGGAAAAAAAGATAACACAAAAACATAAAATACATTCTGAAAGAAAATTATAAAATTTAAACAAATAATTTTATTAGAATTAAACCTAAAAACCGAAATCTAAAAATTATTGAACAAATCTTATTCCTCTTTCCAATTTTTTTCTTTAATTCAGTCATTTCAGAAAACCCGATTTCAAAAAGATAGATGTTAGAAATTTTAATACCTAAGTTTTAATTTATTTAAAAATATACTCTATTTGAAAAGTATTATTTAAATGTAGGACACAAGGACTAAGATGGCTGGGACATACAGTTAGTATGGCAGAGGCTAAAAGAATTAAAGTGATGTTTAAAAATGGAACTCGTGCCAAGAAATGAAGGGGTCGGCCCAGAGGAAAATGGATCGATGCAATAAGGAACGATTTTCAAACAATAGAAATCAAAAGTAAGTAAGTATTTATTCTGCTTATATACAGGTAATTTATTTACATATAAACAGACATACTATAATATACAAGTACTATACAAATATGCAGTGGCATATTTATGGTCGGCAATACTATGTGCGCAATATTTTTTGGAACACCATTTCATGAAGTAAATTTTAAATCTGAGTTAAGAACTAGTAATAGTATTGCACATATTATTTCTGATAAATGTATCTTTTCCTCATAAAATCTGCATTATATGTATTATACTTAAATATTAGCGACTCCATTTCAGCGAATTTAAGTAAACTATATCTAGTTGGTCCGGTCCACTGATCTCTATATATTACTGGATTGCGTATCCCATATTAGAAGCGTGTGACGGGTAGTAAGGCGCCATATTGGAAAAAGTGTAGTCTCTCGGCCTACTTTCAGCGGGAAGTTCAAAATAGTCGTAGTTGAATATGGTACAAAAGCGTTATAAAAAAGCGAAAATAAATGTTTTTGGAAAACATTATAGTAAATTAATAGTGAAATTGAGGTCCAAGATTCATCTTTTCCAACCATTGTTCCAATAAATCGATGTTATTCAATGGAAACCTATGACCAAATGAAATAATTAAATAATTATACATTAAATTATTAATTAAACATGTGTCTCAATATTTACTTTGAATATTTAACATTCAATACATTTTTTGCAATTAAAATGAAATACCAAGTAATAATTGAAAATGTATGAATTTTACTACATGAAATCAACATAATTTAATAATTATATATTACATTATTAATTTAACATGTGTCCCAATTTTACTTTGAAAATTTAACACTCGATAAATGTTTTGCAATTTCGTAATTATAAAATTGCCAATGAAATTCCAAGTAATAATTGATAATGCACGAATTCTAATACATCAAATCAACATATATTTTATGTCAGCCAATATAACTTTTGTTTCATATAAATACGCACAAAACCCTAAAACTAATAATTATACCACATTGCTTGTTCGTATATACAAATGAAACAATTAATCGGTATAAAATATTTACTTGTGGAAGCTGAGACTGTCAGATCCTTTCTTCTTACCGCAGAAAACACAATTCACAACCATTTTGACGTCGTCACTGCATTTGAATCGCGAGCCACTACCGCCACTACCGACGCTGTCTCGCGGGCCGAGAGTCTACACTTTTCCCAATATGGCGGCGCCCAATTAGTCACACCGCAGCCTACTCCATACGCAATCCAGTAATATATAGAGATCAGTGGTCCGGTCCCACACTACTCGCCTTGTGTACTTGAATAAGTATCAACGAGTATTCAAGTGCAAGTGCCAATACCAGTCCGACCTTCCAAATTACTCGCGTATATGTACTTATAATGGTGCGACCTGGCTAATGTTTGTGAATACTTGTCGCACAGCTATTTATTTTCCGCGAATTTTACATTACTAAGCAGCAGCAAAAACAACGAAACAGACGACGATCTTTTCATAAGTACAAATTATTAAATAAAAAAAGTAGACGCAACAGAAGATGTTGAATGCTCTCCATGAATAAAAGAAAAAGCAGGAAATTGACATTATTCCATATTTTGGGTTTCAATGATTAGAAATATAGCGATTTAACATGAACAATAAGAAAAATCGAAGGGAGTCAGCATGTAGTCTGGGAGTAGTCTAGAGCAGGGCTCGCCAACAATTCGATCGTGATCGACCCGTCGATCACGGCTATGATTTCAGTCGATCGCGACGACTTTTAAAATTAAAAACAAATGAGTGAAAAAAAAAAAATATATATATATATATATATATATATATATTTATTATTACTATAAAGACATTATTATTCCTTGAACTTATTGTAGCTCAATGTTACAGGACATATACGCAGTTACGTTGTAGTTGTGACAAAGTACGGTGTTTTTGGAGAATTTTTATCTAGTTAATATTTTGACAGTGCTTTGATATAAAATGAATAATACGAAAAAAGTGAAACTTGTCATTTTCGTCAAGAATGGGAACTAGATTATTTTTTTATAATGTTTGTATAATGTTGCTGTTTAATTTGCAATGCTATTGCCACAAAACCTAATAAAGGTAATTTATAAAAGTATTTCAAGTGCAAGGTAAATATCAAATAATTTTTCCACCTAATAGTGACAAGAAAAAATAAATTAAAAGAACTAAGAACCGGATTATCTGCACAACAATATTTATTCATAAAACCTAATTTACAATCTAAGGCAATAACTGTAGCATCATTTAAAGTGTGCCACCTTCTTGCGAAAAAATGTAAACTTTTCTGACGACCAAATCATTAAAGACGTATTTTTAGAAATAACAGATTCGCCTTTTGAAACTAAACTAAAATTGCTCTTCAAGATTTGCAATTATCTCGAAATACTGTGATGCGACTCATCGAAAATATGAGTAAAACTGTGAAAGAACAGTTACAAGCTCATATCGCTAATTGTGTTTCCTTTTTTTTTTAAACTGGATGAATCAACAGACATTAATGATACAACTCAATTGCTCGCCTTTATTCATATGATTTTCGAAGATACTGTCACTAGAGAAGATATTTTGGGTATGATTTCGTTAAAAGAAAGAACTAGAGGTCAAAATATATTTAACGCGTTCAAAATTTTTATTATAAAAATTAAATTATCACTGTTTAAACTCGTATCAATAACTACAGATGGAGCTAATAAATCAATGAAGAAGCATCTTAACGGATTTATCTCATTGTGCTGAAAATATGATTAATTTTTAGATTTTTTGAGATACCACTGTATTTATTCATCAAAAATTTTTAGCCAGTAAAAGATTAAATAGCTTTAAAAATTATAAATTCCATCAGAGAAAAATTTCTCCAAAGAAGACTTTTCAAAATGCAATGTGGATGGCTGAGCCGATGTAAATTTCTACAGAGATTTTGAAATGTTTTGAATGATTTTAAAAAATTGTTGAAGAAAAGAGAGATGATTGTCAACAGCTACAAGATCCGGAGTGGTTGTGTGATCTGGTTTTTTGGCAGTTTTTACTGGTAAATTAAATAATCTGAATTTGGAATTACAAGGAATGATTAGTAGCATTTCCGCATAAATATATCAATTTTTGGCAATGGCTGAGGATATGGAAGAAAAATCTTAGATCATTTTGTAAATTTACAAGACCATTTGCAGAAATATTTTGTTTTTGTATTTGATAGCACGAAATATGTTCCTGAAGTTGATGGTTTTGAACTAATTTTAGTGATTAAAAAAAAATTGAAGATATTATTCAATACATTGCTTATTCATTTAATGCCGCAAGTAAAATAGCTGAAATTTTTTACCTGGTAAAGATATAACTTACAAAAAAGTGTTCAAATATATAAAAAAAAAACGAACATTTAAATCTCGTTTCGGTTCCACATATCTGTGTGAATCGGCCTTTTCGTATTTAAAACAAATAAAAACAAAACATGATTCTGCTCTTACTGACTTGCACACAGAAAATTTTTTACGCTTGGTTTTATCACAGTATGTTCCCGATTTTGAAAGCTTGGTAGATGACATGAAGGCACAAACTTCACATTGATTCAAATTTGTATTTCATGAAAATGTAAAAAAAAATACTTTTAATATCAAAATTAATAAACAATATTTTTCATCGACAGTATGCCAAGCTCTGGAATGTGAAATGATTGATGCATATGTATAAAGCGGCACTGCGATTAGAAATATTTTACTATTAGTGTTATACGTAATACATGAACCACTCTACTGAACAATACTAACTGCAATAGACCAGTGGAATAAATACAATTTCACACTGACGATCTGTCGAGAGTACGGTTGCACCACTGTATGCCCACTTTGGCGAGAAGCCGCTACGTAGTAGTAGCAAAATGAGCGCGGGGATATTTTTGCAAACGTTATAGGTTTAGATATGATCATAAAACTCAAAATAGAGCACTAAAGTTAAATTTATCAGCAAAAACTCAAGAAACAGAATTAAAATACTTCAACCGAGAGTACAAATTGCACAGATCCATGGTTTATTGTCTAACACCACGTTTAAGTGAATTACTCTTCCTTACCACTTTGGCATTCTCTCTTGGTACACCACTTGTCATTGTCGATATTTGTGAATACTTGTAAATACCTACCAATTGTGTGGGATCGGCTTTAGACACCATGATATAATTTATATTAAATCTTTTATAGTAAGTACAGAATATGAATTCAAACTAACCCTGTGGCTCTTCCTCCACTAACAACCTTAGGGGTCGTGATTTGACGGCTAGCAACCGCTCTTCACGCGCAAAAAATATATCTCTTACCGAGATATGCTACGGTAGAGTGTCACACCCAGTAATAGGTAAAAAGTGTGATGATATATTTTTCAAAAATTCGCAAATTTGATTTCAATGTATCTTAGTAGAACATTTTTCATGCCACTGGATTGCTAACTATTCATAATAAAACATAAATTAAATTAAATAATGAACGCTGCAAGTAGTCATGTATCTGATATATAATAAATAAATTGTCTATTGTAAAATTTAAAAAATAATTGTATCATCACGCATTCTACCCATTACTGGGTGTGGCACTCTGCCGCAGCAGATCTCGGTGATATATTTTTAGCACCTGAAGTGCTGTTACCAGCCGTCAAATCGTGACCCCCCCAAGTATGTTAGTGGAGGGGGAGCCATAAGGGTACTTTGAATGAGGTGAATTTTTTGTCAGCTGTGCGAATCAAACCTGAATTCTTAAATCTTCAGGCCGACTCGACACCACTGAGCCACCTAGACCATATTAACTATTGTAGTATTTTTGGAAGTTTGAACGAATAAAAGACTTTATTGAAAATTTATGTCTAATAAATTTATGTATAAATTTTTTTGGGCCATCTTCAAGTCTTTTTTAATATAAAATTAACGTAGTCAAAATTTACATGTGTGGAACAATATGTTTTACAATAATCATCCTTGTAGAACTCTAAACTTCGACAAGATGTAATTGTCGTTAATAAGTAGAAACATAAGTCGCCACTTGACTCTTGGAAGTGAATGTTCACTTACAATTATATTTTGTCTGTGTTTTAGGTAGGAATGGCTGCTCCAATTAACCGGTCAAAACTTGTCAATTGACAGCCAATTTGACCGATGTTGGAATATTTAACCCAATCAATTATTATTATTATTATTATTATTAAATTTAGAAAGAGTCCAATTAAAAACAAATTAACTGCAAAAAACAATAGTTTGTTGTATAAAAAATAAAATCTTTCTCCCGTAAAAAGAAAAACAAAATTAATGCTAATATAAATAGATAAACAATAAGAATATAAGAAATAAACATGAAGCATGTACACGATTACCACAACTGTAATATTAACACAACAACCCTCAAAAAGTGTGAACTGCATATTGCAATTACTGCATCTCGCCGAACACGGGACGCATCAACCTGTCCACAGAGGTTACACAAAGAATTATGATGCGAGCAATTTGACAAATTACGAGTCAAATACTAGGTCAATTGAACGAAGAGTATTTGACTAGTCAATTGTCATTCCTAATGTTAGGTATTAAAAATGAAATGTAAAACTTTTATTGTCATTTTCAAGTAAATTATATTGTAGGTACATTACAATTGAAATAAAATTAAATTATAATAATGAAAAGAAAAACAACATTATATTATGATTTGTATTACTTTTAGTTTCTAGTGTACTATTCATATACCTGCTACACTTTCATGAGCAATATTAGCAGCCAACCATTGCTAACTATTTCAAATGAAGAGATAGAGGGATGGTTACATGGGTAAAGTAGAAGATAGTGATTTGTTTTTCGACAAATTTAACAATGTAAAATTCATAACAATTAAACATCAAAGCATTTTCTTTTAACCTTTGCGAGACAGAAATATCTATAAAACTTTGTTTGTCAAAACAGGATCAATATTGACCCACTCATTTTTAATATTTAATCTTATATTACTATAAAATATGCAAATTTTGGTATTATTATAATTTGTTATGAATTTTTAAATAAAACACTGAGTTTAGTATTTTAATTCAATATTTTTATTGAGAAATTATTATTTTAAAAAAATAATAAAAAAGTATATTCTTATGAATGAAAAATATTTTTCTGCATTAGGTGGAACTTTCTCTATCAAACCTTTTTCTTTACAAATGAAATCTGATATCCTTGTTTTACCTTTTTAGGAGCTAAGTATTTCCATGTGTGACCAGCAACTTCATATTACGGTCCGATTTTTCTTCAAATTCATCACTATTTTTGTTTTCTTTATTAGAGAAACTAGTGTCGTTATAAAAATTAATTTCATTTTCCTCTATAATATCTTCAGCTTCTTCAGACCCATCACAAAATATTTCCACAATTATGTCATCTTCATCTTTTGGATCTTTCGTCAGAATAGATACAAGTTCTTTGTCAGATAAAGACCTTTTATTATGTGCCATTGTAACTATTGCCCATGAACCACTGATACTAATTTACACTATCACGTATAAAAGTAAACTGAATTGAAAAACATCGAAATTCCAGTTGTAAGCAGGGATGAATACATTTGAACTAGTATGAAAATAAGCTAAATTTAAATATTAGATACCAAAATCGGGTCATAATTGACCCAGAGCAACAAAGTGCAAATTATTCTCAAACTGTATTAATTTTACATTTGATTATTATTGCTTAAAGTTCAATACCAATACAATATTTTAGGAGAATTCTCGAAAGAAAAAAAAACAAAAAAAATATTTAACAAGTTACAAGAAAAAACAACATTTTGGGTCAATGTTGACCCAGTTTCACTAAGGCAAAGGTTAAATGGAACGTCATATTGAAAATAATACCACTATCGCCATTTTGCTGGAGTTTATGTTATCTGAGATATTTAAAGTTAAAGTTTACGTACGAACCAATAGTAATTTTAATTCAACAACTAAAAGGATGGTATTATTTTCTATACCAGTGCGGTGGCCGAGCGTGCTAATGCTACATTTGTTAGCACGCTGTGACGTCACCCGAGCCAAGGTTCGTCAGTTCGAATTCACCGGCCGACAACGTGTGGCTTGTCGTTAAAATAAAAAATACAGCTTCTTGTATTTGCCACACTCGGGCGCTCTATGCTAGTCACATATTCGCCTTAAAAACAACTAACTACGAAATCCGGCAGTACGGCAGAGTAAAATCTGCGGCTCGGTGCGCCCGGTCCGCCAAATTTCTCCTTAGGAATAATGGGGGTCTACAGACTCCCAAAAAGGCGTGTAATATATATATATATATATATATATTATTTTCTATATCATGTCCCATTAAATAAAAAAGTTATATTGGTTATAACCGCTTATTTATGTTGCAGTTCTTTTAAATTTTACACCATTAAATTTAGCGGATAATATTGTATTACCTCTCTCTAACTCAACACTTAAAAAAGTTATCAATGGAGGGAAAGAACGTGCATTATAATCTCTGGAGAGTCAGAGCGATTCTTATTATTATACTGGTAACCCAAAAAAATATTCAATTTTCAAACTGTTATAACTTGGCGTATTTTTAGCTAATTTGAACGAATTTTCGAGTAAAAAGTTTAAAGTGATCACTTGAAGGGGATATATGCGATTTTAGGGTTAACCTCTTCCACTCTCCCTTCAATCCCCTAGAAGAAAAACATGTTTCTAGTGGAAAAAGTCCATCTATGACGATCTGTACGGAGTTGAAAAAAATGTATAGAAAAAAAAAATATTTGTAAGCCCTTTAAAGTAAAGACAAAACAATTTTTCTCTGATAGAATGGTCCAATTTTTGTTCGCCAAAAACCCCCAAATGCACATTCAACTTCAAACACGCATAACTCTGTGGCAAATCAACGTAGAAACTTCGTTCTTTACGTTATATGCAGGGAATTGAATAAACTTTATTGCTCTAATGGTGAATCGAATCCACAATCATTTTCCAGCTCCATACAGATTGTCATATATAGACGTTTTTTCCACTAAAAACATTTTTCTTTTCTTCTAGAGGGTTGAGTGTGACAGAAGGAGTTAACCCTAAGATCGCATGTATCCCCTTAAGATAGACACTTTAAATTTTGTCACTCTCAAAAATTCGTCCAAATTAGCAAAAAATTCTCCAGGTTATGATAATTTGAAAACTGGAAAAATTTCAGGCATTTCAAATGTTTCGTTTTTTTTTCATTACCAGTGGATATTGCACTATACTGTTACTATCTTTGTATAATGTATATTTGTTGGGGTTGGTATGACTGCTGACGACAGAAAGATTAAAAATATTCAGGTTGTTTTAAAATACCACTTATTTCCTTATGTAGTGATAATTATTTCATAAACCTTATACATTTAAACAAATCAAGAACTGTACAGCAAGTGGAAACAATAAAATCAGTGCGAAAATCCGGTAGGTAGGTGACACACTGCAAATAGAATAAGTGTTCAGCACAATAGGTTAAGTTTCGCTTAACCTTCAGTACTCAGCGCGCGCTTGCTTGCTACTCAAATAGTACAAATCAGTGTTGCCACCTATATCAAAAATTAAAAATATCCAAATCACACTAATGGCAAATATAGAAGATATAAAGAAATTGTTAGACCCTATTCAAAAGCAATATGAAAATTTAAACGAAAAAATCACAAAACTACAAGATACCATTGACAATTTTAATGAAATAAACACTGAAAACAAAGCGAAATATGAACACATCGAAAAAGAACTTAAAATTAGAGATAGGAAAATTGAGGCATTAGAGAGGAAAATCCGGGAAAAAAACATTATTGTATTTGGGCTAGAAGAAAAATCCAGAGAAAATCTAGAGGAAACCTTTCTAAAATTAGCTCACAACTCTTTAAAGCTACACTTCATTGTTTCGAGTAATATTGAAAACATAAGGAGATTAGGCAAGTTTGTAAAAGATTCAAACAGAAGACCGGTATTAGTAGAATTGAACTCGAGAAAAATAAAGATTGAAATACTTAAACAAACAAGTCTACTAAGAGACACAAGAATATATATAGAAGAGGATTATCCGCAAAACATCGTAGAAGAACGAAAAGTGCTTAAACAATATCTGTCTAGGGCTAGAAAAGAAGGTCACAAAGTGTCTCTAAAGTACGACAAACTAATTATAAACGGAAACTCACACACTCTGCAAGAACTCAGAGAAGAAGGAGATGAAGATGCACTTAATAATTCGTTCTCCAGGTCACACAAAACCAACTCTTCAGACGAACTCATGAGTACAAGACGAAACTCTGTATCTTTGCAAAATATCGCAACTACTAATAACTTTAATAAGGAAATAGAAATTTTCACCCCAACACCAACGACATCCGCAAATCAGCCTCAGAACATTCTAGCCTCACGTCAGCAGAACGAGATAAATGGAAAAAATCCAATTGTCCGAAAAGGGCCAATGGATCGACATATACATATTAGAACTCGTTCTGTCTCAAAAAACTCAGAAGAAAAGAAGAATCAACAAAGAAAGTAAATAAAGTCTTAATGTGGAATATGCAGGGTTACAAAAACATGTTCAGATTAAACAAACAAGAGGAAAAAATATTATTAGATCACGAGTTTATTTGTCTTACTGAGACATGGATATCTTACGAATTAAAATCGAAACCAGCCTTCCTAAGTAATTACAACATGCATCAACAACTAGCAATTAAAGAAAATAAAAACGGAAGAGCATTAGGTGGAATAATTGTGTTCACACACGTTGATATCATAAATATAACCATAATAGACATTGAAACGCACTGGATATTCTTCTCAATTGAGACAAGACAACAAAATATTATTCTCGGGATTACATACTTTTCACCATCGTATAACTATGATATACTTATAGATCTCTTCGCAAGTACCATACAAAACATAGTAGAATCGTACCCTGCTCACTCGCTAATAGTTGGTGGTGACTTCAATAGTAGAATAGGTAACTTAAACCAGTCAGAAGAGGTGCTATTTATGAATACAAATCTCACTGCCACACGAACAACGCTAGATTCAACCATCAATAAAAAAGGGAGGAATCTGACCGAAACAATGGAACTAGAAAATTTATTCAACATCAATGGAAGAACGATAAACGATTCGCCATCTAATTTTACCTACATCAGTAAAAACGGAAGAAGCACCATCGACTTAGTTTGGGCAAATTTGAAAGCATTACAGTTAATAATTGATTTCGATGTCCTCACCGATATAGTAGTATCCGATCACTTGCCTACTTCTTTAAAGATCCTGAATATATTTCACGCAAATAGCAATATCCGACAAGAAGAAGATGCCGTGCAAACCAAAGGTATGACAACTATCTGGAATAACAGCAAAGAAATAGAGTACAATATAAAACTGGAAGAGAGACTGCAAGATACAAACAACGATGATGATATAACAAAGAAATACTTATTATTGAAAAATGAAATACAAGCAGTTTCAGAAGAAATAGGGATAAGGAAGAAAATAGTATACGGTAGGCCATATTCAACCTCTGAAAATAATAAACCGTGGTTCACCAAAACATGTCAGGAACTCAAGATCGCTGCCAGAAAAAGTCTCAGAGCTTGTAGGAAACATGGAATGGACAAGAACTATATAGATATATACCTGAAGCAGAAGAAGAATTACAAGAACGCAATAGGACTAGAAAAGAAAAAAAACAAGGATAACATAATACAATTATTAGAAAATGTAGAAGATCAAAAACAATTTTGGAAAACAATAAAAACATTGTACCCTAGCAACAAACGTACTACAAACCCTATTACTATAGAAGTCTGGGAGAGATTTTTCCTTCAGTGGTTTGAGCCAAGAATCAAGTTACCCACTCGTTATATTGATACTTTACATCCATTCCTCGACATAGATATCACACTCAGTGAATTGAACTATGCTATTAGAAAATTGAAACAAAACAAAAGCCCAGGTACGGATAATATAATTAACGAGCAACTCAAATACTTACCTGCAAATTGGAAGAATTATTTGAAAAATATGCTAAACATGTTTTTAAGCCAAGAAAACGTACCGAAGGAACTAAAAACTGTAAAGACAACATTAATTTTCAAGAAAGGCGATCGTATGGAGACTGAAAATTACCGAGGAATTGCACTTGTAAACACTACTACGAAATTGTTAACATTCATACTAAACAGAAGATTACAAACATGGACAGAAAGCTTCGAAATTTTACCCGAAGCCCAATCTGGCTTTAGAACAAGAAGATCGTGCTCGGACAATTTATTTGTGTTAGACAGCATAATTCGTTCACGTATGATCACTAATAAAGAAGGAACTTATGCGATCTTCATAGACTTCAAGAAGGCCTTCGATTCGGTTGAACATAGTATATTGTTCGACAAATTGTTTAGAATTGGAGTAAGTGGCAAAATTATTAGACTTATAAGAAATATATACGATGAAGCAACAATCCAGGTCAAAGTAAACAACCAACTAACCAGACCAATTGAAATCACCAGAGGTGTCCTTCAAGGAGAATGTTCAAGTCCTATACTCTTCGCTCTCTACATCTCAGACCTTGAGGAATACTTTTATTCACAAAAACTTGAAGGATTATATATAAACCACCAAACGGATATTATGTCTCTGCAATATGCAGATGACATAGTCATTCTAGCGAAGTCGAAAATAGACGTCAAGAGAAAGCTAAAAGCTCTGGAAGAGTACTGCGATTCACTGAAGCTAAAGATCAACGCTAGTAAAACCCAAATTATGCATTTCCATACTGGCAGACCACCAAAACATAATCTAAAATATGAGTGTCAAGGAAATGAAATAAGACTGACAGCAAAATACACATACCTAGGTGTAACGTTTACTACTTCCGGACTATACAACCAGGCGGCAAACGAGAGCATCAGCAAAGCTAGCAAAATAACAGGGGCGGTGAAGAGTACGGTCATGAAAACAAAAACACACAATTGGAATACTAACATAAAGCTCTTCAAAACAATACTCATTCCTTCTGCATTGTACGCTGCCGAAATCTGGGCCGCAAACAAGAACATAACTAATAAAATTGAAAGAATTCAGTCGAACTATTTTAAATCAATGTATAATCTACAAAAAACGACCCCAAACTACGTTATAAGAAGGGAGTTTGGTCAATACAATCTGGAAGTAGCGGTACTACAGAAAATGCTGGATTGGTGGCTTAAAATATTACTTGCCTCCGAAAATAGATACATTAAAATTTGTTACAATTTGCTTTTGAAACTAAACTCAAAAACAGAAGAAAATAAGTTGAATAAATATAATTGGGCTAGTAATCTTCAGCAGATGCTAGAAAATGCGAACTTCTCGTGGGTATGGGACGAACAGAAGGTAACTATTTTAAAGGAAGAAATGACGAACATTATAACAGCATTTAGAGAGAAACTTTACGAAGATGACACTAGAAGAATAACAACATCCA
The DNA here is from genome assembly GCA_911728475.2 of Pterostichus madidus. NCBI lineage: Eukaryota > Metazoa > Arthropoda > Insecta > Coleoptera > Carabidae > Pterostichus > Pterostichus madidus. The sequence goes on from OU452318.1 coordinate 12,175,563, forward strand.
ACTACAACCCTGACTTCAATCACTATTTCACATCTCAAAACTACCTAATCCTAGACATACCATTCCCTGTCCTTAAACTAGCTCTGCAAATCCGAACAGCTAGTTCAAAACACGGAAAGGTAACGTATAAGGGAGTTTGTTATAGATTCAAGAAGGAAGAAATCTGTACCTATTGTAACAAATTTGAGGAAGACAGTCTGGACCATCTCTTATTTCGATGCCCGATATACAACCCACTGAGAGATCATTACATTTCCAATTATCTCACCAACATAGAGCCTGAAAAATACAAAAAGGAACTGTTAGCATGGCTTAACCCAGAAAAGCTATATAATTTATTCAACTTTGTAACTGGAGCAATCAAAATAAGAGATTTCATTGCCAATCTGTAGAACGAAATTATTTATTAGAATTTATATGACTGTGAATTGTTATAAGTATTATATTTCAGTATGTTATACCTCCCTCTTTGTATAAGCAAAGCTTAAAACAAATATATATTATTATTATTATTATTATTATTATAAACAAATTTAGTAAGTTTGTAAATGCATAAATAAACCAGCATTGAAACTATGAGTGTACTGCGATAGTCTCCGTCAAAGAATTAGTTCTTCAGTATCAGCAGGTTCTGGTGGTTTTGTTAGAATGTCAGCGCGCGTTCAATGACATAATGGATAATGGATGGGTCAGTCCTCGAGTCTCCAGCCCGGAACCCGGATTCTGATGTCCGGTTACCCGGAGTACGTGAACCGTGATGTCACTTGACGTAGTGAGATCTTTGTCCTATGACGGAATGAGGTTGTACAGGCAGACAAAGAAGTTTCGGAACCCATTTCATATTGCCTCATTGAAAATCAATGTACCACTAAACTTCAGTCTTATGATGTTAAAAAAATGTATTGTACAGGTTATTATCATGTAATATGATTTTTATTTCATACTGTGTCGTATTTCCATGTTTACAACACTGATATCAGTCCGGTAATTGAGACTTTACAGTATTAGATACCGTAATGGAATATTATGGTTTTGTATCGTGAGGTTGATAGGCAATGACGTAGCCAGGAATTTTGAAAGGAGAGAGGGTCCAAAATTAATTTGGATTATGTGTATGATTTATAATAAAAAAAGATATTCGGTACATTTAAAAATATTTTTTTCTGAAACCGGCAAGAAAGTGTCTAGTTTGCTGACCAATTTTAGTATGTTAAATAGATTTTTACAAAAACAGTCAAGGAAAATACGTATCCAAAACTACAACAAAAATAACAGTCTGGTAAAGTACAAAACAGTCTGGTAAAGATTTTACCTGACTGTTTTGTATTTTACTTGACTGTTTTTTTTTGTAACCTTGGATACATACGTCTACTGTGAATACAATTCATATCAACAAATTTGAACATTTTAAGTTATTTATGATTAATTATAGATTAAATTAAACGGTTTCAGAAAAAATAGTATAAATAATAAGTCAGGAAAATGTTTTTACTTAACCCAGCGGATTAAAATACGAGGCTGCAGGCCGAGTATTTCAAACTACCGCTTCGTCATGTAAAACATCACTTTCTTGACTTACGATGCGTGGCTATTAAATAACGAGACTGATGCTGTTTTAACATTTTATTTTGATTCATATCTATTTACTTATTATCACTTTCAATATACACCCATCCTCTATCACTACAATGCTCCATGCGAATCTTCCATTGTTCGAAACAGTGCTGGAAGTCTTCTTCTGTCAGTTCCTTCAGAACGCGTGCCGATTTCTCTTTCAAAGCTAAAATCTTGTTGCTATTAATGAAAATTTCACCTTAGGAAACAGATAGAAGTCGCACAGTGCAAGATCTGCCGAATAAGGCGAATGATCCAACACTGGGATGCTGTACTTGGCTAGAAATCTCTTGACAGACATTGTGGAATGAGTCAGCGCATTGTTTTGATGAAGAAACCATGATTTGTCCTTCCACAATTCTGGTACTTTTTTCAATAAATTATAAGTTTCAGTAGCAGTTTTGCCAAGTTTCATGTAACATTTCACAACTATTCGTTACTCTAATGTTGCACTTAACATTTTTTCTGCGAAACAAAAAAACAACTTTAATTAGAACAAATGCTACGACTATACGGATTTGTTTACAGAAGCAAGAAATACTGGATTCGAAAAAGAAAAGCTTCACGTTAAAAAGTTGACGGTCGCTGGTGTTTGGCGCGTGCGTACTTTGTCTGTAGCAGCGTCAGTCTCGTAATTTAATAGCCACACCTCATATTATGTAATATACTATTATTTAGGAGAAGGTTATAAAAACTAAATAAATTTGGACCTCTTATCTACAAAAATTAATTCTTGAAGATATATTTTGGTTGTTTTAAACAAAAAGCAATCAAATAAATAGGTAGGTACTAATAATTGAACCTTACACTAGCAAGTAGCAAACATAATTGAGACTTGAGAGAATGTAAAATAGTTGCAAAAACATTGATTTCTACTGCAACAATATAAATTACCACTAATGAGACTAATTGATGTCACTACTTAAATATAATTCTTCTTTGATCACGAACTAGTCATTCTCTGGAATATTAGGTACTTAAAAATTATAATAGCATGAAATATAATTGTTTTTAATGTGGTAGGTGGCTTAGTGGTATCGAGTCGGCCTGAGGATCCTGAGAACCCTGATTCGCTTCCCACAACCGACAAACATTTTCACCACATTATAATTACATCTGTGGCTCACCATCACTGACATCATTGTGGACTGTAATTTGACGGCTGGTAACCGCAATTCACGCGCTTAAATATATCACTTGCCGAGATCTGCTCAGGTAGAGTCTACACCCAGTAATGAGTAAAGGGTGTGATGATATATTTATTTTATTTATTTATAATGGGCCTTTCAAGACTTTTTTGAATTTTTTATATATTAATCTACGTAATAAAATAATTATACCCAAAATTTTTAATTTTTAAAAAAAGTTGTATTAAGCATGATAAAAATATTTAAACTTTCGAAGCAAATGAATATGACGTAGTTGCATCTTAGCTTAAAGAGAGACAGATAAGACAGAGATAAATAACACGTAACTTGTCGTTGTCAGTAGAATCCTCAGACAAAACATAACTAGACGGATAACATCGGTGTTTGTTGTGAGTCAGAAAGGGATAGAATAACTGGTTGGTGAGGCGGGTGCACGGCAAAAAGCAACTTGCATAACATCAAAGTGTACTCGCTCCTTGCCGCGCATCCGGCGGACCATCAAGTTATTCCATTCCTCTCTGCTTCACAATACTGCATTGACTTGAATACGGCATAATTCGTCTAGTATTATACGTCATTGGTAGAATCGTAGAATGCTGAATGCTTATTTCTTCTTCGTCTTCTTGAGCACCGACAAACGTTTCAGACAAAGCTCTGTGATTGGCTTAATGCAACTACGTCATTGCAATATGGCAGTGCGAACGTTTTAAATTATTCAATTTTAACTTTCATATTTCAGCAATAAAGATATAATTTATGGTATGATTTTATATTGTATTAAATATGATGTATGGTCAAGAATTTATTTTAATAAATATATATTAAAAAGCTTGAACTTGAATCCCCCATTGTTTTTCATACAATGTATTTTTATTCTGAAAAGTTTAAATAAGTGGATACAAATGGAATTTTTATATACGAATATTTTATTTTAAAATCGTCAAGGGGACCCGAAACTCCACCCTTGTTAATAGGTAAGAAACAGTTTTTAAAATATCAGTTTCAAGATATGAAATAATGTTTAATTATTAAATGCGACACAATATAAAATAAAACGATATCATACGTCCGTTAATATTTTTTACGGTACTCATTTCTTCTTGTGGTAGACACTCTGCACAAACGTATATCATAATCTCTAGAGTAAAGCGAATGAACGATTATGGTTTTAATATTCTGGCTATGCTACTGCTCTGTCCCAAATAATCTTAGCGCTATACTGTCTCTATTTATGGGGTATGTGGTATTAAGTGGTTTTGTGGATTTGAGAACCTCTATTCGATCCTCACCACATTAAAGTTACCCCTATGACTACCCCACCGCTATCATCTTTGGGGACCATGATTAAACGACTAGTAATCGCACTTTACATGCATAAATATGTCACCTATCGAGATCTGCTACGGCAGAGTGCCACATCCGGTAATGGGTAAAAGGTGTGATGATTTCGAATTCCATCTTCCATCTTACTCGTACTGTAAAAATTTATTTACTGGACTTATAACGTAAATAACTATTTTGCTACTAACAGTAATTATTTTTTTATGCATTTCGGCGTAAAATCTGTATATTTATTTTACAATAGTTTTTTCTTTTTTTTTTTCTTCTTGGCTTCTATAATAAAGTTATTACAACACCCAAAAGAGTTCGTTAATAGCTCATTCAAGCGCTATAATACTGCAGTACAATATATACTGTTAGGGTTCGTGACTGCCGAAATATCATGTCAAAATATATGGAACTTGGTAGGAAGTAAATTTTTGATGGTATTTTCAGCAATTTCACATATTTCAGATAGGTTACAAGAAAAATCGTCTACACTCATTTTTATTTTAAGTAAGTTTACATTTCAAATTCAAACATTTGAATTTTTGAACCTCACATCAATATCATGAACTAACACAAAATTCCATGAATTTTAAAAGTACGACTTTTTTTATTAAATAGAGCACGAAAAGCGCAAAATAGAAAAAAAAATATTACAAAGAACACATTTCATAACTGTTGATTAGTTTGTTCCAAGGGTTGGGCCACTTTGCTGCACATCGTGACCCAAACTCCATTCTCATAAAATATAAATTATGAAGCTCGTTCTTTAATATACAGAGTGATCAAAAGTAAGTGGTTCAGTTGGCAATACAATTCTGGGGATCTTTTTATTCCACAGTTGACACAGCGCCAGTTAAAGGCAGAAATACTATTTATCATGTCATTTTTGTAATAAATACAAACAGCTTGAGTGATAGAAATACTTTACATTATTGCTCTGTGAGTAATGTTAAGAAATAAAAAGATGTGGGCAAGGGAAACAACGATTTTTATTAATTTAAATTTTCAAATGTCACTGTCAACAACAGGAAATAAATGTATGTATCAGTCTCACCAATTTCAAGTATTTTTTTTACGGGGGTAAAGTGAAAAGTTCTCGGTCTGACAATGAAAGACTGCGATTTTCAGTTAAAAAAGATTTTATTTTTCTACATACTCTCGATTGACTTCAACACACTTGGTCCAGCATTTCTCCAACATCAATATTCCTTCCCGGAAGTGAGAGTCTGGAAGGCTGTGAAAATATTCATCTACGGCCCTCTCAACTTCTTCATTGGACGCGAAGCGCTTCACAGAAACAAATTTCTTCAAGTTTGGGAACAGATAGAAGTCTGAGGGTGCCAAATCAGGACAATATAGGAGATGGCCGAGCAAATCGTACCCCAAATCCCGCAAGTTTCCCCATCGCCAACGCACCCTCGTGAGCAAGTGCGTTGTCCTTGTGAAAAATTATTTTATTCTTCTGCAAACCAGGCCTCTTTTCGCACATTTTGGCATCCAGCCATCCAAGAAGGTTGGAGTAATATTCGCCTGTAATTGTTCTGCCTTTTTGAAGGTAATCAATTAACAGGATTCCTTTCGCATCCTAGTACACGCTGGCCATGACCTTTCCGGCAAATGCGATCGACTTTGTTTTCTTTGGCACTGAACCACCGGATTCCACCCACTGCTTGGATTCCTGTTTCGTTTCTGACGTGTAGTGGTGGACCCATGTCTCATCCATAATGACAAATCGCCGCAAAAATTCGGTCTGATCCCTATTGAATCGGTCTAAACATTGCTGCAAAGATCGTTTGCACATTTGCTTTTGATCGGCATTCAGCAAATGCCGCACCCATCTTGCGCAGAGCTTTCGCATCTCTAATTCTTTGTGCAAGATGTTTCGCACCGTTTCTTCCGATATCCCCACACCCTCAGCTATCTCATTCACCTTCACTCGCCTATCGTCCAACACGATATCATGCACTTTTTCGATGATTTTCGGTGTAGTGGCGGTTTTTGGCCGTTCTTCACGTGGGTCATCTTTGAGGGACGTGCGACCACGTTTAAATTCAGCTGCCCATTTTTTAACGGTTGACAGAAAGAAAAATAATCAAACAACATACTTTGCTTAAAAGATAAGCTAAGAAAAAATAATTTGTTGGATAAAATATATACGGTGATAATTTAAACGATGATTGTATTAAATTTCATGAAAGCTATAATTCTGAAACAGAAAGCAAAGCGCCGAGGGCTAATAACATGCTCAGGGTCAGAAACGCTAATTTCACCCGTGATACATATACTATTTTATGCGTAACAAAATAACATTTAATTTTATATTCAAAAAATTAAAAAAGATACATATATATATATATATATATATATCAAAGTGAAATTTTGCAGAATTAAGTACTCACAATAAACAAAAATTATCATTTTGTTTATGTATCCACAGGGAATTATTTTATTATGGTTCTAGGACCAAAAAGAAGTATTTAAGTGGCTTAAAACACATGAATTTCAGCCAGGTTGTGCATAAAATTTTCTTATAAGTCAACTGTGACAGTTGAATTCGGAATTATTTTTCATTGGACCACTTCCAACATGTTCTACTATTACATGAAAATAATAAAACACCGAATTACAGCAGATTTGGGTTCCAAGCTTTCTATTATGCTATGTACTAGAGGTCGGCATATTTGAAAATTTTGATATCCGATCCGATCCGATCCGACTTGATTCAAGATCCGACTCTAGCCGAGATCCGATCCGATCCGAAATCCGATCCGAGATCCGATTCGAAATCCGATCCGAGATCCGATCCGAAATTCGATCCGAGATCCGATGTTTGATTTTAGTGAAGTTCATAGCTGTAGTTACGTGGAATTGGCTATTCTAATTGGAGTTTCCCGCAGAATGTTATTGATGTGAGCATTACATGGATGGTTGTATTGAATTCTACAGTATGTAATACGAGGCTCAGGGCCAATAATTTGTGGGTTGTTTATTTTAGCAGTCCTGAAATAAACGCTGGCCTTATATGATTTATTAGTATAACTGTGGAAATGCAGGTATCGTCTAGAGGCAGTCTCTTTGCGATACCAGTTAAAGATTAACGTATGTGCTTTCCTATGAATGGATACGTCTAGAAAATTGAGTGTGGAGTCGAGCTCATTTTCAATTGTAAATTGTAGATTTGGATGAAACTTGTTGACATATTCAAAGATTGTTTTTATTTTATCCTCATTCGCAATCACTAAACAGTCATCGACATACCGTGTGAAGAAGGTGATGTTAAGATCGGTGTTGTTTGTTAGTTCTTTTTCCAGTTTTTGTAAGATAATATCAGCGAGGTCACCAGAGATAGATAATCCCATGGGGCAGCCTTGTATCTGGCGATAACAGGAATTATTAAACGAGTAAAAGGAGCCTTCGAAACAGATGCATATGCCTTCTAGAAAATCATCGCAACTTAGCTCAGTGTGTTCTGAAATTTCATTCCATCTGGATTTGATGTAGTCAAGCACGAGGGGTTATGGCATGCTAGGAAACAGAACATCAACATCAAGTGAGAAAATTCTGTAATCGGTATGTAGTTTTAAACTTTTCAGTTTATCAACAAGTTGGAAGGAATTCTTGACATTCATGTTGTTGCAGTCAATAGTTTTCTGCAAGATGGTTGCTAGAAACTTAGTCAATTTGTAGGTCGATGTAATCTGCCGTAAAGATACGTTAGTTTTGTGTATTTTGGGCTGGAAGTACATCTTGCCTATGGTTGGATCTTGTACAATGAGATCAGTGAGGTAAATTTTCTTGAGATACCTTCTAATATTCGTATCGAACGAGCGTACTGGATTTTTTGACAGTTTTTGGTAAGTATTAGCATCATTAGGTAACGCATGTTCATTTAAATTATCAAACAAATTAATATCTCCATATATCATTAAAAATAATATATTTGTTAGATAGAAATTGGTAAATTTCTTATTTGTATATTTCCCACCACTTTCATTACATTTGAATGTTGAAATAATATGATATGACAGAAAAATTAAACCACCTCTTAATTTTCCTAATATTAAGCTATAAGTTTCGGAATCTAGTTCTTCTATTTCTAATAACAACAAATTCTTCACATTTAATAGCTTTTTAAAATATTTTACAACACAATAACAATATATTTAGGAAATATTGTAAAAATCGTGTAAAAGTTTTATCGAAGTCAGCTTCTTTAAAATGTTGTGAACAGAATCTACTTGATTCTGTAGTTTTCCCAACGAATAGCTTACTTCCATTCTTGTCTAGTCTTTGTATCTTTTGGAAATCTGAAGATAATATATTAGTAATAAAGTACCTTATATTATAGTTAAATTGAATAGTAATATTACCTATGAAAAAAGTTATTTTGGTGCCAGAAGATTCATGAGTCAGTTATTCTTTCGATTTATTCGAAAAACGACTTGTACATTAGGGTGGATCGATTTTATTTTTTTCAAAAATTCAAAATGCCTGTATGCCCAATAGGTGTCTACTATAGACCAGAGTATGTGACCAAAAAATGGTCTTTCTAAAATTTTATCTATGGCTGCCGAAAAAGTTTTTAATTTTTTAATTTAAAATTTTTTGAAAACAAATATTTTCTAATGTTATTTGTTTCTAAGTAAAATATTAAAGATCTCTTATTTTTGTAAAGTTGTATTTACAGTGTTTTTGTCGGTTCAAATCATAAGAGGCGGAGCCTAATGTATTTATATGTTAACGGCCTTCAATATTCTTCTTATTACACTTGTGTTAGTGTGAAGTTACATTTCAAGTGAGTGAGTTTATCGACGCATGTCGTCTGTTTTCGTAAGTTGTTCGTTAGTGACTATACTTTATTATCTACTTTAAGACAGTACAAAATGTTTAAAACGCGTAAGGACGCCATATGTCCTGTGTTCGGAGTGTTAACAAAATTTAAGGACAATGTTTTACCAACGTACGCTGATATAATGAAATATTATTTGTGGATTAGATTTGAAAAATTACGAGAGGGTAGACAAGAACCGAGTATGAATGAAATTTCTAAGCAGTTGATCGAAGATTTATTTAAAACAAATATGGCAGAAAAGTTCTATTCCAGTGATCTCAGATCAGCAAATTTTAAGTTTATTTAAACAGTACCATGCCAAGCACAGATCATTTAAGAAAAGTCTTACATCAAAATATAAAAATACCTGCAATAAAAATGTAAAATTATTTAAAGAATCTGCAGAAAACAAACTATTTGATATTGCAAGCTGCAAATGCAAAGACTTTTCTATTTGTAAATGTAAAATCAAAATTCCTATATCTGAACGAAGTTTTCTTATGGACCAAAGAACAGATCGCAAAATGGCAATCGGTGTCGTAGATATTGCAGCAAAAAAGAAAATCAAAAAAATGTTTGAAAGAAAAACGAAGAATTTAGTTACTCAAGGCAGACAATTGCAAGAATTAAGCCAAAACAAAGAACGTACAAAACTATCACCATTGTCCAAAGTTGATACAAAAGGTTGTAAAAATTTGCCATCAACTTCTCAAAAAAGAAAACAATCAGCATCGTAAATGAGAATTAATTTACCAAGTTTAGGACAAGCTTGTGATAGAACAGGCGTATCCGACAGATCAGCTGCAATTATAGTGAGTGCTACATTAAAAGACTTAGGGATTGTTACAGAGTCAGATACATCAAAAGTAGTAGATCGTAATAAGGTAAGGCGAACTAGAATAAGGAACCGTGATAAACTAAACAGAAAGTTTAGTGAAACTACGACAGAAATTAAAGCTATATACTTTGATGGAAGGAAGGACAAAACCTTAATTCAAGAAAAAAAAGGAGACAGATATTACAGGAAAACGATCATTGAATATCACTATGTTTTAGTTTCTGAGCCAGATTCAAAATACCTCGGACATGTCAGTCCCATATCTGGAAGTGCCAAAAATATTAAGTGATGTATCCTACAGTTATTGCAACAAATTGATAATTTACATAAAATAGTAGCTATTGGTAGCGATGGAACTGTAGTGAATACTGGATTGAAAAATGGAATCATTCGACAAATAGAGATAGATTTAGGAAAGCCATTACAGTGGTTTATATGTTTGCTACACACAAATGAGTTACCATTGCGTCATCTATTAAATCACCTAGACGGAAAATCTACCGGCCCTAGAGGATTTTCTGGAGAAATTGGTAAAGCCCTTGAATCTTGCGAAAATTTATCAGTGACCAAATTTGAAAAAATTTAAACTGTATTACCTGTAGTTGATTTTGAATTATTAAGTTCGGATCAGAAGTATCTGTATGAAATATGTCAAGGAAGGCAATTTACCAGCAGGTTTAGCTCAACGGGCGCCAGGAAAAATGTCTCATGCCAGATGGATTACAACGGCAAATAGAATTTTAAGACTCTACGTATCCTCTATAAATCCATCAAAAAACCTAAAAAATTTAACTGAGTTTATAATAAAAGTTTACGCCATATGCTGGTTCGAATTTAAATTCAAACCGTCCTGTAAAAATGGATCCATGCATTTATTTACCATGATAAAGAAATCTCGCTACCTCCATGAAAATCTTATAAACATAATTGATCCAGTAATTCAGCGAAATGGATATTTCGGCCACCCAGAAAATATTTTGGTAGCAATGTTGGCGGATGATAGGAAACTTATTCGAGAGTTGGCATTACGAAGAATTTTAAAATGTAGAAAACTAACCACGGGAAAAAAAGAAGGCGTTCGGCAATTTCCACTGCAGAAACTTAATTTTTATTGCAGCGACTATGTTGACTTAATTGACTGGCAAGGTGATAATATAAGTGAGCCACTGTTAACAATGGAAATGTCCGATGAAGAGTTAACTAAGATGATTTCTTTAGTTCCGGATGAAATAAAATTAAATAAATTTCCTGGTCACACACAAGCTGTGGAATGGTATATAAAATTGGTAACTGACTCTTCCATGGCTGTTTGTGGAGAAGATGCGCGAGATGGATTTATAAGGGCTCGTATTGAATCTAGAGATACTTTGTTTTGAAACAAAAAAAAAACGATTTTTGAAGATGTTGGAGATTAAAAAGTAATTTATATTTAATTTAATATTTTATTAGGACGGTGGGTCGGGTGGTTCTCGATATGCAGCTACCTCCACGTGGCGAGTTCTGGGTGGTTTAATAAAAAAAAAAACCAGCTGAGAGCTGCATTTTTAATTTCATTTTGCGCATGATAATTAATTTTCATATATTCAAAGCCATTTCGGCAGCCAAAGATGACGTCATAGGAGAACGAAATTTTATGGGGTTACTACACAACACCAGTGACATCGATTGTATACACAGGCTTTATCATTTTCGTACATTAGTTAAATTTCGTCTATTTTCGATCCACCCTATTGTACATCCAAATGCGACATACGCCGGTATGCCTTTTTTTATAACTGCACCGATCACTGGAGTGTTAAGGAACTATAATTATTAATAATAAACACGCAAGAAGTTAATTTTATAAATATAAAACTCAATGTACACACAATAATCCATAAATAAAGTCTATAAAGTCGCACAAATATAACCACAAAATTAACAATAAATTATTATATTATTGTGGTAAGCAAAGCACCTTCATTATTATAAGAATAATTACAGGCAATAACAAAACAAAAACTGTCTTTTGAACCAGGCGAGTCTTGCGGGTAAAGCATCCACAGAAATGTAGTAGAAAGAGAGCGACAAAAAAGTGAGTGCGATAGGAAGAAGAGTCTGGCGAATACATGGTGCTTACGAGTCTATTCATGTTTTTTTTTTACTTTTAGAACTAATTATTTAAAAAAAAGTTATTTGCAATTATTTAAAATTAAAGACACATTTTGCTATAATTATATCAGGTTTAGCTTGACAAATATAAATATAACCATATATAAACACATTTTTCTTGTAGTACATTTTTGCTATTTAATTACACCATGGCAAGTTACACAAATGTAAAATTGGCATAAATATTTTAACTTTAAAATACACAATGGTAAAATTGATATAATGTAAATAGGACATTTTATTTAAAAACTATTAAAGAAAATAGATAGAACCGAATATTTATTTTTTTTCTTAATTAATATTTTTGTACTTTATACAATATATTTTATAATTTTATAATAATAAAAATAGATCGTACTGAATATTTCAATTCTTTCTTAATTTAGATTTCTCGATCTTCCTTACACTGAGATTTAACATTATTTTGATTCTGTTTAAAATATTGCTTCAAGCGCATTAAAATAAATTCATGGACAAAAACAGATATTATTTCTTTCTTGTGATCTCTACAAGAGAAAGAGAATGCATAATTTTCAATTACAGAATACACTGTTTCTTCATATACACGAGGTTTATCTATATATAATATTAATTTATCTTGACTATATTTGGATAATCTAAATATGTTTATATTTGAGTGGATTAAAAAACCACGACTTTTTACATTTGTTAATTCCGCTTCTTTTATGTGACATACATTTTCTTTGTTTACAAGCAATATAATATATACATTATATATATATATATACATTATATATATATATATATATATATATATATATATATATATATATATATATATATATATATATATATATATATATATATATATATATATATATTAGGGTGGGTCGAAAAAATCCAAAAATGTCGGCTGGGCTCTAAAATGAAAGTTTTTAATGTAAAACCATGCGGAACACAGAAAAAACTGTAAAAAAATGCCATTTTTAGCACTTTTTTCAATTTTAAGGCTGTATCTCTGAAAGAATACGTCAGAAATGGCTGATTTTTCAGTATGTTGTGCCCAGAACCATAGTCTTACAACTTCATCACTTGGGAAAGCTATCTAGACAATATGGGCTGAAATATTTTTAACTTAAAATACACTTTTTTTGCCATGTTTTATGTTTTCGACAATATAACGTATTTTAAGCTAATAAGTTGCTATTTTTCTGAGTCAAAAATGAAAGTTTTCGGTCTAAAAACATGCGGAAGATCAAAAAAACTGTAAACAAAATTTTTAGAGGGCGCGCGAGACCCTCAAAAATGCCATTTTAGACTATTACCATATTATTTCGTTATTATGCTAAAATGGCATAATTGAAAAAAGTAACTAGCGTTCATATGGCGTTGAGTAAATGCCAGCCTCTTTGTGCTATCTCTCTCTTTCAAAGTCATGTGCGCGAATGACATAAAGCTGGACGTTTACTAACTGCGCTTATATACGAAGTTGCATAGGGCTGGCTCTCTCCTAATAACGTCTTGGTAGTATTGCATGACTGATGACAGACAAAGGGTACGTTCAGCATTGAAAACTGAGAACACGATGCACTTTTTTTGCGTTCGATTGTTCGCTCGGCGCATATCGAGCTAATTCGTCGCGTTCGTTTCTAATATTTCCCAACGCTCAGAGTAGATACTTACGATCAGTGCCAACCAAATTTTTTTCCCCATATTTGCCAAAAAAAAACAGGTGTCAGAGAAGATAACGCCAGATGTCCGTAATCAAAAAAAAGAACGTACCAAACACCAGATTTATTTCAAAACCACCAGATCTGGTACGAATACACTTGACCTGGCAACGCTGATCCAGGTAGACCAACTAGGGGCTAGTGAACTGTGATACTGTTTAGGCTGAACTGACGGATTTTAAGAATATTTAAACCGGTATCATGACATGAGAGCTACGGAACACCCAGTGGTGCCATCTACCGACAAAAATCGCAAACTGCTTGAAAGCAATTAAATAATACAAAGTCAATTGCGATGTGGAACTGAGTCTTAATTTAGACTCAGTATCACAATTCACTAGCTCCTAGTTGGTCTAGCTGGATAGTTGATCGCATCATACTGATGAGCTCCCATAGAGCGAAACGCGTCTATGGTTAAAGCTGAACTGACCAGCCGTTTGATGATGACCTAATAAGTTGATTCAAATATGCTGTAATATTTTTTGTGGAACTTTCACAAGTGTTGGAATTTTTTTTCCTATTTTTCTTATTTATTTATATTGCCGCATTAATGTCGCTTTAGTTCATTTACTATGAATTAGGGCACTAATAATTAAGGAATTGAATTAATTCACAATTTAAAATTAAATTGTAAATACGTAAATCCTAATTTCTCGTTCATTAACTAATAGTCGACATTAGTGCTACAATACAAATTATAAAAAAAAATTCATTGATAAAAAATGTTTCCATTTAAATACATTTACTAAAACTGTCGAAATATATATTGTATGAAATATAATAATAATGCTAAAAACAGAATAATTACATTCATACTTAATGAATAATGAACCCTTTAAATATAAAATATATTAAAATACGTAAAATCATTAATTTAGTCTAACGAGACCAACTGAAATACTACGTAGGCATCAAGCAGGCCTCGTAATTACAATTAGAACACGAAGAAGGACCAACATCCGCACTCGTTCACAGTTCAATTGTTATGTGATGTAATTAATTCGTTAATTAAAGCCGTTAGACAATTAGAGTTTATTACAGGGAGCAAAACACTATTCGGAAGCTTAAACGTGTAATACATCGTATATCTATTAAGTACGGGAATAGAGAATATGTGTGCTAGTATTAATGTGTTCACAGATCATCGAAGAACAATGGAAGTACACAGTAGAGGTTCATGAGAAAATTGATATTATATACGTCAGTTATTAGCAATATAAATGGTTTAGATGTCCTCGTACTAGGAAATACGAGTATGATACATAGACAACTTTTCACTTTTATATATAGAGAAAATATGGGTTCAAAATAAAAAATTAAATAATAAATAAAAAAAAACTTTTCAAATTTCGCGGGCTACATATATTAGATTCTCGATTTTTGTTTGTTATGTTGGTACACATGTACCCAACATATGTTGACATCTCAGACAAAACATAACTAGAGGGATAACAATGGCGTTTGTTGTGAAGCAGAAAGGGATAGAATAACTGGTTGGTGAGGCGGATGCGCGGCAAGGAGCAAGTACAAGTTGATTTTATGCAGGTTGCATTAATGTTGATAACAGTTATCAGGCGCGAACATTTTATTTATTTAAATACAAAAGTACGTATACAAAACACTGAATATGTCAAAAACTAACCTTTACTTTGATGTATGAAAAGTAAGTAATTGAATATAAAAATAACTACACAAATGTTTGCAACTCAACATCAAAGTGTACTCGCTCCTTGCCGCGCATCCGCCTCACCCACAAGTTATTCCATCCCTTTCTGCTTCACAACACTGCATTAACTTGAATACAACATAATTCGTCTAGTATTATACGTCATTGGTTGACTTGATTAGCCATTTTGCATTTGTTGTTTGTTTTTGACAGATATAAAAGTTACAGGTATTTTGGTGTGCTTGGCGACTTTTTGCAATCGAAAAAATGGAACATAGAATCTGTATTAAATTTTGTGTGAAAAATAAAAATTAAGTGCTCCAACTGACTTGACCGTTGACTTTGGCATTTGACGAGTCTATTTTGAGCAAAAAAACTGTTTCTTTTAAGCCCGTTTTACATTCAGCAACATGTTGCGCAACTAGTTCAGCAACTTGAAGTTGCGCAACATGTTGCTGGTGTTCAGTTTTCTTGTATTACATTTAGCAACATATTTCCGCAACTTTACTAGTTCTTTTAAGTATTATACCAACATAAATCTCAGGAAAGTTGGTAGTCCGTGACAGTTGACAGTTATTAGATATGTTCATGTTGCTTTGTAACCTCAAATTTTTATAATCATATGTTCATCGTTTGATTTTGAGAACAAGAATGGATTGCAAAAAACAAAAGAAAACAAAACGCTATTTTGACACATGTAAAACTAGGTTAACCAATTTACAAAATTTACATTGGCAAAACAAAAAGTAACCAAAAAATACTAAATCTGAGGGAGAGTTGCGAGTTGCCCGCAACAAAAATAGAACATGTTCTAATTTCTGCAACAAGTTGCGCAACTAGTTCAGGAACAAATGTTGCACGCAACTTCAGTTTTACATTTGGCAACTCGTGTTGCGCAACATGTTGCTGTAAATGTTGCTGAATGTAAAACGGGCTTAAGTGATACAAGCTCTTTACAGAAGGCCGAGAATATATTAATGACGATGCCCGCCTGGACACCCCAGCATATCAACAACCGATGAAAACGTTGAAGCGGTGAAGAAAATTGTTGTGAAGAATCGTCGAATCACTATTAGAGAAGTTGTTGAAGATGTCGGCATATCGGTTGACTCATGCCATGCAATTTTTTCGGATGTTTTGGGCATGAAACGTGTGGCAACGAAGTTTGCTCCAGAATTGCTAAATTTTGACCAAAAGAACCGTCGCATGAGTATCGCTTTTTCCTGTTTCCAAAACTGAAAAGACCCATGAAAGGACGTCGTTTTGCCATGATTGAAGAAATAAAGACCGCAACGCTGGAAGAGCTTAAGGCCATACCAAAAAGCGCATATCAGAAGTGTTTTAAGGATTGGAAAAAGTGCTGGCACAAGTGCATTATATATATTATTATATTACGAAGATGGGGTAGTTGGCTTAGTGGTATCAAGTTGGCCTGTGGATCCTAAGAACCCTTGTTCGATCCCCACTGCCGACAAAACATTTTCACTAATTTAAAATTACCACTGTGGCTCCCCCACCACTAACATCTTTGGGGGCCATGATTTGACGGATGATAATCGCACTTCACGCGCATAAATATATCACTTACCGAGATCTGCTTCGGCAGAGTGCCACACCCAGTAATGGGTAAAAGGCGTGATGATATATTTATTTATTTTATTTATTACTTTGAAGGGGACAAAATAGATATTGAATAAATAAATATTTTTCGAAAAAAATCAAAAGTCACCATTTCTTGAACAAACCTCGTATGCAGATTGAAGAAACAACCTGTCTCCTCTATAAGCTATTCCACAAATATTTGATTATTTTATATGTTAGTCTACGTATAAAAATACTTTTTTTTTTGTTATAAAGTTCCTACTAACAGAAAAAAATATATATTTATTTATTAATCGTGACGTAGCTAGGTCTTGGTGACAAAGGTAGCATTAATATAATGGGAGAAAGCATAATAATGAGAAAGAAGGCCCACTGTTTTGAGAGAGATAGGTATACTTTGACAAGGGCGTAAGAATTAGTACAATTTTTAAAATTATTCATTGTACTATTTCTAAAACTATCGATTGTACTATTTTTAGAACTATCTTTTTTGCTATCGTTAGAACTACCGTTATTACTATTTATGAAACTATCACTTAAACTATTATTAATACTATTTTTAACTATATTTTCTACTTTCGTTAATACTATTTTTTAAACTATCGAAACATTGATAGTTTACTGATGGAACTATCTAACTATCGATAGTTTTTCTTCTCGAGTCTAGATGTACCGAGGTTTGACTGATTTCGTACATTGCTGCTCTGGCAGTACAAAAATGTGTGTAGCGTCTCGGCATTTGAATCCGGAGATCCTGAGTTCGAATCCCACCCAAGATAAATATATATGAACTACCACAGTATGACGGATGAGTCCGGACCTTGTACTGTGTTATTGTAACAAGTCAAAGTCAGCACATTCTTAGTGAATACAATTAAGTAAAGTAGAGCATGTTGTAATGAGGTCAAGTATTCTAAATAATATTCGTTGACGTAAGTAGCTAACTATTTGCTGACTTAGTACTTTTGTAATTAGATATATAGTAGCGTTAGGTTAGTTATGACAGTAGTCGACAGTCAGTAGTCACACAGTCAGATGCAGTCGATAGTCAGATAGTCAATACGAGAATTCAGTAGGAACTCAGCAACATGAACCATGTAGTAAGGGTGAATAAATCTTTGTTATTTGTTGAACCAAATTGTAAGTACAAACTTATTTACAACAACCCTAGTACTTGTCCTTTCTCCGGTCTGACAAGAACCCATATAAATTATTTGTTAATTCTCCTTTAAATAAGGGAGGCTTACATTATAATCATTTTAATAGATACACCACAGGCGTTATATTTTATTAAGATCAGTTAAATGATTATTTTTATTTATTAACAAAACTAAATTACAAAAAACATAATTTATAACTACTATGATATATTTTTTTAATTATTTCATTCATGTCGCTCATGCCTGGATGAGATGACTTGACAACATACTGTAATTGGGATTAAAGGCTTATTTTCACGTGACATTAAAAATCATGGCTTTTAATGTCATGACACTGTTATATTTTTATACTGATATTTTCATGTATTTATTGCCACGACATTTTAGTTTATCTTCAACATGGCGTGAAATGAATTAATTCAAGCTTGCATCAATGTTGTTAGTGAAATAATAATCTTTGAAAGGAATAAAATTTATTTATTTTTTATTAGTCTGTCTTTGAAACCCACATTTCTTTTATCCCATAAACACGGGTTTTTCTCATACTCATTCAAAAATGAGATAATATTCAAATTTAATATTTCTTCCTCCATGATAACCTACAACTAGCAATGTAAAATTCCCGGGAATTTGTTTTTAGGAAATATTTCCTGGAAATATTCCCGGGAATATTACTATAGTGGATATTTACAGGGAATTTTTTTTCATCTTGATTTTGTAACAACTTATAAAAATATTAAATTTCTAATCTATATATTTTATTTTAATAATAATATTAATTATTTTGTAAGGTAAGCAATATTAAACCCAAATATTTATTATTTTTTAGTAAGTTGCTTGGGTATAGTTATGTTTTCTTTATTTCTAATTAATTCTGTTTTCTTGGCGAAGGTATAGAATAGTGTACTGAAGCGTCGAAATAAATAAATAAATTTACAGAAAAATTATTTTAATAGACCTTTCTAAAAATTCACTGCGCATGTGCAAACGTTAGACGGAGATAAAAAAAGTTAGTGCCGTATACTCATCTTTGTCTATGATTTGACAAGTGACAGTTCGATTATTTTTGTTGCTTAGTATTTGTTTCTTCATTGAAAAGTAATTAATAATAATAATTATGACGGGTACTATATGCTGTGTACAGGGTTGTAATAATAATTCAAAAAAAAAAAAACAAGCAACATTAATTTCACTCTTTTCCTCAAAACGTGAACAGAAGAAAAGAATGGATATGTTATTATACGAAATCTATCATATTAACATAATTTATAAATAACTGATGAATATACTTCATTTATTTTGATAAGTTTCCATTTTCAATATAAACATTTTACTTACTTTGTACTTAAATTCATTTTGAAATATCTCGTTCGCCGCCATTTGGCGGCACTAAGTTGTTAGTTAAAAAAATAAACACCTAGAGGTCGCGGACATTTTTAAAATGGTCTATTACAAAAGAATATAAAGAAGAGTGTGAGCAACGAGGTGTATCTTGTACTAAAATTTATGACGTCGAATCAGAAGCAGATATTTCAATTTCGTGTTGATCAGATGTTGAGGCTGAGGGTATTACCATCGTACAACTATGGACCGATGATGTAGCTGTTGATGTTGCTAAATATTACAGTTTTTTTATCTGATTGAGCTTTAATATACTTTCATACTTCCACTGGGCACTTAATACATTTTCGAATATGCTTTAACATTTTTGTGGCATTCACAACCTTGTATACTGTATTGCAGTACTTGCATACAGCAGATTTTCCATCATTTTTAAAATATTTCCATACTGCAGCTTTTTTCTTCCTATTTTAAAAATTAAACATAGCAACATATCACTTACCCAGCGAAATTGCCGCAGAAATTCATGCTGCAAGCATATCACAGCATGTCTGTACAGTTTTGATAGTAAAACTGCAACAAAAATAAATTCCCAAGAAACGGGAATTTATATTATAACAGGAAATATTCCCATATAAATTCCCTCCCAAAGGAATATTCCCATTGGGAATATTCCCACCTTACATTGCTACCTACAACTACAAAAACGCAAATCAAATAACATAATACGACAGTTTTAATTTTTACTACATACCGTACGTAACACTGCTACGCAAATGTCGCTTAAAATCAAAATGAATTTGATCGCGAGACACTAAAGTCGCGACATCAAACTTACAGTCGCGACAACGTGACTTTTAGTTTTCACAACGACAAAAGTCACGACATTTGATGTCATGACAGTAAAAGTCGCGATTTACTGTCACGTGAAAATGAGCCTTAAGTTTCTGTTGTACAAAGTAGTATAAATAAATAAACATAAATATAAAATATAACAATTATATTAACAAATTGTACTAAAAAGAAAGCATTTTACAACTTAATATTCAAGCTTTAAAAAAAATCCCTAAATCCTGTACTTAAAACAAACCACAAAAATAATAATCTTTCTTATCGTTCCATATCACAAAATGCTCCCTTTAAGGGGTCCTCGTTGACGAATGCTCCGCGTTGCCGCGGCAAATGGAGCATTGCTGAAAAGCAGCATCTGCGCTCCCGGAATGTACCCCGGACCCGGACGTACGCGGAGCAGACTCCGGAGTAATTCCATAGAAAATCGCGCTGGAACTGTGTAGATCACCGCGACCGCACAGATTAAGACCTCGCATTTCTTTTCGTCGCGTCGCCTTATAAACGACCGGACATTATCATTATCTCTTGTGTTCTTGTGTACTTTTCACCGTGTGGTTGGACTTTGGGTCCAGAACAGGGACGGAGTAGATTATTTTCGGGATTTTAAGTGCTCGTTTATTCTTAAACGGTATTTTACTATCGAATTGCAAAAGAACAGGATATGTTGCTATATATACGAGCCTAGAAATACATTATTTTGTTCGTAATTATTTATTGTTAAAAATTTAAATAATACTAAAAATACAGGTAGCTTACATTTACAAAATTCTACGATTTTTAACGTTATAAATTAAATTTATCATTGTATATAGGCACAAAATGTATAGCAGTAAGCAGTATTACTAGCATTTTTTTTACAAAAATCTAATTCAACACACAAATATACTATCATGATTATTATCTTATAGGCCGTTTTAATTAAAGTTAATTATTATTCAAAACAAACTTTATTATTATACATTTTATTAAAAGAAAAAAATTTTAGTTAACACAGAAATGTTTACTTCCTGTTTCAGTTGCTGTCTTTCCAAAATGTATGTATTGATTGACTTCAAATTGTATCTGTGCATTAACAACATACGAGGGTAAGGTGAAAAGTTCTCGGCATCCAATCAGCAAAAATTTGTGTTTCTTGCCTGAGTGCACTTATTATTAGTTCGTATGACAAGTTCCAACTTGTTCTCTCAAGTAGTTTGTTTACACGAATTTTTGAAGTAGACGTCTTGCGTGTTTTTCGTTAAAATGGATAAACTGAATATCGTGCGGTCATAAAATTCTTCGTTTTGGATCGATTAACTCCTAAGGAAATTCTTCCGAAGTTGATAAAGTTTACTGGAACTCTGCTCCTTCCATGTCAACCGTTAAAAAGTGGGCAGCTGAATTTAAACGTGGTCGCACGTCCCTCGTAGATGACCAAAATGAAGGACGGCCAAAAACCGCCACCACACCGGAAATCACCGAAAAAGTGCATAATATTGTATTGGATAATAGGCGAGGAAAGGTGAGTGCGGTAGTTGAGGCTGTAGGGAATTAGAGATGCGAAAACTCTGTACAAGATGGGTGCCGCATTTGCTGAATGTCGATCAAAAGCAAATGCGCAACCGATCATCGCAGCAATGTTTGGACCGATTCAATAGGGTTGCGACCGATTTTTTGCGGCGATTTGTCACCATGGATGAGACATGGGTCCACCACTATACTCCAGAAACGAAACAGCAGTCCAAGCAGTGGGTGGAAGCCGGTGGTTCAGCGCCAAAGAAAGGGAAGTCGATCGCATCTGCCCGAAAAATCATGGCCAGCGTGTTTTGGGATACGAAAGGAATCCTGTTAATTGATTACCTTGAAAAAGGCAGAACAATTACAGGCGAATATTACTCCAACCTTCTTGACCAGCTGGATGCCAAAATTCACGAGAAGAGGCCTGGTTTTCAGAAGAAAAAAAATCATCTTTCACCAGGACAACGCACCTGCTAACAAGGGTGCGTTGGCTATGAAAAAACTGCGGGATTTTGGGTACGATTAGCTCGGCCATTCCCCATATTCTCCTGATTTGACACCCTCAGACTTCTATCTGTTCCCAAATTTTCAGAAATTTGTTACTGGGCAGCACTTCGCGTACAAAGAAGAAGTAGAGAGGTCCGTAGATGAATATTTTTACAGTCTTCCAGACTCTCACTTCCGAAAAGGAATATTAATGTTGGAGAAAGGCATGACCATGTGTGTTAAGTCAAGGGAGAGTATGTAGAAAAATAAACTAATTTTTTAACTGAAAATGGCAGTCTTTCATTGTCAGGCCGAGAACTTTTCACCTTACCCTTATACTAGTTTATGTCTCACTAAAATTTAATTTAATTCTTTTGCATACTGCACGAGAAATAAACTGCAAAATAATACCTTAAATATTTTAAAATCTATCTGCCAAATGTGATAATTAATGTATTATACAATAACAATAATATAAATAATATAAATAAGTAAATATATCATCACGCCTTTTACTGGGTGTGGCACTTTGCCGCAGCAGAACTCGGTAAGTGATATATTTATGCGCGTGAAGTGCGGTTACCAGCCATCAAAGGATTTTAGTGAAGGGGAAGCCAGAGAGGTAGTTTTAAATGCGGTGAAAATTGGTTTTCTGCTGTGGGAATCGAACCCGGGTTCTCAAATCCACAGGCCAACTCGATACCGCTAAGCCACCTACCCCATATATAATATTTTAAAACGTTATAAATTCTATAGTATGCATTAAATTAATTATTATTGGTTACAAATATTGTTTTACTTTTTACACTAACAATAAGAATTTTAATGTTGATATTAATTAATTATAACATAAATATCAGAAAATATATAAATTGTGACATCCGTCATCTTGGTCATTGTTAACTTCTAATTCGCTGTTAAATTAACAACATTATTAACATCGCTTTATGTACTCGTGCCTTAATTTTTGATACATTGTTATACGAGTGTACTGTATTTTCACTTAAATTAAGCCAAATTATATTCTCAGTAATAATATAATAAGAGAGTGAGAATAAATTAAAAATAATTTGACAGATCTTTCGAAAATTTGTTGCCAGGTAATAGTCATGAAATCCCGTAGGGCTTGAGTGGCTATTGCCAAATGGCAACAAGTTTGAGAAAGATACTGCAGAATTATTTTCTAATTTATCCAACTCTCGAGTTATATTTAATTGCATTATTTTTTGACTTAGCTGTTGAGGTCGATTCATCTAACTTAAAAAAAAATTGGACTGGGTTGTGGGTTCATATCAATTGATTATTTATTAATGTATTCTTGGAAGTTGTTTCCAAAATTTGTTGGTGTATTTCTGTATCTAAAATACAACTAAATCGATATTTTTCACACATTTTACTTGACGCGTTGACAGTTTTAAATCATTATTTGACAACTACCTATTATTTGTCATTCCCGGGAATAATCACAATAGCTTTATTCTCAGTATAATAATTACAGGATTGGTTAAAACGCAGACACGTGACATAAAATGAAGCATTTCAGTAGTTTTGAGAAACGTCAAAAAATAATCTCTGGAAAGAAATTTCAACAATCCCTAATCTAATCCTTTTACAATTTTTTGTAATACCATAATTTATATTAATGTTTTAATACAGATTTAAAATAATACTTTTTAATTAGCAAAATTTATATTCATAGAGTAGGTGATCCAATGATATCGAGTCTGTAGATTTGAGAACACGAATTCGATTTCCATACTCGGCAAACAATTTTCACCATATTCAAAATTACCCATGTGGCTCCTCCTTCACTATGGAGGCCGTAATTTAACGGCTGGTATCCACACTTCAAACGCATATATATATATATATATATATATATATATATATATATATATATATATATATATATATATATATATATATATATATCACTTACCGAGATCTGTTACGCCGAGTAATGAGTAAAAAACGTAATGGTATATTTAATTATGCATATTCAAGATTAAGTAAATCTTTTTTGAAAATTTACTGTAGAATGAATACAGACAAACTGACATCTCCTGTAACAATTGTAAAATTCAAAATTTGTATCATCTTATTTTTACGATATAAGAACCACCCCACTTGATACTTCTTCAAAAAACCCAATTTATTTAAAGAATCATTCCATTCAGCTGCATTGTAAAACTAACATTGTCAGCGCGTCTTTCATTTCCGGGTACAGAAAATCATAAAAATCTCAAGTTCGTGAAGTTGTCGTGCCATAAACTTCCGGTCACACTCCGGCGCAACCGGAACCGGACTCTGTATTCCGGTAGACTCTAGAAAAGAGAAAAACTCCGTGTTCTTACAAAAGTAACGCAACGCAAAAACAGGTTATGTAGATTGGAGAGATTATGTCACAATGGTGAGAATGGGTGCCATTGCTTCGATTTCAGGGGTTGAGAATCAACGCGATGTTTGTTTACGCCACAGAATTCGGGGAAATGGATGGAGAATTGAACACTGAAAAAATATTGATAATTTTGATTTTTATTTATTCCTTAGAGTATGTGACCATAGCCTGTTTTGTTGAACATAATTATAAATTACAAAAATTAAAAGTTACCATATCTTCACATAATAATAATTAAAGCTAAAGAGTGATCAAAAGGAAATATTTCAGTTGGCAATAAAAAAAAACTACTTGAAATTGATAAGACTGATACATAAAATTATTTCCTGTTGTTCGCATTTGAAAATTTAAATTAATAAAAATCGTTTATTTATTATAAAAATGACATGTCAAACAGTATTGCCGCCTTTACTTGGCGTTGTACCAACTGTGGAATAAAAAGATCTCCAGAATTGTATTGCCAACTGTAACACTCACTTTTAATCACTCTGTACATGCTACCTTAATTAATGATAAAAACAGAAAATATATATTGATTTGTGACTATTAGAGCAAAAAATAATCGTAAATAATGTTTTACTCCAGGTATATAAGCGATTAATTAGTATATTACATAACGAGCATCGAAAGTGTAAGATAACGTGCGAGTGTACAAATTGAAAAACGAGGCGCGCAGCGCCGAATGATTTAAGCACACAAACACAAATAAAATTAATATGAATTGTAATTGTACTCATTACGTTAAAATTACTACTTTAATATCTTATAACAGATGCACTTTTAAATTTAAATAGGTATTTCTCCTTATTTTCGAAACACTGTATAACGCAGTAAAGATACAGCACAGGTCTAAAAGTTTTCGTCCTTTTTTTTTCATTTAATTAATCACAAGTATTTAGCACTAGACTGTCAATTTTTTGCAACAAGTACGAGAACAAATTGCATGGTAAAATTCAGTGTCTGCAGGACGAGGAACGGATGAGAAATTTTATCGAATGTCGGTTTGCTCGATTGATTTTCGACCTGCGATCTCGTATTTCAAGGAAAACATCACTTTCCTAACTTATTGTGTAATATACTATTTTCAGAAACCGGCAAGAAATTGCTTACTCTCCTGACAAATTTTAGTATGGAAAGTAGATTTTTAGAAAAACATTCAAGTATAATACGTATCCAAGGCTACAACAAAAATAACAGTCTGGTAAAATACAAAACAATCTGATTTTACCTTCATATCAAGAAATTTAAACATTTTGAGTTATTTATGATTAATTATTGATTAAATTAAACGGTTTCAGAAAAAATAGTATATATAATACGTCAGGAAATTGTAGTGGCGTACCTAGTCGGGGGGGGGAGGGGGGGAGCGGTGGGTACAGTCCGCACCGGGCGGCACATATTTTCGGGCGGCATTTTTGTATTTATATGGGGTAATGGCTTAGTGGTATCAAGTCGGTCTGTGGATCCAAAGAACTCTGGTTCGATCCTCACAGCCGACAAAACATTTGCACCAATTTAAAATTACCCCAGTGTCTCCCACACAACTAACATCTTTGGGGGCCGTGATTTGACGACTGGTAACCGCACTTCACGCGCATAATATATCACTTACCGAGATTTGCTTCGGCAAAGTGCCACATCCAGTAATGGGTTAAAGACGTGATGATATATTTTATTTATATTTTTTATATTTAGTTTTATATGATTTCGAATATTTTTCTTCATCGTCAAGTCAATGTAGGGTTGAAAATATTTTCTCACAAAATTCCTTTATTGCTGCCTAATTTAAATATGCCTTCCAATGGTAAAAAAGTTCCCCACCTATAGTTTGTCTAAATTAAAATTATTTATTTATGTTTATTAATTTAATGGAGTACTGGCCCAGTGGTTTCGAAATGGCCTGTGGATCCTGAGGACCTCGGTTCGATTCCCACAGCCGACAAACAATTTTCACCAAATTAAAATTACCCCTGTGGCTCCCCCACCACTAACATCTTTGGAGGCCGTGATTTGACGGTTGGTAACCGCACTTCACGTACATAAATATATCACTTACCGAGATCTGCTTCAGCGGAGTGCTACACCCAGTAATGGGTAAAAGTCGTGACGGTATATTTATTTTATATTTATTTTTTTATTTTATAAAAATCACCATTTTAATGACTAAGAAAGGGCAGCAAATTGGAGACCGCTCTGGGCGGTAAAAGTTCTAGGTACGCCACTGGGAAAGTGTTTTTACTTGACACAGCGGATTAAAATACTCGGCCTGCGGCCTCGTATTTCAAATAACCGCTTCGTCAAGAAAAATATCACTTTCCTTATTATGTAATATACTATTAATAATAAATAATAACATCTTCATACAACGGTAAGATTGTTTTAAAATGTTAACATATTCTGAAAACAAAATATTACTAGTCTGATATTAAAAGTTTGATGAAACTTTTTTGAATACGGTATAGCTTTGTGACTAAACTAATATGCAGGATTAGGACAAATTTTTGAGAATTTAAACTGTAAATGGTTATTTATAAGTCCATAACTATTGTTTAATTGAAATAGAAATAAATATGAGCTCAAGGAACAATCCCGATTTGCAAGGTCTATGGTCCGAGAAAAGCTCGCATTGCAATAAGGCAGTGTTACTCTTATCTGCAGTTAAGATTTTCCGTTTATGGCGGTTGTTGCGAGGCTTTACGAGCAGGTTTACGACGTAGGCCCACTACGCACCGCGGAGAACTGAGCTCTTGCTCCTCAAGAAGACGGACCTGGACTCTAGATTGGACGTGGTGCAAATGTTTTACTTGTCAAAAATGTTGAAAAATTATCTTCATGCACAACCGGACCGAAATTCATGTGTTTTAGTCATGGAAAGCTGGTTTAAACACTTGTTTTTGGCCCTAGGGCCATAATAAAATAATTTCCTATGGATACATAAACAACATGACATTTTTTTTTAATTTTAAATACTTGATTTTGACATGGTACATGGGCGTCCACAGATTTTTTCCAGGGAGGCCGGGTCGCAAAAACATTCAGATATACATAAATTTCTAAAACAAAAATTTACATACCATAAATACATATACACATAATAAATAGACAAAAAAATATTTAAATTTGTGAATTAAATTACTCGTCTTTATCGTCTGGATTTGAATTGAAGAGGAAGGACAATCTTCGAATAACTCTTCCATAAATTGACACTATTTCTTCAATAAATTTTGATTTAGCAGTTTTACTGTTTTTATTTTCTAATATTTTGTGTCTGTGTATACTTAACAAACTTATATTACTCAATAGATACGATAGGGAACATGTCGCTAGCTGGCCATAAGAATACTGCTGAAAATTTAGTTTCAGCTTAAATTTATTATCTTTAAAGTTATAATTTAATTTTTATTTTATTTATGTACATGGGACTTTAACATGTAAAATCATATTGCTTAAATTTCCTGCTTCCTTAATTATTTAAAACAAAAAAGCATCAAATAAAAGTTTTAGGGCATAAAATTCGAAATTAATTTTGCATGCTTTGTAACGGCAAAAATTAAATCTTGAAATGACAAAAATTGTTTCAAAACTATCGATAGCTATGAACTTTAAACAAATGTTTGACGTTCAATCTGTCAAAACTATCAAAATAAATGAAATCATAAATAAAGGATTTATTTTGACAGACAAACCATCGAACATTTGTTTAATTTTGTTTAAATTTCATGGCTATCGAAGCAATTTTTAGCATTTTCAAATATAATTTGTGTCGTTACAAAGTATGCAAAATTAATTTTGTTTATTGGTTCAGATGCAGAATTTCATGCCCTAAAACTTTTATTTCAAGCATTTCTGCTTAAAATATTTAGGGAATCAGGAAATTACAAAATTATAATTTTACATGTTAAAGTCTTATGTTCTAGAGTCGTGGTCACCACTCTAGTTAATAACCAGGGCGGGCGTGCGCCTTTCCTTTTCTCCCTTGCGGACGCCCATGTAAATGTACCTGTTTTAAACTTTTGCAACCCGATTCTCAAAAAAGTTTTATCTAGAATCTGGCTAATCCTGAATCTTCTTAACATTTAGTTTTTGAAAAGTGAATTGAATTAACTTTTTTAAATTGAACTAGTATAAGATTAGCTAATCCAAAATTCAGTATTAGCTAAAACTTTTTTGAGAATCTGGGAAATTTAAAATTAAATGTTCTTTTGTTGTGCTTCAAATATTGTATGTACCACGAGTGAAATCAGCTGATCCTGAGCATGTTATTTGCGCCTCGTGCTAATAATCATGCCACGAGCCAGAAACGCCCGTTTTCACCCTTGATACATAAATTATTATTTTAAGATTACTTAGCGCAATGTAGATCTGTGACTAGATGAAGTTTTTATTCTCCGTTCATCTTCAAATAATGACCTCACATACGATATAAATATGTATAAAACTAGGGGTATATAATAGATATTGAAATTCTTAAATTAGATGGAACCCTTGCCATCCAGACTTCAGATCATTCTACGGACGCTATACCGGGTATTTTTATGGGGTAGCTAGCTCAGTGGTATGAAGTCGGCCTGTGGATCCTGAGAACCCTGGTTCGATTCCCACAGGCGACAAACAATTTTCATAATTTCAAAAACTACCCCTGTGGCTCCTTCACCATTAACATCTTTGGGGACCGTGATTTGACGACTGGTAACCGCACTTCACGCGCAAAATATATCACTTACTGAGATCTGCTTCGGTAGAGTGCCACACCCAGTAATGGGTAGAAGGTGTGATGATTTTTTTTTTATATATAGGAAATACAATAGTAAAATCTTCATTGGCGGTTATTTCTGTCCTATTAATTTTAAAACACAAGAGTAACAACAACAAATATTCAGAATTAAAAACTGCATCCAATGAGTTCAAAACTACTTTTATTAATACAGTACGTTCCTGTCACGAGATAGACTTCAATTAAAATTACTATTTTTAAGCTATTTATAAAGTGCCAAGCAAAATAGTATTTATTTATGTATTAAGGGCATAATCAAAATATTCTAGCACTGATAGAAGGATTAAAACTAACCGCTACGCGTCGAGTTTTAAATTTCCCGAGTGCTATATAATCTTTATTATTCCCGTAGTACATACAATGTTTTATTTTATTTTGGTCCTCGAAGTTAAAGGATTCAAATAAAAATAAAAATAAATATATCATCACGCCTTTTTACCCATTACTGGGTGTGGCACTCTGCCGAATCAGATCTCGGTAAGTGATATATTTATGCGCATGAAGTGCGGTTACCAGTCGTCAAATCACGGCCCCCAAAGATGTTAGTGGTGGGGGAGCCACAGGGATAATTTTAAATTGGTGAAAATGTTTTGTCGTCTGTGGGATTCGAACCAGGGTTCTTGGGATTCACAGGCCGACTTCATACCACTAAGCCATTACCCCATGTAATTAAAGGATTCAGTCAATAGATATTCGATATCTTTTTGCTGCCGTTGTTAATTTTAGGTATGCTGTGGTTTCTATGTATGTGTATGTACGTAGATTGTTGGTGTTGCTTTATTGTTTTTTTACGAAGAATTTTTCTTTTAATTTATTCTCAAATAAATATTGAAAATATCAATAAGAAATATTGAATGAATTTGAGTCTGCACAGGGAAAATTAGTACCATAGAAATCAAGAGCTTTACGAAAAACAATAGCAATTTACTGTTGTCTGACATTTATTCATAAATGACAATTTTTATTTATTTGAATAGTTGTTGCGACATCGCAATTGACTTTTTGTCTTTGTATTATTTCAATTGCTGTCAAGTAGTTTGCGATTCTGTCGATAGATGGCACCACAGGTTGCTTCGTAACTCTCATGTCATGCATACCGGCTTACATACTTTTTAACATCAGTCAGTTCAGCTTGAAAAGTATAACAGTTTACTAGTCCCTAGTTGATCTAGTTGGATAGTTGATCACACCATACTGATGAGTCTCTAAAGGACGAAACGCGTCTATGGTTAAAGCTGAACTGACCAGATGTTTGATGATGACCTGATAAATTGATTCAAACGTGCTGTAAATTTTGTGGGATTTGTGACAAGTGATGGAAATTTGTTTCCTATTTTTCTTATTTACCAATACAACAAGTTTATAATGCCAAAATAAAATAAAAGAAATTATTTTTTTATTGACAAGTCTTTCAAATGATTTCTTTTATTTTACATGGCATTCTGTATACAGATTACAGATGGCAATTTTAATTTATATCTATATCGTGAAAATATATTACATTAATCAATTTAGATTCATTGGATGTACTTTTCCATGGTAAGTATTTTTTGGTACTAACACTTTTGCCCTAAACTTAATAGGAAGAAATAAGCGGCACATACAAATTTTAACTTTGTAAAAGTAGACACTCGTTATATTAATCTTAATAGCATAATATGTAATAAATTTTTCCTACAACTGTGCGATTTTTTGTTATTACCTAACTATTTTTGCCTTGGTTACGTATGGAAAGTAGACAAATGCAGACCAAGTGCGTTTCTGTAACCAAAGAAACAATAGTGCCGAAAGTAATTTGTACCTTGCGCAATTGTCAAAAGAAAATATAAGTGAGAGCGATTTAAATTTTGCGCCAAGCATGGAATTTCATATTTTAGGCACATATTCTAATGGAAGAAGAAGAAATATGCAGTGATATATTTTGACATTTATAAACATAACCTTAAACTGCAGTATATCTAATCTGTACACATCACAATGAGCAGACAAGAACTCAAGTATATCATTATTAAATATGATAATTAATAAAAATAACCGAACAAAGTAAAATATATCGATAAATGGTTTTATTTAAAGAGTAAGTGAAATACATAATATTGATTGTTTGTGTATATTAATAACACGTTGTTACAGCTGCTTATATTGACATAATTTGAAGTTTTATACTATCTAAAGAAACATTTTTTTCTGCCGTACCTGTTCATATTATTAACAGTAATATTATTGACACCAATTTCGGAGGTTTTAGAAGTACCAGCAGCACGTTGATTGTCATTGTCAAGAATAGATCCAACAATTACCTTTAGAGATATATATGATAAAGAAGAATCACTTAGTGTAATATTCCAATCTAGACGATTATGAAAACATTATATTGAATTATGACTTTTTTTTAATATTAGAATTTTAAGATATGAAGCAAAATGATACAATTTACTAATATTGTCGACACGCTGTATAGATACAAACTGTAAATCAGTGCTGCCACACGAATCAAATTGCAAGGGCTTTTAAGTACTTAAATTATAATTCATTTTAATAATGGATAATTTTACCTGTTTCAGTGTAATTTTTATATATGACAAAAAATTATATTGCTAAGCTAATTAATTTGACAAAATTAAAGTTTTTGTTCTTCTTTATTTACTCTAAGGTTAGTAAAGCAATTGATGACGTATTTTAACAATTAACAAACTACCCCACAATTGACAAAACATTTTCACCACTAACATCTTTGGGAGCCGTGATTTCACGGATGGTAACCGCACTTCACGCGTATAAATATATCACTTACCAAGATCTGCTTCGGCAGAGTGCCACATCCAGTAATGGGTAAATGGCGTGATGATATATTTATATTTATTTTATTTTTACAAACTACAAATCACGGAAACTATATTAACTTATTTTATTTTTCTAAATATATACCAATATATACACAATATAGAAATATATTTCAAAATTTTAAAATGTAATAAATAGTTATTTGTCAAACTAGAGAGAAAATAGTATTTTCCTCTCGTGTTAGATACAATATTTTTTCATGACATGGTTCAAACAAGATTTATTCAAACTTTAAATACCCTCAGAATAATAAAGATAATATTTTAGTTATTTATGAATCCAAATTTAAGTTAATTTAAAGAGTAAACATATATTACTGTTAAATAAGAATTTTCATTAATTTGAATTTAAAAAAAAATTATATATCATATTTAATATAAGATCTATATAACACTGTATTTTTCCCTTTATAGATAGAGAAACCTAATTTTCCTCACTCTTTCGCGAGAGGATATTTTAGTTTTCTACGCATGTCGTGAAAAAATAAAAATATCATCATGCAATTCGCCTACATAGTTACATATAGAAAATTTGCTATATGATGTCGATTAGTTCAAGATTTGCTTTTAGCCAAGCTGTAGTTACTTTTAAGAGCAAATAAATAAAAGAATAAATTGAATATCAATTCTCCTTACAATAAAATTACAAAATCGAGTTAAGTGAAGACAGAAAAAATATTTTATTACAAATTACCTAAAGCTAATTAAATTCCCTCAATCTCTTGCTTCAAGCGCGTTCGTAAAGTGGCATATAATTCCAAACCAAAAAGAGTTCAGTGCTCATTCATTTCTCGTTAAACAATTTACGAGTTTGCTTCGTTACGGATAAAAGAAAATCGACTACTATTAATTCATAAAAAAAAAAGAAAAGTTCAGTAAACTGCAAAAAGTGCAGAATTGTATCTTGGATCTATTTCTTTATAGTCATATATATATATATATATATATATATATATATATATATATATATATATATATATATATATATATATAGAAGTGGTATTTATTTCATTTTTCATATGAAAGTATCATACTCAGTAAACTTTGCCCAGTTCTTTTTATTTGTGGGGGCACTGACACCAGTGAAATACAGAAATGTTTTAACATTTTATTTTGATTCCATACCTATTTACTTATTATCACCATCAATATACACCCCTTCACTATCCCTACAATGCTCCATGCGAATCTTCTATTGTTCGAAACAGTACTTGAAGTATTTTTCTGTCAGCTCCTTCAGAACGCGTGCCGCTTTCTCTTTCACAATTCAAATCTTATTCCTTTTAATGCAGAGTTCACATTAGGAAACAGATAGAAGTCGCACGGTGCAAGATGGTCCAACACTGGTATGCTGTACTTGGCTAGAAACCTCTTGACAGACGTTGTGGAATGAGCCAGCGCATGACTTGATGGAGAACCCTTGACCTGTCCTTCCACAATTCGGGTACTTTTTAAATAAATTATAAGTTTCAGTAGCAGGTTTTCCAAATTTCATGTGAAATTTCACAACAATTGGTTGCTCTAATGATGCACTTAACATTTTTCCGGCGAAACAAAAAACAACTCTAATGAGAACGAATGCTACGGCTATACGGATTTGTTTACAGAAGCGAGGGATACTGCATTCGAAAAAGAAGGCTTCACGCTAAACCGATGATGGTCGCTGGCTTTGGTGCATGCGTACTTCTTCTGTAACAGCGTCAATCTCGATATTTAATAGCAACACCTCGTAAATATATGAAAGTTTCCCGAAGTCATTTCTATTAATAAATGCATACTTAGAAATCAATTATTTTCAGTAATAATATAACAAGAGAGTGAGAATAATTTAAAAATAATTTGACAGATCTATCGAAAACTTGATGCCAGGCAATAGTCACGAAAGCCCGTAGATACTCGAGAATTATTTTCTAATTTATCCAACTCTCGAGTTATATTTAATTAAATTATTTTTTGCCTTAGCTGTTGAGGTCGATTCATCCAACTTAAAAGCTTTTGAACTGGGTTCATATCGATTGATTACTTATTAATGTATTCTCGGAAGTTGCTTTCCAAAATTTGTTGGTGTATTTCTGTATCTGAAATGGACCTAAATCTTTTTTTCACACATTTTACTTGACGAGTTGACAGTTTTAAAAAATTATTTGACAACTACCTATCATTTGTCACAAACAAAAAAGCACCTACAGAGATTATTCCCGGGAATAATCAGAAGAACTTTATTCTCAGTATAATAATAACAGGATTGGTTAAAATGCAGACATGTGACATACAATGAAGCATTTCATTGGTTTTGAGAAACGTAAAAAAATAATCATTAGAATATTAAAATATTATTTCAATATTTGCTTTTATACCTTTTAGTGAAGACATGCTCAAATGAGCGATCTTTTTCGACATCAGTGGCGGACTAACTCCTTCGAAGGCCCGGGGCGGACTCTAATACCGGGCCCCTTATATTGAATAGGAACAGAAAACAATGGAATAAAAAATACAAAGTGCAATGGGATCTATATTAATGTATAATAGTTTTATAAAACATGTTTTCTAGCCTTAACTTTACTAAACTTATCTATAATATCATCAAAATCTAATGTCTTCGCTGCTTTCCGCTCTATAGATAGAATTGCCAAATTTATTAGCCTATCCTCGGTCATAGTGGATCTCAGGTAATTTTTTATTAATTTAAGTTTCGAGAAACTCCTTTCACATGACGCCACGGAAACACAAATTGTTAAAAAGTATTGAATAATCAGAGGTATGTTGGGAAGGGATTCACTGAAGTCTCATTTAATAATAAATTGAAGAATTTCTAGTGCCTGTCCAGGTGAGAAATGTTTCTGCATTTGTATTGGTGGCGGATAAATTGTGTCGAAATCTCTTTACTTCTTGCACCACTTGCCACTTGCACATGAGCGGTATATTTATTGCGCTACCACTCAGTGTTGCCAACTATGTTGAAAGAAAAATTCGTAATTGTGAATAAAAAAATCACCTAATAAATCATAACTGCATGTTCATTCAGTTAAAAAAAAATTAATCTGGAAACGGGGGCCCCTCTGTTTGGTAGGGCCCGGGGCGGACCGCCCCTGTCGCCCCCCCCTTAGTCCGCCAGTGTTCGACATTAAAATTGTTGAAAACTTATATATGTTTTCGAATAACAGAGGAAAGGTTGTTGGCACTAGCTTACTTGTGTATTCATCGCGATATAATTTTATAAATGATTTTGTATTGTTAAATCCACGAAGATGCGTGATACGTGTGGTTTTTATTTCTAACAGCAAATTATTTTTATGTTTCATATAGATACACTTGTTTTTTTGTTTTTGTTTATTTATTTTATTATAAATACTAATTATTTATTTATTTGCACAACAGAAACTTAATCCCAATGACAGTACAGGAGGCCTACAGCTTACAAGTACAGTGGAATCTGAACAACTCACACACTATCGTATTTGTATTATTTTTTTGTTTGTTAATTAATCAATTCAAGTTTTAGCTTGGTTTTTATCCATTGCGGCTACGATTGCATGTGAATGTTATTCATTATTTTATTTATTTATATCTAAGCCCCCTCCGTCCAAAAATCCTAAATCCACATCTGGTATCAACAAACACAAATTTCAACGAAGATGATTATTTTCGAACCAATACGTACCTTTTATGTTGTTATTGATAAATCCTAACACATTAATATAAGAAAATGTGCATATGACAGCATCTTTTCGACATTTGGTGTGTTCTTTAATTTTAAAAAGTTGAAAATAGTTGCTTGTAATAAAATTGAAGAATGTTTACATTTTAAGCAAGTAAATATAGGTACTATCTGATGATAAAACTAGTTCAAAATCAGGGCTTAATTTAAAATATAATATTACAAATATTGAATCTACATTCCACAATATAGCCAATGTCATAAGTGCAAATAAAACAATTTAAGCATTTTATCAATAGAATAGGATATATTGAATTATATCGGTGAAAAAAATATATGTCCATCCAAAACCCGAATATAGGTTTATAACATGTAATATCAGTTTTTTGATGCGCATTGCTTCCTAATTAATTTTATAGGAAGATACTTCAAAAAAAAGTTGTAGAGAATAAAATTACGGATAATTTGGTATAAAACACATTTCAATTGTGTATGTTATCACAGCACAAAAATTAATTAAATATTTGTATTATTCGAAAAATATAGAAGTCCATGAAAATAAAACAATTGTGTAATGTCAAAATATTAACGTTAATATTGAATCCAAGGACGTTGGAAGGAGGGGATATGGCATTACGATACTGTAGCATTGTTTGAAGTGAGGCTTGGGCAAGCGAAAGACACAACAATAGTTTTTCTGCACCGTGCTTAGCCAAATCTCTTCTTCTTCCAAATATTTTGAATTTTTGTGTAAGAAAAGTGACGTTTAGACGTTGTCAGGGAGCGTTGTTTTATGTAAAAATAACCACGTGTCATTTGTCATTGTTGTATGGAATTGGACATATTTTTTTGTGGATAAGATGGTAACAAAGTGTTTAGTTTGTAAAAGACATGCAATTAGGGGCAGTGGAATCAGTTTTCACCAGTTAGTAAATGTAGGTCATGTTATAAAAGAAAAGAAAAATATTTTTTATTTGTTTTACAGATTACCTAAAGTTAAAGAGTTTCGAAAAGCATGGGTAGCGTGTTGTTTGAATGAGTTGTATATTAGTCAGACGAATACTGGCTATAAAATTTGCTCGAATCACTTCAAAGAAAGTGATTTTCACCAGAATGACACATGCGCAATAGCAGGCTAAGCACGGTGCAGAAAATAATACTTTTGTCTCTGTCAATCTGCCGAGCCTCACAGTCTTGACTTGAATGCCATATCCCCTCCTTTTAACGTCCTTGATTGAATCACAAACAAACAAGGAAAAACAGCTGGAAATAATAAAATGGACCTACAGCGGTGAAAGCTACAAAAAAATTATCCCAGTATTTGTATTAAATTAACGTCAATATTTTGGACAGTAGACAATTGTTTTAATTTTTTCATGGAAGCCTATATTTTTACGAATATTACAATATTTAATTATATATATCATCATGCCTTCTACTCATTACTGGACGTGGCACTGTGTCGTAGCAGGTAAGAAGTGATATATTGTACGCGGCCACCAAGGATTTTCGTGAAGGGGGAGTCGCAGAAGTAATTTTAATGTGGCTACAGGCATAATTTAGGGTAACAAGAGGAAAAAATAAATAAACTCTCCTAGTTTTATGGCTTTAATGTTTAAGTTTAATGAGAAAGTTTCGAACCAGATCTGGTTCATATTCAAATCATATAATAAAAATTTTGTTATAAAATTATAAAGTTTTTTGTAATTAAAAATAAAGTCATTTTAGAAATGTAACTTTAAAATTTTATCACAAAATTTACATTATATGACTTGAAAATGAACCAGAGCTGATTCGAAACATCATCAGACGCATTCCATTTGCCATTTAGATCAGATCTAACTTACATTTACTGATCCAGATCACTTATTTATTTCGCTGGATTACTTCACTGACTTTATTTTCAGTACTAGAATTGTTTATTCTAATTTACTTTGAAGTAATTCATCCTAATAAGTGCATCAGTTTGCTTAATTCAATTCATTTAGTCATGTTGTCTAATTTATCTGAACTGATTTAAGTGAACCAAGTGGCAAATGGAATATAGCTAATATCTTACTTCAGTAAAGCCATGAACTAGAAGAATTTATGTATTTTTTCCTCTTATTACAGTATTCTGCATTAAATTTTTTTCAGAAAACTTTTGCGACACATGTTAATATAATAAACCATATGTTCCATCTAATATTAATAATTTAATTAGAATTTTAAATGAGCAATAATCCTTAGAAACGCGAAGCATTCGAATGACAAATTAGAGATAAGTTTGTGTATTCATAATTAAATGTCATAAAATTTACGAGTGCAAGCGAAGACACATTGTTATAAACTAGAAACTGAAATGTTTCCACAACATCAAATAATAGCAGACCGCAACAGAATGTTATTAGTTTAATAAGTAAGTTCGCCGTATACATACACAAGTGTGGCTGAACCAGTGATGTAGTTTCAATTATGAACAGAAGGGGCAAACACTAGTCTGTCGATAATTAAGGTTATGAGATAGTTTGTTTTGAATACATGTTACGATTCAGAGTATTGAGGAAGCACTGATGTTGATACATAAGACACCGACGTCATCAAATAAGAAACAATCCGAAATATGCCGCCTCGACGCCCACATCACACACTAATAATTCGCCGGACGGCAGAAGGTGAAGATGAAGTCCAAGTGCAGTCTTTATTCTCGTAGAACAGAGGTTACTTGTCTTTTCTTGCAAAAATATTCTTTTTATACTTTGTTATTGTAAGTTACCTACTAATGACAAAATTTAAACACAGTAAGTGAAAATTTTATTGCACATTGGTTTCTTTGTTTATTTTCGGACTATAATATTTACTTACCATCCACTGTGGACAGTAAGTAAATATTATATATCAAGGTCCTGTTTATTTTGACAACAGTTAATTTTTAAACATATTGGCCGTATTTGTTTGGGAAATTTTGATCCAACCCTGAACTGACCTAGAACTAACTCGTGTTACTTCCAAATAAATGATGCATCTGTCAGTTGTAAACACTGGCGATAAATTTAAAATCTTAATGCATGTTCGAAGCGTTATCTGCTTAGTTTTGTTTGAGTGTTAAATTGCGCTTTTAATTGTATGTTTTGAGTCATCTTTATATTTTTTATATGTAGTCAAAAAGCAAATAACATCAGGGTCTGTTTTTTTTATAATTTTGTCATCAGCACTATCAAAATAATGAATTTCGAAGTCGCAATTATGTGTCGTAATATTATCCTCTGTGACTTATATTGCAAGAAGCACATAATGCATATTGCTCTTCCATCATCTGCATAAATAATAGTTTAGTATATTTTTTCAAAATATTATTATAAATTACTTACGTTTTTCATAAAAATAACTCCTAACCTCTCTATACTATTACAAATCGCGATGCCGCCACGAATAACAAGGAACACAAGTTGATCAGAAAGAGATAGTAAACGGGTTGAATCAACCAACCCGCTAAAATAGCTGGGGCAGTAGGGTCAGTTTAAGGTTAGTTCCAGGTTACTTAAAGTGTGCCAAGTAACCTGCCAGGTTACTTTAAAAATCCCAAATTAATACGGCCATTGTAACGAATATAAGAAATGAGCTAACTAGTCGAGAACGTTCTAGAATCTTCTCGAGAACCCAGAGCGTTCCAGAAATCTTCTCGAGAACAAGAGCATTGCGTTGCATGCGAGACCGGCCGAATGCATAGAGCGAGCTCCCTTGTCTGGACGTGTGGTTGGTGCGGATTCTGGGACGTTCTGGAAAGATCAAGATGTCGGACTAGAGTTTACAAGCGGGCGCTGATGGCTCGAGTTAGTAGACAGTTGACTTCGGACGCGGTGACAAATATCATAATAGTTCTAGTGAACGTGATATAAATAATATTAGTCTCTGTAAATTCATAATTAGTGTTAAAGGTTTTGTTCTAGTGTGAATTAGTTTTAAATAAGTTTCTATTATTTTTATTTTTCATTTATTAAATAAATACTTTTATTTTCGTTTAACATAAACAGTTTTGAGTTATTTTTGCGCTTCAAACTTATACACTTCCAGAAAGACGAAAAACGTTACAATTGGTGTCAGGTGTGGGGTAATTAAATAGTGAAATATGTTGTCAAAATAAATAATTTGGCGACGTTCAGCTTAAAACTAAATGAGTTAAAAGTTGTGTATCTCAAGAGAGACTTGGAGGAGCGAGATTTGGACTCATCAGGATTAAAAGCAACGTTACACCAGCGTCTACGAGAGGCCTTAAACGCGACCAACCAAGATCCTAAGGAATTTGTTAATTATATTTGAAAAAATCAACTTGCCTCCGCCAGGATTTGAACCCGGACCTTCTACTTGGGCTGCGAACGTCCTACCAATTAGACCACAGAGGTGTGTCTAATTGCTGGCACTGACAAGCGATTTTTTCTATGTGTCGATTGTTCGTAAATATCAAATGTGCGAATGGGTTTTTTCGACAATGCAAATGATATACAAACGGATTGACACGATTGAAGAACTTCAAATAATAATTATTAATTATAGTTGTTTTTGTATAATTGTAATTGTAAATAACAAAAACTAAGAAATTTGTGTTTGAAATTAGTTCTAGTGACAATCATAAAATGATGCAGAAGATAAAAGAAGAATTAACAGAAAATTCTAGAATTCCAAAAAAATAATTAACAGGAAATTCTAGAATTCTAAAAGAATAATTAACAGAATCTATGTAACAGAATTTAGAGGAGTATTTTAGAAAATCCGAAGAAAGTTCCAGAATTTTAAAAGAAGAATTGGCAGAAAATTCTAGATCTTTTGAACAGAAGTTAAAAGAAACTTCTAGAATTCTAAAAGAAGAGTTAACAGGATCTGTGCAACAAAATTTAGAAGAAACTTCTAAAACTTTTGAACAGAAGTTAGAAGAAAATTCTAGAAAATCAGAAGCAAGTTCTAGAATTTTAAGAAGAATTGGTGTAAAATTCTATAATTTTGGAACAAAAGTTACAAGAGGATTTAAATGAATTAAAACACGAATATGAAAGAAAAATAGAACAACTGGAAGATAATTTTTTTAA
Source organism: Pterostichus madidus (assembly GCA_911728475.2). Lineage (NCBI taxonomy): Eukaryota > Metazoa > Arthropoda > Insecta > Coleoptera > Carabidae > Pterostichus > Pterostichus madidus. Next base: position 12,216,505 of record OU452318.1, read on the forward strand.
GGCGATTCCATAATCAAATTTATGTCTTGGTGTACTTGAAACAGAAGCAGCAGGTCAACGGAAAATAGCAAAAGAGGAAACCATATCAACAATTCGCATAAAAACACCGGAATTCGATGGTAAGACATCATGGCCGAATTATTTGAGGCAATTTAAAGCTGCTGCAAAAGCTAACGATTGGACACCCAGGGAGAAGGCAATTTCGTTGACAGTAGCGTTGCGTGGAAACGCCGTCGATATCTTACAGATACTAAAGCAAAAAGAGCAAGAAGACTACGATCAGCTGGTTAAGAATTTAGATATGCGATATGGAAATGCGCACCTAGAACAAGTGTATCAAACACAATTAAGGAACCGATATCAAAGGTCGAATGAGAATCTCCAAGAATTTGAAGGTGACGTTGCTCACTTGGTTCGCCTCGCATATCTTACAGTTCCGGACAGCGTATTTGAGTGCTTAGTTATCCAAACATTTATTTATGAAATCCGAGGTGGTGAATTTCAGCAAGCACTACGATTGGCTCGACCAAAAACATTACCCGATGCACTGTCGCATGCTTTAGAACAAGAAGCTGCAAAACTAGCTTCGCGTGATCAATCTAAAGTGCGATCAATAAACAGCGATAATGAAGATATAGAAGAGAAGTTACGACGAATCGCTATAGAAATACTTGGAGGCAAAAAGAGAATACGTTGCTAGAACTGCGGTGAATTAGGACACCTGCGAAGACTTTTCGGGAAGCCGCTGAAAAATAAAATAGAAGCTGAGTCGGATGGTCTTGTTGACGGAAGGCCACTCAAAATGTTGCTGGATACGGGTGCGACGAAAACAATAATAAAATCCGACTTAACAAAGAAGTTTGCACCGACACAACTATATCCAACCAAGAGGCCATTACGTACAGTAACTGGAGAACTAACAACATCATCAGGAGAATTAACTACATCATCAGGAGAATTAGATGTGATCGTCAATATCGGGAACATTTCCCTCAAACATCGTGTGTTGGTAGTCAAAATCGAAGATGAATTCATTCTTGGAATGGAGGTTATGAAAAAAAAAATTGTTTTAAACTGGACCTCAATCACGGCGTAATATTGGTGAATGAAGAAGAACTCGTACTACATCCACGAGAGGACGAAGTTGCACGTGCTTTGGTGAGCGTAGATGTAATAATTCCGGAGCGATGTGAGACAATTGTAGAAGCACAACTTGAGGGCAAATTTTGTGTAGGAAATATTACCATGTTGGAACACCGGAATGATGATGAAGGAACTGGTCGTGGAGTGATGGTAGTAAAATCACTAGTTAAGACCAACAAAATAATATAAGTTCGAATAATGTACATAAATAATTATCCGGTTACAGTTAAACAAAGCACTGTTGTAGGGGAATGCTCATCCGTGTCCTCGATTATTAGAACAATGGTAGCTCAGAAAACCACAACTGACATCTGACGAGAAAACCAAGGCGAAGAATTTAATTAGCAAGTACCCAGATATCTTCGAATATGCCAAGAAAATCATGGGAAGAACGAATGTTGTCCAGCATAAAATCTAGACTAGAGATGCAAGACCCATCTTTTAAAGAGCAGGACGATTACCACTGGCAAAGCGTGAAGAAGCTGAAAGGATAATTGAATAAATGAAGAAAGAAGGCGTGATTGAACCTTCAAGTAGTTCATGGGCTTCTCCAGTGGTATTAGTGAAGAAAAAGGATGGATCCACCCGATTCTGTGTAGACTGTGTCAACTTAACAACGTAACGAAAAAGGATAGTTATCCACTTCCCCGAATAGACGATACACTGGACACGTTAGTTGGGTCAAAAATATTCTCTACGTTGGACCTAAAAAGCGGATACTGGCAAGTTGACTTGGAGCCGAAAGACCGTGAAAAGACAGCTTTTACCATCAGAACAGGACTTTGGCAATTCACAGTTTTGCCATTTGGACTCTGCAATGATCCTGTAACATTTGAACGACTTATGGAAACCGTGTTGTCTAGGTTGTCATGGAAAACTTGTTTGGTGAACCCACCGAACAAGTAACCATAGAATAAGGGACAGCTATAACAAAAGATTATTACGCAGTTACTGGTGACATCTCTTGTTGCCCCAAATAATAATTATTAAAAATACCGATAAAATAGGATACATATTTATCATTCTCATGACCGTAATGACTAAAATATTTCAAAATTATTAAAATCAAAATATATTATAAAACAACAAAAACAAACAATTAGTAAAAGGTTAGTTTTATTGAATCATATTTAAAATATTAATTAAATACATATTAGTATGCATACATACATACATACATACATATCTTCACGCTATATCCCAACAAATGGGGTAGCACGAACCCTAAAATCACTCATAAAACATTCACTCATCACACCCATCAAACAACCAGTCATCGTCAAACATTTTCATCCAAACATACCACCCTCACTTCAACCACTTTCATAGATCACTCCATATAAACTCATTCATTTATTACACTCGAAATTATTATCACACAACAAACCTTCAATCACATCATTCCTTTTCACTTACCATTCATTTTATTTCTTCGACGTACATAACGTATGCATAAAAAATCTCAAATTACTCACGTTTACTCCTAACAACGAATCTAATAACGAAACTAACAACGAATCTACAAGATTAGAAAAGATGAAAGCGATAGTCTGCACTTATATATGAAAGAAAAGACCACACAATGCAGTAACTGAAAATGAAACAAAAAGATAAGAAAGGGAGGGAGCGTCGCCCTGCGCTTGTTTTTGAAAGTGAATTTCACACAATTGCAGTTAAACACTACGTAATAACTGAAAACGAATTAAAAGATAAGAAAGGAAGGGAGTGTCGCTCTACGCTTGTTTTTGGAAGTGAATTCCACACAATTGCAGTTAAACACTCAATGTAAGATCAGAAAAGAATAAAAAAGATAAGAAACGAAGGGAGTGTCGTCCCTGCGCTTGTTTTTGAAAGTGAATTTCACACAATTACAGGTAAACACTCTAATGAAATTACTAAACAACGAAACTAAAATCTAAAACCCTGCGCTTTTCTGAAATCATCAGATTCATTCCGCAATTAATCTTCGCCAAACGTTCCTATCCTGACACAACACTTTTGCTTCATCCACATTCATAATTCCTTTCATACAAGCACGTTTGTTCCTCGTACTCGGAAACTTTCGTTCACGCAACAATCCTTCTATCATATTCATCCATTTATTCATAGGTCGCCCACGCAATCTTTCACCCTCAATTTCACCAACATATACCTGTTTCACTAATCTCTCATTCGACATACGTTCAACATGCCCAAACCATCTCAACTGACTTATACCTACTTTTCTAACTACATTCTTCTCAATTTCACACTCATCATACACCAATGTATTCCGGACACGATCTCTTCTAGTATAACCACACACACCCCGCAAATACCTCATTTCCACAGTAGTTATACGACGTTCATGTTTCTTCAGCCACACCAAACATTCACTACTATACATCAATGTAGGCACTAAAACACCATTATACACACTCAATCGAGCATCTCTGGATACATTCACATTTCGAGCAAAGGTTCCCAGAGCACCCAATACCTTGCGTCCCGCAGATACTCTTCTTTCAATCTCACAATCAATACGTCCATCCCTTGAAAACATACTACCCAAATATAAAAACTCATTCACTTGACCCAATCTCACACCATTCACCGAAACATTACAATCAGTCACCAAATCGCTCTTTTCAAACACTAACACTTTACATTTATCGACATTTAATAATAAATATAAATCTTTTCCTACTTCATTTATATTTAGAATCATTCGTCTCAATTGCTCTTCAGATTCACCCATAACAACCACATCATCCGCATACGCTAACGCAGGCACAATACTACCACCAATATGTACACCATCCACCCCATTCAACGCCGTTCGTAACAATACATCCATGTACAAATTAAAGAGCCACGGAGACATCCCACAACCTTGTTTCACGCCAATGTCTATACAAAACCAATCACTCAATCTACCATTAACTCTCACCGCAGCCTCACTACCTTCATACAGCGCACGAATTGCCCCCAACAAATTACCATTTATACCGTACTGTAACAGTACATTCCATAATGTCTCGCGATGAACACTATCATATGCTTTTTTAAGATCGAGAAAGCCACAGAACACCTTCTTGTTCTTAGCAAGTGACTTTTCAAGAATCATACGAAGAGAAAACAATTGATCCACACATCCTCTCTCAGGCAAAAAACCACCTTGCATATCGCTTAACTTGGAGATTGTTAAGGTTCGTACCTTATGATTAAGAATCTTCCCGTACAACTTCCCTACCACACTCAGCAAACTTATCGCACGAAAATTAGTACATTCACTCGAACTACCTTTACCTTTAAATAAAGGACAAATGATAGCACATTTCCAATCATAAGGAGCCACACACCGTTTTAAACAAAATCTAAACAAATAAACTAACCAGTCAAATAACCTCTCGCCTCCATACTTCAACATCTCATTCGATATACCATCCAAACCAGGAGCCTTACCATTCGTCAGACGCATCAATGCGAAACTAACATCACTCTCATCTATATCCCATTCATCACCACTAACATTTTCGCTAACATTTTCACTACAACCATTCGGTCTATTAATGCTACCATATAAAGTCCTAAAGTACTCACACCATCTATTTGTAACATCTGATTCATTCCACAATAACTCACCATCCGCACTCTTAATCGCTTTCACTGCCCTGACATTACCACCTCTCAATCTCTTCACTCTCAACCAAAACATTCTTTTATTCATACTAAAATCATTAGTTAATCTTTCACTCATCAAATCATCAAAACGCGCCTTGCTTTCTTTCACTACTCTCTTAACACATTTATTTAACCTCTTGTATTCCAGCAAGCATTCATCACGTAAACTTCCAGGCACATCTTTCATATTTAGGAATCGCAAGTATGCTCTCGTTTTCACCTCAATCGCTTCTTTAACTTCTTTATTCCACCATGCATTTTTTGGACAAGAACCTAATCTACATTCACCACAAACTTCTTTTGCACATTTAAGAACTGTATCCTTAAATTTGAACCAAACATCATTTATGCTGCATTCAAAATTAAGTTCACATACAGGCAAAGATTCATTTATTTTCTCAACAAACAAATCTCTAACATCCTCATTCTGCAGTGCACTGGATTTCACACCAAACATTTTATTAGTATTTTTCACCCTCATTCTCCAACATTTATCTAGACGTATACGCGATACCACCAAATAATGGTCATTCGTACCCAATTCAGCACCACGCTTCACACGCGTATCTACAACTAAACTTCTCAATCGTTCATCATACAAAATAAAATCAATCATACTCCGTCTATTTTCACTAATATTCTCCCATGTATACAAATGAGCAAGTTTATGTTTAAAGATAGAGTTGGAAACAAAGAGATCACGCTCCAAACAGAAAGAAACTATTTTCCTACCGTTTTCATTCACTCTTGCATCACCAAACTTACCCAATACATTCCCAGACATGCTTCTCTTAACTCCCACCCAACCATTTAAATCATCACATACAATAACTTTCTCATCTGAATCACATGAATCAATAACACTATCTAACAAATTCCAAAATCTATCTTTTTCAAGATCATTTTCGGATTCGGTTGGACCATAAACTGACACAACGAAGATTCTATGAAAGCCTACCTTTAATCTCAGCCAAAGAATTCTCGATGAAGTACAACCATATTCTCTCACAAACGGTTTCATTCGTTCACTAACAAGCACACCAACACCATGCTTCGCGTGTTCATTCTCAGCAACACCCGACCACAAGCAAAACAATCCATCCACTTCTTCCTCACTACATCCTTTCCTTATAGTCTCACTGACACACAAAACATCTACATTATACACACGCATTACATTCATCAATTCATTTTCTTTACCAGTTATACCCCTAACATTCCACGTACCAAACTTACATTCATCAAATTTCACCCATTTATTTTTCATTTATCCAAAAGAAATAAAAGAAGGGTTCTCTCGGTAGAAGAGTAGAAGTTAAGGTAGCTTACCAGGCTTGTCCTTAACTACAAATAGAAAAAGGGTAAAAAAAATGGTGAAATATTGGTGAGTGACAGGTGACAAATTACTGTAGTGAATTTCTACTTTCATACTGCACCATCAACGAGTTCCGCCCTTTGAATGCAATAAGACATCAAATAAGGTAGTGCTCTCTCTTAATCCTAATACACTGGGGCATACCCAGGTATGCCCAAAAACCACAAACTAGATAATAAAACCAACCAAAACCTAACCTACATTTTTCACTCCGTGATAAACCAAAACTCCACTTCACAAATCATCCCACATACTCCATCTATCAAACAAAAGAACAAAATACACCAAACACCAAAAAATTAAAAACCTAATTAAACAAACCCACACCTACCAACCAACTTGAACAAGTAGATGGCGACTCCTGACTACAGGGGCCGTCCGCTACCGACACCAATCCAAACATCAACAAACGAAGCTAACACAAACACAATGACAAATTTAAACAACTTAAGTAAAAATAACACCTTTGCAAATATTACCAAAAAAAAACTATACTGCACCAGCCTCATTCCCAAAAAAAGAACAAGCTATACTAATGCAAGGTATAGAAGGACTAAAAATTAAAGACTACATAGTAAGCATCGGCAGTGTAGTCGGAGCAAAAAACATCCTATTTGCCTCACGCATACCAAATAACCGCATCTGTATCTACCTAAATAGTAAAGAAACAGTCGACAAAATAATTAGTGAACACTCTACTCTGACAATACTAGAACATGAAATAAATATTCGAAGAATGATAACACCGGGCAAAAGAATAATACTGTCAAACGTGTGTCCCTCCATCCCACACTATATCATAGAAGATATACTTAAACAAATAAACATAAAAATGGTATCCCCGATCACATTTCTACGTGTAGGGATGATGGATACCGAGTATGCTCATGTAATGAGTTTCAGAAGACAGTTGTACATAATACCAGACGAACAAAACAAAATCCCGGACTCATTCACCGTTGACTATGAAGAAACAACATACCGCATATTTGTATCAGACGAAATAACAACGTGCTTCGTATGTAAAAGAGCGGGCCATAATGCCGCGCAATGCGACCAAACAAACACAAACCAGCAAGAATAGCCCATGTTGACACAAACTACACCCGCCCAAGTTATAACAGATACCGGAAATGACGAAAATGGCCAAACACCGGCAGTAAAAAGAACGCATTCAGAAATAACAGAAAACACAGATAACGAACCGGACATTAACAGCACACAATTACCCTCAAATACACAAACAATATCAGACTCCGATAATGACATAATTACTAGCCAGCACAGCAAAAAAGCTACCAACAAAAAAGCTAAAAAGCAAGATACAGACAAACCTAACTACGAAGACCCGCTAGAACCAATTAAAACGGAAATTGAAAATAACCCTGAAAAATACATCCTAAATTTCAACCAACTAAAAGACTTCCTGGGAAACGTACACGGCTCGAATGAACAACTAAACGTAGCAGAGGAATACACTAGTGATCCCAGTAAATTGCTAAACATGCTACACGATCTATACCAAGTACTGACAGATACAACAACAAAAAGAAAATTTACAAGATTACAAGGCAAAATGAAAGAGCAAATAACCAAGCGACTAAAAAAAACCCAAGCGCATAAAAAAACACTATCATTAGAAAACATAAATGTCAATAATCCAGTGGAACACTAACGGGTTTTACGCCCATATAGAGAATATACAAATACTAATATCTAAGTACCAACCCGAATTCTTAACAATACAGGAAACAAAATTCAAACACAACCAAAATACATCACTAAAGAACTACAAATTCTACAGAAATGATAGACTACACGAGCATGCAAGCGGTGGAGTCGCAATACTCGTAAAAACATCAGTACAAGCGGAACAAATAACACTAAATACAACACTGGAGGCAGTTGCTATTAAAACTCACTACCCTCAAAAAATGACAATATGCTGCATATATATCGCTCCAAACACAGACCTAGACGCTAATACCATCGAGCAACTCTTACAACAACTACCCCAACCGAGAATAGTACTAGGAGACTTCAATGCACACAACTACAGCTGGGGATCAAACTATGAGAACAATAGAGGAAAAATAATAGAACAAGTAATGAACAACTATACACTACTCAATAATGGCAGCCCTACACACTTCTCTACTAGATCAGGCTCAGAATCTGTAATAGACCTCACATTCACAGACCCCATTATAGCACCAAACTTCCAATGGCTTACTGAACACCACTTACACGGCAGCGATTACTACCCCATCATAATAACCCATATAAACAAAACACACCAGAACACAAACAATCCTCAACCTAACAAATGGAACCTAGAACAAGCAAACTGGGATCTCTATGCATTGCTCATGGAGAACATGGACACTACAAGAAAGTACAACAACGCAGATAAAGCCATAGAAGCTCTTACAGAAAATATAACAAATTCTGCAATACAAGCAATAGGCTACCGAAAAATTAACACCATGAAAAACAAAAATGTCCCCTGGTGGAATGAAGAATGTAAAAGAGCAATAAAGGTGAATAGAAAGCCTTATACACATATAAAACAAACAAAACCATAGAAAACCTAATTATGTTCAAAAAACAAGAGCCATTGCTCGACGTACCATCAAAACTAGTAAAAAACAATCATGGAAACAATTTGTATCAGAAATTAATACATCTACACCAACGAGTGTTGTTTGGAACAACATCAGAAAAATCAGAGGCAACAAAACCATTCTACCCATAACCACAATCATCAACAACGACAGCAATATCACAAACTCACAAGAAATTGCAAACAAACTAACAGAAACGTTCGAAGAACACTCAAGCAACAAACAATATACTCACAACTTTCAGCAATACAAAGAACAAATTGAATCGATTGAACTAAATGAAGAAATCTCCCCAAACACGCCACTAAGTTTGAATGAACCCATCACTGAAATTGAACTAAAAACAACAATAGCCGAGTTGAAAAACAAAAGTAGCCCCGGCCCCAATAACATTCCTTTCGAACTGATAAAACATCTCCCAAACAAAATTATAGAATTTATCCTAATTACTTACAACCAAATGTGGTCCACAAACACCTTTTCAACACAATGGAAACATGCCACAATAATCCCTATCCCGAAACCAGGAAAAAAACAAACAAACCCCTCAAACTACCGACCCATTGCCCTCTCCAACATCCTATGCAAAATACTTGAAAAAATCATTAACAAAAGGCTTGTATGGCACCTTGAAAAAAACAACATCTTAATGAACACACAATGTGGATTTCGGCATGGACGCACTACAACGGACCATATTATACACCTAACATCTGAAGTCCAAAAAGCTTATCAAAATAGACAACATCTCATAGCAGTCCTATTTGACTTGCAAAAAGCCTATGATACGGTATGGAAACACCTTATCCTTAAAACACTTATAAATCACGGCATAACAGGGAACATATACTTCTTTATAAAAAACTTCCTTTCTGATAGAAAGTTTAACGTAAAAGCGAACGGACATACATCAGACACAAAACAACAGGAAAACGGACTACCTCAAGGTGCAGTACTGTCAGTTACATTATTTCTACTAGCGATCAACAATATAAAAGACCACATATAAGCACCCGTAAAAGCGCTTCTTTTTGCGGACGACCTTCTAATTATATGCAAAGGAAAAAATATAGAAAACGTTCAAAAAAACCTACAAACAACTATCAACAAACTAGAAGATTGGTCAACCATAACCGGCTTCAAATTTTCCCCTGAAAAAACAAAAGCAATCCATTTCACCAAACTACGGAAAATAAACATCCAGCCACAACTCAAAATCCACAAAATCAACATAAGTTTCAAGAACAAAGTAAAATTTCTGGGGGTAACAATAGACAATAAGCTCACTTGGAAAAACCACTTAACAGAACTCAAAACTGAATGCAATAAAAGACTAAATATAATTAAAGTTCTAGCCAGCCATGAATGGGGCGCGGACAGGGACACCTTAATGAGTATCTATAGAAATATTATCCGCTCCAAACTAGATTACGGTAGCATTGCATACGCAACAGCAAAAAAGACGCACATAAGGATAATAGATACAATACAATCAACTGCATTAAGAATAATTATCGGAGCGTTCCGCACGAGCCCGGTAGAGAGCATACTGATAGAGGCTGGAGAACCACCACTACAAATTAGAAGAGAGCAACTAACAATGAACTACGTAATAAGGATAATGCAGAACAAAACCCACCCAACATACAAACACATAACACAAGTTATCCCTCCGGACACCATACCAACTCCCTTACAAAATCACATATCCAAAATCATTGAACATCTGAACCTCACAATCACTGAAACCTTGCCCCAAAGCCCTCCAGAAAACCCCCCTTGGCAACAAATAAATCACATTTTCAACACGTCCCTATCAACACATCCAAAAGAGAGCACTAACCCAGAACTATACAAAAAACTTTTTAACAAAATACGACAGGACAACAGCCAACACAAAATTATCTACACTGACGCATCATGCAATAACAATAACAACACTGGAGCTGCCTTCGTCACAGAAGAAAGAAGTTTCAAATACCATCTACCACAGACAGCAAATATTTTCACCGCTGAACTGTTCGCAATCCACGAAGCACTACAATTCATTATACTACACTCCCCCTAAACCCCTCACATCATATGTACAGACTCCCTTAGTACATTACTAAGCATCCAAAATATTTATCCCACCCACCCAATAATCAACAACATCCGGGACCAATTACTCCTATTAACAAGTCGTAACAACACCATCATATTCCTGTGGGTTCCTTCTCACACCGGCATTACTGGATATGAAGCTGCAGACAGCGCTGCAAAAGAAGCCACAATATTACACACCATAACTACTATCCCCATAACCAAAGAAGAATCCAAACAACACATAAAAAAACAAGGTGAAGCAATATGGAAAAATCACTGGTCACAAATAACAAATAGCAAACTAAGACCCATTAAAAACGAAACAAGACCATGGAAAGCAGCTGGAACCAGGAAGGAACAAGTATTAATATCCAGACTACGAATTGGACACACCAAAATAACACATAGCCACCTATTTACAAAGACAGACCCAAAACAATGTGACACTTGCAACACCAACCTAACAGTACAACACATAATAGAACACTGCCCCAAATATAACAGATGGAGAACACAACACCACATCCCCAACAGCATCACCGAATCGTTATCCAACAAAGAAGACCACATAAGGAACATGATCAGATTTCTTAAAGACACTGAACTGTACAATACTATATAACACGCACTGTATACGTATGCTTGTATGATTAATGTACCGAGACTCAAATGACCGAGTTGTCGAAAAGTCTTTAATCTTAAAATAAAAAAAAAAAAATAGAAAAAGAAAACAGTTACATTTACACAACTGTCAAACGTCAATCACACCTAAATACAAATAAATATGAATAATATACATTTTCGCCTTCTAATGCACTCTCTCATTTATCATTTCGCTACTTTCTTCAGTATCCGTATTCTTATATGTTGTTGTTACTGTTTTTATTGGTAGATATGAGATATTTTCATGTATACGTATGCTTGTATGATTAATGTACCGAGACTCAAATGACCGAGTTGTCGAAGAGTCTTTAATCTTAAAATAAAAAAAAAAAAAATAGAAAAAGAAAACAGTTACATTTACACAACTGTCAAACGTCAATCACACCTAAATACAAATAAATATGAATAATATACATTTTCGCCTTCTAATGCACTCTCTCATTTATCATTTCGCTACTTTCTTCAGTATCCGTATTCTTATATGTTGTTGTTACTGTTTTTATTGGTAGATATGAGATATTTTCATCCCGAATTGTTGAAAATGAATTTATATTTACTAAAAAAGAATTTTCATAATTATAAAAGTTTCAAATTTCACAATATTGTATTAATTACTTACATTGGTCAATATGTGGAACAGCCCCAATATTTATTTTTTTGATGATGTATATCGATACTGTCAATTTTGAAAATGAAGACTACATACGACATTGTGCTTAAGAGTACTACTTATAACGCACATCAATTAAATCATTTCTATTATTATTGTTTTCCAGCAATGTTTTTCGTAATAAATTATTTCGTGGTAAAACATGGAAAAACACATTCTTATAATTTTTTTCTACTACAATGTGGTACCAGACACGTCTAAAATTATAAAATAGTTTAAAATTAAATATAAAATTATAAAAGATACCTACTCACCATTAAATATAGATTGCAATAATGACGACAGATATGTTTATTATTTACAAATTTTTCTTGTCAGAATATGAAACATCGTTTGTCAAACATTTAAATATGTAATCTGTTCCACAATCAACCATTTAAATTTTACCTACTATGATTCCTGTTATGAATTTTAAATTGATTTAATTCATTTGGGGCAGCAAGAGATGGCATTAAAAATCGCGTAACAGGGTAACTAATGCAGCTGTCCAGGCCCTGGGTGTACCTCACTGATATTATTGTAATTGGAAAAACGTTCGAGGATCACATAAAGAATTTGGAAGAAGTTTTTCGAAGATTGAAACAGGCAAATCTTAGACTCAGACCACAAAAGTGCATTATCTCGGGTATGTGGTTTCTGATAAAGGCATTGCAGTGGGTGAAGGAAAAATAAAAGCTGTAAAGGACTGGACAGTACCAAAGGACAGACATGAATTAAGAAGTTTCCTCGGTTTATGCACCTACTATCGTAGGATTTACCAACATTGCCAAACCACTGACACGGCTTACTGAAGAAGATAGAAGATTTGCTTGGAAAAATTACTGTCAAACAGCATTTGAACAATTGAAGCATTCTTTGACAACCGCGCCAGTCTTAAGTTATCCTCTTCCGAAAGAGAAATTCACATTGGATACAGATGCCAGCAATGTTGAGATTGGCGGTGTCCTTTTTCAAGTACAAAATGGTCGTGAAAAGGTCATTGCCTATTTCAGTCAAACATTGTCGAAACCGGAAAGGAACTATTGCGTCAAAGAGCTATTGGCAGTTGTGAAGTCCGCTGAGCATTTCTACAAATATTTATACGGCAGAAAATTCCTGATAAGAAGTGATCATGCTGCCTTGAAATGGCTATTACAATTCAAGAATCCAGAAGGTCAGATAGCCAGATGGATCAAAAGGTTGCAGGAATATGATTTTATCATCGAATATCGAGTGGGAACTAGCCATCGTAACGCTGACGCGTTGTCCAGGAGACCATGTTCCGAAGAATGCAAGCACTGTTGCCGAGTAGAGGAAAAGCAAGCTGCTACGTTAAGAACAGCGGTAGTCGATGATAAGTGACAACCGGAAGAATTGCGTAAAGATCAAGAAAACGATCCGGATTTAAAAATTATAATAAAAGGGAAGAAAAACGAGGACAAACCGATTTGGCAAGATGTTACACCATACTCCCAGAATATAAAATCGTACTGGGCGCAATGGGACTATTTATTAATTGAAGAGGGTCTCTTAAAACGTGTCTTGGGAATGCAGAAGGTACTAAGCAGAGAACTCAGTTACTAATCCTTAGTAACAGGGTACCTGAAGTATTGAAAGAGATCAACGACGGATCCGCTGGAGGACATCTTGAAGTCGACAAGAGACAACGATTTTATTGGCTAAATTTCAAAGAAGATGTTAAAGAGTGGTGCAAGAAATGCGTAGTCTGTGCTGCAAGTAATGGGCCACATAGGAAACGAAGAGCACCAATGCGTCAGTAGAACGTAGGAAGCCCATTTGAATGCATTGCAATCGACGTGGCTGGACCATTCCCAGAAACTGATGACGGCAACAAATATATAATAGTCGTCATGGACTACTTCAGCAAATGGGTTGAAGCTTACCCTCTGCCCAACCACCGTCGCTGAAGTATTGGTGAAGGAATATATACGTCGATTTGGAGTACCGCGCGAAATACACTCCGATCAGGGAAGAAACTTCGAGTTTGTCCTGTTTCAAGACATCGGCAAAATATTGGGCATTCATAAGACAAAACAACTGCATTACATCCGCAGTCGGACGGCATGGTTGAACGAATGAATAGAACGAGCAACAAATATCTGTCAAAAGTTGTCTCTAACCACCAAAGAGACTAGGATTGTCATATGAATATGTTTTTGATGGCATATCGTTCATCTGTGCACGAAACAACAGGACAAACATCCGCAAATATTGTATTCGGACGTGAGTTGCGGTTACCGTGCGATTTGAAATTAGGTTGTAAACCCGGAGAAGATCTAGCTGGGGAAATTTATGTCGCTGATTTACGAAGAAGAATGAACTACATTCACGAACAAGTTCGTTCAAACATTCAAACTTCAAGCAACAAAATGAAAGATCAATATGACATCAGGGCAGAAAAGGGAGGATATGAACCTGGAGAGTCGTTATGGTTATATAATCCACAGAAGCGTCGTAGTCTATCACCGAAGTTACAAACAAGTTGCGAGAGACCCTATGAAGAGATGAAGAGGATATGCGACGTTATCTAGCGTATTAGCCCCTTTTACTAGAAATAACCATGAAGCTAATGATGTTCGTGCAGCAAATGTTCGCTGCATTCAAGAACACTAACCCGAACTAACATTTAAAGATTTCATGAATAAATATTCCACAGATCATAAAGCACGGTATGGCGTGACAAAAGAAGAATATCGAGATCTATTCATGATACCTTTGTAGTATGACATTATCCACTGTGTAGCAGAAGACTTAAACATGTCCCGAGGAATTGCTACAGTTTTCAAGAAGAAATTTGGACGACTACAAGAACTGGCCAATCAATGTCCATCTGTTGGAAGAACACTACAACTGCGAGACAATTCGGAACACAAACGGTACCTTTACTACTTAGTCACCAAGTCACGATCTTCTCAGAAGCCCACCTATCGCACATTATGGGAGACACTGACCTATTTGCGAGAACATCTATTAAATAACGACATTATGAAACTGTCAGTACCAAAATTGGATTATGGACTAGATGGGTTGGAGCGGAGGATAATTAGGAATATGTTAGAAATTCTCTTCCAGCGCACAGGAATTGAAATTCTTGTCTGCAGCTTTGACCCCAAAGAAAGAACAATATATTTTTTTTCCTTCTATTTGTGCAAGTATTGTAAAAAATAGCTTACTAACCTCGAACTATAAGTGACTTTTTTAGATCGCAAATGTTTAGAAAATTTTGACCTTTTAGACCTCGATTTACCAAACTACATTCTTGATTTAAAAACTGTCACTTACAGTTCAACCGATCCTCTTACAATTCATTTTATTTGCAGATTTACACAGAATTCTATAATAAATGATCTTCCTATTGTAAAAAAAAACAGTACATTTTAAAACGTCGGGGCGAATAAGTTAAAATTCAAGGATTAAATTACAAATGAACGAATTTAAGTTGATACACAAAAATGTTATAAAATGAATAGAAATAAAACACAAAATTTTATTTATAAACTAATATGTGAAATTATGTTTGATTTAATTTAAATTACACTAATTATAAATATTTATGTAAATCTTTTGAATATGACCACACATCTTCACGCCTTGAGTCAATATTCTGGACTGACTTGCCTGTTCCAAACACTTGTTGTTCTGGGTGCAATATCCACATCTGAAATCCATTCCCACGCCTCGAGGTGGACACAGATGCATCAAGTGTTTAATTGTTAAATAAATGGATAACTGGCTTGTTAAAGTCTTTAATAAAAAGAAGACGACGTTTCGGTTCTGATTAGAACCATTATCAAGTCTTAATTAAATGAAGTTAATTGACATCTTATAAATAAATTTGCAACCGTAAGGTTGAAGTAAAAATAAATTGAATTTTAAGTTTTACATTACTGTTTGAAAGTGAAGCTTCACTTTCAAACAGTAATAAACAATTATATCCTATCGGCTTATCATACATTCACCACATCAAGTGTTTAGGTTGTGTTATCTAACACTATGGCATCGCAGATTATGCGAACACGAAAACTTGTTGGAATTCTAAGAATATTAACTAATAACTGTCACTTTTATAAGTTAATATCCTATATTTGAAAAACCAAAAGTTGTCACAGACACCCATAAAGGAAGATGTGGTCACAAATGTCAAATTGCGCGAAGCCAAGTTTTTATCTAAAGCATCATTACAACAATTATATAGCTCATATTGTTACACTGTTATTGCTATACAGAAAGAAGCTGCTTGTAAGTTGGATTTAAGTAGCATTATTAAAAATATTGCTACTATGAAAGATAGAAAAATACAGTTTTCATTAATGTCTTTTTATAAATTTTTATTAACTTTTGAATTATAGTTTCTGACGAAATTTATATGTATTATTTTTCAAAATATTTTTTTGTTTAAAATTATGTTTTTTTTTTATTTATCCATTTTATATTGAACTTAATAAATAATTTTTTTATTGCTAGCCTAGTACCATATTTTTATTTAATTCTTTTGTTTTTCACTACCGCTTGCTTAAAAACCATTAATAACGGAGTATTATTCACCAAGGATAATAATACAAAAACCACTTTTTAAAGAAACTCAATTTCGCTAGATACAATCATTCTACACCTTTTCTTTAATTTCTTTTTCTTTTTTGAATTAATTTTACTAAACATTATTACAAAAATATCAAATGAAACGTCTGATTATTTATTTATTTATTTATGTTACTCTGTACAACAAGAACTTCTAATTGCAGAGCAGCGTCTGGACCAGTGGTGACTCGTGCATTGTGGCACTGTAGCATCCCCATTCACCAAAAGAAAAATGAAAAACCTAAATTCGTTTTTATTTAAAATTAATAACAATACTTTCAAGCATTATATAAATACAATATAACATTTGAAAGATATAAATTACGTTTAAACATAGGAAATGCAAGGAAAATTTATACGAATGCAGTGCCTCACAGTTTTTACCATATTTGATTAACCTCAACTAGATCCGCCGATATTCGTCTCCGGCTATTATAGGAATCACTGGCACTGCTTGATGAACAGGACTTAACAGTAGCGCATGCAGTAAATACTTGCGTGTACGGAGTTGTGCCTAAGTTAAATTGATTACTTAAGAGTTGTTCATGGGATCCTGAACCTATTTTTGATTACTTTTTTTTATGAAACTACTTGATAAACTATGACGATCAGTGAATCGATGTTTAGTTCAAAGAGTGCAAATAATATACGATTCAATTCTTGAAAAATAATATTACTATGTTGAAAATCATATTTTATAGAAGTTGCAAGCCCGAGAAAATTAAATTAAATTATAGTAATAAATATACAACGTGTTGAATACGTACATACCAGCAAACGACGAACAGTTTGAGAAACCAGTGCTGAGATGTCATAGTTAAGTTCTACTCCGCATATGACTCTTATTTACCGTGCGAAAATATTTGTGGCCAATGAGAACCTTCCGGACATGTAATGTTACTATATTTTTAATCACTTATATCTTTGATGTAAAGCATTATGTTTAACTAATTTTTTCACTAATGGCTATTATTCAATACATATTTTATGTTTTTATCCTTCATTTTTGTTTTTTTCATTATGGTTCAGGAGACCATTGTTTCAGTGAGATACGTAATTATTATTATTTTGCCAAGCCAAGAATAGAAGCATGGAGTTTATTTTAAATGAGATATTTTGTATATTTCTTATTTTTTTGTTAATCAAATTGAAAATATTGAAGAAAAATTTCTAGCAAAATTGTGACTGAAAAATTAATAAATGATTGTTCCAAAAATCATAAGAAACCGTATTATGTTTGGTATCACATTAATAATTATGAAGAGGGATGTTCAATAGGCAAAAATTGTAATTGACTGATTGTCAATTGTTTTTCACAAAAGTTATTAGAAGCATATCTTGTTTGATATCAAATTAAACGTTTTAAAGATAGGTTTTGAATAAAATAATTTAAATGGTGACCGACTGATTGTCAATTGTTTTTCACAAAAGTTATTAGAAGCATATCTTGTTTGATATCAAATTAAACGTTTTAAAGATAGGTTTTAAATAAAATAATTTAAATAGTGACGGACTGATTGTCAGTTGCTTTTCTCAAAAGTCATGAGAGACCTATGATGCTTAGTATCAAATAAGGTTGTGAAGAGAGATTTCCAAAATAAATAATTAAAAATAGTGACCGACTGCTTCTCAACTGTGTTTTCCAAGTCGTAGAAGCCTCTCGTGTTTGATATCAAAATATAAGTTTTAAAGAAAGATGTCGGACAATAATGTTAACAGATGTGAGTGACTTATTGTTAATTCTTTTTTTAAATTGTAAAGAAAAATTTGTTTTTTTTTTTCTTAAATTGACAAAAATTTATTCAATTTACCACAAGTGTACATTTTAGTACTATTGAATACGTATACTTTTTAAATAACAACATAATTAATATAATCAAAATTACATTGTATAATTGAGAGTATATATTTAACTTTTCCTTTTATTCATGTAAAATAATACTCACATTAAAAAAAAATAACTCATGGTCATGATTAAAAATTTCACAATCACCCGGGTCACGATGTGAACCGATTAAAATCACGACTCGCACCCAGCTCTAGTATCCGCGGACCAGTAGTAGATCACTATAAAAGTACTGTACTTTGTTTTTATAACTTTTTTCCACCGTTTTTGGAAAATTTTTATCAATATTTTGAAATAATTTCCTGTTCTTATTTAATATTTTCACATATATTAATACAATTAAATTCCCCCTGTGGTTCCGTCCCACTAACATCTTTGGGGACCGTGAATTGATGGCCGGTAACCGCACTTCATGCGCAAAATATATCACTTACCGAGATCTGCTACGGCAGAATACCACACCCAGTAATGGATAGAAGGCGTGATGATCTATTTATATTTTTAATTTTTTAAAATATTATATTCGAACTATCCGGATAGCCAAAACCGTTTTGTAAATATCCGAATAAAATCAACATCTCTATTAACTACATTGGTTAGATGTATGGAATTGGCTCAAGGCAAACTTAAAGTTTGAGTACAAATAAATAATGATGAAATACGCAAGATTATGGTTTATATTTTCATACATAAAGCATACACAGGAAGCTCAATACTGCTACAAGCAAATTTTACAGACCAGAAGACCTCAAAATGTCCAAAAATTATCAATTTGAATTTGCAAAAGTGAATAATTTTTAATTTATATTTCTAACAAAATTTTAAATTTGGCAAAATTTGTCCTTCGCACTTATCAAAACCCAGTTCTGATCTGAAACAAACCTGACTAACAATAAGTAGAGTCTATTTCTTACAAATACAATCAGTTTGTGGTTACAGTGTTTGTACTATTATTTTTTTGTCAAAAACTTAATTCTAGACCGGTATACTTACTATTTACCTTACAGTATCATACTGTTTAATTTTATTAATTGCCAATTTTAAGTCAATACTTTATGTAAATAAAAGTATTATATTATATTATTGTCAAAAATGTTATGCTGTTTTTGGATCTTTTTATCCGGCAGTAGGTGGTGTGAGTAGCGTTACGGAATTCGAATCCCGAGATCCCGAGTTCGAATTCCACTTGAGCTAAAAATTATATGAACTACCACACTGTGGATCGGTGAGTCCGAACTCTGTACTGTAATTGGGATTAAACTCCTGATGTACAGAGTAGCAAAAATCAAATCAATTAGGTACTTCATATAATAATTGAAAGAGAAACAAACTAATTCATATAAACTACTTAAAAACTCATTAAAATTAAATTAAATTATTATAAAACAAAACAAATTATTTTAATTCCATGTAAAATAATTTCTTCTTTATTTTATTCTGATTATGTTAACCATGTGTAAAATGTATTTTCATATATTTTGGATGCCATATTGACTTAAAAGCAGCAACTAAAGTAACTAAACTGTCATCTATTTGTCTTACAAATATGGTACCACAGTCTAAGACATTTAAGTCCACAGCAATCTCTTAAGCTTAACTTTTACAAAATACACAACATACACATTGTACAAAATCCACCGACAAAATAACTCGACAACTAGCCTATATATTGTACACTCTTTCTAAAGCCTTTCAACATAACTTGACTCGTATTTGATATGAAAATAATTTATTTCATTGTCAAACCAGTTTAAAGTATAATTTTAGTATATTTTCATACCGCTCGTTTTGATAAATATATAAGCTATTGAGCGAATTTTTTAACAATATTTGCAATTTTATGTGTTGGAGGCTTCTATACACAATTTGATCTCATCCCAAGTCAATAATTCTAAGAAAAAAAATAAAATGTTTAGAATTTTTATATAATATAAAATACAAAGACAAAATGTCAATTACGATGTGGAACTGAGTCTTAATAAATAAAAAAAATAGGAAACAAATTTTCAACACTTGTCAAAGTTCCACAAAAATTACAGCACATTTGAATCAACTTCTTAGGTCACCATCAAAAGGCTGGTTAGTTCAGCTTTAACCGTAGACGCGATTCGCTCTGTGGGAGCTCATTAGTATGGTGCGATCAACAATCCAGCTAGACTAACTAGGGGCTAGTGAACTGTGATACTGTATCACAGTTCACTAGCTTGACAAGTGTTGGATTTTTTTTCCTATTTTTCTTATTTATTACAACATAAAAGTTTAGGATTTTAGCAATAAATTAAATTTTCGTGATCAAATGTTCCAAAATATTTTAAATAAAAAATCTATAATAAATGCTGATAAATTGTGAATTTCATACACCTTCATACAAGCATAATTTGTACAGAAAAGTATAGTTAATCGCCTTTAATCTCACAGTATGTAATACGTTACTATTTTTTTTAAATAACAGAATGTAAAATTAAAACAATTTACATTTTATTAGATATGCAAATTAGGTATTGTTAGATTCTTGTTAAAAAGGGATGAGAAACAAATTCTAATCTACTACTCGACATTTGACAATGACAGTTATATAAAATACTTTTAATAACAGCATCTGTAATAAGCACAAGAGAAATACTAAAATATATTACTAGCACAGCTGTATTTATAAACTTTTATATTACAGGCCTGAGTATAGTAATAATTTGTACAAATATATTTCATCCAAATTTTTCTTTTAAAATAATCGTCACAGGTCCTGCTTACAATCAGTTACGAATTTTGCAGTCAGTGCATAATAGTAATAGTAAAAATAGTCACACAATCTAGTCACCTGTGTGACAATTGTAAATCGCCTGCTTTCTTTTATTTTTAGGCATGGCACATTTTCTAACTTCATAGGCTGAGCTCTCTAATATCATTCATACTTTAGTAAATCATATTTTGTTCGAACATTCAGCAAAATAAATATACTAAGTTCAGATGTATACTCTTATATATTTTGTACTTAGTTATTGAAGGATTAAATCATTTCTGAAAATGTTAAAATAAAATTTTCAGTACTTATTCAACAAAACAATAAATATAAAAACAATATCACAAGATTATTATCAATAAAATAATACTAAAATAACAACAAAATTTGATATGTTATATCATGAAAAATAAATAAATTTTTATCGTTTCTTAAAAAAATAATAATAATGCTAATAAAATACATAATACTGCTTCAAAATAAATATACTTTAAATATTTAAATTTAAATAAATAATTTAGTTTTTTTTTCTTTCGCGTTCTAATTCAATATATCCGAATAAATCTTTAAAATTCTTATTATTTCTCTGAAAAGTCAGTTTTGAATATAATTTCGATATTAGGTGCATTTTTACAGAACCTAGTCAAATATTATAGGCAGATATCTAAAATTTGGAAAGCCCTTATAAATTTGATAAACACCTCAACTTACATGCAGCATAGCATGGAATCACGACAGAAGAACCTGGGCTACCGTCGTAGCCGGAGGCCCAGGAGCTGCCACCGGCCCTTGAAGTCCAGGAGTCGTATTTCCCTGCTGAGAAAGCTCAGCTTTTACTCTTCGGGCTATGTGCGATCTTGTATGTTTTCTTAGATGGTCCTTCCTATAGAATCCTTTACCGCATTCTGGACAAATGTGTCTCTTTTCCCCAGAATGTATCACGAAATGAAGAGTTAGTTGTTCTTTGCGCTTAAATGCTTTTAGACAGACTGTACACACATAAGGACGTTCAGGATTGTGAGATTGTTTATGACGAGTTAGGTGATCTTTTCTTTTTAATCCTGCGCCACAAATATCGCAAACAAACCTTCTTTCTAAAGTATGCCCAACCAAATGTTGCTCTAATAATTCCTTTTCTGGGTACGCCATATGACATTCCGGGCAGCAGTAAAGAGTAGAACCATCCAACGCTGTTGTAAGGCGAATTTCTCCCGGTTTTGGCCGAGGTTTCTTCTCTTTCGCAGCTTTTTTCTTCTTTTTTTTCTTCGGAGGTGAAGCATTCTGGTTCTGATTGTTCACCAAGTTTTGTAGGTTGATATTTGGATCGGGAGTGGTCGGAGTGTTGATGTTTAACTGTTGTGCGGTTTCTTTTTTGATGTTTTCAGCGGAATATTTGAGGAAGTGGTGAAGAGACAAAGGTAAAGTAGATGCAGGAAGATGGGATAAATAATCAGCTACTGTTGAACCAGGCGTTGCCAGGCTTTGCCATGAAGATGGCATCGTAGTAGTAGGGTTGTTGTTTTGTTGCTGGGTTTGTTGATGGTGTCGGTCTTCTTGCTCTCTTTCTTGCTTCACCTGTAAAAAATTCGTTCATAAATGACGGAAATAGCTATTTTACTAATTTAAAAATGTTTAATAATCTTGGTATCAAATCAAATATCTAATGAGATGATACTGTCCAAAAATTGTTTGACTGTTCTATGCAGGTAACGATGTCGAAAGAATAAATCTTAATTTTGAATTAAAATTATGTGAAAGATAGATTAACCGTGTAACGAAACAATCCGAGGATTGTATATGTTACTCGTTCACGCATATCTATTGTAAGTTTTGCAATGAAAATTTAATAGTTAATAGTCAGGGCACTTGAATAAGCGAATAAAGAACTTTTGTACAAATGTTCGATTGGGTAGGCGCAGATCATTAGCTGATTATATGTTAATTATAAAATTGTCAACTTACTACAATATTTGCAAATAATCTCATAAGTTTGAAGAAATGAAATGCAAATAAGATAAATATATAAATCATGGTTTCAGAATATAAAATTCTAGGAAATTTAAGGTTTCGTTAAAATTATGTTAGAGAAATGCTTTCAATAAAAATTATAAATTTTGTATTCAAATATTTTTCAAATTAATTAGTTAGGTAGCTCAGTGGTATCGAGTTGGCCTGTGGATCCTGAAAACCCTGGTTTGATTCCCACTGGCGTCAAACATTTCACCACATTAAAATTACCCCTGTGGTTTCCCCTCCACTAACATCTTTGGGGGCCGTGATTTGATGGCTGGTAACCGCATTTCACGCGCATAAATATATCACTTAACAAGATCTGCTTCGGCAGAATGCCACATCCAGCAATGGGTAAAAGGCGTAATGATATTATTTATTTTATTATGTAAAAACGAAAAATTGTGAAAAATAACTATTTTTTGTTAATTGGGAGATAATTACAGCGTAAAAACTGATTTCCCTGAATGATTTTTTATTAAAATCTTTGATATAAATCGGAATATTATTGAGTTACATATAATTTTATAAAACTATGTACCGATGTATTTAAAATTATGTGAAAATGTTATTATATACTTCAAGTTCAATTTATTTTGTATAGCAATGAATACAATCCTTGTATTTATCTTTGTACAAGGATTGTATTTACAGGTGACCGCCTTTTGTTCGATAAAGATCAAAATAAGTAGTTTATGGTTTGTTCAATTTCTCTGACAGTTAAAGAAAAAGAATTATCGTTAAAGATCCTCAAAGACCAATTCGTTGAACCTGGTATAAATTTGAGTCACAATTTTGAAATATCAAATTATATCTGTATTTTTTTATTGTGATACTTTATTCGGCGCAAATCTAGTCACAAAATTAAATTGCCTCGATTGGTGGTTAGCTATTAATAAAATAAAAGAGTGTATAATAGACGCAGCAATACAAATAATTCGTATTATGAGAGGTGCTACAGCATCTTCAGCAGAGCTCGTGTTCTCAACTTTCAATTTAGTGCATTCTAAATTAAGGAAGCAACTGGACACAGAAAAGGCTGCAAAACTAGCTTTTCTATTCAAAATACTAAATTATTAATCTATATTTGTAATTTTTTTTTTTAATTATTGTAATTTAATTTGCTTTATCTGTTACATTTATTATGTTACAATGATATTTCGCTGTATCTTTTCAATATTATTATAATTTAATCATTAAAATATTAAAGATGAAATACCCATTTCAGTAAAAGATATCATTTTTCCAAATTCCACTCAATTTAAATTAAAAATATATTGAATAATAATAGTTCTTGTAGCGAGAAACATCAACCAAAGTATTGGAATAATTGAATTATTATTTACTAAACTACATACTAAGTAGCAGATAGGTAACTTAAATAATTGACTATAATAAAATGATATTAGTTCTAATTTGTAATTATTAAGTGAAATTGTTGTAAATAGTAATAAGTAATGTAAAAATACGAAATGTATATTACAATTTGAGTTTATTATTATTATATTGTTGAAAATTTGAATATTTTTACTAATCACTGAAAAGTACAAAAAGAAATATTAATTTTGATATGCGACTAATTTGATTTAAATAAAAAAATCTGATTTAAATTTTAAAAACCCGATTTTTATTTTTTACAAAAAAAAAATCGTTTTTTTTTCACACCCTGATATAAATTAAACAATTATTTTTTTACTGTAAATAAGGTTTCTCAATTCCAGACTTTTTCCAATTTTTTTTCAGAATTCCAGGCTGGTAGTCACCATGATAAATGTATCACCATGCCATTTTCCCTATTACACGAGTATGACAGTCAGGAGATCTTGGTAACTGATATATTTTTAGACGTATTAGACATCAAATCATGGTCCCGAAAGAAGGGGAGAATTTTAATATGTAAATAAGTTGCTGACTGTCGCAATTCAAGTTTCGGTTTCTTTTTTCCACAGTCTAATACGTTGCCACTAAGCTCGCCATAGAATATTCAATATTAATACTGGCCGATTAATAAAATATAAATAAATCAAACCAAATTAATTTTCTTTTTTAAGGAAATATGAGCGTTGGATTTGTAAAAATAAATACCTTTTCTGTATTTTGCGACGACGAACTCTGTTGCTGCTGTTGTTGTTGCTGTTGCTGCTGCCCTTTCTGTTCATGTAACATTGCTGCACACAACTCCTGGGCTAGTTCCTGTTGCTGATCATATCCTCTCTTGTCAACCCGCCCAACACCTTGGTGCGAGTACGCGTTCCCTTGATTCACATACCCTCCTTGGTACTTCCCGGGTGACATCAGATGCTGCTGTGGCGGTGGGTGATGCTGCGTAAACGTAGGCACTGAGTTTGAAGGATAACGGGTGTTGTTTGACTCCTGGGGAGGGCAAAGAGTGCTGCTGGAACCCTCATGACTGAACTTGGCGGCGAATTGATGAATAGTGGGAATTGAGGCCGGAAAGTGCCCACCGAACGGAGAGAAGTTCATTGCTGAACGTTTTAGAACCTAGAATAAGTAGTTTAAGATTAGTGTCTCGTATAGTGTTTTCCGAAATCAAAATATGAAAGATGTCTTCTTATATTACGTAAATACATACATTTAACAAAAAAATATATTTTTCCAAAAATCTCGTTACAAAAATCGTGTATTATTTATTTTATTTTTTTAGTGGAAGGTAAAACACAAAATAGAACAAATTTGTAAAAGAGCATAGACAAAATACTAAGTTCTTACATATTCAATATTTTTAATAATGCTTTTATTATTTACTAGTGATAAAGAAACAAAATATATTATAAAATTAATTGTTAATTTCTGTAGAATAAATAATAAAATAATATTTATTGTACGAAATTTATTCTGTGTAAATAAATACTATTATTTTTGATAAATATTTAAATTACTTACAATAAATGACGAGAAAATATAAAAATATTTAATATAGAATTGGCTTAAGCGTTATTTTGATTTACTGCTTTGTTAAGGGGCTGGAGAAGCCATTAATGATAAAGGGGTGAAAGGAAGGACAAATTATTTGATAACTATTCTATTTTAATACTAGCACTAAAATACACAATTTCTTTTATTAAACTGCTAAAATATTTACACCAATTTTATCTACGGATTAACTATACTAAAATTAAATTCACCCCCTTGGAAATTAAAACAAAAATTCGCTCTATTTTTCACTAGAAATCAAACTAAATAAACCAGAATCACTACATAATAAATAGCTGAAATACTTACCGCATTATATTGTTCAAAAAAACACGAAATACTGCAAAATTTATCATATGTTAACCACCTGCCTAAAATCTGTCAAAAGCAAAACGCCATAGCGAAAGGCCCTAAGGGAGAAGTTCATGAAGGTTCAAAAAATGGCGGAAACACCCTTAATAAACCGACACAACATATTATTTATTAATATAAAAATATACTTCATTTAAGGTGATTAAATACCAACTACCATATACAAAATTTTCAACTATATATTGAAAATTAAAGAATTACATGTTAAATTATTTCTGTAACAGTACAAATTTATATATATTAAAGTTTTAATAATTATTTATCTATCACAAATAAATGTTCTGGGGAAACGATATATTCTACAAATTTACAAATATTTGCTTATATATAAATAATTACGTCGTTATATGAAACGTTTGTTACATAACATAGTATAAAATCCACTAAATTAATTCTCAATTAGTAGTAAAATGTATACATATTTTGGAAGAAAATATAATTCGGCTTTACTTTTCACAAATTTTATTTATTTTACTTCACAGCACAAACTATGTAAAACAAATAAAATTCTATTATGTCTCTCTCTGAATAATATTTCATATAGAAATAATAATAATAATAATTCATAACTAGTGAAAAAATATTCTGTTGCAAAAATATAATATAAAACGATTGTCTCTATCACTTAGAAAATAATCTTAAATATACCACAAACCACAATCTAATTGTCACTTAAATCAAATAATTTTTCAACATAAAATTTTATAAGATTAGTAATTAAATATAAGTAATATAAATATATGAACAACAAATAACAGCTATGAAGGCTTCATGGTGATCGTTTTGTCCATGATGTGTAAATTATACCACAAATCATGTAGTATCACATTTGTTTTAGAATGTTTCCCAAAAAGTTTCACAAATATCAAATTTGGCAATTTTTTTCGAAGATTGTTTTCAGAATTAGATTAGAATTTGTATCCAAATTTGAATTTTAAAAATTGTACAAAGTTTCAGTAACACAATTTTGATATTTAAAGAAACTTTTTTGAAGTTTAGAATGTCATATTTTTGAGGTGCTATTTATGTTCGTTATAAACAATTATCAAAAATATTACAAACGCAAAATAACAAATCCCAGAACCTTTATTCTTAATAATATATTAATATTTTATACAACTACTTAATAATATTTTAAAAATGGTGAATTTGTCCATCTTGCTTGTAGCAAGTTCATTTACACTAACATGATAATCAGGATGATGATCTTCCGTCTGAGGTCGACTGACTACAATTTCCACTGTCAAATGCTGCGAAATTATTTTTAAAATACAA
Organism: Pterostichus madidus; assembly: GCA_911728475.2. NCBI lineage: Eukaryota > Metazoa > Arthropoda > Insecta > Coleoptera > Carabidae > Pterostichus > Pterostichus madidus. The sequence continues at coordinate 12,244,483 of OU452318.1, forward strand.
TTCTATTTATTTTTTTAAAAATAATTTGGTAGCATTTGGCATCAGAAAAGACAGTTATTCGCCTTCAACCGAAAGCTCAGGTCACCAGTCAGTGTTTTTATAATTATGTCGAATATTTCTTTCAGTTGTGAAGCAAGTTCATGGCCCCAGTTTCAGCGGCGGTCGGAAGGACCACGGTACTAACTTGATTATCGTCATCATTGTTATTGACTTGTATGTGGTGTTGGGGAACTTGAATTTGAACCGGCACTTGAATGTTTGTTGTTGGAACCTTGCGAAATGAGTAAGCACATTAAATCCTTCTCTACTTTTATAAATAATTAGGATACTAGTTTAGCAGTTGAATTAAAAAGTAATGATTTGAATTAAATTAAAATAATTAACAAACTTCTAAAAATGACGAAAAACAATATATATCTTGCATATTTTGAATAGCGTATAAAACAGAATCGTCCCAAACCACCCCAATTATATCAAACTTATTTCCAATAACAATCCATATCGTTGTGCACCACCTACATCTCTACTGTCGTTCCAAAGCTACCACATCCAGAATTAGGTAAATGTTATATTGATGTATTAATAACTTTATTTTATTTAGACGATTTTTTTATACATATCTAGTTAAATTTCTATAGATCATCTGACAGTTTATGTTTTTTTACAAAGTTGATAATATATTAAGAAATATTTCAAATTTAAAGCCATTTTAGCGATTTGCGAAAGTAGCAATTGAAAAAAAGTTGATATATTTCCGTTTAATATTATAGAATGTGATACTTGCATAAATATTACACAATTTCAACTAAACAAATTGTAATAAATTTCTGAAATCATTTAGGAAACTAGAAGAAAAAATAATAAATTGTTAAATTATTCAAATCAATTAAATATGAAATGATTTCACCAAAATAATAATTAATAAAATACTAAAAATAAACTTAAATTAAGGAAAATAATAAAAAAAATCAGTTTATATTACCTGTACCTGTATTGTAACCTGCTGGCCGCCTTGACTTGTCGTTTGACTCCCTTGCTGCTGCTGTTGACTCATCTCCTCCTTCAATCTCCTAGCCAAATGACTCCTCGCGTGTTTCCTCAAGTGATCCTTTCGGTAAAATCCTTTTCCGCACTCCTCACAAACCTCATTTTTCTCTCCAGAGTGAATCACATAATGAAGATTCAGATGTTCTTTCCGTTTGAAGCCTTTCATGCACACTGAACAAACAAACGGTCGTTCGGGATTGTGGCCAAGTTTGTGACGTTCTAGATGTTCTTTTCTTTTTAATCCTGCACCGCAGATGTCACAAATAAATCTTCGTTCGATTTTATGACCCACTAAGTGTTGCTCCAATAGTTCTTTTTCCGGATAAGCCATGTGGCACTCCGGACAACAGAACAAAGTTGTTCCATCTAGAGCGGTGGCAATGTGGACTTGGCCGGGTTTGGGGCGGCGAGGTTTAGGAGGTTTCTTCTTGTTTTTCTTTTTCTTTTTAGGTTTATCACCCTCTTCGGTGTCAGGTTCTTGTTCGACAATGTCAGCAACGATTAGGCTCCCTTGGTCCACTTCAGCTGGTTGAGATTCTGCAGAAGTTTCTCCAAGGTCGGCACTAAGAGGTGAACTTTCCACCTAAGGATAATTCAATGAGAATTTTTTCATAACAGTAAATATATTTCAAAATTCACTAAAATTAAAAAAAAAAAGTTAAAAATAAAATTGGTCGAATTCAAATTAGATTATTCATGTTTCCCAATTAAAGAATATTTGCTAGAAAAGGTGCAATATAAATAAAGAATAATGATATTATCTCCTGAAATAATCATTTAATCTAAATAATTAAAAAAACGTTTCGAGAGTATATGATTGCGGATATTTTGGCAAGTTCAGATATTTTTATCGATAGTCATTTTTTCACAGTGAAGGGGACAATATATTTTTTAAATGGTATGCTATTGTTTTGTTTGATCCCATTCGAAAGAGTAATTTTTCTCTGTACAAACATATCTATATAAAAAATAATATTATATTTGAAAAAAATTGAGAAAAATAGTGTAGAATAAATAAAACAATTTTACATATTTTTATCGGAAATGTGTGAAATTCACTTTCAAAAACAATCGCAGGGACGACACTCCCTTCGTTTCTTATCTTTTTTATTCGTTTTCTGATCGTACATTGAGTTTTTAACTGCAATTATGTGGAATTCACTTTCAAAAACAAGCGTAGAGCGACACTCCCTTCCTTTCTTATCTTTTAATTCGTTTTCAGTTCTTACGTAGAGTGTTTAACTGCAATTGTGTGGAATTCACTTTCAAAACCACGCGCAGGGCGACACTCCCTTCCTTTCTTATCTTTTTGTTTCATTTTCAGTTACTGCATTGTGTGGACTTTCCTTTCATTTACAAGTGCAGGCTATCGCTTTCATCTTTTCCAATCTTTGTAGATTCGTTTTTAGTTTCGTTATTAGATTAGTTGTTAGGAGTAAGCGTGAGTAATTTGAAATGTTTTATGCATATATTATGTACGTCGAAAAAAGATGAATGATAAGTGAATAGGAATGATTGGATAGATGTGATTGAAGGTTGGTTGTGAGATAAATTATTTCGAGTGTAATAAATAAATGAATTTATATGGAGTGATCTATGAATGTGGTTTAAGTGAGGGTGGTGTGTTTGGATGATAATGTTTGACGAGGCCTGATTATATGATGAATGTAATGAGTGAATATTTTATGAGTGATTTTAGGTTTCGTGCTACCCCATTTGATGGGATATAGCGTGAAGATATGTATGTATGTATCGGAAATGGATTTTAGTTCCCATAGATATGTTAGTGATAACGATTTTTCTCAATTTATTTCAAATAAAGTATTATTTTTTTATATGGTTGTATAGAGAAAAAATTACTCTTTCGAATGAGATAAAAATAATTATAGCACGCCATTTAAAAAAATGCCTTTCCTTTCACTGTGAAAAAAATACTATTAATAAAAATATCGGATCTCGCCAAAATATTCGCAATTATAGACCCTCGAAACATTATTTTTTTTTTAATTATTTAGATTAAATGATTATTTCAGGAGAATAATATTTATTTTTGGTTATAAATTAAGTGAGCCTCCTGACCATTATGCTAAAATAGCCGTTTTGAACATTAGCAATAATATTTAACTTGCCTGAGATTCTCGTTTGATGGTTTCAGCGCTAAACTTCAAAAACTGATGTATGCTCATTGGCAAGGCTGTCGGTATCCTGGATAAATAATCCGCCACGCCCGTAGTCGTAATCGACTGCCAAGATGTCGGAACATTAATGTTCGATGTGCCTGCCTGTTGGATGAAATCTGTTGAACTCTCCCCGCTCTCTGTCTTGCCGATGTTTTCGGTCTTGATTAGCGCAACGGGAAGAACTTCTTTTTTGTCGTTGTCTTCACGCTGTGATTGTTGCTGATTGCCTTGTTGGGCTTGTGCAGCTTGGATTAATTGTAGATCTTGGGGTTGGAGCGCTGCAACGACTGTCATGCCTTCAGGTAGGCCTTGCTGTTCTCCAACCTACGAAAAGGAAGAAAATTTGGTAAATTTTGATCAACTTGAAAATTACCAGGGTAACATCGGGAACAGTTAACATAGTTGAAAGCTACCTTAACACTAAGATGACTAGAATAATATCCACAGCTGGCTACATACAAGAAACATACGACAGAATTTTATTTAAATTAAAATGATAATCTAATAAAACTTGGGGCTCATTCACAACTATTTTATGAGTTAATTTTATTTGTATATATGCAGAGTGAAAAGTTATTAAATATTACCGGTATGAAGTTGCTTCATTTATTATAGTTAGAAATATGATTTAAATTGCAATAGTAACTGATTCTAAACATTTTAAATCAATATCACGACGTAAAAATAATTAAGGATCAATTTTTACCCACAACTTTTTATACAATATGTACTTAAATATAAGTAACAATAGTAAAACTGGGTCATAAAATTTATGTTTCATAATAATTTAAAATGCATTTATTTTTCTTAAATTACCTGTAACTGCACACTTTCCCCCGTCTGTCCCTGTGGACTGTACGCTACTGTCAGCACTGTTGTCCCTTGCTGAAACGTCTGTATCGGAATCTGACTAATATGATATTTCGGGCTCTGCACTGTGTTATTTTGTGTGACGGGGGGTGCAGGTACCACCTGAATCTGCACCGTCTGTTGTGGGTCGCCAGGCTTAGCTCCCGGCATCGTGATAGGTAGCGTGATGACGGTTTGCTGATTGTTCTGAGCCGGCGCCGAGGCAAATCCGCTGCCATCCACTGGCCGGAGGTAGTGCACACCGCCTTCACCGCCGGAGAGTACACCCACAACTTGGCCGTTGGCGGTCGTTATATTCTGGGTGAATTTAGCGGCGGCAAACTGGGTGGCCACCGGCAGTGAGCCGGTGAATGGAACACCGAAGGGAGTGAAGTTCATTTTTATGATAAGTCTGCAAGAAAAATAATTATTGATATTTTTTATATGAGATAAAATGTTTAAAACAACTGTGAGAAGTTTCTGAGTAAAATACAAGTAGTGCAGGAATCTATTTTATATGTATATATAGAAGAAAAATATATTAAATTTAAGATTTCTTAGTCAATAAAAATTTTTAAAAACATATTAGCTTATATCAAATGGCGTCACTTTATTCAAATCTGTATATATTACACAATAGGAAATATAAGTTTCTTTTTGGTTTTCTCTATATAATACATATTTGTTTTATCAGTAATAAACTCAAAATATTTCACCAATCTTACACCCTTAATAGTATAGAAAATGAATGTAAAACAATGCTTGAAGTATTCAAGAAAATATTTCATTAAAACCTTGAAATAATTAAGACATGGTGTAATGATTTAAATGAATATGGATGATTCGTTTTTGTTTATAAACTTCTTAAACTTACCAAACAATTTGTAAAAGTAACAACAACGAACACAACACAAAAAACAAAAAACTTATTTTCGACAGCTGTACCAGATAAGTTGTTTTGTTTATTATGAACTTTGATTACACATAATTGAATGAATATTAAAAGTGATTGAAAACAAAATTTTGACAGAAATGTCCTTGTATTTTTGAATTTAGAGGGGATGAATACACACACACTGCGTATGTGGCAGTGGTACTGAGCCACAATTTTTGAAAGTGGGGTAAAGATAGAGAAATCGTTGGGGATAGCCCACTTACCTACTTGTTCTCAGCAACAACACTTTCACCTGCAATGTTAGATACTCGTGCTACCTTCTCACAATCCCTGCCATTACTGAAATCAACAGGTTTCTATGTATTAGTAAAGTGTGGTAGTGGCAGCCATAAAAAGAATTGCACAAGAAAACTTTTACTTTAGCATTGAATATTTTCCCAGATGATTCGATTGTTTTTTGAAACAAGTTTTGATGATGAATTCATTTCAGATTGACATGAAAACACTTGTCAATAACTATGTAATAAAAATATTTGAAATCAGTATTGAATTATGATAAACAGGACAAAGAAAAATGACTACTCATTACTCATAATAACAAGATAAGAAGCCCTATTGTCGGCCCTACTATAGGTTAGTTCATTGAATACAGTTTCCGATTTTATCCATATTGACAATTTCCACAAATAAATCATTCTATTTAATGTTACATAATCCAACTATTTTTAATAGCATCAAAATACTATCATCCAATAAAAATTCAATAACTATTTATAATAGTGTGACAAAAGGAATATGTAATTAATCCACATTTGGTTTTCGAACAGCATAAAAATATGTACAGAAATACGTAAACAGTTAGGGCTTTCCATAATGTCATAACGGTAATTTGTTGACTTCGCTGTTTGTGAGGTATGTTTGAAATTAATTGCTGAGATAATTTGATGGTTACTGAATGAAATGAAAGATATAATGAAAAAATTCGGAAAAGTCAGAAGGGAATATACAAATACGTATCAGGTTAACGACCTTGGGCGGCTAAAATAAACTACGACAGCGCAAGGCGTAATCTATGACGATGACGTCGACAGACGTGGTGGAGGAAAGTGGTGGTGGATCAGGAAGAATGTGGGGATGAATATCCTACCAGACTACACTATGAGCACCCCTTCCACAAATTCCACTTCACGGCGACGAAGCTCCCTTCCCTAAATCACCCGCAGACCCGCGAAGGCAAAACGGCAGGACAAATGCACCCACTACACTACGATTAGTATAACACACGTACTGTGCACTGTATTATTTACCTCGTAGAGGAATATACGAAACTGTTTCTTTGGTCTTCTTCTACACGAAACAACGGCACTTTTTTGTCAAAAGTAGTTCACGTATGCAATGAAGCCCAGATCCGTTCACCTGCCAGCATTTTCTCTATTTTCAAGGTTTTCTTGCGTACATACAGATGGCACGCGCAATGTACCATGCGCATATATTTGGCGGAAATTTTAAATAATTTGAAATTATTTTACATGGAATTAAATTACAAATAATTTATTTCCTATATAGTATTGGTAAAAATCATTATTGTTGTAACAGGTGGTTATAAATCTATTGATAGTGCAGGCTAAGTTATTTAATTTCCTTTTTATAATTTAGTTTGTAAAAATCCCAATTCATATTAAATTTAACAACAATTATTCATAATTATTTATTATCATTATTTAAAAATATCTGCAAATTAAGAATAAAATAAAAAATGTTTAATGACAGTTCGTTAAAATGAAAATATGTCTATCTTTGTCTATAGCACCTTGGACTGGAATAACCATATACATAAATAAATTTATTAGGGAATAACCAATCCGATATCATTATTTTGACAGTAGGTGGCAGGTTTTTGGCAACAGAAATATAAAACTCGATTATCACTGTAGACAACTTTATTTACAACAAAAACAGGTACAAAAAGTTTAAACTGATTTTCAAAATATTTAAAGTATCTTTCACATAAACGTTCGGGGTGTTGACGACTAAAAATTGTTCACCATGGAAAAACATTTGGAGCGATTAATGGATGATTTGTAAGAGAAAATTACATTATTTATAAATTCAAACATTATTAATAATCAATATTTTTAGAGTAGCAACAAAAAATGTTTCGGGGTGTATTTTTGCCGATCATCTAGGGCTATGTTTAGGAGGTAAAATCAGTGTGTAATAAAATAAATAGTTTTTAAAATGAACTATTCTTTAGCCAAAGGTGAAGCATCTACAGAAAGTAGCGGAGTTTTGGTCGCGCTCACAGAACAAGTAGCAAAATTGGAACCACAAAGTGGTTTACCAGTTATTGCTTTAGAAAATGATACAAGATCCTGTACCATCTTAAGATCTGGAACAATTACTGGAGCTATTTTTAAGAATATTAATAGCTCTTAATGAGACTAAAGTGAAATTATTATATTTTATTATTATGTAAAAATGTATGTATATTTCTTTTAATCATTAAATCTGTGTAATTCTATTATTGTTTTATCTGTTTATGTTTGACCTTTGTTTTAAACCACAAACCTTTTTGTAGGTTAGGTTAAGTATTTCGATGAGATCATTTTTGTATTGAAATGGATATACAAACTGAAATACGTAAATTAAGCCCGGGAAATTTATTTGCTTTAATACAAATATTAGACTACGATGAATCTTGGAAAAGGTTAATGGCAATAATACCAAATACGTTGACATTAGATAATTTTGAATGCAAAATTGCTATTAATAACCTTCCAAAATACAACACAGAACACTTTAAGTAAGTTTTAAATTATTTTATTAAACATGTAATTTATTTTGAATTGAATATTTAGGCTAATTGAAAATGCTGGTTGTCAATTAAAAAAACCATGTTCAGAGATTTTGTTCGAAGAATGGGGTACTTCTGGAAGAATCAGACCTCGTTTAGGACATCTTTTACGATTATTAGAAAAGGCACAACTATATCGCGCTGCTGATTTTGTAGCAGTCAATTTATTAAAAAGTAAGAATTTTTATATAAATATAAGAAACAGTATTTATTTAATAAATTTTCTAGTTCCACCTCCCGAGCGCCCACAAACTGGTCCAGCTGCAAAAATTGACACAACTTTAAATTTTACAACTACATCAAACAACAACGTTGATATAGAAAGACTTTTAGACGAAATTAATTACCCAAGTACAATTATAAACTCTAGTTCATCATATCAAATCAATAATAACATCAACCAGAACATACAACCACCAAAATTAATAATTCCAAAAATTGTTGTGAACGATGATTGTAGTAACAATAACATCCAACAGAATTTGCCGTTGCCTAGTACTAGATCACAAAATGCATCAACAGGTTCATATGAAGCGTCCTTGGTACAATTGGAGAAAAAAATTGAACGTTTGAGTTATTCACCTCAGTTACCCGACAACTTAACTGAATCTACTACTATTGATAGCAACACTAGCAGTACTGTATCAGATATGATTCAATTTTCTTCATCTGATAATCAAATTCCTGCTCTTTCCGATTTATTCATAGAAAATTCTTCAAGTGGTCAATCTTCACCGATTTTCTCTGAAGCCAAAAATTATACTTTACCTCAAATAAGTGAATTAATTCGTTCCGGAAGAATTTCAGTTAGCGAAATTAATAATTTACCGCAATTATCTGAACTTATTCAATCGGGACAAATTTCTTTAGAAGATCTTACCAATTTACCAGATTTTAGTAACATAATTAACAGTTCGTCTTCTGTTCATAATTCAGCTAACAATTTACCAGATTTTAGTAACATAATTAACAGTTCGTCGTCTATTCGTAATTCATCTAACAATTTACCAGCCTTTAGTCAAATTTTACAGTCAGAAATTGATATTGTACCAGCTTTTAGTCAAATATTATCTTCTACAGATAATCATAATGATTTACCGGCATTTAGCACAATTATTTCACAATCGGAACAAAATTTGGAAAATAATGAAGATAATCAAAAAATGCCTCATATAAGTATTCTACTTAACGATAGCGCTCAACATCAATCTATGCCCAATTTTAATTTGCTACAATCCGACAAAATTCATAGTTCAGAATTAATAGTAACTAGAAAAACATCTTTGTCTCCTGTTAATACTTCTTCAAGAACTACTTGCGCTTCTCCATTACCAAATTTATCATTAAATACAATCTTACCACATTTTACTTATCTTGAGTTGGAACAGTGTACAAGAAATTTCGACGAAGAAATGTTGAATAGCCATCATTCTGTCTACGAAAATGAAACAAAAGGACGAAAATTAGGATCAGGAGCTTTCGGATCAGTTTTTTTGGGATTGGGATTATTGGATAAGCCAGTGGCAGTAAAGAAATTAAATTTAGATGGAGTAAATGTTGTAAATGTTGATGATACAATCACGAAACAATTTAGGAATGAAGTTGAACTTTTATGTAAGTATAAACATGAAAATTTGTTGTCACTTCTTGGATATTCTTGCGATGGACCAACTTATTGTTTAATTTATGAATATATTTGCGGTGGAGCATTAAAGGACAGACTTCAGGTAAATACGCAGTATAATTTATAAGCTTGAATAATATCAGAATGTATTTTAGTCAATTGAAAATCGCTTGGTATGGACAAACCGTTTGTACATTGCGCTTGGAACAGCAAAAGCAGTATCATATTTACATAATGCTTATTCAATGCCTTTAATACACAGAGATATAAAAACTGCAAATATTTTATTGGACAACGCGGCTAAACCAAAGGTATACTTAAAAATAATAATTATAGGAATATTGGAAATAATTAAATAATACTTTTTAGTTATGTGATTTTGGATTGATAAAATTAACTCCAAATCAAAATACGAATACAAGTACAACAGTTTTTGGAACTTCAGCGTACATGGCTCCAGAAGCATTTCGGTACGTGTTATCATTAGGTATTTTACGAACAAAATATCAATAATATATGTTTTTAGCGGAGATGTGTCGGTTAAATTAGACACATTCAGTTTTGGAGTCGTACTACTAGAATTATTAACAGGGTTACCACCTTTGGACGAAAATCGAGAAGGAAATGATATAATAACTCATGTTCAAGATATTTGTGAAGATGACATAAAACTTTTATTGGATACAAGAGCAGGTTCATGGATGTTAAAAGATATACATTTTGGGGAACAACTTTATAAAACCGCAACTCAATGTTTGGAAGACAAAAAGAAAAGACCTGTTATGGAAGATGTTGTTAAACAGTTATGTCAGTTGATTGATAAAACAGTGTAATATATATTAACAATCGTTAACCGTTGCTATATAATTTATAAAATGTTATATTTCATATCAAATATATTTTTACTAACATACACGATATTTAAATTATAGTTTTGTAATCAGGTACTGGAAGAATGAATTCGTTCGTAATTTTTTTTGAGATATCATAAGCACCGAAAAATATTGCTCCTCCTAATGTTATCCATAAAACCCGAGGAACAAAACCAGCAAATAAACTACAAATAATGAATCATTAGAAATAATTACTCTCACCATATATTTAGCTTACCCTCGTAATCCATTTTCACGATAAACCGTCGCTAAAACAGAATTAAATGGCAACTTTTTCTCTGCTAACATAATTCTCGTTTTTACTACATCTAAAGGAGTAGTACTAGCTGCAGCAATGCCTCCTGCTAAAGCTCCGCAAACCGATACTTGATAAGAAGGAACTGTACCTCCATCACAGAATAGTCTACTAGATACTACTTTAAAATATTCATAAATTGGAAACTGGATAAATGAAAATGGAATTTCGCGAAGTACAGTTGAACCGAAACCTCGGTATAAACCCTAAAATACAATACATTAGAGCTATAAACATATTATAGGGTGGCTAGTTCAGTGGTATGAAGTCGGCCTGTGGATCCTGAGAACCCTGGTTCGATTCCCACAGACGACAAACAATTTTCATAATTTCAAAAAAAGCTACCCCTGTGGCTCCACCACCAATATCTTTGGGGGCCGTGATTTGACGACTGGTAACCGCACTTCACGCACAAAATATATCACTTACCGAGATCTGCTTCGGCATAGTGCCACACCCAGTAATGGGTAGAAGGCGTGATGATATATTTATTTATATAAACATACATAAAATCCATTCGATGAGAGATTAAACTAGGGTAGTTTCAGACCAAAATTGATCAAAATGTAAAAATATTTACAAGGCACAAAAATCTTGTGACATAAGGCGCATTCCATTTGCCATTTGGTTCAGATCTAACTTACATTTACTGATTCAGATCACTTATTTATTTCGCTGGATTACTTCGTTGACTTTATTTTCAGTACTAGAATTATTTATTCTAATGTACTTTGAAGTAATTAACTCCAATAAGTGCATCGGTTTGCTTAATTCAGTTAATTTTAATCCTGTTGTCTAATTTATCTGAACTGATTTAAATGAACCAAGTGGCAAATGGAATACAGCTAGTGAAAGCGATGAACCAATTTTATTGTTTTAAATTTTCATAAATGTGAATTGACTGCCTTAATATTTAGCAGCTATATTAAATAGTCTAACAAAAAAAAAATATATTGCATTGAAATCATACTGCAAGTTATATAAATTATATTATCTGTCACTTTTTGATGTGATAAATTTTTAGGAACTTTATTAGGAGATTGAAATATTGGCCCTAAGTATTTTATTGAAAAGATTTTAATCAATATTGACTACCGGGGCATAAAGTTTGGTCATATCAAGTCTACAACAAATTTTTATACAATTAATTTCGCAGGTACGATAAAAATAAAAGAAAGTACAAATAATAGTTGTATTTCAACACTTACCAAATAAAATGTTAGTACAAATTATATAGGCTGTCTACTTTTTTTTTCGGACATAAGAAATTCAATATTAAAATTTTCATTCGGCGATATCTCTTTACCTCTTTAATTAATTTGAAAGCAGAAGTGTAATGAAGAAATTTGTTGAAAATAAAAAAAATACAGCCAATGACTACTAAAATTGTTGATCATTTGTTTCTTATTTAGTTATAAGCAAAAGAAAATAAGCGATTTAAGGTAGTTATACTATGAGAAATTAAACAATAATTATTTGTTTGTTGTATCTGACATCCGATAAATTTGACATTTGTTTCGATTTTTTATTAGAATCTGTGACTAGAAATAAGAAATATTGAAAAAATCTGTTTTTTAAGTGGTAAATCAATAGAAATGTCAAATCCGTCAGAAATAACACAAATAAGTATGTAGGGGTAGTTTTTTGTTTATAATTCCCTTAAATCGTGTGTTTTCTTTTGCTTAAAACTCGTACATAAGAAACAATTGAACAACAAACTTAGTAGTCATTGGATGCAGTTTTTCATTCTAAACATTTTTCTTCATTACATATCTGCTCTAAAATTAACAGGTAAAGAGATATCGCTTAATGGAAATTTTAACAGTAGACACCAGGTATATGATCTTATACTGTTGTAATTAATTGTGAAGTTACATCTTGTACATAATTTTACAATTAATTGCAGCACATTTACTTTGTACTAACTTTTTATGTGGTAAGTGTTTAAATTACACCATTATTTGTACTTTCTGTGTTTTTGATGTAGGTACATGGAAAACATTGTAAAAAATTTGTTATAGACTTAATTGCCAAAATGTCAATATAAATGAACATCAATTCAATTTAATACTTAGGGCAGATATTGCAATCGCCTAACAAGTTCCTAATAAATTTTAGTGAATCAAATAAAATATCGTACCGAAATCAAAAAATTAAATAAATTAATATATCATCAGCCTTCAACCCATTACTGGGTGTGGCACTTTGTTGTAGCAGATCTGGATAAGTGATATATTTTTGCGCGTGAAGTGCGGTAGCAGCCGTCAAATCATGGACCCCAAATCTGTTAGTGGAGTGGAAGCCACGGGGGTAGTTTTAAAGTGATGAAAATTGTTTATCGGTTTTAGAAATCGAACCCGAGTTCTCAAATTCACAGACTGACTCGATACTAATTAGACACCTACTACAATAAATAATAATAATAATAATACTCCTAATGTGTATTTAGAACCAAGAGCTATTTAATTATGTTAATTGTAATTCTTTTATACGATATTTCTAGCTTGTTTGACAAATAAATATCGGTCTTGAATCTCAAGCTATGTAATCCATTATTTTTACTTATATCCATACTTCGGCTTATGAAAATTACATCAAAAGTGGGTAGGTATTTTAAAGTTTCATAAAATGAATAATTTTTACACTTTAGTAAATCAACCACAATCAAGATTAAATTTGTCCTATACAACCACATTTAAATTTATCACTAAAAGGATATTATAGAGTTATTTATACCGAAAGGTTAAATATCAGTGTTTTCGGTTACAATTTTAAATGCTACTGTATCCGAGTCTACTATCAACTATGTATACTGAAACCAAAGTAATATTTTGAAACGATTAAACGATTATTGTAGAGATAAATAATTAATTTCGCTCTATGGCATAACAATACGTGCAATTCATGTAATTAAATTAAATACAATAAAATAAAATACACATATAAATGAATTTCAATTATAATTAGATTGCAAGGTCCAAGTTGTATATCCATTCCAACGCTTGTGGTGTGGCGTCCAGGAAATAACAATATTTAAAATATAGAATGAAAACAGCGAATCAATTTTATGAAATTAATATTGATGCTAAAATTTTTGAGTGTTATGTGATTTAATTTTACATAATACTCGACACTCAGTAGAGTTCGAACAATTTTGTAAAAACAAAACCTAAATAATATATTTTATTTGTGCTCAATTTTCTTCTCTAAACGAATTCTTTAATTTACATTCGATTTGACTATCCTTTGGAAAAAGAATATACAGTCGCGATGTCGCACTTTAAAGTTTACAGAAAACAATTTGTCAGAAGCTGATCAATCAACCTAATCTGCACAAAAATGTAATATTTTTATTTGACTTTATTGACCACTTAGTTCAACCGAAGGCTGTTCTTCCATCTAATCCTTACAAATACATTACAAACATCCATACCCTGAGCAGAATTCAAACCTACGACCTACAGCGTGCAGTGCCAAGCAACTGCTGGACTCTATTCTACGTATGAATGCAGTGATTTGAAATGTATTAGTTAATATATACGTGCAATTTGTCAATTTTAATTAGCTAAAACATTAAAGTGATGGCAAGTATCTACAAAATTATTTTGTAAATTTTTAATTAGGTTTCCCTTACAGTGAATAGCGATAAGAGACCGTCACAAGTACCTCTCAACTGCATTCATACGTGGAATAGAGTCTACACTAGCTGCTTGACTACCGGGCCGAAATTTCAAATGTCTTATTCTTATAGTTTCTGTGTTGAAAGATGCAATGGCCAGTCGAAAAGAACGGTAATATGATATACTTTTTTCTCCATGCTACGTTTAAAATGATAAGAGCCTAAAAGTGTAGCAACTTTTTCATAAGCTGTGGATTCACTTACTTTAAATATTCCTTCTAATCGATAAGATCGAATTAAAATTGATAATGAAGATTGTCCTGTTGATGTTTGTCGTCTTTGCTTAACTACCTCTACTGGAACTCTTATAATGCATGCTACCTACAAAAAATTAAGTTCTTATTTTCTTTAATAATTTTGAGTGTTACATAAGTACCACTTCTCCTAAAGATGCTGCTGTCATGTGAACGAGTGGAGCATAATGATTTGCTACTAACGGTGTAGCAAATGATTTAAATCCCTCATATGTGCAAAAGAACAATGCCGCTAAAGAAAGATAAAAATATAAAATATATTTAAACTATATATTATACAATACCTGTAGGTGCACTACCAATAGCTTGAGGACCTAATCCCTTATAAATGCCTCTAAATCCACCTGCTTTCAAGAACCCTTGAGGTGCTTGCAACCTCGTTTTGATAGTATCCAAAGGAAATAAAGAAATATCAACAGATAAACCGGCTGCTCCGCCTGCCTAAAAATGTACCTACAATTTAGAAATTGTACATATTTCTCAACTAAATATATTACTAACTATTAACGATGAAAAATAGACATTGTTTTCTGACATTTTAGGTTATGTTATTAGCTAAATCATATCATTCTCGTTTACGTTTTTGCAGGTAAAAGTTACATTCTTTTTAAAATTAAGAAAATTTTTATGTGTTTATCTCATGTTCATTCATAAATTGAAAACTCTTTAATCAGTATTTGTCTCTGTTTTTATTTGTGTGCACTGGTCGATTGGATGATGGCAGTTATCAGTTTATTATAAAACATATAGGTTGCGGGCACTCGCATGACCATGATACTTAAAAACAGCTATTTGAGTATGATGAACTGTCAGAGTTGAATTCAACACAGAAAACTTAAAAAAATTAATAACATCAGTCTTTTTCAAATATCGTCCCAGAAAGTAGATAATTATGTAGGTAGCGCAGTGATCGCAGGTTCGACTTCTGACAGTCCGTTTTACGTAGCCGTCACGTGAGTGCCCGGTATCCACTGAACTAAATCTAAGGTCTGATTTCATATGGTAGCATCACTGAACTAAAATTAGGGAACTCTGATACCACGGTATTGACAACTCAAATCAACTATTCCCAGTTCGTTACGTCAAATTGACAAATTATATAAAGTATACAGGTAAACCAAATCAAAATTGTCCTCGGTAAAAATATATAGTAAAACTAAGCAAATATTGTTCACGGCAATGTACATTAAACACAATTTTATTATTATTTATTTAAATTTATTATCAAAATTCAAAATTTATCGTATATGGTATAATACGAAAGTTTTGAAGGTAGAAATGAGATTTCTTCAATCAGTAATTGTTTTAGTGAAAGTACTTCAAAACCTGTCGTGTTTGGTATCAAATAAAAGGTCCTTTGAAGGGCTCGCATGCAGAATTCGAATTTTTTCGATCGGCAATTGTTTTAGTTAAAGTGCTTCAAAACATATCGTGTTTGGTATCAAATGAAAGGTCTTTTGAAGGGCTCGCGTGCAAACTCCATTGTAGAAACAGATACTTCCTCACAGCCATCATGTTCCTATATATCACTGGAGTGAGTGCCTGACAAAATATCCGCCATCACATGTGATAAAGAGTGTCAAATTAATTTAGGGATATGCGATAAGAAACAGACTTTAATTGACTGTTTATTCCAATCAGATAAAAACATGTATGCATATAGGGGAATATTAAACATTTGTAAAAATAGAACACTGCATGCAAATAGCATCTTTAACATGGAAGTTGCACAATAAAAATATAAAAGAAAGAACATTATCAGTATTAGTAAAGTTAAAAACTGTTTTAACTTTCAGAGCTTTGGCTGTTATGTTTAAAATTTCATTTACAACAGCTCGAAATTACTTCCACGATACAATAAACATAATGGGGCAATAATATTTCCATACTCAAAACGAATAAAAAGTCCAAACTTTATAATAAAAACGAAACTGAAACACCAAACAACACGTCGAATGCATACAAAGCAATGGCGGTATCTGGTTTGTTTTCCCGATCAGTGTTGCCAACTAACGTTAACAAAAAGTCTCTAGATTGAATTTAAAAAGTCTCCAGAATATCTCTAGATTATAATTTTAAAAAACCTCCAGATATCTCTAAAAAAAGTAAAAATTCGCCAGAATATCTCTAGAATATATATATTTTTTTTGGCTAAAATGCAGTATCAGTGACCAATTTTTAAAATTTCCCCCACCACTATAATGACATTTACTTATCAGTGATCCTAAAACTTTTTCAGAGATTTGAAGCTCATCGTAAAGGAGTATAAATGTCATAAATGTATGAAAATAGCAAAGACTGAGATAATAAACATTATGTTTGGGGTTTGAAGCTAAAAAATGTTTTCAAATAACAGTTTCGAAGCACTGATTTATTTAGTAGTTTTTAGGGAGTTTTGATATTCACAAAATTTTACCAACCAAAAATTACATTTTTAAAAATTGGTTAGTGATACTGCACTTTTGCCAAAATATCTCCAGAAATGTCGTTAGTAATGTATTTAAAACTCTAGATTTGCGACAAGTCGCAAATTCTTTTAAAAAGTCGCGTTACGATAGTTAATTTCTCTAGATTTAGCGACAAAATCTCCAAATTGGCAACACTGTTCCCGATTAGAGTGCGCGACGACAGTGCCACCTATAGTTGGATAGACCATATTACTATCTCAATACGCATGCTCATAATGCACCAATCATATACTAGGAAGTACAGCTAAAATGAAACCAATGTATTCTTATGGAAAAAATTGTATTTTTAAAGTAAAATATCATTTTATCTAAACGTAAATGAATGATAATTTTTTATACAAGTTATATTTCATTTCTTACTATCGGATTCTGCCCTTATAATATATAAATAATCAATACATTAATATTAAAATAAATATTAAAATTTGAAAATTTTAAGCGCCAATTTGCTCTTCTGTCATCTGTCAACTTCAAACTGGCGGCAATAAAACTGTCACAATTTATGCGCACATGCGCATATGCATCACCGTTCGAGTCACATGGCGTCACAAACATTAGTATTGCCAACATAATTTGACAAAATAGAAAAAAAGTTTGTCACCCTGGCACGCTTTTTTCATTTCATAAATTTTCCGGCAGAGGCACTATAGAAAGTAATATGGTCTATTGGCGTATTCCATTTGCCATTTCGATCAGATCTAACTTACATTTACTGATCCAGAGCACTTATTTATTTCGCTGGATTACTTCGCTGGCTTTATTTTCAGTACTACATTTATTTATTCTAATGTACTTTGAAGTAATTCACCCCAATAAGTGCATCAATTTACTTAATTCAGTTCATTTAGTTTTGTTGTCTAATTTATCTGAACTGATTTAAGTGGCAATTGGACTACATCTAATGTACAGCTCGTTTTGCCAATTTTGACGATGATATTAAGTATTGTGCAGTTGTTTTAATTCTTGGATGTCTTCATATTCGTAGGAAAATTGTATATATACTTTTTAAATTTTGAATAACTCGCGTAATATTAGAAAATAAAAGCAGATTTTTTTCTCATGATCATTTACGCCTTGGTTCAATAAATTATTTTCGCATAAATATATAATTTGTGGTTTCAAAATATGTATTAAATGTGGGGGTACGCATTCAACTATCAAAAATTTAAACTTAAAAAATTTAAACATCGAATATTTACTCAATACAAAAATATATAAATTGTATGTTTTGAAGGTTCTGAATTATATTTATTTTCTACAGGCTGGTGTACAAAACTACAAGAACATGATTTAACCAACGAATTAAAATCTAAATTTAAATTACTTATTGATCACTGCTACGATAATTTATTAATGTATGAAATTAGAAGTGCACTATTTAAGTTAAAAAGACGATTCTTTTATCATATGTTACAATAGTTCAGAGCGATTTGCATCCTTAAAACAACAGTTCGTTTTAGATTTTCTTTTTTTAGGTTTTTCATAGAAATAAAATTAAAATTTTACGTTATAAAAACGTCTACTTTTATCATACAAACATGCACAATAAATGAAACAGTCCCACCAAGAGTAGTTATTTTTTTACCGCTAGTTGGCGTATCAGACGGCTGGAGTTGTCAATAGAGGCGCTGCGTTCGCCTAGCTTTGGTAGGATAAATGGTTTGTTTACATTAGAATACATATGTTAAACCCCTGGCACATATAGCGTCAAGACTCCGAGTCTGCTACAAACTGCTGAAAAACTGAGTCACGTCCAAAACGGGTGACACATATAGAGTCGGTGTATCTGACAGTCAGAAATAAATATTTGTTAATTTTAACGTGTTATTTGTTAATTTATATTATTTAAAATATTTATCGACTATTAAGAAATATAAAAACTATAAACTACGAAATATAAAACAAAAAATTAAATTAAAAAAAAATTACATGAACTATAAATGAAATATAAAAACTTAAATGTATTATTTAAAATGTTTGTCGATTATTAAGAAATATAAAAACTATAAACTAGGATATATAAAACAAAAAAAAAATGACTTGAATTATATGATATAATGAAATATGAAAACTTAAAAGTTTCTAACTATGTATAAAGTAAATGAATTTAACTATAAAAATGTACAAAAATCAAACAAGAACATAAACAATAATAATTCATACGTCAAACAACAAAGGAAGATAGCGAAAAAACCAGCATCATAATGAAGTTGGTTTTCGGCAGTCGTAACTGCTGAAAATAGAGGCGTTTCTATTTTTGGCAGTCAAATGGTTGACTCGGAGTCTTGACGCTATATGTGCCAGGGGCTTTATGAATGTTTTCGGAGGTCGCTGCTATCGTCGGTACAGTCAGTGTCAAATAAAATGGTGGTTAATTTGAATTTATGAAATAATAAGACGGAATGTAATTTTTTCGATTTATAAAAAGTGCATATTAAAAAAATAATTATTATAATGGATTAATAATAAATAAATATATCATTCATAAATTTGCATAAATGAGCATATCGTACATGGTGTGGCGACCATGTGTTTTCACTGAGACTGTACATATCACTTTCGCGCCAAAGTATATATTTACATAGGTGGAGTTAATGAGCATTCCAGCTACGGTTCAAGTTTCACACCAACATAAAGACTCCGAGTCTACCATTTGGCTGCCAAAAATAGAAACGCCTCTATTTTCAGCAGTCACGACTGCCGAAAACCAACTTCATTATGATGCTGGTTTTTTCGCTATCTTCCTTTGTTGTTTGACGTATGAATTATTATTGTTTGATATTTTGTACATTTTTATAGTTAAATTCATTTACTTTATACATAGTTAGATACTTTTAAGTTTTCATATTTCATTTATAGTTCATGTCAATTTTTTTTAATTTAATTTTTTGTTTTATTAATCCTAGTTTATAGTTTTTATATTTCTTAATAGTCTATTAATATTTTAAATAATACATTTAAGTTTTTATATTTCATTTATAGTTCATATATTTTTTTTTTAATTTAATTTTTTGTTTTATATTTCGTAGTTTATAGTTTTTATATTTCTTAATAGTCGATAAATATTTTAAATAATACAAATTAACAAATAACACGTTAAAATTAACAAATATTTAATTCTGACTGTCAAAAATACCGACTCTATATGTGTCACCCGTTTTGGACGTGACTCTCAGTTTTTCAGCAGTTTGTAGCAGACTCGGAGTTTTGACGCTATATGTGCCAGGGGCTTTACTGTAGAGCTCGTTTCCCCAATTTTGATGATAAAATTAAGTATTGTGCAAACTCTTGGATGTCTTCACATTCGTAGAAAAATTGTATATATTTTTTTAATTCTGAATAACTCGCGTAATATTAGAAAATAAAAGCAGATTTTTTTTCTTTTGATCATTTATTCTTTGCTTGAATAATATTATTTTCGCATAGATATATGATTTGTGGTTACAAAATACATACTAAATATGGGGGTACGTATTCAACTATTAAAAATTTAAACTTAAAAAATGTAAACATCGAATATTTACTCAATACAAAAATATATTAGTTGCATATTGTGAAGGTTCCGAATTACATTTATTTTCTACACATCAGCATACAAAATTACAAGAACATAATTTAACTAACAATTTAAATTACTTATTGATCAGTGCTATGATAATTTATTAATGTATGAAATTAGTAGAGTAATATTTGAGTTAAAAAATTGCTGCCGGAGTATATATTACAAATTATTAACTGAGAATGATTCTTTTATCATATGTTGCAATAGTTCAAAGCGATTTCGATCCGTAAAAGCAACAGTTCTTTTTTTAGATTTTTTATAGCAACAATTTAAAATTCACGTTATAGAAACACGTACATTTACCATACAAACATGCACAATAAATGAAACAGTCCCACCACGAGAAGTTATTTTTTTTACCGCTAGTTGACGTATTCGAGCGGAGTTGTCAATACATCACAATGAAATAGTCTTGACCATGAACTTATTACTGAAGGACAGGCGAGTCTTACGGATAAAGCATCAACAGAAATGTAGTAGAAAGAGAGCGACAAAAAAGTGAGTGCGATAGGAAGAAGCGTCTGGCATATGCATGGTGCTTACGAGTCTATTCATGTTTTTTTTACTTTATAGAACTAATTACTTTAAAAAAAGTTATTTGCAATTATTTAAAATTAAAGACACATTTTTCTATAATTAAATCAGGTTTAGCTTAACAAATATAAATATGTAAAACCATATATAAACACATTTTTCTTGTAGTACATTTTTGCTATTTAATTACACCATGACAAGTTACACAAATGTAAAATTGGCATAAATATTTTAATTTTAAAATACAAAATGGTAAAATTTATATAATGTAAATAGGACATTTTATTTAAAAAATAATAAAGAAAATAGATAGAACCGAATATTTAAATTTTTTCTTAATTAATATTTTTGTACTTTATACAATACATTTTATAATTTTATAATAATAAAAATAGATCGAACTGAATATTTCAATTCTTTCTTAATTTATATTTTTAGATCTTTCTTACACTGAGATTTGACAATATTTTGATTGTGTTTAAAATATTGCTTCAAGCTCATTAAAATAAATTAATGTACAAAAACAGATATTATTTCTTTCTTGTGATCTCTACAAGAGAAAGAGAATGCATAATTTATAATTACAGAATATCTATATATAATATTAATTTATCTTGAATATATTTGGATAATCTAAATATGTTTATATTTGGGTGGATTAAAAAACCACAACAATTAACATGTTAATTCCGCTTTTTTTATGTGACATACATTTTTTTTGTTTACAAGCAATATAATATATATATATCTGCTCATATTACTCCTTTTTTACAAATTTCCAACTGCTCTTTTGGAGCACGAAACAAAGATATTTTGTCATGATTTGAGTCATACCCGCTGGTACAATTGGGCGCAAAACACTTACGACCCATTGCAAACTAATTGTTTATAACTATTTATCACCAAACAACACTAATGATTGAAAAAAGTAACCTACGTTCATATGGCGTTGAGTAAATGCCAGCCTCTTTATAGCTATCTCTCTCTTTCAAAGTCATGCGCGCGAATGACATAAAGCTGATACAATTGGGCGCAAAACTCTTACGACCCATTGCAAACTAATTGTTTATAACTATTTATCACCAAACAACGCTAATGATTGAAAAAAGTAACCTACATTCATATGGCGTTGAGTAAATGCCAGCCTCTTTATAGCTATCTCTCTCTTTCAAAGTCATGCGCGCGAATGACATAAAGCTGGACGTTTACTAACTGCGCTTATATACGAAGTTGCATAGGGCTGGTCTTGACTGATAAAAATAGAGGCGTTTCTATTTTTGGCAATCAAATGACAGACTTGAAGTCTAAAGTCTATATATGTCACAGGCATAAGAGGCTAATGCCCGATTTCACCAACAAAAGTTAAATTTTAATCATTGTTTAAATAAATAAAAGCAAATCAAAATTACATGTCAAATGGAATAATTGACATTGCTGTCATATATTCGATTTACTTTTATTTATTTACGATTAAAATTTAACTTTTGTTGATGAAACCGAGCATCAAGTTTAGCTAGTTTTCTAATTATTAGAGTTACAGTTTGTTACCCGTATATTGTTCAAAATAGTTTAATTTTAATAAATAATAATATTATTAAGTATTAGTTTGAGTATTTATAAAAATAAACTATGTTTTTTAAATGTTGTAATAACCTCACTGTCAACTATAAACATGACAAGTAGATGTAAATAATATTGTTCTGTATCCCAATGCAATAATTATAGGTGAAATACAATGGGCCTTTCAAGACTTTTTTGAATTTTTTATATGTTAATCTACGTAATAAAATAATTATACCCAAATTTTTATTTTTTATTTTAAACTTGTATAAAGCATGATAAAAATATTTAAACTTTCGAAACATACTATTATGACGTAGTTGCATCTTAGCTTAAAGAGAGACAGATAAGACAGAGATAAATAACACGAACTTGTCGTTGTCAGTAGAATCCTCAGACAAAACATAACTAGACGGATAACATCGGCGTTTGTTGAGAAGCAGAAAGGGATAAAATAACAGGTGGGTGAGGCGGATGCGCGGCAAGGAGCAACTTGCATAACATCAAAGTGTACTCGCTCCTTGCCGCGCACCCGGCGGACCATCAAGTTATTCCATTCATATCTGCTTCACAACACTGCATTGACTAATTCGTCTAGTATTATAAGTCATTGGTAGAATCGTAGAATGCTGAATGCTTATTTCTTCTTCGTCTTCTTGAGCACCGACAAACGTTTCAGACAAAGTTCTGTGATTGGCTTAATGCAACTACGTCATTGCAATATGGCAGTGCGAACGTTTTAAATGATTCAACTTACACTTTCATATTTCAGCAATAAAGATATCATTTATGGTATGATTTTATATTGTATTAAATATGATGTACGGTCAAGAATTTATTTTAATAAATATATATTAAAAAGCTCTACCTCTTGAATCCCCCATTACTATGCATAAGTTTCCGCTATTATATGTTTGCATTTTCAGGAGTCAGACTACCAAAAACCAACTTCATAGGTGATGCTGGATTGTTCGCTTTCTTCACTTTGTTGTTTCCAGAGATTATTGTTTATGACTCTTTCGTACAGAATTCATTTACTTTATACATAGTTAGATACTTTGAAATTTTTATATTTCATTTATTGATCTTGTAGATTTCTTTAATTTAATTTTTTTTGTTTTATATTTCCTAGCTTATAGTTTTTAAATTTCTTAATAGTCGAAAAATATTTTAAATAATAAAAGTTAACAAACAGGTTAAAGTCTTTCAGTGTGTTAAAAGTGAAAATGGAAGATAAAGATGTTCTAATCGAATTAGTAAGTGTTACCAAAAGTATAATCTTTGAAAGCGACAGTGTTTAAAACTGCAACATTTTCTTCGTAAGAGAATCTTTGCAAGACATAACTTCGTTAATAATTAAATGCGTAGTTAAATTTGTTTTTGGACTTTTCAATACCTTATAATGTATTTATAATTATATAATAAATTTTTGATCTATTTTGGTTCATATATATTTGACATTTTTAAACCGCTAGTATAATAATATTTTTAAACCGCTAGCGGAATAAAATTTTTAAATGATTATTTATAAAACAACAACTTTACAGGTCTGTATTTAAGTAATTAAACATGAGTTTATAAGGCAAAACTGAACATAGTTATTTATTATACAAGCGGTTTAAAGAGTTAAACCGCGAGTGTAATACAACAGTTTATTCAATTTTGCCCTAATAAACTTTTTCAATTTGAGTGTTAGATTTTTATAAATGAAGTCCGAAGCTTGAAATGTCAATAATCACTTACTGTTTTCTAGTCGCTGAGTGTGAGATTGTTTCATGCGTTGCCATGGGTTAAATTGTTTACAGGAATAAAATTGGAACGCAAATAGAGAATGACAGTTGTGAATTTTCTACAATAATATCTTTTCCGTGTAACAGTGTGTAGAAAGTGAAAATGGAAAATGAAGATATTCTAATTGATGATGCAATTCATTTACATAAAGTCGTGAACAACGAATTAGTTAGTGCTACGGAAAGTGTAAACTTTGAAAGTGACAGTGTTCAAAACTGCAAAATTTTTTGTAAGACTTAATTTCGTTAATGAGAAAGTGAAATGCGTAGTAATTTTTTTTGAATTTTTAAATACCTCATAATATTTGTATAAATATTTAATAAACTTTTAATTTATCTGATTGACATATATTTGACATTTTTAAAGTACTAATGAAATAAAATTTTTAAGCGATTGTTTATAAAACAACTACTTTAATGGCCTGTATCCAAGCAATTAAACAAGAGTTTATAAGGCAAAATAGTTATTTATGTACCAAGGGTGAAAACAGGCGTTTCTGGCCCGTGGCATGATTATTAGCACGAGACGCAAGGCGCCGAGGGTTAATAATATGCTCAGGGTCAGAAACGCTGCACTCGTGGTACATACAATATTTTATGCACAACAAAATACCAATTATATGTTCGAAAGATTAAAATATGTAAACAGGTTATTTGTCAAAATGATATTTTGCAGAATCAAGTATTCACAATAAACAAAAATTTACATTTTATTTATGTATCCATAGGAATGATTTCTTTTTGGCCCACGGGCTAAAAAGAAGTGTTTAAGCCCACTTTTTAGGGCTAGACCACATGCTTTTCGGCCCGGTTGTGCATAAATATACTTATTGATACGTACATAATACAGCTTGAAAATTAGCATCACAATTCACATCTCTATTTTTGTCATTTTATTATTTATCATCATATACGAGGGCAGGGTGAAAAGTCCCTGAAAAA
Organism: Pterostichus madidus; assembly: GCA_911728475.2. Classification (NCBI taxonomy): domain Eukaryota; kingdom Metazoa; phylum Arthropoda; class Insecta; order Coleoptera; family Carabidae; genus Pterostichus; species Pterostichus madidus. The sequence goes on from OU452318.1 coordinate 12,269,909, forward strand.
TAAAACAGATGGCGCCACAATCGCAAATCTCATGTGACATTTGTGGTGTACCATCTTTAACTACAACGTATTAAAATTTTCAGACTGATATGTCATTCAGTTCTGTTTTGACACCCATCGAAAGCAAGCAACCTTGAAGATTTTTGAAAACATGGAAAAAAGTGAATTTCGCGTCTTGATTAAACATTATTTCTTGAGTGGAAAAAACATTACGCAAACCAATGCATCGCTTGTTAAACATTATGGGGACTCCTCACCATCGATTGGAACGATTCACAAGTGGTCTACTGATTTTCGTAGTGGTAGTATGACCACAAAGTACGCCGAACTTTGAGGTTACAACGCCAGAAATCGTCGATAAAATCCATTGTATGATATTGGAAGATCGGCGAGTTAAAGTGCACGAGCATGCTGAGGCTATGAGCATCTCAACCGAACGGGTACGGAACATTTTGCATAAATTTTTGGATATGAGAAAGCTATCTGCCAGATGGGTGCCGCATTTGCTCTCTGTTGACAACAAGCACGACCGTGTGACAAGTTCAAAGGACTGTTTGGCGATATTCAAGCGCAATAAGAAGGACTTTTTGCCCCCCTGCGACATTGGACGAAGTGTATCGAGCTACAAGGAGGTTATGTTGAGAAATAAAATATGTTTTGACCAAATAAATCATTTCTTGTTTCATTTTTCAGGGACTTTTCACCCTGCTCTCGTATGTATAAAGCAATTTATTTTTTTTTTAATCTAGTAAGTCTGACAAATATCTAGGTCATCATATCAGACGTCATAGGTTCTTCGTGATTAAATATTTTGTGGGTTAATTTTGTACCATTTACGGTTATAAATAATAAATTTTTGTATGTAAGTATTATATATTTTCCTCATATTTGATTATGATCAAATATCATGTTGAATTTTATATATTTTGTAAAAAATTTAGATAAAAAAAGCTCTATTTCAAAAATTTTATTTTGTGAGTTAATGTTTTATGACCGAAGCTTTCATTATACGAGTAGAAGTAAACAATACTATTTAAAAAAAATCTACATATTACTTTTTTATTTAAGTACATACTTTCCTAGTACTTTATACTTAAGAATATTGAAAATTCTGTTTATAAACTACCTACTTGAACTAATATTTAAATACCATTGAAAAATATTTTAGTTCTTCTTAGATGCTTAATGAACTATTTTTGTAAGAATATTATTTTTGTCAACAGTCTATTTTATTTAACATTGCTCAAGATTGTGCAAGTTTTTACTTGCAAATCGTTCATCGTTCGGTTTATACTTTTTTCCATTCTGCTATGATCTCTAGTGATACGAAGTGCAGGAAAACCTGAATGAGAAAAGGAAAATACATATAAAGAAATAATAATGAATATTATTTATTCAATAAAAATATATACAATATGTCAATAAAATATATTTTCTTTTATATTATTTGATTAAAAATTACCACAAAAATAATTATTTACGTACATAGTGCGTGAAATGTCAGTTTAGCGCAGCGAGCGTAAAAGTGCTAAGTCAAATAATGACTTGAGGTCGCTAAACACATTTCTCGTACGAGGTGGATACATTATTTTTATACAACTGAATTACAATATTAAAATATAAAAACATAAACAGAACATAATTATTTTCTATACAACTGTTAAAAAGTTTCAATAATATATGTTGTCGATAGTAACGGGCGCAAAGTAGGTACTTCGCACCCAAGTTGTCATGGAAACGTAAACGATGAAAAAATGACCTATTTCGAAAACTGATATTAGTGAAAAGAAGTGAACATTTTTGATAGTTGTACTCGTATAATAGTACATTATATTATAAGTGAGTGAAATAAGCCATTATACCCAAATGTAATGATTCTAACGAGCATATAATAACACGTGTAATATTATACGACGTTTTATCTTACAGCAGCGGTTTTTCTACAATAAAATTAGAAAAGGTTCAAACTAAATTCAATGAAGATTCTGTCAAATAAATGATATATCACTGTTGTCAAGTTGTTGCATTGGTATAAATTGTTAGTTGTTTATGGTTGTCATAGATTTAAACATTTTAGTCACATGTCAACAATTGCTGATTTTAGTCATTGAAAACTATTGTATAATGCTATAATGTACATCAAAAATCTCTACTGCAAAATACTAAATTTTCTGTCACTTGCCGCGAAAACGATAATTTCAATAAGTATATTTATATATAAATAGTTGTATAAGATAATTATCACCTTTTTTTATGAAATTGATTATTTCAAATAAAAACATATATATTACATTAATGCAAGTACTTGAAAAGTACGTTTTCCTGAAACTGGCATGAAAATGCATACTTTTCTGACCAATTTTAGTATGTAAAGTAAATTTTTACCTAACTGTTTTTTGTTGTATCCCTGGATACATAGTCTGCTGTCAATTTATGATTCTTACCAGGCAACAGAAAGTTATGTAGGTAACCATGGAACTGTGTTTATAATTAGACATCCACTTAAGGAATGGCGCTAATAGTCTTTATGTGAAGACATCTATTTTAGGTAACTACAGTATCGGCAATCATTGGTTTGCTAGATTGTTCCTGTAGTTGTCCTTTGTATGTATTTCAAATTTTTTAATCTGTCAAATAACCAATTAATTTTTATTTGTAAAATAATTTCATATAAATGATGTCATCAACTAATATCAATTGTTGTGTAAAAAACTGTACTGCTACTGGTAAGTAAGTAATTATAAAATAAATAATATTTAGATGAGGAAGTCATAATATGTGTATTTTCAAGTTCACAAGGATTGGATAAAACTGCTATTGAAACAGTTCAAATTATAAATAAATTGTATACACGAGGATATTTTAATAAATGTTTATATTGTGTTTATGGATTTTTATTTTATATAGTTTAAATAAATATAAAATAATAATAAAAATAATAAGCTGCCTAAATACTGGGTTGCCTATACACATGACTTTAGTTAGACTTCCACTACTCAGATGGCGCAAAATACATTCCCAGTGTGTAACATGGCAGTTTCTTATCTATAGTAGTATATTGTGATCTGTGGTTCTTACCAAAAAAATTAAACATTTTGAATTATTTATGATTAAATACTGATTAAATTAAACGGTTTCAGAAAAAGTAGTATACATAATACATCAGGAAAGTTCTTACATGACTCAGCAGATTCGAAAACTCGGCACAAGGCCTCAAACAACCGCTTCGTCAAATAAAACATCACTTTCCTGATTTATTATGTACATACTCAGTATTATTTATGTCGATTTAATCATACTTAATATTCAGTTCATAGGTTCCAGGTTCTAATCCTAGCAGTATCCCAATTTTTCTCCATATAATTCGATTTGCCTTTATTTATTTAAACCAAATTTAAAATTTAAGATTTGTTGGAGCAACTGCCATTAGACAATTTTGTTCTAACTCTGATCTTGTTTCTGTTTCTTCCATTCGATATATTATTAGATTTTTCTTTTTGATATCAACCTTTATCCGCCTTTTTCAATATGGTTTTTAGTTGTTGAAGTTTTCCGATTTATAAATTTTTTAATATACTTTTTTTTTAGTTTTATTTTATTTGTTACTTACTCTGCACTACAGATACATAATCCAAATTACAGTACAAAGTATGTGATTAAGTGTCAGGTATTACAGCATTACGTAATCGACCACTGACGTTTGTTACGGCATAGAATATTCTTTGATTATCCATTTTTTGCTGTTTCTGATGTCTTTATTTTATACAGTACGAAGTTTTTACATATGTATCAACGCTTATTAGTATCTGTTGATCAGCACATTAATCGTCGGTACTTTAGTTATCGCTACCGCCTACTCAGTTCAGATGAAGCCCAAATCACCGCTGGCTTATGTTGTGCTAATTCACAGGAAATATCGAATTTTGAATACTTAGTTTCATTTATTTTAAATCATTAAGTTCATCAAAGAATTTAGCTTTCTTTATTTGGTTACCTTTTAATTAACCTAGTTGGTACTTTCCAATATGCCTTTTTAAAAAAGACGACTAGTGATAACTTCTATTTTTATTTTTCTTATTTTATCTTTAAAAGAATATTAACACATAGACTTCAAAACTGACTTACACCAATGACCTTGTCTATCTCTGTTGTTTGATATAACATTCTAATATGGTGAATTCTCCCAATCATCTAGGTATGAATAAACTTTAATTTTTAATGCTTCGAACTCACAAGCTTTACAATTAATCTTTTCATAATCGTCATCACTAACGTCAAACATATCTATTGGTGTATTGCCTTCATCATCATCCGTAGTACAAACTTCTCTAAAGTGCTCTTCATTTAAAAGTGTATATAACGTATCAAAAAAATCAAAGTCATTAATTTCAGCTGCATAGTGTGCAGGTATTCTACCCAAGTCGTCAGGGATACTCAAAATTTCCATATACTGTTCAGACTTTAGCTTTGCTATGTATTTCAATAAAATATCAATATTAGATGTGTTGGCTGCAATGTGTAATACTGTTTTACCATCATCTTCGTCATTACGAATGTTAATAATTTGTAGAATCTGATCAGGATCTTTTATATCCTTAAGTAAAATATTAACAATATCACTATTTTCACTTTGAACAGCTAAGTATAAAGGAAGATTACTTTTACTCTCAGCATGAATAATCACTTCAATTAACCTTTTAGCATCCACATCTTTTACATATTTTAACAAAACCTCAACAACCGCCTTATGGCCATGTTCAACTGCTAAACATAGCGGTAAAATATTTGGATTATTGTCACCGCAAATGTTTATAATTTTAATTAACGTATCCAAGTCTTCACCTACACTTTTTAACAAAATATTAATAATTTCCACTAAATTTTCTTGTGCAGCTACACATATTGATGTTTTTTGATAACCTTTTTGTTGCAACAATAACTTAAGAACTATTTCTTTATGATTACTCTGAGAACACAAATCTGCTAATTGTTGATCTTTTATCAATAAATTATTAAAAAATCTTCTGACATTTTGATAGTTTTTAATAAAGATTGTATTGATTAAAAAGTCCCATATAGGCTCTGCCGAAGAGGCAGATTTCAATTTGTCAGTAATTAGTTTTGCAGCAAAATACTCAGCAAAAGAAAGATGAATAAAGTCAGGTTTATCTTCAATAATTTTATTAACAATTCCTGTTTTCTCTTCACCATGAACTATTTTCTTCATTAATTCTTGTATCTGCCTTCTTTCATTATCGGTAAGTAGTAATTTTAGCTGATCTTCAGAAAACAAACGCTGCATAGCAAGTAGCTTATGATCGTTAATAAAACTTCCTTTTAGTTTTTTAATCTCTCCAGTTATACCAGGTTCTTCTTTATTTTTTTTTAGCTTAATCAAATGATATCTGTTGTGTTTTTTTTCAATAAAATCTTCATATAAAGTTAATAAATCAAATTTTTCTTCAGATAGGTGATTAGACAATTCATGTTTTTCAGAATTTAAAAAATCTTTAAACTTGCTTTCATAATTGTTTGCTAACATTTCTATCAACAAAGGGATACCTGTGATTTTTTTCTTTTTATCTAAAATCGACTGTGCAAATGATTCAAGCAACTTATTTGAATATTTTTCAAATTTTCTATTCGTTGACTGTTGTACAGCTAAATTATTAAGATTGAACTGTTTCTGCCAAAACTTTCTTAAAAAATCCTTCTGATCTGGTAGCGAGAATGGCTTTAAGGTGTATGATAGCGTACTAAAAGCATCTTCTAATTCAGTTTGCATATATCCACGAGTGCTTACAAATATTCGATTTGTTTGAGTTTTTTTTAGAATTTTTAGTAGATCAATAACTTTTTCTTTGTAATTAGGACTAATCTCATCAAACCCATCTAAAAGAAAAGTGATTCCACCTTGTTCATTAAGACGATGTAGTAATAGGTTTTTATCTAATGTTTTATCTTTAAGGTCTAAAGCATTTACTAAAAATTCAATTGCATCATCTTTTTTAAAATCAACCTTATTGAGGTTTTTTCCTATTAAGTCAAACAAATTGATTCTTACTACCCACATAGATGAAGCACTCTCTTTTATTTCTTTAGCTAAATTGGTCAATACAGTGGACTTACCCATTCCTGGTTCAGCAGCAATAATTACAATTTTGCTATCGTTTTTGTTATTAATAAATTCATTTTCTCTATATGTCTCAATATTATCTGTTACCTTATATAAATACTTGCGTAAATTCGACAAAACCCCATGAGATTCTTGCCATGTCAGTTTGTTACTTTCTGCTTTCTTAAGCCAATGAATAGTATAATTTGGATAATCTTCACATAACTGTCTGAAATTGTCTCGTGCAGTTTCATTTTCTAATATAATAAATCTAATAGGCTTTCTTTTATCAGGATCATTATCACTAAATTTACGTATTCTTTTATCAAGATTGCCAACTTTGTTTACATGAATTAAACCAGAAAGTTCACTTTCCTTTATGTTGCTAATAGCAAATAAATCAAGTACTTCTGCTTCAAGACAACCTTTATTAATTGTTATTTGGCGATTGAATGTTCGATTAATATAGTAATGCTTAACTTTACCTAAATCGAGAAGTACATTACCTATCGCTATTTTTTCATTGTTAATGAATGTAGATAACACTTCTGCTGTTATTAGATGTTTTGAATCTTGATTTAATATTAACTTATCTAAACTTATTTCTTCTCCTTGGAATATAATCGTTCTTTTCTCTAAGAGTTTAACTTGTGATTCAGTAGTAAGATTGATGAAATTATTCTTTTCATCTTCGTCCAAGATACACTGTACAGAAAAATCTTTCTTTAACTTTTCAACTAATATATCATTTTTTGTACTAATAATGATAATCTTCTTAGTTGATTTGAATTTGTTATCTATAATAGCTTTTAATTCTTTACAGAACCTTTCTACATTTTCATTGATATTTCTACTAATAGAACGTTTTTTGCATTCAATTATTAATATGTCTAGCGCTGATTCCTCGAACTCAGAGATTGCATTTTTATAATAGCCTGTTCTTAAAACATAATCCATGTCAATAAAAGTATGGTAATTAGAATTTTTGCTTTCAAAATATTGAACTAATTTAATATTAGTTAGTATATTGTCGTCTGTAATGATATTCAAAATACTTTCAACAGCAGGCCCCGCTCGAAATTTATCTAATTCTAGCGTTTGAATTGCATCTTGATTGAATTTGATGTCATTCTCTTTGACCTTGTTAATATATATAAAGTTTAGAATGGTTAATAATGGACTATCAATAATATCTTTCTTAGCTTGTTCAAAAAAGTTGCAGCTCTTTGTTAAAAAAGGTGATTTTTTTGGTTGCTTCCACCATTTTTGCACTTCATCGTGGACTTTAATAAAAATTGCATCACTTTTAACACGAAATAAAAATTCATCTTTTTTCTGATCAGCATTATAGTGTTCATTTATTTCTTTCTTTAGAATCTCGTCTACTTCATCTTCTTTAGCTTGATTTGTATAAAACTGTAGTTTATTTAGAAAGTCTTTAACCAAATTTTTATCATATTCCTCGTTAATTAATAAAAGCCTAGGAAAACCGTTAACATTAATCTCGAATCTATAACTGCCTAAGGTTTTATGTTTTAAATCTTCATCTTCTGAAATTTTGCTTTTCAATTTCTCAAAAAGTTGCTTAGGATTTTCTGGCAGTGATTCTTTATCATTATTAAATTTCAGCATCTTTGTTTCCTCATCTAAGATAAGTAGATTGCCTACTAAACCTCCAATACCTCCATTGATTTCAATGTCTCCATCTTTTAATATCTCATCAATACCAACTATATTATCATCAATGTTTACAATATTATTGCTTGTAACACCGACATTTTTAAACAACTCAATAAATTTTGAGGTTAAATGATTTAACCTTTTTTCTTTCTTTGGTTCAGTTCCTCTTACCTTAAAATCCAGATTACCAAAAGTACTAGGAAGTTTGAAAGAAATAGATTTTAATATTTTTTCTCCTGCTATCTCAATAGCCTTCTCTATAATCGTTTGTGCTACTTTCACTTTCTCTAGACCATTTTTTAACTGCATAATATCTTCAGGAATTTCCTTTTCAATAAATTTAAGCCTGCTACTTTTAGCATCAAATTTAACTACACTTCCTATCAGCTTACTTATTGTCTCTGCAGATGGGTTCTTTAATATTTGATTAACTAAATTTATGATTTCTGTCCTTTCAAGCTGAAATTTTTTGTTATGTACCGCTTCCTCATAGAGTGCTTTCCTATATATCGATAGTAAATTACTGTCTGAAAAACTATCTGAAAAGAAGTCATCACGAAACTTGCTCTTGCGAAAATATTCGTCTTGTTTTGTCTTATTCTCTTTAAAAACTTCTTTGGAGACTTCTATAACTTTTTGTGCCAAGACAACATGATAACTTGTTACAAGCTCATCTGACATCATATTTATGTATTTATTAGGTTGATTAGAAAAAATAAACTTTGCAAAACTTTCTGCTAATAGTTTAATACGTGATTTTGCTAATGTTTCTAATAAAGAATCGATATCATTATTATCATATTTGAATTGAAATGTCTTTCCTGTTTCGGTTGTACGAAGAAGGTAGTCTGGATCTACCTTATCCTTTTTATGAAAATTCTCATTAGCATTCGTGTAAATAACAATATCATAATCTATATTTTTAGATTTATCTTTTTTAAATATAGGGTTTATATCGTCCGTATAAAATTTTTGTTTAATTCTTAAGTAGCTTTCAAGGTACTTATCTAGACTCAAATCTTCACCTTTTGTTTGTACCGCATGAACAGTAACTGGAGTACTTTTAGGATTATCTCTGTGTTTAGCTTGTATAAATATGACTCTTGGTTTTTCTTGCCCATTCAAATTTATACCTAAAAATTATGTCATCAAGAGCTCCTATTCCATCCATATTTGTTCCGAGGAAAAAGCTATCTACTTTTTTATCATTTAGTGCTCTGAGTAAAAGTAGCATCGCTAGTTTAGTTTCATAAAGCTGTCCACTAATACCCGAAGTTCCAATTCTTTTTGAATATTCATATTCTTGACTTTTATCGTTAGAATTTTTCTTTTGTGTTTCACTTCCTTTCTCTATATTTGCACTAGATTGTAGAATTTGCTGACTTGATGGTTCTGAAACTCGTACTGCTTTAGAAGATGGTTGATTTTCCTGTTTGGCAATATTATCTACAGAACCAATTATTTTACTCGGAGGTTGGAATTGAAAATTTAATTCGAATGACGTTTTCAAGATTTGAATGATATCCGACATACCAAGATGCTTTGCAATGTCTAATGGAGTTTCATTGTCAGCATTTTTATTATCAATAATTGCTCCTCTGTCTAAAAGTAGTTGAACAATTTTTGGCTCACCTTTAAGCACAGCAAGGTGCAAAGGTGTATTGTTTTTATTATTTGCATCTCTAGCATTAATATCTGCCCCCTCATCCAAATGCTTTTGAACTTTCTTTAATTTTTCTTCAAAAGTTTTATTTTTACGTATAGCATTAAATAGTTGTCCATTTTTAAGAATCTTATCCGTACTTGCTTGTTGCTTCTGAGATAGTGATTGTACACATTGCTTTTGACTTGCCTGATTTAAGGATCTAGATTTATGTTCACGATTATCAGAAGGAGGTAGCTGACTTCCTTGCTTAGCATTAGAACACTCTGGCTGATTGATATTATCACATCTTCCTTTTCTACCTGGTAGTGAATCTAATGATTGTTTTACTGGGCTGCTGACTCGAGGAAGATCTGACTGATGTTCCTGTTCCTGTAAAATTTAATCATTATAGATTATTCAACATCAAATAAATGACAATTGGGTTTATAATAATAATTATAATTTAATTTTTAATATATCAGAAATAACTATCAAATGGTATTAAAAATATATGCCGTAGGTAAACTGAAAACAATTTTGCAAATTAATATATATATATATATATATATATATATATATATATATATATATATATATATATATATATATATATATATATATATATATAAATTAAGCATATGTTGTATACCGTATATAGGCATCAGTAACTTCATGTATGAAATATACGAAACGACGGATCTCACGAATATGGCGGACAGAATGACAAACTTAAACTATTATTACTGTATATAAATAATTGTGCATCGATTTTATGTAAATATTCGTTTTGTTTGCTTATTAAATAATATTTTTAATATATAATTTTATTTATATTTATTGAGCACTTATTATCCCCAAGATTTTCATGTTTACCACTTATAGTAATTTAATCAAAATAATAATATAAATAAATTGATGTAATTCAGCACAGAGGTAGTTTATTATTAATAGTATTGTAACAAGTCTAAGTCAGCACAGTCTTAGTGAATGCAATTAAGTAAATTACGATATGTTGTAATGAGGTCAGTTATTCAAAATAATATTGTTTTATATATTTGTTAAATCTTTGCTGACTTAGTACTTTTGTAATTAGATTATAGTAGCGTTAGGTCAGTTTTAAGTTTTCAGTAAGTAGACTCAAGAAGAAGAAAAAGGTCTCCTTACTTGCTTGTTCCACAAATTTCACCGGTATTGTTAAAACTATTTTTGAAGTTCTTTTTACAAATGATGGCAGCGGTTTGCGGATTTTTGCCAAACTCAGGGCCGGATTAACACTATGAGGGGACCTAAGCACAACAGTTTTTTCCCCCTCCCCGTTTCAAGAAAATTAGTCTTTATTCAGAATAAAATAATCTCGTTTGTAAATCATTTACAATTGAAAAGAGAAGAGAAGTTTATTGCCAGGAAAATAAGTAAATGAATATTGACACTATTAGTACCATTGTATATTCAGAATATAGTGTATATAATATATTTTATGACATATACAAAATGAATTGTATATACTTTGATTTAGTCAGAATCAATTCTGTGAGTACGGCACTGACGTATAACCTCCTATGTCGAGCGCACGAAACTTGCCTGAGTGAAGGGGGTACGCTGTCGCCGATTGAGGGATCACTTCGAAGATATATAAGCGCGAATTTTTAATACAAAATCAACTAGATCTTGACGACCTTTAGAAATGACCAGCAGTGAGATACATGAAAATTTCTATATTCAAGTAGTTTCTTCACTTCGTTACTTTTTACCCAGAAAAATTTTCATTATTAGTTTTTTTGTTTTTTTTTATTTTTTTACAATTTCAGTGGGACCTTCAATGTGTCGGGGCCATAAGTTGTAGCTTATTCAGCTTATGCTATAATCCAGCACTGGCCAAACTAAACGAACTAAATGTTTGGTAAGTTATGAAGCATGAACTCAACAACAAGCAAGGAAGGGAGTGAAGAAAGAAGTTCCAAAATGATATATGGCTAAAGAAGATCAAATTATAACGAGAGAAGACGCTATATACAATATTACATTTGCAATAGCAACTACTATGCCAGGTAATATCAGCGATAGCATTAGCGTTAACAGCAGACTTACTAAGATGGAAAAAAATTACAAGTACCAGAGGGAAGAAAACTACAATTACCAGAGGGACGATAATTACAATTATCAGAGAGACAATTACTACCTACACCTATCAGAGGAATAGATGATGACACTCATTATAGAAGAAATCATAGAAATCAAAGATATGAAAATCAAGTTTGTGACGAAGCGTACTTGTCACAATGGTTTTTCGGCTTCAAATCCGCGGATTGAATGCGCGAGTCGCGAAAACGCGAATAACACCGTGGACACAATGCTATCCATCTCACCCGATTTCCTACTTTTGAACCAAATCCAAACTCCCGTAATCCAGTTTCCAAATTCAACCAAAACATCCTATCATTGTGCGAGCCGCCGATAACATCCTGGGACAGGAATAATTAACAAAACAGTATATAAACCGGGCCCTTAGCCATCAAATTGACAGTCAGATCATCCGTCTCTGAGAGTGAAAACCTCGGAGATAGCGAGCCACCTGATAATTCTACCGTCCGTCAAAGAAGAAGTCGTCTTCTCCGTCCACTAGGTAAGCAACAGCACTCCGTTTGTTTTTCCGTACCGTGTCGTGCACTTCCTAGAGGTTTTTGTTTTTGTTACTTCCGTTTTTGGGGAACTTGGTAAGTTTACCAGGTCTCACTTCGACGGTGTCCGAGCGAGCAATACAAGGCATCCGCCGAGGGAAACGTCGCGTTTTCCCCAAGTTCCTCCCAACCTGTCCTGTGTTACCTCCGTTTTCTGGTACTTGTTAAAAGGCATAAAATATTACTTCTCCCACGCCCAAGCGAGCAATCCTATGCGCTCCAGTTGTAACGTTTGTGTTTTTCTTTGGGCTACCAGCGTCCGTCCCGCGTCACCCCTCTTTTCTGGTACTTGTTGAAAGGCATAAAATATTACTTCTGCCACGCCCAAGCGAGCAATCCTAGGCGTCCCAGTTGTAACGTTTGTGTTTTTCTTCGGGCTACCAGCGTCCGTCCCGTGTCCCCACCCCTCTTTTCGGGTACTTGTTGAAAGGCATAAAATATTACTTCTGCCACGTCCAAGCGAGCAATCCTAGGCGTCTCAGTTGTGACGTTTGTGTTTTTCTTCGGGCTACCAGCGTCCGTCCCGTGTCCCCCTCCTTTTTCTGGTACTTGTTTAAAGGCCCAAAATATTACTTCTGTCACGCCCAAGCGAGAAATCCTAGGCATCTCAGTCGTAACGTTTGTGTTTTTCGACGGGTCCGTTCCGTGTCACCCTCCGTTCTTGGTACTTGTGCGAAAGCAACCAAGAATACTTCCGCCACGCCCGAGAGAGCAATCCAAGGCGTCTGCGGTCGTAACACTTGCGTTTTCTCCCGAGATACCGCCATCCGTCTCGTGCCACCTTCATTCTGGGGTAACTGCGTGAAATCACCAGATGTCACTTCGACGGCGTCCGAGCGAGAAATCCCCGACGTCCGCCGCGATTACCGTCGCGCTTTCGCCGGAGTCAACCACGTACGGTGCCCGTTACCTTCCTTTTTTGGTAAATGCGCGAAATCACCAGATCTCACTTCGACGACGTCCGAGCGAGAAATCCCCGACGTCCGCCACGATTACCGTCGCGCAGTCGCCGGAGTCAACCACGTACGGTGCCTGTTACCTTCCTTTTTTGGTAACTGCGCGAAATCACCAGATCTCACTTCGACGGCGTCCGAGCGAGAAATCCCCGACGTCCGCCACGATTACCGTCGCGCAGTCGCCGGAGTCAACCACGTACGGTGCCTGTTACCTTCCTTTTTTGGTAACTGCGCGAAATCACCAGATCTCACTTCGACGGCGTCCGAGCGAGAAATCCCCGACGTCCGCCACGATTACCGTCGCGCAGTCGCCGGAGTCAACCACGTACGGTGCCTGTTACCTTCCTTTTTTGGTAACTGCGCGAAATCACCAGATCTCACTTCGACGGCGTCCAAGCGAGAAATCCTAGACGTCCGTCGCGGTTACCTTCATCGAAGTCAACCGCGTCCGGCACCTGTTACCATCATTTTTGGGTACTCGCGCAGCCGCGATCCTCCGCACGTTATGAGCCATAACTCGGGTACCTCGCCGAAATCTGCAAAACGGTTTTCACGTCAACCATCAGCACACCGTCCGTCATCTCCGAGCACCCAGCGTCGCGATGCCAGGCGTCGGTTTCCAAAAAAGTTGGAAAACCACTCCTCGCCATCCGACACTACTAACCAGCCGCCGTTTAGTGGACCCCACCGTAGCGACGCCCGGCGTCGGTTTTTCAACGAACCGCGATTTTGTACTTTACGTACTCGCGGACACCCAGGCGTACAATTACGATCACTCCCCCGGTCATATTAGCGTCGCGACGCCCAGCGTCGATCACGAAAACCGGGTGGAATCGATTCTTCCGGGTTTTCCAACCCTCGTTGTGGCATCTATCGCCATCTCCGACACAACCACCGTCAGAACCGCCCTCCATTGTACCAGCCAGTTGTTTTCAGCAAATAAAACGCACCAGCAAATATTTGTTTACCATTATTGTTTGTTTTATTTATTCTTCGCACTCAAACCTAATTCTCCAAACCTGCTATCCGGAACCGTTGGCGCCCGAGCAACCAGCGCCAACATTTGTCGCCGAGTTGGTGAAGAACTCGTCACAAGTTCAATGTTAAAATTGTACTGGCAATTATTACGTTAGACATTGTCAGCCCGAGTGACATCATCAGTATCAGCATAAGCAGTCAAATGTCTACGATAGTCACAAAGAAGAAGAAATTGAATATAATACACACTATAAAAAAGACAAGCAGAAACAACAGGCCAAAATAATAAGAATAATGAAGAAATAGACACGAAAGAAATAAAAGAGAAGGATGAAATTACGTGGTTCTTTAATATGTTAACAACGGCGGAATTATCCGGTGACCAAGAGTTGGCCCTTTTGATTCATAATCACTTTCGACGGAAGAAGGAATATTAATATGTTTTGAATGTAAGATGCCCAAGAAAAACTATTATCTTTGTAAAAAATTAAAGAAAGACAAAGAGAATATATTGCTGAATTAGACAAGAATGAGGATGGCTCCCAACAAGTAAGTTCGGAAGAAGATCGTGTCAGTGAAGAGAGACCTAATGGCGGCGTTACCGAAAAACTCCGGAAATTCATGAAGTAAATAGGAGGGAAAAGGAAACATTAGGGGTTAAAAATGATGTCTTAATAGGTATGGGTTCTAGGGAAATATCACAAGCGGTTAATGAAAGAAATGACGAAGTTGGGCAGAGCAGCATTAAGTTTGAAAACAGTAAACAATTTCAGATAAATATAGAACAAAAAAACCAGTACGATAGTAAGAATCCTCAATAAAATAAGAAATCTGCGAGGATGGATGGCCAAAAGAAGAAACGAAGTACGAACAAGCGAGATTCGAAATCTAAATGATATAGCATTACTAAAAAAAAGGATGAACGAAATACGAGATACAAACTTCAATTTTAATCTATATCAGTGCGTCATAAAATGAACATAAGATGGTGCTGTTTATTTGGATTATTTTACGGATAGTATAAGTGATAAAACTGTTTAACATTATTGTTCATATAATTTATTTAAATTTTTAAAAACGAAGGAAAAAAGAATATAACAAGAAAAACAATAATTATGCTTATATATTAAATGTTTTAACTTGCAAATTGTGCCCATTTACAGGAAGTAAAAGTCAGCACATTTTGAGTGCATGCAATTAAGTAAATTATGATATATTTGCTAAATATTTGCTGACTTAGTACTTTTCTAATTAGATATATAGTACCGTTAGGTCTGTTTTAAGTATTCAGTATGTAATTTCAAGGAGATATTAAATCAGTGGCAATGCAATAAGAAGTAGTTGAATTAAATAAGAGAGTCAGTGAAATAAACTATTATTTGTTATCAAAAATTGTAAGTACCTACTTATTTCAACAATACCCTAGTACTTGTCCTTTCTCCGGTCTAATAAAAACCCATTAAAATTATTTGTTAATTCTCCTTGAATAAGGAAGGGCTACAGTGTAAATGATTAAAATTTCACATAAATAAATAATACAGCACATACAAATTAACGCCCTCATCACCGCCTCTACACGCTGAGGCATGAACTCAATAAGATGTCGAATAACATTTTCTTATATTCAAATTTCTGTTCATAATTGTGCTAAAACTTTGGGTACGTCGCACAGCTCTACCTATGATATCCCCTCTCCCACACGTTCGATTGCTGATAAATCTGGAGAACGGGCCAGGGAAGCACTTGTATACAGTGCTATTTAAAGAAGGCCAGTACATTACTTGCAACATGCGATCTTGCGTTGTCCTGTTGGAATATGGCTTCAGAATGATGTTGAATATGTGGAGCAACTTTCAGTATCAAGATCTCATTTATGATGTACTGCTGCTCCCCATACCATGATTCCTTGTGTGGGTGCTGTATGACGTTCCCGAATGCAGTCCGCATTTCCTCTTTCACTCTGATGCCGTCTTACCAGTATTCGAAAATAATCTCGATATAAATGTAACAAAACGGGTAATTCAGAATTTGGTTTTGTTTATAAATTATGATATTTCACTATCAACTCAGCTTCGAAAGATACAGACTAATTAAGCGTTATCTTAAGTATCTTTCTAAAGTTGACTTGACAGAGTTATTTTGTTTATCAAATTTATTAGAGCATATGTTATAACTTCAGTATTCCGTAGATCATTATTTATCAAGTTTATAGCTTTTCTGAATTGTCGCGTCTGGTTACACGGGATGTGATGACATATCTGGGTAAATTATAGCTAAGCGAGGGGTCGGAATGATTTAACCTCGTCTGGGTTTTTTATGTAAACGCATATGTACGACCATTGCGACGATACCACTCCCTTACCCTTTGTCAGAACATCCCATGGAAACAACAACGGATTAGTCAGTGGTGTTTTGGCTTCTGATGAGACGAGTTGTCTCGTCTGTGCAAGATGTAGATCTTGCCATGTAATTTTGTAATATATATATATATATATATATATATATATATATATATATATATATATATATATATATATATATATATATATATATATATATATATATTTGGTCCATTTAACGTGACTTGTTCAAATATCTTGCAAATTAAGCCCTTAACAAACTTTCATAAACAAAAGTTTAACCATTTTGAGGGGGCCATTCTATCTTGTTAACGTTTTTCGCCCCCCATTCCCCAGGGGGTCGGAGAGGGGGTGAACTTAGATATCTTAAATAGGAACCCTATTTTTTTATTACAGATTCGGAATCTCCATAAAAAATATGAAGGTTTAATTTGAGAATTTTTTTCATATTCTTGACAGATGGCGCTGTAAACCGGGTGGTTCATTTAACTTGAC
The DNA here is from genome assembly GCA_911728475.2 of Pterostichus madidus. Taxonomy (NCBI): domain Eukaryota; kingdom Metazoa; phylum Arthropoda; class Insecta; order Coleoptera; family Carabidae; genus Pterostichus; species Pterostichus madidus. Next base: position 12,286,816 of record OU452318.1, read on the forward strand.
TTGTTCAAATATCTTGCAAATTAAGCACTTAACAACAAACTTTCATAAACAAAAGTTCAACCATTTTGAAGGGGCCATCCGATCTTGTTAACATTTTTCGCCTCCCACTCCCCAGGGGGTCGGAGAGGGGGTAAACTTAGATATCTTAAATAGAAACCCTGTTTTTTTATTACAGATTCGGAATCTTCATAAAAAATATGAAGGTTTAACTGAGAAATTTTTTCATATTCTTGATAGATGGCGCTGTATTCGTAAAAACAAGTTTTTACGTGATCTTAAAATAAGCGAGTGCTCATTGCTCGTGTTTTAAGTTTAAAATAATGGTTATTTATCAAAATTATTATTTATAATTATTATAATTACATTTCACAAAATCTGTGTGAAGATAGTCAGGATATCTCACGTGATACAATAAGTTCACTACTTATTCGACATTGATCGCCATCGGTCATCATTGTCGATGAAAAGATCCATTTGTGCGCATAATAAACAATTCAAAATACGGATATATATACAGGATGGTCCATTTAACTTGACTTGTTCAAATATCTTGCAAATTAAGCCCTTAACAAAAAACTTTTATGAACAAAAGTTTAACCATTTTGAAGACGCCATTCGATCTTGTTAACATTTTTCACCCCCCACCCCCCAGGGGGTCGGAGAGGGGGTGAACTTAGATATCTTAAATAGGCACCCTATTTTTTTATTACTGCGAATAAGAAAGTAATATAAGAACATAAACAAAACATAATTATTTTCATACAACTGTTAAAAAATTTCAATAATATATGTTGTCGATAGTAACGGGCGCAAAGTAGGTAGTTCGCACCCAAGTTGTCATGGGAACCTAAACAATGAAAAAATAACCTATTTTGAAAACTGATATTAGTGAAAAGAAGTGAACATTTTTGACAGTCATATAATAGTATATTATATAATAAGTGAGTGAAATAAGCCATTATACGCAAGTATAATAATTCTAACGAGCATATAATGACACGTGTAATATTATACAACGTTTTATCTTACAGTAGCAGTTTTTCTACAATAAAATTAGAAAAGGTTCAAACTAAATTGAATGAAGATGCTGTCAAATAAATGAAATATCACTGTTGTCGAGTTGCTGCATTGGTATAAATTGTTATTGTTTATGGTTGTCATAGATTTAAACATTTTAGTCACATGTCAACAATTGCTGATTTTAGTCATTGAAAACTATTGTATAATGCTATAATGTAAATCAAAAACCTATACTGCAAAATACTAAATTTTCTGTCACTTGCCGCGAAAACAATAATTTCAATAAGTATATTTATATTTAAATAGTTGTATAAGATATGTTAGCGTAATTATTTTCACGTAAGATTTTGTTTATTATAAGTAATTATGTCTTCTACTTCAATTTACCGTTTAGATGGATTACAAGTGTAGTTGGATAAGAACTTCAATTTAAGAGATTGTAGTTATGCATTTTGTCAGTTATGTTAGATTTTGGTAGTGAATAGTCGACATCGTGTTAATGACATTTAGAGTGAGTGATTGTTGGAGAACGTATTGGTGAGACGAGTCAGATGTTGTTAGCACACGTGTGGTATGTGATTGTTATCCTTATCGTTTGTTATGCTGCGGTCCTCCGGGTAAATCTCCTGAGGGGTTGCCTGCCATCTATAGTGTTAATTCAGGAGGTGCCCAACGTTTCGCTAACACCTCGCGGTTATGGATGGAGTGTGGGTTTCTACTTGGCTTTCAATCCACACTCCCGGTGCCCTGGTTATGCAACTCGGTGGTTTGGGTGTTCAACACGGTTCTGTAGCTCTGACTGCTGCAGCATTCGAGGCGACTCTCAGAGTGGTACGTCGTTACAAACGTATATGATTTCGAGTGATCACCTGTTTGTGGATCTGTGGGAGTATGCGTGTGTGTGCTGTGGTTGCCTGTCTCCTCACTGCGAAACTTCTTATGTTGTGTATCTTTACAGCCGGTCAACCGCGCGACTGATGACAGCTGAGACCAGTAGTCGCTTCGTCTTCTTATGCTTTGTTTTGTACATTTATATACTTTTGTTTAATATAGGGTTATACATGATATAATTGTTTTTATTTATATTTATTTCAGCCCTGTCTAAAGTTTTCTTTTTTTATCTTTATAATAATTTTAACACATAGACTTCAAAAGTGACTTCACCAATGAACTTGTCTAACTCCGTTGTTTGGTATAACATTCTAATATGGTGAATTCTCCTTATCATCTAGGTATGAATAAAGTTCCATTTTTAATGCTTCGAACTCACAAGCTGTATAATTAATCTTTTCATAATCATCATCACTAACGGCAGACATATGAAACATATCTATTGGTGTATAGCCTTCATGATCATACCTAGCACAAACTTTTGTAAATTGCTCTTTATTTAAAAGTGTATATAACGTATGAAAAAAATTAAAGTAATTTTTTTCAGCTGCAAGGTGTGCTGGTATTCTACCCCACTCGTCAGGGGTAATCAAAATTTCCATACACTGTTCAGGTTTTAGTTTTGCTATGTACTTCAGTAAAATATCAATATTACATGTGCTGGCTGCAATGTGTAATACTGTTTGATCATAATCTTCGTCATTACGAATGTTAATAATTTGTTGAATCTGATCAGGATCTTTTATATCCTTAAGTAAAATATTAACAATATCACTATTTTTACTTTTAACAGCTAAGTATAACGGCAGATTACGCTCAGCATGGATAATCACTTCAATTAACCTTTCAGCGTCCACATCTTTCACATATTTTAACAAAACCTCAACAACCGCCTTATGGTCATGTTCAACAGCTAAACATAGTGGTAAAATATAAGGATCATTGTCACCGCAAATGTTTATAATTTTAATTAACGTATCCAGATCTTCACATACACTTTTTAATAACATATTAATAATTTCCACTAAATTTTCTTGTGCAGCTACACATATTGATGTTTTTTGATAACCTTTTTGTTGCAACAATAACTTAAGAACTATTTCTTTGTGATTACTCTGAGAACTTAAATCTGCTAATTGTTGATCTTTTATCAATATACTATTAAAAAATTGTCTGACATTTGGATGATTTTTAATAAAGATTGTATTTATTATAAATTCCCATATAGGCTCTGTCGAAGAGGCAGATTTCAATTTGTCAGTAATTAGTTTTGCAGCAAAATATTCAGCAAAAGAAAGATGAATAAAGTCTGGTTTATCTTCAATAATTTTATTAACAATTCCTGTTTTCTCTTCACCATGAACTATTTTCTTCATTAATTCTTGTATTTGCCTTCTTTCAATATCGGTAAGTACAAATTTTAGCTGATCTTTAGAAAACAAACGCTGCATAGCAAGTAACTTATGATCGTTTATAAAACTTCCTTTTAGTGTTTTAACCTCTCCAGTTATACCAGGTTCTTCTTTATTTTTTTTTAGCTTAATCAAATGATATCTGTTGTGTTTTTTTTCAATAAAATCTTCATATAAAGTTAGTAAATCAAATTTTTCTTGAGATAGATGATTAGACAATTCATGTTTTTCAGAATTTAAAAAATCTTTAAACTTGCTTTCATGATTGTTTGCTAACATTTCTATCAACAAAGGGATACCTGTGATTTCTTTCTTTTTATCTAAAATAGACTGTGAAAATGATTCAAGCAAGTTATCTGAATATTTTTCAAATTTTCTATTCATTGACTGTTGTACAGTTAGATGATTAAGATTGAACTGTTTCTGCCAAATTTTTCTTAAAAAATCCTTCTGATCTTGTAGCGAGAATGGCTTTAAGGTGTATGATAGCGTACTAAAAGCATCTTCTAATTTATTTTGCATATATCCACGAGTGCTTACAAATATTCGATTTGTTTGAGTTTCTTTTATAATTTTTAGTAGATCAATAACTTTTTCTTTGTAATTAGAACTAATCTCATCAAACCCGTCTAAAAGAAAAGTGATTCCACCTTGTTTATTAAGACGATATAGAAATAGATTTTTACCTAATGTTTTATCTTTAAGGTTTAAAGCATTTACTAAAAATTCAACTGCATCATCTTTTTTAAAATCAATCTTATTGAGGTTTTTTCCTATTAAGTCAAACAAATTAATTCTTACTACCCATACAGATGAATCACACTCTTTTATTTTTTTAGCTAAATTGGTCAATAGTGTGGACTTACCCATTCCTGGTTCAGCAGCAATAATTACAATTTTTCTGTCGTTTTTGTTATTAATTAATTCATTTTCTACATATGTTTCAATATGTTTGTTATCCTGACAATATAAATACTTGCGTAAATTTGACAAAACCCCATGAGATTCTTGCCATATCAACTTGTTACTTTCTTCTTGTTTAAGCCAATGAATAGTATAATTTGGATAATCATCACATAACCGTCTGAAATTGTCTCTTGCATTTTCGTTTTCTAATATAATAAACCTGATAGGCTCTCTTTCATCAGGATCATTATCTCTAAACCTACGTATTCTTTTATCAAGATTGTCATCTTTGTTTACATGAATTAAACCAGAAAGTTCACTTTCCTTTATGTTGCTAATAGCAAATAAATCATGTACTTCCGCTTCAAGATAACCTTTTTGAATTGTTATTTGGCGATTGAATGTTCGATTAATATAGTAATTCTTAACTTCACCTAAATCGGGAAGTACATTACCTATCACTATTTTTTCATTGTTAATGAGTTTAGATAATACATCTGCTGTTATTAGATGTTTCGACTCTTGATCTAATATTAAATTATCTAAACTTACTTCTTCTCCTTGGAATATAACCGTTCTTTTCTCTAAACACTTATTTTGTGATTCAGTAGTAAGATTAATTAAGCTATTCTTTTCATCATCGTCCAAGATACACTGTACAGAAAAATCTTTCTTTAACATTTCAACTAATATATCATTTTTTTTAGTAATAAAGATAATCTTCTTAGTTGATTTGGATTTATTATCTATAAGAGCTTTTAATTCTTTACAGAACCTTCTTACGTTTTCATCAACATTTCTACTATTATAATGTTCTTTGCATTCAATTAATAATATGTCTAGCGTTGATTCCTCGAATTCAGAGATTACATTTTTATAATAGCCTGTTCTTAAAACATAATCCAAGTCCACAAAAGTATGGTAATTAGAAATTTTGCTTTCGAAATATTGAACTAATTTAATATTAGTTAGTATATTTTCATCGGTAATGATATTCATAATTCTTTCATCAACAGGTCCCGCTCGAAATGTATCTAATTCTAGCGTTTGAATTGCTTCGTGATTGAATTTGATGTCATTCTCTTTGACCTTGTTAATGTACATAAAGTTTAGAATGGTTAATAATGAACTATCAATAATATCTTTCTTAGCTTGTTCAAAGAAGTTGCAGCTTTTTGTTAAAAAAGGTGATTTTTTTGGTTGCTTCCACCATTTTTGTACTTCATCGTGGACTTTAATAAAAATTGCATCACTTTTAACACGAAACGAAAATTCATATTTTTTCTGATCAGTATTATAGTGCTTATTTATTTCATTCTTTAGAATCTCTTCTACTTCATCTTCTTTAGCTTGGTTTGTATAAAATTTTAGTTTATTTAAAAAGTCTTTTACCAAATTTTTATCGTATTCCTCATTAATTAATGAAAGTCTAGGAAAACCGTTAACATTAATCTCGAATCTATAACTGTTTAAGTTTTTATCTTTTAAATATTCATCTTTTGAACTTTTGCTTTTCAACTTTTCAAAAAGTTGCTTAGCATTTTCCGACAATGATTCTTCATTATTATTAAATTTTAGCATCTTTGTTTCTTCATCTAAAATAAGTAGATTTCCTACTAAACCTCCAATACCTCCATTAATTTCTACGTCGCCATCTTTTAATATCTCATCAGTACCAACTATGTTGTCATAAATTTTGACAATATTATTACTTGTAATATCGGTATTTTTAAGCAACTCAATAAATTTTGAAGTTAAATGTTTTATTTTTTTATCTTTCTTTGATTCAGCTCCCCTTATCTTAAGATCAAGATTACCAAAAGTACTAGGAAGTTTGAAATACATCGATTTTAATTTGTCTTCTCCTGCTATCTCAATAGCCTTCTCTATAATCTTTTGTGTTACTTCCACTTTTTCCAGACCATCCTTTAACTGGATAATTTCTTGTGGAATTTTGTTTTCAATGACTAGAAGCATGTTACTTTTAGCATCATATGTAAGTACACTTCCTATCAACTTGCTTATTGTCTCTGCAGTTGGGTTCTCTAATATCTGATTAATTAAATTTATGATTTCTGTCTTGTCATGCAGAATTTTTTTGTTATGTACCGCTTCCTCATAGAGTGCTTTCCTATATATCGATAATAAATTACTGTCCGCAAAACTATCTGAAAAGAAGTCATCACGAAACTTGCCCTTGCGAAAATATTCGTCTTGTTTTGTCTTATTCTCTTTAAAAACTTCTTTGGAGACTTCTATAACTTTTTGTGCCAAGACAACATGATAACTTGTTATAAGCTCATCTGACATCATATTTATGTACTTATTAGGTTTATTAGAAAAAATAAACTTTGCAAAACTTTCTGCTAATAGTTTAATACGTGATTTTGCTAATGTTTCTAATAAAGAATCGATATCATTATTATCATATTTGAATTGAAATGTCTTTCCTGTTTCGGTTGTACGAAGAAGGTAGTCTGGATCTATCTTATCCTTTTTATGAAAATTCTCATTAGCATTCGTGTAAATAACAATATCATAATCTATATTTTTAGATTTATCTTTTCTAAATATAGGGTTTATATCGTCTGTATAAAATTTTTGTTTAATTCTTAAGTAGCTTTCAAGGTACTTATCTAGACTCAAATCTTCACCTTTTGTTTGTACCGTACGAACAGTTACTGGAGTACTTTTAGGATTATCTCTGTGCTTAGCTTGTATAAATATGACTCTTGGTTTTTCTTGCCCATTCAATTTATACCTAAAAATTATGTCATCAAGAGCTCCTATTCCATCCATATTTGTTCCGAGGAAAAAGCTATCTACTTTTTTATCATTTAGTGCTCTGAGTAAAAGTAGCATCGCTAGTTTAGTTTCATAAAGCTGTCCACTAATACCCGAAGTTCCAATTCTTTTTGAATATTCATATTCTTGACTTTTATCGTTAGAATTTTTCTTTTGCGTTTCACTTCCTTTCTCTATATTTGCACTAGATTGTAGAATTTGCTGACTTGATGGTTCTGAAACTCGTACTGCTTTAGAAGATGGTTGATTTTCCTGTTTGGCAATATTATCTACAGAACCAATTATTTTACTCGGAGGTTGGAATTGAAAATTTAATTCGAATGACGTTTTCAAGATTTGAATGATATCCGACATACCAAGATGCTTTGCAATGTCTAATGGAGTTTCATTGTCAGCATTTTTATTATCAATAATTGCTCCTCTGTCTAAAAGTAGTTGAACAATTTTTGGCTCACCTTTAAGCACAGCAAGGTGCAAAGGTGTATTGTTTTTATCATTAGCATCTCTAGCATTAATATCTGCCCCCTCATACAAATGCTTTTGAACTTTCTTTAATTTTTCTTCAAAAGTTTTATTTTTACGCATAGCATTAAATAGTTGTTCATTTTTAAGAATCTTATCCGTACTTGCTTGTTGCTTCTGAGATAAAGATTGGACACTTGGATTTTGACTTGCCTGATTTGAGGATCTAGATTTATATTCACGATTATCAGAAGCAGGTAGCTGACTTCCTTGCTTAACATTAGAAGACTCTGGTTGATTGATATTACCAGATCTTCCTTCTCTACCTTCTAATGAATCTGATGATTGTTTTACTGGGCTGCTGACTCGAGGAAGATCTGACTGATGTTCCTGTTCCTGTAAAATTTATTCATTATAGATTATTCAACATCAAATAAATGACTATTGGGTTTACAATTATAATTTAATATTTAATATATCAGAAATAACTATCAAATGGTATTAAAAATGTATGATTTAGGTAAATTGAACACAATTTTGAAAATTAAAATATATATATATATATATATATATATATATATATATATATATATATATATATATATATATATATATTTATATATTTTTATATTTTTGTATAATAATCAGTATATAAAACAAAAATTATTACCCTTTAAGTTTTAGAAATAAGTATAGAAATTAAGCATAATATGTTGTCTATATAGGCTAGGAAGGAGTATGTTTGCTACTAAGTTTTATCAGGATACATTTTTTTGTCATCGCAATCACCTACACTAAATGGCAGTGAATGTTTTTCTCTCAGAAATACACCTACATCTTATTTTAGTAGAAGTTTTTGTCCATTACTAGGGGGAATTTAGTGGTGAAGACTAACTTGACGATGTACTCACAGTTAAAAGTTACCATGATATAGAAGAACTATACACAAACCACAAATGACAACTTCAAACAAGTCAGTATTACAAGAAAACGAACAATTAAGATTACGATTTGTAAAACTTGAAAATATTTTTATAAAAATGTGTAAAACTATTGTAAAATTTATTCACTCAAGAACAATAATCCTCTAGAGTGGTGTGAACTCGGTCAGGGAAGTGAAAGTAATAGGTTTATTGACATGTATGTAGTGCAGGGATCGGGGCACTTTTTCAACTATTACCTATCTCAAAAATATATTTATTTACACTGATATTATCCCTCATTTTGAAAGTGACAAAATTGCATCAGTAACTTCATGAATGAAACATACGAAACGACGGATCACACGAATATGGCGGACAGAGTGACAAACTTAAACTATTATTACTGTATACAAATAATTGTGCACCGATTTTATGAAAATATTCGTTTTATTTGCTTATTAAATAATATTTTTTTATATATAATTTTATTTATATTTATTGAGCCCTTATTATCCCCAAGATTTTCATGTTTATCCCACTTAGTGTAATTTAATCAAAATAATAATAGAAATAAATTAATGTAATTTAGCGCATATGTAGTTTATTATTAATAGTGTTGTAATAAGCCAAATTCAGCACAGTCTTAGTGAACGCAATTAAGTAAATTAGGATATGTTATAATGAGGTCAGTTATTCAAAATAATATTGTTTTATATATTTGTTAAATCGATTGGCAACACTGCAACTAAAGTACAAACAGTGCTAAGAGAAAGGTGAACATAAAAAATATTATTTATTTATTTATTTATTTATTTATTTAAACATACACTGCCCGACAGGTAAACCCAATTAGAGGGCTGGAAAATACAAAAGTGACATGGAAAACAAAATAATAATTCAAAATTTATAATCAAATAGTTAACTAAATATGAGAAGTTAATTAATTATTTCGATAAAATAGAATAAAAACGTCTTGGATTATGTTGAAAAACATCAACATTACCAAATTTAGACTGATAAATTAGACACATACGATGTATAGGAGACGAGGAGAAAACATTAGTACGAGGAGTAAGAAGATAAAAGGTGCATGAATTACGTGTAAAGACAAGAGGAGTATGAAAGCAAAGAAGATTCAAGCAGTAGGGAGCGTCTATTTCGCCATGAATCAATTTACAGAGATGATGAGCTAAATTCAGTTCACGACGTTCTAAAAGAGTGTTACAAATAGCGGAAAAATATATATAAAATATTCTCATTGTAACCATAAACACACCAAAGCATATTCAATCAAAGGAACTAGAAATCATTCAAAGTAAGTGCTGCATGCACACTATTAATGTAACGTTTTTCGTCTTTCTAGAAGTGTGTAGAATTAAGCACAAAAATAACTCACAACTATTTATTTGAACGAAAATAAATGTGTTTATTTATCGAATAAAAATAACAATTAGAGAAACTTATTTAAAACTAATTTACACTACTAGAACAAAATTTAAACACTACTTATAAATAAACAGAGGCTAATATTATTAATATCACGTTCACTCGAGCTATTATTTATTTCACGATATTTATGTAACTGCGTTCGAAGTAAATTGCCAACTCACTCACTCGAGCCGTCTGCTCCCGCTTTTGTATTGCCGTCCGACTTGTCCAAGGTTCTAGAACGTCCCAGAATCTCCCCTTCCAACAATATGCTCAGACATGCGAGCGAGCTCCATGCATTTGGGTGGTCTCTCTGCAACGTTCATGTTCCCGAGAAGGTTTCTGGAATGCTCTCGGTTCTCGAGAAGATTCTAGAACGTTCTCAACTGATCAGCTTTATATTAGTTACACTGCTCCATCCTTAAAACTGTTTCGTCTCGGAACAGATGTTGACGGGTTGCAGAGAAGTTATGAAGAAATCTGCCAGTCGAACCCTTGATGCATCCTGATGTCCTAAAAAAGTAACAATCCACAGTGCGATCTAATTTTGTTCTTCCTTTGGGGTTAATGCTGCAGACAATAATTTCAAGACCTCTGCGGTGGAAGAGAATTTGTAACATATTCCTAATTATTCTCCACTTTAACCCATCTAGTCCAATTTTGGTACTGCCAACTTCATAATGTCGTTATTTAAAAGATATTCTCGCAAATCGGTCAGTGTCTCCCATAATGTACGATAGGTGGGCTTCTGAGATGATCGTGACTTTAGATTGGCTACTCGAATTCTATAAATAAATGTTTGGATAGCTAAGCACTCTAATACGCTGTCCGGAGCTGTAAAATGTGCGAGACGAACCAAGTGAGCAACGTCAGCTTCAACTTCTTGGAGATTCTCATTCGACCTCTGATATCGGTTCCTTAATTGTATTTGATACACTTTTTCTAGGTGCGCATTTCCATATAGCATCACTAAATGCTTAACTAGCTGGTCGTAGTCTTCTTGCTCTTCTTGCTTTAGTACCTGCAAGATATCGACGGCATTTCCACGCAACGCTACTGTCAACGAAATTGCCTTCTCCCCGGATAGTTATGTTCCAATACTACTAATTTGATATTAGTATCGATATTTTCGTTTCGATACCACCATTTTGGTATTGTAACAATATGAGCTATCTCATTATTGTATGTTGCTTTAGATAAAAGCTTGGCTTCGTGTAATTTGACACTCGTGGCCACATGGCTTTTCGTGTGAATGCGAAAACTTTAGGTTTTCAAATATAGGATATTTAACTTACAAAAGTGACAGTTATTAGTTGATTTACTAAGAATTATAGAAAATTTTCGTGTTCATAAAGATCGGCAGTGCCTTTGTGTCAGATTACACAGCCCAAACACTTGAGACATCTGTGGAAATGGAATCCAGATGTGGGTAGTTTTACCCAGAGGATGTCCAGTGTTTGGCATAGCCAAGCCAGTCAGAAACAGCGACTCTACGGGTAAAGATGTGCGGACATCTTTACAAGAGGCGATGGCGGGAATTCACATAAGCTTTGTTTAATTAGTGCAACTTAACTTTTTAATCAATAACTGTTTTCACACGTATTAGTATGTTCAAGTGTTTGTATTTTTATCCTTACTTATTTTATAATAATTTATATATCTAAATATCAAAGTTCGTTTTATTAATCCTTGCAATTAATTAAATCTTCATCAGTTCTCAAATAAGTGATGTGTGTTCTAACTGGCAACGATTTACCAGTCCATAAAAGTAGTTTCACCACCAGAAAGGAATTCACACAGCAAAATTAAGTAACATTCGCATCAAATTAATTATCTATATCAGATTTTAACTTATTCGCTCTGTACACTCAGTCACCGCTTTCTTACAGTATCGATATCAACCTTTCGATACGTTACTAGTATCAGGATGATATACCCAGTATCAGAAGTTTTAAAAATATCCGCTAATAATCAAAATGTAACTCCGTTTTTATACAAAATTTGTTATTTCAAAAATAACAGTAAACGAAAAAATATAGTTTAAATTGAATCTTCTTTTGAAAGTATAAATTTAAATTCACAGCACATGAGCAGTGGCCATTATATTTCTTATTTCTTCTTGAATATATTTCTGTCGATATTTGAATATATCGATATTTTTCTTTCAATACTATATCAGTATCGATATATTTTATTCGATATTTTCCCTATGCAAATATCAATACTTTTCTAGTATCGCACATCTCTATCCCAGGGTGACCAACCGTTAGCTTTCGCAGCAGCTTTAAATTGACTCAAATAATTCGGCCGTGATGTCTTTCCATCGAATTCGGGTGTTTTTATGCGAATTGTTGATACGGTTTCCTCTTTTGCTATTTTCAGTTCACCTGCTGCTTCTGTTTCAAGTACACCAGGACATAAATTCGATGATGGAATCATCTTGAAAAATTTATCTTCCAGTTGTTCTATTTTTCTTTCATATTCTTCTTTTAATTCCTTTAAATCCTCTTGTAGCTTTTGTTCCAAAATTCTAGAATTTTCTGCCAATTCTTCTTTTAAAATTCTGGAACTTTCTTTTTGTTTTTCTAGAATATTCTTCTAACTTCTGTACCAAAGTTCTAGAATTTTCTGCCATATCTTTTTTTAGAATTCTGGACTTTTCTTCTAACATCTGTTGCACAGATCCTGTTAAATCTTCTTTTCTAGAATTGCATGTTAATTCTTCTTTTAAAATTCTAGAACTGTCATCTAACTGCTGTTGCAAAGTTCTAGAGTTTTCTTGTAACTTCTCCAACATTTTACGATGCGAGCGAGCTCCATGCATTTGGGTGGTCTCGCTGCAACGCTCATGTTTCCGAGAAGGTTTCTGGAACGCTGTCGGTTGTCGAGAAGATTCTAGAACGTTCTCAACTAATTAGCTTTATATTCGTTACATTAACAAACTAACATATACGAAATCTTGGAAGAACACGCTAACCGCGAGCGACCCTGAAACCAAAACAACGCACAGCGCGTGCTCCCAACAGTGATAGTGGGAACAAAGCATTTTATACAACCCTAGTAAAAATAAAAACGTAAAGAACATGGAAACATTTGAACAAATCAAAGAATATTAACCCCCATCCAACTGCAGACAACCGAACTAAATAAAAAATGTATACAACAAAACCAGTACTGAAAATACAAAATGAAAATATAAAAAAATTAAACATCTAGAGGAACAGCTTTCAGAAAAAGATAAAATCATAAAAAGCCTTGACATGAAAATTAAAGATAAAAATATTTTATTCCTTGGAATAAAAGAAACGCAATATGAGAACACTGAAGAACTCATAATAGAACTGCTGAAAGAAACATGTAAACTAAGCTACATTAATGATAAATACATAGGCGAGGCACGAAGAATAGACAAACGTAATGAAAATCTGCCCTCGAGACCCATACTGGTCGAATTCACGTCAAAAAAAGTCTAAGCAATGCCCGTATTTTAAAGAGAACCAAAATATATATTGAAGAAGATTTCCCAAAACCTATTGTCGACGCACGTATATTAAAACCACTCCATACAAATGCAAGAGCCCAAGGACATAGAGCATTTCTAAAAAAAGATAAGTTAATGGTAAACGGACAAAGTTACTCTTTTGAAGATTTAGAAGAAGAGCGCCACACAAGAAGTAAAAGCACTAACAACTCTGCAGAAAATAAACAACTTAATAGAAGACAGTCAATATTTCTCACTGACATCAATAACCAAATAGAACATTACATACCTGTAGATGATTTGAACTCAGATAACCCAATTGCTCCTATAACGCAAAATCACACGGAAGGGAGGACTACTAGGAACAAAGACAAAAATGAAACCCTACCCACAATACAGGAACACTAGAAAACTATATTAAAACTAGATCTAGAAAATAAGCGGATATTCCACTCGCTGCTCCAAAAAATTTAAAATCTTATTTTGGAATGTACAAGGCCTACATAACCTATTCAATCTAACTCACAAAGAGGAAGAAATACTTGCGCAAAACAAAATTATCTGCATCTCAGAGACCTGGGCAAATTATGAAATTAAAAACCTACCTCCATTCCTAGAAGAATTTAAAATATATCAGCAGAAAGCTTTAAAAGATGCGAGCAGAGGGAGAGCAAGTGGAGGTTTACTGATACTGATAAACCAAGGAAACCTAAAAACCAAAATAGTAGAATGCGAACCCAACTGGATATTTATCGAAATAAGTTCCCCAACACAACTATTAATACTTGGTACTTCCCACCTTCTTAAAAATATTAAACACTACTAGAACCCTTCGACAACTGCTTAGAAGAAATAAAAGCTCTCTATCCAAACCACGCCCCAATTATCGGAGGAGACTTCAACTGCCGAATAGGAAACCTCAACCAAGAAGACTTTTACAACTATCTCGGAAATAACCTAACTAATTTACGAATAAGCAAGGACATTACAACTAACAAGAACGGTCGGGACTACGTAGATGTCATGGAAAATGCAAATCTGGGTCTGTTAAATGGCAGAACGACCAGTGACTACCCAGGCAACTTCATTTATATCTGCCCCAGATGAAAATCAGTAATAGACCACGTGTGGATCGACATAAATGCATTTCACCTCATCCAGGACCTATCAGTTTAAAATGACATCCTAGTATCAGACTACATGTATTGCACGATATCCATAAATAACCTTTGGAACGAAGAGCAACAAATTAACGGAATACCAATCTGGAATAGACACCTTCTTCTCGGCAATTGAGGACGTAATAAATTTAGATCATGATGAATTTACAAAGTTTAAATCTGCTATAATAACGACCACGGACAAAATAGGAATCTCTCAGGAAATCAGGATGGGGGAAGACTACCGGCATAAAAATACAAAGCCCTGGTATAATAAAAAATGCAAAACGCTAAAACAAAAAATGAGGAAAACCCTGAGAACTGCTAAAGTCAACAACTTCAATAGCGAAAATCTACAGAAAAAAATTAATTCAAATCACAATTGAAAGCTAAACTATCAAACATAAATGATACTAAAAAATTCTAGACCACCGTATAATCATTAACTCCGAAAAACTACCAAACAAACAAAATTACGAACGAACAGTGGCACCAACACCTCCAAGATTGGTTTGGACTTGAAATAAAAAACGACACTAGCTTTCTTGATGCCCGACACCTGGATTGCGATATATCTTTAGTCGAACTAAACATCGCATTAAAAAGACTAAAACCAAACAAGGCACCGGGGTTAGACACTATCATCAACGAGCAGCTTAGATACCTACCGGAGTCGGGAAGGCAACTTTTAAAAAAAATCGAAATAACTTCCTAGGCGATGAAAAACTACCCGAAGCTATGACTAAGGTAAAATTTCATATGATACACAAAAAGGGGGATATTACTAATGATGTTATTGTAAAATATCTTTTTAGATTACAGGACGTACATTAGTTTTTATAAATTTTCACCAAATAATAATGTAGGAAACATTCGACGTCAATAATGGATTGCTGCTGTAAAACGCCAAAAGTAAGTAATTGCTTTCAATTTTATTACAAAATTTTAGTAGTAGTAGGTATATTAAAAATTATACTCGTAATATATTACATACCAAAGTGGAAAGAGTTTCATTATAGCCGAGGTATACCTATAACCAGAGGCGTAACGAAACTATCCACCGAGGTGTGTATACTATTTTATTATAATCAGAAATTAATAATCGAAAATTAATTTATTAAAAATAAGACTAGTTTGCTTATTTCGACGAAATATTTCTATTTATCTTTTTAGTAGGTGATGAATTTGATATTTGTGTCAACAATTATTTTCTTGTCACATCTTTTTATTAAACAGTAAAAAATCAAAACAGACCAATTTATTTGTTATTTTCTAATTATTTATAATCAAAATAAAATTGAATATTTTTGACAGTGATAGTTTTATTTCATAATTTAAATCAAAGATGCAATGTTTTCTCAGGTCGGAAAGTTACTACTTTCCGGTCGGTTGAAAAGTAAAAAATATCTAACTTCCCAACTTTTTAAAAATCAATAAATGATAAACTACTAACTGGTTGTAAATAAAATATTATATCTACTTCTTCATAATGTATTAATTAACTTTTATTTTATATTTTTATTTATGCATTTTTTACTTAGATGGTATACTGTGGATTTCAACTAAACACTCACTAATTTGTAGCAAAAAATTTTTGGAGGAAAAAAGCTCAGCTTCCAAATTATCCTGCTTACAATCTAACAATATGAAGGAAATATAGCAAATGATTCAGGATTTCAAAAAAATAAAAGGAGGCACGAGTTACAAAATATTCAATGGCAAAGAAAATAATTTGTCGGCGTAAATACTCGTACGAATGTGTACAATGATGATGTGTGCAATAAAAAAGAAATTGCTTGTCAAACCGATGACAAAATGATCAAATATTTTCAAATGAAATTATTGAAAAAAAATTATCTACACTTATATGAAGGAAAAACTCCAAAATGACAACTTGTACATCGAGAAAACTCCAAATGGTTTGCAACATCACGTATGGTAAAATAATTCTCAACTAGCGCTGCAGCCATCACTGCTTTTTAATTATTGAAGGCATATTGTTTACAAAAATTTACGATAAGTTTGAAGACAGTTTTTAAGATAGTGTGTATCCGGCGAGAGAGGAGAATGATTGAAGGTAATTATGTTAGTGATGTACATATTCCCTGTACTTCGTATATTATAATATATATATATATATAAATATATATAAATAGACGAAGTACAGGGAATATGTACATCACAAACATTTATAATAATTACCTTCAACCATTCCCCTCTCTTGCCGGATACAAACTATCTTAAAAACTGTCTACAAACTCACATGCGCCCGTAACCATTCACACACGTCTCTTCACCCATCACATATTCCAACATGTTCTCACATCTGGCGTCACTCAGACGGACCCAGGCATAGTATTGATATTGATAATAAATAAAAGAACAAATGCAAACAAATAATCAGATTTCTGATTATTTATTGTTAACTGAGGAATATAAAACTTCGTGTATTAAAGAAAAAATCCTCGATAAAACTTAAATCAAACATAGTAAATAAAATTGATACTGCAGAGTAAAAATGAGTCATGTTAAGTTTGTGTGACGAAGCGTTAATACAGTACACGTAATATTCGCAGACTGCTCTCTGTAACCGCCACCAGTACTCTGGCGACATATCCTCTCCACGTGATCGCGCTAAGTACACGCGAACTATGATAGCAAAACAGCTGATGGCATCGTCTTTTACAATATGAGCGTAAAAGTTGATACTTTTGTTATGGAACAGCCCCATAACGTTTTATTTTAATTAATTTACTTTGTAATAATAATTTCTTTTAGTTCAAAAGTATTTTATTTTGTATCACTGTTCAAAATATCCTAGTTATTTCATGTAGGTATCCTCTAGTTTTAAGTTTTTGTAAAGTTACATTTTCTCTTTATTTGCAATTTCTAAGACAACTACCCGACATGTAGCCTTCCCTAAATTTTTATGACTCTTTGAACCTTTTTACCGACATCCCTTGCTCTAAGAAATCCTTGAGTTTTAACTTAAAATTATTACATTTGTGTCCTTAACTAGTTCGTTCCCCTTCCTAATTTTCCAACCATGAAAGTCTACATCCTATTGGTCATCTTTGATAACCCCTCCTTTTTAAGGGTTGATCAATAGTTTACTTGTTAGCTCAAAAACCAGGAAGACTTCATTATAGTATTACAAAACACTACATTATTATCATAATATATTATCGACGATTCAGTTCATACCATCTCGAACTCTCAAACTCTCAAAATCATTAGGTACATCACAATTTCAAAATTCAAACTCACTAAATCATTAGAACTATTTAATTTTTATATTTTGTATGTACATATGTATTATTATTATTATTATTATTATGTGTAAATATATGTATAAATGAACAATTAAGAGTACTTAGCATCAATCACAGTAGCAATGGAAACACACGGAGTGATTTTCCGTAACAAATAAAATCTGGTGCCAGAACTAATATTCCTGAATACATGGGGTGATTTCCCATAACACTTTGTAGCAAAAGCAAAATCTTTTTATTATTTAAATGGCCATTTTATTTCACAAAATAATTGTAATACATGTCTTGTTTCGGTGTTTTTTTCATATGTTCATAATGTAATTAGTGGATTTTCATTATGTATTCAAAATACTCTGACTGAAACTAATGAGGACTTATACAATTCAAATTTTTCGGTTGCCATCTACTGAGTAAAACAGTATAGCTTTACAGTTTGACGTTTATCACGTGAGCTAAATGTTAAACGTCAAACAAATAATGGGATCTGTGGGAAGAAGGGTTGAATGGGGAAAGCAGTTGTTCGACTCGGCCTCAGACAAATGTTTTGTCTGAGGACTCGGCATAGTGTCACCTCGCTCTTTCTACAAATTTGTTGTTTCACACAAAATTGTGTGGTGGGGGGTCTGCTGCATGTGACGTCAAAATTGTAAGTCCCCATTAGGTACACCCGCCCATTGTAACCTTATCAATAACTAGTATATAAACTCAACTTGTAAGATTATTTGTTATTACTTCTGAAGATGGTCTTGTAGACAGAAATCGATCAAGTTATTAGTAAAAAAATTGTGAAACTTACACAAAGTGTTTTTTTTCTAATTATTTGAAATATGTGTCATCAAGTGCTTACCACCGAATCTCCCAACATTATTAAAAATGCTAGTGAAGCTAAACTGGTAGAGTTTTATCGAAGAATCTTATTAACATTAACTTACACCAACAATAAGCAGTGCAAGAAGTTTAATTCTTTTATAAATACATACATATTACATGTAATAACATTTCAAAACAAGCAAATGACGCAATTAAAACCGCTAAACAACATTGGTTAAAAAATGAAATGAAAGTATTATATCATAAACGAGACAATTTGAAGTGACATCTGTACGTGATACAAACTTGGACATTTTATGAATCCCATATTATTCAATATTATAGTGAAGTGAAATACTTAGGACAGTAGCAATATCTAAAACAAGAGAAAAAAGCATCAGTTTTATCCTCCTATTGTGACTCTTAAGCCCCTGGCACATATAGCGTCAAGACTCCGAGTCTGCTACAAACTGCTGAAAAACTGAGAGTCACGTCCAAAACGGGTGACACATATAGAGTTGGTGTTTCTGACAGTCAGAAATAAATATTTGTTAATTTTAACGTGTTATTTGTTAATTTGTATTATTTAAAATATTTATCGACTATTAAGAAATATAAAAACTATAAACTACGAAATATAAAACAAAAATTTAAATTAAAAAAAAATTACATGAACTATAAATGAAATATAAAAACTTAAATGTATTATTTAAAATGTTTGTCGATTATTAAGAAATATAAAAACTATAAACTAGGATATATAAAACAAAAAAATAAATAAAAAAAAATGACTTGAATTATAAATGAAATATGAAAACTTAAAAGATTCTAACTATGCAAAAAGTAAATGAATTTAACTATAAAAATGTACAAAAATCAAACAAGAACATAAACAATAATAATTCATACGTCAAACAACAAAGGAAGATAGCGAAAAAACCAGCATCAGAATGAAGTTGGTTTTCGGCAGTCGTGACTGCTGAAAATAGAGGCGTTTCTATTTTTGGCAGTCAAATGGTAGACTCGGAGTCTTGACGCTATATGTGCCAGGGGCTTTACTTCAACTACATTCTTCGTGCAAGAAAACCAATTGCTCCACGAAGGTTTATCATTCGCTCCTGATATTAGGCTTGCCGCCTCTCCGGATTTAACCCGGAGACTCTGGGTTTCAGTGAGTTATCTCCAGGCTCCTGGTTTAATTATTATGTGTGCAAAATTGAAAATGTATAAAAATTATATGCAGTCTTTCGTGTGTATCTCATGTACCGTGTACAGAATAGCTAGTGCGATGGTCGGTGGCCTAACTGTAACAAGTCAAACTCTGCACATTCCTAGTGAATACAATTATAGAGTATGTTGTAATTCAATATATTTTTTTTTTGGGCTTCTTTGGCGGACCAACTACCTAGGTCATATGCCGCCATTACGCCCTGATCGCGTTTTAGATGTTATGGTCAACAGCAACGCGAGTTTTCTCTGGACGCTCACCCATCCAAATACTACCCACGCGCAACGTTACTTAACTCGCGTTATCGCTTAGATCAGTACCAACGAGCGCAGCCATGGCCGTTGACAATATTGTTTTATGTATTCTTTTAGTAGAAATTCAATAAGTCAACAACAGACATTCATTAAGTATATCGGCAGTAAGAATGCATTAAATTCAGTTCATCCCAAGTAAGTAGATTTCATTGACGGGGCATGCATAAGATATGAAGTACATTTGCAGTGTAAAGTGAGTTCATTTTACAAATGATGGCAGTGGGTTGCGGATTTTTGCCAAACAACACAAATTAAAGGTTTAGTAAATTGAGAAGCATGGATTCAACAACAACAGGCAAGTGAGTCAAAAAACATGGCTGGCCAAAAAAGATCGAATACAACGATAGAATACACTCTGTACAATGTTACATTTGCAATGGCAACCAGTATGCCAGACAGTGCCAGCATCAGCGTCAACAGCCGAATTATTATCCGCGGGGAGAAAATTACAACTATCAGGAGATCTAGTCTAATTCGTTGGCAACTGGATTTAGCGACCGTTTGACGTCATAGTTGGCGACTTTGATACTGGCGCCATCTGTTGGTATAGTTAAAAAGTACAGTCCTGGCGTCATTGTTGGCGACTGGTCGCTTACGGAGTCGCGTATGCAGGCGACTAGTACAAGGATGTTGCGAAGTGTCATAGCGTCAGTCGCTTAGCATTTTTTGGTTGATTAGTTTCGAAGTTAGAAAAGTTTTATATTTTATGTGCACTATATATTATTATTATAAAATGTAAATACGGGTAGGATCTGCCAATTATTGAACAAAATCCAGCTGTATTACTGATAATTAGGACAACAATATTGTCGTTTACACATTAATAATATTTTTAATGTAAATTTGTTTATTTAAGGTTTTGTTAAAAATTAAATTATTTATTTTTAAAATATTACCAATTGCTTGAAAATTACTAAAAATTCCGTCAATTTGTGATGTCAAGTTTAAGCAATAATATACAAATATTTGAGTTCACAAAGAAAAACAAATATCAACAAATGGCTGTCAGAAATTATAAATACCGACACAAAATACTCCGTAGTTCCGATTAATACCAACGTAAGAAATTAAAATCCATTTGGCATTGATTGCTCTGTGACGTCATTGACTTAGCGACTGAAATTAGTCGCCAAGCAGTCGCTACGAATTAGAATAGATCTCCAGAGGGAAGAAAATTACAATTACAAGAGAGATAATTACTTCAACTATCAGAAAGATGATGACACTCATTATAAAAGAAATCAAAGATATGAAAATAAAGGTTAATGTTACCATTGCAGTGGCAACCATTATGCCAGTCATTAGCAGCGTGATCGTGTTGGTAAGATCCTATCGATACCTATAAGTACTGAATTTTTTCGATTATGGGAAATACTTGAACAGACAACCGTAACAGGATGCGGGTTGAGCTGGTAAAAACAGAATTATGCATAATACTTAATTTTGAGATGAGCTGTCGAAAATTTTATGAATTCATAAAAAAAAACAGATCATGCCGATTTTGTAAAGCTGTGATGCCAAATAGGAAATATACATGGCAAAATCTACATAAATAAATTATTATACTTACACTATTTTGTATATTGCATATTTTCCTTCTGAATTACCCGTTTTTATTTTATACGTAAATTGTTAAGTTTGTTTTTATTAGTTACATGCATAATAACTACTATGAAATCATTAGAATTGTATTTAATTTGAAGGAATGTGTGTTTTGAATTTGTTAATTTATATAAATAAAAAAATTGCATAAATATGCATCTGTGTTTTTGTGTGTTTTTTTAGTCATCGGCTCCGGGCGAGACTTAGTTCTGAAGTGGCAACCCTACCTGATATCACCCCCAGTGAGAAACACAGTTAATCTAGTTGCAGACGCTGAATTAGCCAGCAAAATTAGTAATACAAAACCAGTAGGTTAAAAGAAAAGTGTTCAAACAGGTATTCACAAATACAAAAACAACAAACAAAGAAGATCTTTGAAATTAATCAAATCTATAAAAAAATAAATTAAAATCAGATAGTCTCTAATAGCTACGAAATGCGATAAAGGAAACTTCATTACAATACTTAACAAAAGATCCCACTCACAAATATCAGCAAAACATTAAAAATATTTTAAAAGATATTAATTTTATGGTATACAAATGCCATTTAATTGTTATGAATCCCAGCGCACCTGTGTTGTACGGATTACCCAAACGTCACAAACCAGGGAATCTGATTAGACCGGTAGTTTCATATATAGAAGCACCATGCTACAAATTATGTAGAATTCTCAACAATCTTTTACCAGTAATAAAAGATTTTAATCCCAGAAAAAGTATTAAAAATACTTGCGATTTAATGAGTAAAATTAGTGTCATTTGATTGATTTGATTTACATCTATACCGATCAATAATCCAAAAAATATCATTAGTGATCTTTAATTACAAATAATGTCAATATAGCGGTACAAAATGAAATTTTATCTTTAATATATTTCTGCCTGGACCAAAATGACTTTCAATTTTATAATTCCTTCTACAAACAAAAAGGAAGGCTTTCAGTGGGCTCACCTTTAAGTTCAGTTTTATCTGAAATATTCATGAACAGTTTTGAAAACAGCTTATTTAAAGCAGGAAATAACCTATTAAAACAAGTGTTCTTCTGGTACATATATGTGGATGATGTTATATGCTATACAGGCTCGAAAGACAATTAGATTTTTTTTTTAATTTTCTCAACAGCATTAAGAACGCTTTCAAATTTACAATAGAAAAAGAGAATATTAGATAGTTAAATTTTTTAGATATCACAATCACAAGATTAGAAACATTATACTTAAAAAAATATTAGAAAACTTACATATACAGATACCGTAATTCCAGTAAAAACTATTCATCCTATTAATATAAAAATTGCAGTTTTTAATAGTTATGCACATAGATTATTAAAGACTCCCACGGAAAATTAATATTTAGAAATTTAAATTTAAACAAGCGCAGGGACGGCACTCCCTTCGTTTCTTATATTTTTATTCGTTTTCTGATCTTATTGAGTGTTTAACTGCAAATGTGTGGAATACACTTCCAAAAACAAGCGTAGAGCGACAATTCCTTCCTTTCTTATCATTTAATTCGTTTTCAGTTCTTACGTAGAGTGTTTAACTGCAATTGTGTGAAATTCACTTTCAAAAACAAGCGCAGGGCGACGCTCCCTCCCTTTTTTATCTTTTTGTTTCATTTTCAGTTACTGCATTGTATAGTCTTTTCTTTCATATACAAGTGCAGGCTATTACTTTCATCTTTTCTAATCTTGTAGATTCGTTGTTAGGAGTACACGTGAGTAATTTGAGATTTTTTATACATTTTTCATGTACGTTGAAGAAAGAAAATGAATGATAAGTGAATAGGAATGATGTGATTAAAGGTTTGTTGTGTGATAATGATTTCGAGTGTAATAAATGAAGGAGTTTATTGGAGTGATCTATGAATGTGATTGAAGTGAGGGTGGTTTGTTTGGATGATTGACGATGACTAGTTGTTTGATAGGTGTGATGAATGAATGTTTTATGAGTGATTTTAGGGTTCGTGCTACCCCATTTGTTGGGATATAGCGTGAAGATATGTATGTAAATTTAGACATATATTTTTGATTTAATTTATAATATTTTATATATGTTATACGTTTATTAAGGTGCTGATGATGAGCTAATTATTAACTCGAAACGTCCAAATAATTTTTTTTTAGAATTAACATTGGATTCCTGTAGCCTTTTTATTTACTTTATTTTAACAATTTTTTTGGATTCATCTTAAATATTTAGAAATTAAAACTCTGAAAGACATAGCAGTCGCCAATGAATATGAAGCAACCATAATAGATAAATTAATTTCCAAGAAAAATAAGAAATCTATCCTAAATCAGATATATAAAAATTGTGAGGACAAACCACAACGGAAATATGTTATTTGGAAAAAATCTCTAAATCCATTGCTAATAATTTCAGATCTGCTAATACAATACCAGCCTTTTATTGAAATTATTCATTAAAAAAATTAATTTTTAATAACAAAATTGAAAACAGATAAAAATCTTAATTGCGGCATCTATAGTGTAAAATGTAACGACTGTGATAATTGTTATATAGAGCAAACAGGAAGAATCTTTACTATTAGATTCCAAGTTCACTTACGCTTATACAAATCAAATAAAACTGATTCAAATCTTGCAAAACAAGTAATTGAAACAAATCACACTTGTAATGTAGATAACTTAGAAATTTTACACCTTTTAGATAAAGGACAAAAAATGAATATTTTAGAAGCTTAAGAAATTCAGAAATCAATCAAAACCAAATTACCCATTTTAAATGACCAAATGATTTTTTCAGTGAGAGTATTATATTATATATAAAAAATATGAAACATTAATTTTTTTTTCGCACTTACGGGTGTAAATTACCTACTTTATTCTCTCTTTTCTAGGACTGAAATGTCGCTTTTGATTCCAGAGGGATTAAATTAACAGGTAAACCAACATTACCGTTTCAACAAGTATAATAGACGTACTCCATTTACCATTTGGATCAGATCTAACTTACATTTACTGAACCAGATCATCAAAGTGTAAAAAATAGTGTATATATCACAGGACTAAAGTGCATTTAATCCCTCAGGTGATTTTTTCCTCGCCTATGGCTCGTGAATTAAACTTCACCCTCAGGATTAAATTATGCACTCTAATGCCTTGGTATATAATATAATTTATAGATATAGATTTTCTGGAGTTTTTTGATCACTGTATTAAGTTTAGTTCAGATTTATTGGCACGTCTATTTTGAGAAATCGCCACATTACTGCCGTGCAAGTGAGAAATGCCTTGATATGTGAGTGAAAGAACAGTTCTTAGGAGAATAGAAAATAATGAATTAAGGAGCCGTAGGCCTGCCACAGGCAGTTAGGCAATGAAGGCAAGTGTTGTACAGTGACGAATCACGATATTCATAAAATCTCCGAATGGAAGGGAAAGAGATTGGAGAAGAGTAGGAGAGCGCTATATCCCTTGAACTTTTTCAGAGAGCGTAGGATCACTAATGGTCTGGGCAGGTATCAGTATTGCTACTAAAATTTTAAAAAAATCTGTTTTACCGACCAGAAAATCTTTTGAAAACTGTAGAAAATCTGTTGATCTAAAATAACTAATTATCTATAATATGTAAAACAAGTAATTAAATAAATTCATTATATATATATATATATATATATATATATATATATATATATATATATATATATATATATATATATATATATATATATAAAATAATGAATTTATTTAATTACTTGTTTTACATATTATAGATAATTAGTTATTTTAGATCTACAGATTTTCTACAGTATTCAAAAGATTTTTTGGTATATATATATATATATATATATATATATATATATATATATATGTATGTATGTATGTATGTATAATCATTTCCTCTTCTACCCTTTCGAGTGTCGAGGATTTCTTCTAAAACAGTTTCTATTTTATTTTTTCGATTAGTTGTTTCCATTCCCTCCTCTTCTCCGCTATTTTCTTCGCTTCTGTTGTTTTTATATTATTTCTTTCTAGTATTTCTTCTACATATGTTTCCCAAGTTTTCTGTGGCCTTCCTCTTTTCCTTTTCTTTGTTGGTCTTGCCTTCCAGATTGATTTTGTTTGTCTAGCCTCTGGCATCCTTATAAGGTGTCCGTACCAAGCTAACTGTTTCTTGTCTATCGTGTTATGGATGCTTTCTGTTTGCAGCGTTGATCTTATTTGTTCGTTTTTGACTCTATCCAGTCTTGTGACGCCTTCTACTCTCCTCAGATATCTCATTTCTGCCGCTTGAATTTTACTTTTAGTCCTCTGGTTCATGATCCATGTTTCGCTTCCATATATAAGCGTCGGTCTGTAAATCGTCTTATATAGTGTCATTTTTGTTTTTTTTGATATTTGTTTGTTGTTTAATATTATCTTGTTTATTGCAAAGTAGGTCCTGTTTGCTGTTTGTATTCTTTTATTGATTTCATTATCCAGTTTTCCCTTGTTGTTCAAAGTTGTGCCCAAGTACGTAAATGATTCAACTTGTTCTATTTCTTTTCTGTTTATTGTTATTTTAGTTGTTATGTCTTCTTTTGATATCACCATAATTTTGGTCTTTTCTATATTTATATTCATGTTATGCTTATCTAGCTCCTCCTTCCATATGTTTATGTTATATTGTACATCTGCTTCACTCTTCCCTAATACTGCCAAATCGTCTGCAAATGCACATTCTGATATAGTGGTTCTTTTTAACTTTTGGTATCCTACTTCCACTTTTTTGGTTTTATCCTTTATTTTCTTCATAATATTATCTAGATATATGACGAATAGCAACGGGCTTAGAGCCCCTCCTTGTCGAAGCCCTTGTGTTGTTTCAAATTCTTCCGATATTAGATTTCCTGTTCTTATATAATTAGATGTTTTTTTGTATACGCTTTTTATAGCTTTTACAAGTTGCTCATTAACTTTGCTCTTTTTTAATATCTTCCACATCTCTTCCCTTGGTACTCGGTCAAATGCCTTTTCTAAATCTATGAAAGCAATGAATAGTTTTCCGTCTTGATTCAGTGTGTTTTCTGTCAGCTTTCTTATTGTGAAAATGTGGTCTTGTGTCGAGTGTCCCTTCATGAACCCGCTTTGAGCCCTCTCCATATTCATTTCTGTTACTTTCCTTAATTTATTTTCCAATATTGCCTCATATACTTTGGCTGTTGTGCATAGTAGTGATATTCCCCTGTAGTTATATATATATATATATATATATATATATATATATATGGGCCATTCTCTGGGAAGGACACTCCACCGTCTCCAAAATTTGGAGCATCAACAGAACTTTTGAAGGGCATGAGGAAATCGAAAAAAGTATCTAGTTTTCAAATATGAGTGGCGAAATTGATAATTTTTATTATTTGTGGGTGTTTTTCCCATTTTTTTTGGTTTAAAAGTTGAATAAAATGCTTGGGTTTGGTTTTTTTCTTATTTTGACGGTAGCATCTCGTTTCTTTTTGAAAAATTGAAATATTTTATCTCTTGCCAATTTTTCTAAAAAGTTACACTTTTTTATTAAAAGTGGGTAAAAAAAAAAATTATTATTTGAAATCTATCAATTTTTTACTCAAAAACAAGGCATCCTACAAAATAAAATTATGTAACAGAAAATGCTTAAAATTCATCGGAGAATACGGTTGATTTTTTTCAGAAATTTTTGAGACATTTTTATTTTTGTTGTTGTTTTTTTAGACTATAGAATTTTAGAAAAATTTTAAAATATTTCAGAAAATTCTGAAAAAAATCACACGTATTCTTCTATAAATTCGAAGCATTTTCTGTTATTTAAATTTTTCTGGAATTGTGATCCTTTACGAGTAAAAATATCATTAAATTTTTCTATTCCAATTTTCATACTCTTTGAATTTTCGCGAAGTAACATTCTTAAAATTTCTTGTTTCTTGGTTTTTTATCTTTCAATATAGCGTTAGCTTTAAGGTGATACTATCATAAAATTTATCAGAATGTTCTGAAACATTTAAAATTTTTCTAAAATTCTAGAATAACATGAAATCATCAGAAAGAAATATTATTCTCAAATTAATATTGCAAATGAAGTACTATAAAATTAAACATTACAGCTATAAGTAAGATACTGCAACTGTAACTAGACAACTACTATTTTTCCTATTGTACTGTTTGTAATTTAATATATTCAACATGTGTTTTTTTTCAAATTCAAAATTGTAGCAGTGCTTTTTTTGTAAAACTTATTTTGTGTGCCACAAATAGTTCTTGTTTCTAATTTATTTCTAGATTTAGTTTTTTATAAATTAACAGTAGAAAATAATCTCTCACAATTCGCACTGGAATGCGGTAAACATAGTAACGTTAAGGCAAATTTAGATAATATAGGATACGCTGCAGAATAATATCTGAATTACATATCAAATTTAAAATTATCTGTAGAAATTTCAGTTAAGTCTGTAAATCTGTAGACAAATGTGATTATTTATCTGCAGATCTACAGATGAATTTGTGGTACTGGCAACACTGGCAGGTATTTCTTTTGCTCGTATAGAACTTTTCTTGATTTGATGGCAATGCCTTAACTACATGGCGATATATAGAGGAAGTCTTAAAAAGCTATGTTTCAGTTTTCATTACTGTTGTGGGGAGCAGATTTGTTTTTATAGAAGATAATGTAAGACCAGATACAGTCCGAGATACTTCACGATGAATGGAATAACATTCTCCAAGAAGATATCTAGCACCTAATTTTAGGAATGACACGTACGATGAAATCTACTATGAGGAATCTAGGAGAAAATACCCCCATTAATGCCATGTTGAATAGATTTTATGTAATAATTAGGACCGTACAGCATTTTTGAATTCTTTCAATTTTTTTTATAATTGTGCATCGGACTGCATTATTTTAGTCCTCAATTAAATAATTTAATCTTAACAATGTCACTTTTTTAATTAATATTAAAACTTGAAAATAATAATCATTATATTTACAATATTTTATATTTTTTTATTTTATATTGCCATCATAAACTTATTTATTGGCCTTCAAAAGCGGGCGTAATTTAGCTATTATAGCTCCAAGGCGTATAAGGTTACCAAGAAAAAGCTATTCAAACAAATCGAAATCGTGTATTATGGATAAATGTCACACAACACAATAAATTCATATTGTTTTTTGTAAAGCTGTTTTGACTTCTGTGGTACTAATTTCCATGTGCCGACTCAAATTCATTCAATATTTCTTTGGAATAGTTATTATTATATATTTAATAATAAATTTTTTAAAAAATCTTCGTAAACAAACATAGCAACACCAACAATATACGTAAATGCATAGAAATGCAAACAAACGATAACGAATACATAATGACTGAATCCTTTAAGGGGACCACAATAAAATAAAACGTATGTACCACGGGCATAATCAAGATTATAGCACTTCGGAAAACATTCCCTCAGTACTATAATATTTTGATTATCCCCTTAATACAAAAATAACTATTGTTGTCCCATTTATTTTTGTCGGCCACCAAAGATGTTAGTTAATTTATATTTAATATGGTGAAAATTGTTTGTGAGCTGTGGGAATCGAACGCAGGTTCTCAAATCCACAGTTCAACTCGATACCACTGAGCCGAGCACTGATGGCTCGTTTCCATGCATCCGTCGCGTCCGTTGCAGTGCGTCCGTCGCGAAATTTGATTGGTTGAATTTGAATAATTAAAAAGGGCGCGAAGCTACTTGCAGTGACGGACAGATAGTATATTCCGAAAATGAACCACGCTGCGGTTCAATTTTACCACGGTTACGGTTAGATGACGTCATTTTGTATGTAAAACGGAACACTTTCACGATGACAGTTGTCACTTGACAGATGAGTTTCGAAATGTGAAATTTATTTAATATAGAAAAATGTTTATATTATACAAATAATGTATTCTACATCACACTTGCTTTAACTTAAATATAGGGATATAAAAATAACACAAAGAAAACATAAATATGAGCTTCAGAACAAGTAATAAATTCATCTAATATGAATATATACTGTTAAATAATAAAAATACATTTTGTATCACATGTTTATTTATCAGTCATCATAAAAATATAGTTTTATAAGACAAAAATCCACAAACATTGCAAAAGCCGCCAAACACGTTTCAAACTTGTCAACAACAGCTGTGAAGTAACCAAACTAACCGCCGCTCGAGCACGGTTAGTTTGGTTATTAAAAACTAACCACGAATTTCAAAAACCGTGTTCCGTAATGAAACCGGTTACTGAAAAAACTAACCATGGTTAGTGTGGTTCATTTTCGGAATACACTAAGAATTCGTCTACTCTCTACTCCATGCAGTGTGACCTTGATGACGGAAGCATCTCTCTCATATAATATGAGACAAATGTCAAATACCGCGTATTTACGGCTTGGTTAGTTATTTTATATTATCTACATATGTCTTTTGTAAATATATTTCAAAGAAATACTTTGCATTTGGTTAATGATAAATATATTATTAGCCGACATTTTTGAGGTAATAACTAAACAAAAAGACGGATGCATGTGAACGCACGTTCGCACGTCCGTCGTGCAACGCGCAGCGCTGTATCCACTGC
Source organism: Pterostichus madidus (assembly GCA_911728475.2). Classification (NCBI taxonomy): domain Eukaryota; kingdom Metazoa; phylum Arthropoda; class Insecta; order Coleoptera; family Carabidae; genus Pterostichus; species Pterostichus madidus. The sequence goes on from OU452318.1 coordinate 12,317,129, forward strand.
AACGGACGCGACGGATGCATGGAAACGAGCCATGAGCCACCAACTTTAGTACTTTAATAAATAAATATTACGTACCAATTTTAATCCTTCATTTAATATACTTCCTGCAGTTTGTACTGAAGACATTCTGAATTATTATTTTTTGCACTCACAATGCCTTGGAATTTATGGTCTGTGTTTATTGATTAAAACAGGTGTAACGATACACTTATCACAAATCTTCGTTTGCTACGTAATTACATATCTCGGTTTAATAGTAAGTTCTATTTCATAAAATAAAACGACGGTGATGATTATGTTATGTGCTCAATGTTATACTTGTTAATGATCATTTGACAGTATTTGAGATTATAAACAATATGATAGATCTGGTGATCAGTGTTGCCAACCTTGTTGAAATCAAATTTCTCGCACAATACAAAAAATCCATTTTATGGAAGAATAGTTATTTATTATACAAGTGTTTTATTACGTATATTAAACACGCAAGAAAAGTTTAAACACGAGACCGAAGGTCGAGTGTTTAATATTCTTAAGTGTTTTATATACCAATAAAACACGAGTGTAATACAAAATTTTATCCACAACTCATAATTATAGGCACCGAAGAAGATTGGTCGTAACGTTTAACGTTAATTCAGTTATATATAGTTTCTCAAAATACGGTAGATTGAAGTAGTTGCTAAGTAACAAGTTGTTTACAATGTTTTATGGAATATAAAACCTTAGTGTTTTATGAACCATATAATTCAACTGAAATCAGTGTAATAATGTCTTTATTATATATGAGTTGTGGATAAAAGTAATTTATACACCAAGAGCGTTAGATCATTGTCATCTAGTAATGTCGTAATGTATACAGGATTTTATTTTTCACTAGGAATTCTTACTAGAATGTATACTGGTATTTTAAATATACAGGATGGTGACCGCGAATCTCGAACATAGGGATTTAACATGTAAAATCATAATTTTGTAATTTCCTGCATCCCTAATTGTTTTAAATAAAAAAAGCTTCAAATAAAAGATTTAAAGTATAAAATTCTACATTTAAATCAAGTAACAAAATTAATTTTTCATGCTTTGTTACGGCAAAAATTAGATCTGAAAATGACGAAAATTGTTCTAAAACTATCGATAGCCATGGAATTGAAACAAAATTAATTAAATATTTGACGCTTTATCTGTCAGAATAAATAAAGAAATTATTTTGACAGTTTTGTCATATGAAACGTCAAACATTTGATTAATTTTGTTTCAATTCCATAGGTATCGATAGTTTCGAGGCAATTTTCGTTATTTTCAGATTTAATTTGTGTCGTTACGAAGCATGCAAAATTAATTTTGTGTATTGGCTTAGATACTGAATTTTATGTCCTAAATCTTTTGTTCTAAGCTTTTTTACTTAAAATAAGTAGGGAGGCAAGAAATTACAAAATTGTAATTTTACATGTCAAATCCCTATGTTCGAGAGTCGCGGTCACCATCTTGTATATTATATCAATTTTCTCAATGTGAGAATAAATAATTGTCAATATAGATAATTGAGAAACAGTATGTTTTATAAATACTTGTTCATAACAAAAAATATACCTAACATTTTATATAAACCTAAAGCGGTGTCAGTTTTTTGGTCATATTTTAGAATTTAAATTTTACGTGAACTACCAAGTTAGTTCTACTTTTTGCGATTGTTCAGCATGTCCATATTAAATTAAGGTAACCATAGGTCCCGCTCCCGGCGGGACAGTCACTATTTTTGATAATTTGTCCCACGTCCCGCGGAATTTTAAAAAGTCCCGATTTTTGGAAAGAATTTGCTTTTTCCCAGTTTATTGCAAAAATTTAAAATACAATCCGGAAATATAATTTTCTTTACATTTTTAATATTCTTCATTAAATTTCTAAAGTTTATATTATTGTATATGTTCTGTTTTTGAAGTGCTTTCTTTTCATAATAAAATTTAATTTTTTAAACCCCTCCACCCGGGTCGATTATGTCCCGCCTAAAATTTGCTCACCTTATATTAAGATCAAATCACTAGACATACATATCACGTTTAAATAATAATATTAAAGGTTTATGAACATTCTTTCCTCCCCCGAATAAAGTGCCCGATAACTCTTTGTAAGATGAAATGAAAAATTTTGAATTAAAAATGACATAGTATTGCAGCAACAGTGAACTTACACTGCTACTCATGTAAAAACGAAACACAATTAAATATATGTATAAATATATCAAATAGTACTCAAAAAATATTTATTATTTTTTTTGTAAGATTGTAAAATTATCACAAAACAAGAGATTTACCTGTACACAATATTTTCCCTTTAGATGTTAAAATTTCTTCAACTCGCTAAAAATCCCACAAGTTAACAACACTGCGCGATTATTTTGTTCTAACCACTGTTGCCAGCTTGGTGTATTTTGCACCAGGTTTTTATGTGTAAATTTTTCTGGTTATGAAATACTGAAATATATTTTAAATAATGATCGAATTACAATATAGGATAATCTATAGTGTTATTTATTTTCATTAGGTTATTTATAAAAGAAATATTATTTATAGTGATCAAAGTTGATGTATAAAATTTATAAGGAGAAATATATTATATTTTTTATGTGTATTGTTTTGCATATTTATTTTCTATAATTACCAAAAAATATAAAAATTAGCGTATTTTTAGTGTTTTCAAATGATGCATTTGGACAATTTTTCTGTTGGGTTTTGATATAATAAAGTTCCTAAAAGTTGGCAACATTGCTTACTCTAGTGTCGAGTATTACATTTTGTTAAATCTTTTTAGTTCTTGGTTTAAAAGAAATTAAGACTAAAAACGATTTCCAAGAATAAACCGAATAAGGTTTCACCCACATCAACTGACATATATGGAATTATATTTATCAATTTATCACATAAAGCTGTTCAAGAATACATTTCTTGAAATTTCTAAAGATTACAGTATCCAAATTATTAGAGACACGGCAATATATATTTTTTAAATGAATTGTTTTTAATCATCCTCTATATTATTATCTTTTTAATATGACGGCATTCGTCAAAAGTTATTTATTCTACAAATTTCAGTAGAAACACAAGAATTCAAAATTGATGAAGCAACGGGAGAAGTACATTTAATTTTACAAAACAACTAAAGGCCAGTTTTTCAATCGCTGGTTTACTCTCGATTAACGTTAACCATGATTAAATAATATTAATCGGTGAAAAACTGGTCCTAAAAGTATTTTACAACATTCTAACGTGACCATCTTATTCTTTAATATGCTTTTTTTGAGGTCTAAGTTCGCCGAATTATAGCCGCTGGAATTAATTTTTTGCACATATTTATAGGTAAAAACCAAAGTGTATTATAATCTTTCACACAGTTAGAGTAAATCAAAAGAATATTACGTCATAATTTAAAGTCACAAAAATGGTTTCTACACCGTTTGCAAGAATGTATTGAAGAAGGTGAACATGTTGACGTATTATAAAATATTTTTAATTGTTCTCTATATGTATTTAAAGAGGCAAAACTTTTTCTCATCTGTAAAATTTTTTGTCCGATCAATAATAAACTTTTTTTAACGTATGTTAGCTTTTATTAATTACTCTGTATATATAATTTTCTGAATATTCTATGATTGTTCCAAACGTAGATGTCAATTCTGTAAATCTTTGTTCTAAATTTGTTCCATCTATAAGTATAAGGTAATATTGAATATCACTTGTCCCTACATTTATTTCAAAAGTACTTGCAGGTGGTAATATTGAATGTCACTTCTATATTTATTCCAGAATCTTCAATTTGTTCCCCTTTCTGAAGTAGGCAGTGAAGTCACATTAACGTTACGACAGGTTTTAATTGTAATTTTTCTCTTAATTGTTTAGCGTTTGTCGCAATGTAATCGTAAGGAGTAAAATGCACTGAACAAATATTAAGACGTGATGATCATTATAAATCTCTAATGTGTTAATTTTTTTTAGAAACCTAAAAGAGAAAAATAAGCATTATCTCATGCAATTATAAAACAAAAAATAAATGTAACGATTTATGTGACTTGAATTATCACTACTGCATATCATACAAATTATATAATTATTTTATTCACAGTTGCTAGAATTTTGCTCGGTACAAATAATAAAACATGTTAAAACAACAGAACGAACAAAACATAAAACAATATCATCTCCTTGCTCTAAAACATGAAAGTCTATAAACATATAACCTCACATATCAAGCTGTCAAGCATAAAAATATCCATGAAATGAGCAACACCGAAACCCAATATTTATATATTCCTACCGTTTCAAAAAGTACTCTTCAGGACCATGCAATACTGTGAAATATTGACGAAGTGTCTGTTTCAGTTGGCAATAAAAAAGGGAAAGTCGTCAACAACCTAATATTCATCCTACATTAGGGATGGGCGATAAACATCGATGATTCGAAAACATCGGTGTTATATTTCCGATTTTCGATGTTTGAACATCGATAGTGATTCTTTTTAAACATCGATGTTTTCATCGATGTTACAATAAATCATCGATGTTTTTGAATAATAAATCATATGTAATTAGAGTTAGGGATTTTAAATATTCAGCAGTTTTCGTTGATTTCTCTTGTAGACATACAACGTCACAACGCCATGGCCTTGGTCTTATTGTCAACGGTCATGCCGCATTCACAGCTCGAAATTTGGTGAACTTCGGTGAAATTAGTAGAGTTTGACATATAGCTTTGTATGTATCCGTTCACAGCTCTGAAATTTGATGCGCACAAATTTCACTTTCTACAAAAGTTTGCAAACTCCAAACTTTTTACCAAATTTAGAGACCGTTCTACAAATAAAGTACATCGATGGTACAAATTGAACGAATTCTCTAACACGTGGTCAGTAACAAGCCAATCGGAAAATAGCTGGGAGATGCTACATAGAAAAGATAATAGATGTCGATATTACATAAATTTCGAGTTGTGAACGCACGAAGTAATTTACAGAAATTCGTGTTTACAAATTTCACCAAATTTCGAGATGTGAATGCGGCTTCACATTCACACACCATTTTGTCTACGCAATAGAGAAAAAGAATAAATTGCACTACGCAGTACGAGTACACACGCGTTTATGTCGTTGATTCGTTTACATACAAAAAGCAAGTGTTCATGTTCAACTATTGGGAAAGGGTTTACAAGTTTTCAGTTTTTAGTCTCTGTCTCTTGTTTTACTTAAACAATCTAATACCTACGTCAATCAAATAAGAAATGCTAGATCAGTGATTTGACAGATCAGAATGCAAAATAGCAAAAACATCGATGTTTTTTGTTCGATATTTTGTTTACATCGATGTCTTTCACCGATGTCAACATCGATGTATAACATCGATATTTTTGTTTCGATGTCACATCCCTATCCTACATAATATACATCAACCTAATATTTATTCGCATAATCAGTCAGCAACCTAATATCTAGCAGCATAATATACAAGCACATAATATGCATGCCACCTAATATTCATGCCACCTAATATTCTGTAGCATAATATTCATTCACATAATATGCATACCACCTAATATTCAGCAGCATAATATTCATCCACATAATCATTCAAACCACCTAATATTTAATCGACCTAATATTCAGCAGCCGAAAGCACAATCATGGCCATAGACATCTATCGAGTGGTTTTAACATAAAGAGTAGTTTTACAGGTTACTACTATGTAACCAATGTCGGTAACTACTATATGTTGTAGATACTAGCCACTAGATAACACTACCAATATGTGTATTATTTACTTTAGAAAATTATATTTTACATTTATTCATATTTTATAACAAATATACTTAATTTCGAAAAAATTCTATTTGCAACTAAGCTTTAGCATGCACCCATAATTAGCAATATATAGTTTGTAACATATTTTTATTTTAATAAATAAACAAAATTTTAAACTCTGTTTTCTATAATTTTTGTTTTCCATTTTTATGGTAAAATTTAAATTTAAATATTTAATTAATTAATGAATCTTTAGATGAAATGATAAATGTATAAAGTGCAAAAAATAATATGTAAATTAATTTTTATGGATACTTTTTATATATTCTATAATTATAGATATTATGATTTTTATTATAGCAAGTTTGATTATTGATAACAACAATGTTGACTTAAATAAATTGAAATTAGAAAATCAGTACTTTGGTTTTCAGAGTACCGAATTACCGATGTAGTTCTTATTAGGTTGTCTTCATTTTGATGATAAATTTAGAGTTACAAAGTTTTTGGATAGATCCCCCCCCCCCACTTTTTTAATATGAATAATAAAAAAAAATCTTTCATATAGTTCACGCGGCGATCATCTAGTTATTGAAATTCAATTTTACTGTTTAAACTACGTTGTATTTTAATATGGAAGCAAGTAATTGTTGACCAGAATTCTTTAATTTGAAGTCGTGAGTTGGGAAATATAAGGATATCGTTCGACCGACGCCACTGAGAGCCCAGCCGCCACTCAACCCGTGGCTCACCGCTAGGCAGCAGACCAACAACATTCTCTGTTGCCGCGTGAAGCGGCAGGCGCAACTAGAGATGGCAAAAAAAAATTAATTGATTAATTGATCATTTAATTAATTGAAACGTTATAATCGATTTTCAATTAAATTGGTAGGGAAATAATCGATTAATCGATTAATAAATTTTATTAGTATGTACGAGGGCGGTCCGATAAGTACTTAGCCTCACCGCCAGATAGCACCACTATCGCAAGAGCAATTTTGTATCGATTAGAACATTCTCGGAGACAGCTACTGTTAAATTTTCATCCGAATCGGACGCGTAGTTTTGTTTTGACCGCGTGTGGAAGCGAGCGTGTCCGCAGATTTGAGAAAAATGGAAAAAGAACAATATCGGTCGGTGATTCGATTCTTGTTTTTGGAAGGGAAATCGCGTAGCGAATTCAAAGAACGCTTGGATGCTGTGTACGGGGACTCTTCTCCTTCGATGGTGACCGTCAAAAATTGGTTTAACAAGTTTCAAAGTGGTCGCACGTCGGTTTTTAATGAGCCACGCTTAGGTACACCGAGAACGGCTACCACGGAGGATAACGTAACAAAAATCCACGATCTCGTATTGGCAGACCGCCGATTGAAGGTGCGCGAGATAGCTGAGACAGTAGGCATCTCAAAAGACCGCGTGGGTCATATCCAGCATGAATTATTGGGCATGAGAAAACTGTCGGCGCGATGGGTGCCGCGTTTGCTCACTCCGGACAACAAGCGCATCCGTGAGATTACTTCAGAGCAGAGTTTGACGATGTTTAGGCGCAATCCGAAGGAGTTTCTGCGTCGTTTCGTGACCGTCGACGAAACATGGGTACACTGGTACACACCAGAGATCAAGGAACAGTTGAAACAGTGGACTTCACCCGGCGAACGTGCTCCAAAGAAGGCGAAGACTGTCCTATCGGCCGGAGAGGAGATGGCTACTGTTTTTGGGATTCAAAAGGTGTGATCTACATCGACTACCTGGAGAAGGGCAAAACTATCACAGGGCTCTACTATGCCGAATTATTGGGCCGATTCGACGCCGAATTGCAGAAAAAACGGCCCCATTTGGCGAAGAAAAGAGTGCTCTTTCACCATGCACACACCTCCGCCGTGGCCACGGCCAAATTGATAGAATTAGACTACGAACTGCTGCCCCATCCACCGTATTCTCCGGATTTGGCCCCGTGCGACTTTTTTTTGTTTCCAAATTTGAAAAAGTCTCTCGCCGGGCAGAAATTTGAGTCGAATGAGGCAGTTATTGCCGCCACGGAGGCCTACTTTGCAGACCTCCAGAAAGCGTATTTTTCAGACGGGTTAAAGAAGTTGGAGCATCGCTGGATCAAGTGTATCGAACTCAAAGGAGATTATGTTGAAAAATAAATCGCCACTTTTCCAAAATTTTTGTTATTCTGTTGTAGGCTAAGTACTTATCGGACCATCCTCATATATATATATGTATTTGAGGAGGATTTTCTGTTGATAATACAATTTTAACTCGGTTTTATTCAATTCATTTTTTACTTCCATTTATTGTATTAGCTGCAGTAATAATTCATTTATTATTTTTACATTAAACTGGATCTAATAATCCATTAGGAATAAATAATATTGACTAAATTTCATTTATCTCTATTTTTCTTAGTTAAAATTGAAAGGGTTAATATTATAATAATATATCCTACAATATCCTTATAAGAGGAATAGGAATGAAATGTAAAAATAAACTAATCGATTAATAATAAATTAATCGATTAATTATTAATTAATCGAAACAAAAAATATCAAATGATTAATCGATTATGTAATTGAAACGAAATAATCGATTATTTCAATCATTCGATTAATCGTTGCCATCTCTAGGCGCAACACAATCTTGTTTTATTGATTGTTATAGCCTAACAGCCGCTTTTTAAAACGTTGCAAGTGTTTAACGTCTAATGCAGTTGAATAGAACAAGAGACTTCAATTTCATTTAGTACTGTAAGGAATTATTTAAAACATGAAATCTTTTAAATATACAAAACATCACGAATTGAAAGAAGATAAGTTTGACAGAGCAACATTCTGTGAATTAATGCTGGAAAAGGCAAATGCAGATGTACATTTTATTGAAAACATTTGTTTTTATGACGAGAGCACATTTACACTCAATAATGAGCCCAATATACAAAATTTGAGATATTGGCGAAAAAATAATGAACATCTGTATGCTACAACTCATACCCAATATCCTCAAACAGTAAATGTTTGGATTGGAATTTTCAAAAACAATATTATTGGACCATATTTCACTAACGGCACTTTAACTGGTCATTCTTATTATGATCTATTGATAAATTATATTGGACCGGCAATTGAAGAACAACTCGATTGCAATTTTTTTAATTACTCCATACATACATTTTTGAACAAATTGTTTAATTATTATTTTCAAAAATTTTTATTCTTCCATTGTTTTTCTCAAAGTTGATTCATGCCAACTCTAAAAATGTGTTTTCTTGTGCGGTTGTCTTTTGGTGTGACGCAGGTAGATTTTGTGTGTCCATGAGTTATGTCCCAAGATGTTGAAAGGCAAAGGGAAAGGAGGGTATGTACTCCTCGAACTTTACAAAACCCTTGACTGCAAGAAACACCACTGCACAAAAAAATCCCTGAGGCTCAACGAAGGTGGTTGCTTACATCAGAGCGGACGTTAGCTGCTCTCCTAGATTTTCGCTGAAGACATTTAACTAACAAACACTTATATTTAATATATCTTTTTCCCTCAGCACTAATAAAAATTTAATTAAACCATAATATAAATCGAAAATAAATAAAACTCAAATTTTTTAGTTTAGAATAACTTCAGTAATCTTCAAATAAATATTTACGAACCAAAATTGGAATTTAATAAATTAGCCAATGACTCTTATGTCCCATAAAATTTATATTTATAATGCGCAATACATAACATAACCAATTTTCTTTTTAAACGATGGCGTAATTTCTTAAATACTGTGAGCTCGAATGTCAATATCTTATTAAATAAATTTATTAGCTTACCGCTGAATCTATTTACTATTATAATAATGGCAGGAAAGGAAAATTAGCTGTTCTACACCAAAGACTTTTGCATGGCTATATATCCATTACTAAACGATATAAAACTTTCTTCTTCTGATACAATATACATGGATAGTTCTAGAACATCATACTAGTTTTTCAAATGAAACTGCAAAATTTTAGAGGTACACAAACCAAATATGTGCGATTCTGAGTGATGATCGCCATAAGCCCCGTGTATAAGAACTCAACTTTACAAGCGAATATATTTGTTCATAGACGATGAATGTGTTTCAACAGGATGCGTATGACTATTCAATGTTTACGTGCGCCAAATTTCATTCAGATCTGCAAAATTTTTTTTCACGCTAGTACTACCCAGCGCTATCAAAAATTGATAAAATAAATGTAGAACAAGATCCTTAAAATTACAAACAGTATTTATAATCAAAAACAAAGTATAATTATTTTTGCAAATACTACTACTGATAACTTCTATTTTTATTTTTCTTATTTTATTTTTAAAAGAATATTAATACATAGACTTCAAAACTGCCTCTGTTGTTTGATATAACATTCTAATATGGTGAATTCTTTCAATCATCTAGGTATGAATAAACTTTAATTTTCAAGGCTTCGAACTCACAAGCTGTACAATTAATCTTTTCATAATCATCATCACTAACATCAAACATATCTACGAGCCCGTTCCCGCTTCAGTTGGCCCGAATCTAATTTTTTCCTTAAAACTTTAAATAACACTAGAAACCCAGGTATTTTACATTTACTAAAGTCTGTAATTAATTTTCAACATTTTTAACTAAATTTAACATTAAATATACCTTAAACACAAAATGTGTGGCAGTATAACTCTAATTTTTTTTTCTTCGCATAAACTAAATCAACACACAAATGAACTATCATGATTATTATCTTGTGGGCAGTTTGCCGGATGAAATTGAAGTTTATTATTATTTTAAACAAACTTTATTATTATATAGTTTTTTAATAAAACAATTTTTTTTTAGTGAAAACAGAAATGTTTGCAATCTCTTTCAATGGCTGTCATTTCTAGATGTATGTATCGATTTACTTAAAATTTTACCTGTGTATTAACAACATACTAGTATATGTTACGTCTCATTAAAATTTCATTTCATTTTCTTGCATACTACACGAGAAATAAAACTGTACAATATAACATCAAACGAAAAAATAAAATTGAGCCAATGGGCCTTTCAAGACTTTTGAATTTTTAATATATTAATCTACGTAATAAAATAATTATACCCAAATTTTTTATTTAAAAAAAAAACTTGTATTAAGCATGATAAAAATATTTAAACTTTCGAAACAAATGAATATGACGTAGTTGCATCTTAGCTTAAAGAGAGACAGATAAGACAGAGATAAATAACACGTAACTTGTCGTTGTCAGTAGAATCCTCAGACAAAACATAACTAGACGGATAACATCGGCGTTTGTTGTGAAGCAGAAAGGGATAGAATAACTGGTTGGTGAGACGGGTGCGCGGCAAGGAGCAACTTGCATAACATCAAAGTGTACTCGCTCCTTGCCGCGCATCCGGCGAACCTTCAAGTTATTCCATTCCTCTCTGCTTCACAACACTGCATTGACTTGAATACGGCATAATTCGTCTAGTATTATACGTCATTGGTAGAATCGTAGAATGCTGAATGCTTATTTCTTCTTCGTCTTCTTGAACACCGACAAACGTTTCAGACAAAGCTCTGTGATTGGCTTAATGCAACTACGTCATTGCAATATGGCAGTGCGAACGTTTTAAATTATTCAACTTTAACTTTCATATTTCAGCAATAAAGATATAATTTATGGTATGATTTTATATTGTATTAAATATGAAGAAGAATTTATTTTAATAAATATATATTAAAAAGCTCTACCAGTTGAAGTGGGACCGGGCTCGAATGGTGTATTGCCTTCATCATCATCCGTAGTACAAACTACTCTAAATGCGTATGAATCATAATGCCTCGGTCGTTATGGTGTTATGTGTACATATAATTCGTAACATAACAATAAACAACAAATAATGTTCAAGTGAAAATTAAATTCATTTCATGCACAATCGGGCCAAAATGCATGTGTTTTAGCCATGAAAAGCGGGCTTAAATACTTTCTTTGTGGTCCGAGGGCCAAAAAAAGAATGCTTAATTTTACCTGTTTTAATTTTTTTTTTATAAAATTAAATATTCTTTTGTTGTGCATAAAATATTGTACGTACCACGGGTGAAATTAGCGTTTCTGAACCTGAGCATGTTATTAGTCCTAGGCGCGTTACGCCTCGTGCTATGAATCATGCCAGAAACGCCTGTTTTCACTCTTGATACATAAATAACTATTTCATCTGATTTTGTAAAATTGATTTATATGTACGGCAATTGTAGTTCCCACCATTTTTAGATCTGGCGTACTAAAATCATATCATAAAATCTGCAATTGCAGATCCCACACTATGTGTTTTAAGCATTTTTGTATATGCTATTTTCGTAAAATCAAATCTGTAATTGCCGATTCTAGCTACTGGGTTCTCTGTCCAAAATATCCGAGTGTGCTAAATTATTTTATGTAAACATGTAGATGACGAGTTTGATACCTGCAATTTGAGTTTTTCTTTTTTGTAGAATTTAACACGAATTTTTATTTATTATATAGACAAATGAATAAATTATATTGTAATTTTATTTATTTGTTGTGCATTTATAGGGGAGAGTTGCCCTATTTGGACCGTTGCTTAGATTGGACCATCGTCATACATTGCTTGTTACTTACGTTTGTGCTATAATATAGGTAACACACTGAACATTGACGTAAATTACATGTCTATATTCATTATAATTAAAGAATTACGCCGGAGAGAGTTTTTAGAAGAGGTTTTGTATTTAGACAGTTCTAAATAAAATAATTTATTAAAAAAAGATTCTGTCTCACTCAGCTTTAAAGTAAGTAGCAAGAAATCTTATTATATTTTTAAAATGCAAATTTATTCCGATACAAATTACTGTAATAGTTTCATTAGTATGCGTTAACATTAAGTTTATGTAGCATATTTTGACATATCTGCTGCATGCGCTTAGATTGGACCATATTACGGTTGCCTTAGTTGGACCGGCCCAATTTAGGTAATATCGATATAACTCTGAATTAATTTTTTTTTTGATAGGGGTCTTATGGCTAAAAGAGGACATTATGGACGTTGGTCCGAAACACATTTATTAATGGCTGTTGCAGCTTATAGGAAAGGTGATATTGGTTTGAGTGAGTGTAGCCGTATTTATCATGTGCCCAAGGCAACTATTAAAAGACATGCTGATAAAAAAAATGATTCAATGTATTAAGGCTGCGTTTAAGTATAGATGGTTGCATAGTAAGAATCGTGAATTTTTGTTCAACTTGTATTCAATTACAAGAAAACATATGATTGTGAAATAAACTGTAATGAAGAGATTATTTTTTGTTACATGTCGCTTGTATGTTTGTTATTAACAAATTTTCTTAGTTAATTATATATTTTTTCTAAATTTTAAATACTATGTTAAATTACAATTATATTATACTGAGGGCATAGATACCATATTATAATACATAAATTTCATGATTTCAACAAGTAGGTATATCTCAGTATAAAGTCATAACAAATAGAACGAAATTGTATATGCTGAGTAGATTTTAGGTTGCTTGATGCCATGAAAAAAGTGTACGCTATTTTTAACAGATGTCAGCACTCCCGAATTTAAAACCATGTCGATAATGCAGTTGAATGTAGATTACGGGAGTGTAGAAATTTGTGAACTTACGAAGGCGTGAGCTAGCGCAAAGTATACAGTATTGCAGAATCCATTATTAGCAGTGACAGAACAATACATTTACTATCAAGATAGTAAATATATGGACAGAACCTCGAAACATTTTGTAAATTTGATTTCCATGGAGTAAATATGTGTTTTTGTGTGTTTGTAAAGTCACGGCTCCCAAAGATGTTAGTGGTGGAGGAGCCACGGGGGTAATTTTAAATTATTATGCCAGAATCAATTTATCTGTGCAAATAAAAAAGCATAAAGACTGATAGGTAACTACGAAAAGTCAAATAAACAAAAATAAATACGCAAAAATTTTGACGTTTCAAAATGTCATTTCTCTATTACTACAGTTAAATCATAAAATTGTTAACGTAATTTAATTTAATTTGGGATTCATATGAAACGAAATTATAAAAAATCTTATTTGTAATATATTAGTCGTCGATAAAGTACAGTATACAACTCGGTATTATGGCTATTATTTCGTTAATTACAACCCCCGTTCGTGTTGTAAGCTTCATCGTTGGAAATAATAGTATCCATTATAGCGTCGTTGTATAATATACTATTATATGTTACAAATAGATGCACTTAGAAGGGAATTCTGGCTACAGCAGTTAAATAAGTTAAATATGAACAAAAAAATTAAACAGATATATTACTGTTTTAGATGCACTTAGAAGGGAATTCTGGCTACAGCAGTTAAATAAGTTAAATATGAACAAAAAAATTAAACAGATATATTACTGTTTTGATCATTTTGAAACTGAATAGAAAATTTTTAAAGAAAAGATGCAGTCCCGACAACAAAAACCTTGACTAAAGCGATATATTGTATTCTATATTCGTCATTTTCAATTATTGAATGAAAATTATTATTTCAGTCGTAAACATTGAACCTACAGATTTAGTTTGTTATTTTGCACAAATTTTACTAAAGTGGGGGAAGGAAAATGGAATTACTCGTCTATTTTAGATGGTCGAAGCATATGGTTGTTTTCTGGAACTGGATGTATTTTGTAATATACCTATTAATTTTTAAATCTCCGTTTACAGAAAATACATGTCGAAGAAAATTAAACAAATTTATATCTTCAAACTGATATCAAATTAGCTGTTTATTATTTTTTAAGTTGTCGTGCATTTCTAGCAGTTATTATGTAATCAGGATCAATACACTTCAACCTTTTTAATCTGTTGCCACGAACGATTTCAGGAAGTACACAATCCATATAAAATCGGATTAGTTTAGGTAACATTACATTTTCCCAAAGATTTCTGTCTCTCTCAATTTCTTCAATATACGAGTATAAAGGTGTTTCGGTGTTTGTGAAAATTAAAAAATAACATTTTTCCATCTCACATATGTTTAGTTGACCCTGAATTTGTGTAATAAAAGAAACATATGAATATATTTACTGAAGATACTACAGAGCATAGTGTCAGACAGTAGCGCACATATGATTTGATTCGGGGAGGTGTCAAAAAATTTATAGATAATCACTTACCGAGATCTGCTTTAGCAGAGTGCCACACCCAGTAATGGGTAGAAGGCGTGATGATATATATATATATATATATATATATATATATATATATATATATATATATATTTCATATTTCGGAATGGTAAACATTAGAGAATCATATTTTATAATTCGTATTTTATTCAACATATTCTTGTTGAAATAATTTAAGTACCTAGTGATTCGATTAGAATTTAACAAAAATTTAGTTTGTTACATAATGTTGTACTATACGGACCACCAACTTTGCCTATACTACATAACTTTTATTGGACCGATTGTTCAATTTTTGTGAATTAAATTTTTGTTGTAATAGGTTATATTTTTATGGAAATAAATTACAATATTTAACAGATTATAATTGTACATTATTTTTGCACCATACCGTTTTTATAAAAAATGCTTCTACACTCTTGTATATTAAAAAATGTTTAGGTAGTCCAAATACGGCAACTCTCCCCTATGTATTATTATAATTCAATATTTTAACTTTTTTACAAAATTTAAATTACATTACATAATATATTTATTTGTCATTATGAACATACTTTCTTCTTTTGAAAATATTCTGTCAATAAATAACAAGTGCGCGAAGACATACTTTACACATGAGCGCAATTTTAAAGCACGAGCAAAGCGAGAGGTTTAATTTGGCGTCTTCGTGCACGAGTTTTGTACAATGCTTTTTGCAACGAGCAAAAATTATACAATCGACAATGAGGAAAATTATTAAATTTTAAGTGTGAATTTATATTGACAGTTAAGTATGCCATGAATTGACATTTGGTATTTATTTTTTCTCGTAAAGTTTGTTAAAAGGTGTTTGATGGCGTTATACGGTAATATATCTATTTCTTTTATAAATTCCTTAAAATATGTGTATATATAGGTAAGTACAATTAGCGTTTTAATAGTCAAAATTTAGAATCAAGAAAAGTGGGTGTTTTTTCAATTACTTTGCGCACTAGTGCGCAATATTAAACTTTACATCGGTTTCCAAGGTAATGTAAACCTTATTTTGAATGATGCGAGTACAAAAGGTTGTTACTACTTACGAATTTGACATCTATTAATAATAAAATATCGCCATGATGACTCTTTTGCATTGAATTATTATATTAACTATAGTTACACTACAGTATTATACAAAAAATAATAATCATCGTAATTGTTCATAGACAAGACGGGCTTTTCTTTTAAAGTTTAATTTAGTAATTATTTAATTACCAAATTAAATGATTAGGGGTTTTCGGCTTGTTCATTTCAGTTTAGCGATGTTTAAAAGAAAACGCCTCGTCGAAATATTTAAATTTTTAAATTTTTTTTTGGATAATTTTCATTGTTTTGCATTTATCAAAGGATGTAATAAACAAAATTTGCTTTTCGTTCGCTGTTCAACTTCAAAAATTCAGAATGAATTGCTCAGTTTACTTAAGAACATACATGATAATTGAACATATTGTAACGTTTTTCGTCTTTCTAGAAGTGTGTAGAATGTTTAAGGCACAAAAATGACTCACAACTATTTATGTTAAACGAAAATAAAAGTATTTATTTAACGAATGAATATAAAAATAACAGAGACTTATTTAAAACTAATTAACACTACTATAAATCTTAAACACTACTAATAAATATTTAAACACTAATATTATTTATATAACGGTCACTAACACTATTATTTATATTACGTACACTTGAGTTGTTATTTATTTCACCACATTTATATTACGCGTTCGAAGTCTACTGTCAACTGCCCTCAGCCACTTGACTACGGCTTATATACTCCCGTCCATAGAACAGTTCTCGAATCCTCCAGGACGTCCTAGAATCTTCCAGAACATCATAAAATATCCCGTCAAACCACACGTTCAGACATGCGAGCGAGCTCTATGCAAGTGAGGTCACGCTGCTACGCACTTGTTTCTCGAGAAGGTTTCTGGAATGTTCTCGACTTGTCTGGCTTTAAATTCGTTACAGTATGGTGAATTGTGTCATGTTCGACATAGTA
The DNA here is from genome assembly GCA_911728475.2 of Pterostichus madidus. Taxonomy (NCBI): domain Eukaryota; kingdom Metazoa; phylum Arthropoda; class Insecta; order Coleoptera; family Carabidae; genus Pterostichus; species Pterostichus madidus. The sequence continues at coordinate 12,334,109 of OU452318.1, forward strand.
CTGAAAGTGGATTTTCCATTGACTATGAGTATACTCGTATTTTAAGAACGTTGTGAAAGATTTTGATGCAGCTGGCTAGGCCAGTTGGGAGGAGTGTGGTTGTGTTGAAATCCTAATTAGGTACCTGATTATAACGCTAGTCGATGGAGAATTTCAGTGCTATAAGTTCGGTGTGTGCCGTAATACCAGTGATTTAAAAGGGTCTCAATATATAAAACCGTCCTATAGGTAGTACGTTAGGCTAAGCAAGAAGATGGTATGTCAGAAACTAAGCATTAGGCAAAAACAATGTACAGAACTAAATTTTGGATTATTATGACCGTATTTATTTCGCACTTGTAAAGTAACCCGGTAAGTTACTTTTGGTTAATTGGCACGTTGTCGCCCCAGCTATTTTGGTGGGCTGACGGTTTGAACCCTTTTTCTATCTTTTTCTAATCAACATTTATCAAAGGTTTTCGGCTTTTTCATTTAGGTTCAGCGTCGTCGAAATAGTTAAACTTTAAAATTCATTTTTTCTTAATTTAAGTGTTTTACATTTATCAAATGATGAAATAAACAAAATTTGCATTTCATTCGCTGTTCAGCCTCAATAATTCAGTAATTGAATTGCTCAGTTCACATAAATGATAACTAAATGTTTGGTGACTTGTACCATATTCGACATTGTACTGGCAGTATATTTTCCATTGACTACGAGTATTTTGTATGAACGTTGTGAAAGATTTTGATGCAGCTGGCTAGGCCAGTTCGAAGGAGTGTATTTATGTTGAAATCCTAATTAGATACCCGATTATAATGTATAGCTAATCGACGGAGAATCCTAAAGCTATAAATTCGATGTCCCGTAGTATCAGTGTTTTGAAAGGGTCTCAGTATATGAGACCACTCTGTAGCTAGTACGTTAGGCTAAGCAAGAAGATGGTGTGTATGAAACTAAGCATTAAGCAAAAACAATGTACAGAACTAAATTTTGGATTATTACATTATACGTCGAACAACACTTTGTCGAGTTATATTCACCAAAAGAATAGTAACAAATCTATTGTTTCTTTTTTCCTACTATGAAATTCAAATCGAACTAAATCCAATGAAAAACCTATTATAAAATAATAATGTTAGTTTCAAAACCGGTTCAATCCACCGTAGGATTAGGAATAAAGAGGTTATATTCATTTCTGCTACTAGGAAGCTATGTCACGACTCTCACGTGATAGGAAGCTATCATCAGTGTTTGAACTATCAGAGAATTATTCAGAAACCTACTTTCGTTCTTGAAACAAATAAATAGCATCACAGAGTACTTAGAATTACTGTAATCAATGTAGTAACATGGAATTGAATGTCTCGACTATTTATTATAAAATCGAAGGCTCGGGAAATAAAATAAATGTTACCACCACGATTTTGATCTATTCTTAATTTCTGTTGAATTAGGCAAAACTGCTATTCCATTTTATGGGAATGGTAGCGTACCTAATGCTACATATATGTTGCTGAAAGAAAAATTAAATGATGCTTTTGTTTAAAAAAAAAACATGTATTCCCCTAATTCTTTCTTTTATTTGAACTATTTTTATAGATACAAGATATTCGATTTTTTTAGAAGTTAGAAGTTAAAAGTTGAAATCAACTAAAATGAGTTTTTCGCTCATAAAATTTAGTAATCTGTGCGTTTTTTGAGAAAAACAAATTCATTATATAAAATAAAAATAATCTTTTTCTAATGGGGGATTCAAGTAGTAGAGCTTTTTAATATATTGTAACGAATTTAAAGCCAGACAAGTCGAGAACATTCCAGAAACCTTCTCGAGAACAAGTGCGTAGCAGCGTCACCTCACAAATGCATAGAGCTCGCTCGCATGTCTGAGCGTGTGGTTTGACGGGATATTCTAGAACGTCCTGGAAGGTTCGAGAACTGTTCTACGGACGGGAGTATATAAGCCGAGGTCGAGTGGCTGAGTGGACAGTTGACAGTAGACTTCGAACGCGTAATATATATGTGGTGAAATAAATAACAGCTCTAGTGTACGTAATATAAATAATAGTTTTAGTGACCGTTATATAAATAATATTAGTGTTTAAATACTTATTAGTAGTGTTTAAGATTTCTTGTAGTGTTAATTAATTTTAAATAAGTTTCTGTTATTTTTATATTCATTTATTAAATAAATACTTTTATTTTCGTTTAACATAAATAGTTGTGTCATTTCTGTGCCATAAATATTCTACAGACTTCCAGAAAGACTAAAAACGTTAAAATATATTTATTAAAATGAATTCTTGACCGTACATCATATTTAATACAATATAAAATCATACCATAAATGATATCTTTATTGCTGAAATATGAAAGTTAAAATTTAATAATTCGAAACGCTCATTTAAATTTCGCACTGCCATATTGCAATTACGTAGTTGCATTAAGCCAATTACTGAGCTTTGTCTGAAACGTTTGTCGGTGCTCAATTTTACTGAGAGGAAGACGAAGAAGAAATAAACATTCAGCATTCTACGATTCTACCAATGACGTATAATACTAGACGAATTATGCCGTATTCAAGTCAATGCTGTGTTGTGAAGCAGAAAGGCATGGAGTAACTTGCCGGTCCGCCGAGTGCGCGGGAAGGAGCGAGCACACTTTGATGTTATGCAAGTTTCTCCTTGCCGCGCACCCGCCTCACCATCCAGTTATTCTATGCCTTTTTGCTTCACATCAAACGCCGTTGTTATCCGTCTAGTTATGTTTTGTCTGAGGATTCTACTACAACGACACACGTTACGTGAAATTACGTGTTATTTATCTCTGTCTTATCTGTCTCTCTTTAAGCTAAGATGCAACTACGTCATATTAGTTTATTTCGAAAGTTTAAATATTTTTATCATGCTTAATACATGTTTAAAAAAAATAAAAATTTTGGGTATAATAATTTTATTACGTAGATTAATATATAAAAAATTCTAAAAAGTCTTGAAAGGCCCTTTGCTGGACTAGGAATTCTTCTACAGCAGGTCTCGGTAAGTGTTATATTTTGCGCATGAAATACGCCCCCCCAAACGAAATTAGTACTGAGCCACAGGGGTAATTGGTAATGTGGAGTAACATTTGTCGAGAGCGGATATCGAACTCAGGTTCTCAAATTCACAGGTCCACACGATTCCACTGAACTATCTCAGATCTATCTATTTCATATATAAACCTGCTAAAATATCATTTTACAGTTCTCGTGTTTACAATAGTAGCCCTTGTACAGAATATACCGTAATTGTTCGTATAATCAGTCATACTGGCTTGCTGTGACAGTATTATTAGTCACAGGTCAAAATTATACTTATATTTGATTAATTTTCTCACATTTACTATGTAATTAATTCCTTTTGAGATACAGCATGTAACATAAGTAAATAATATTGATATTATCTTCTGAAATAATCATTTAATTTAAATAATAAAAAAAAGGTTTGCAGAAATTTTGGCAAGATCAGATATTTTTTATCGACAGTCATTTGAAAGAGTAATTTTTTCTCTATACAAACATATCAAAAAATAAAAATACTTTATTTGAAAAAAAATTGAGAAAATTTGTGTTGAATGAATGCAATTTTACTAATTTTTATCGGAAATGGAATTGTCATAGTGATAAAATAAATAAAAGCCATAGAGACGGCTGTTATTCTTGAGAACGACAGCTGTCTCTATGATTTTTGTTTATTTTCTCGGAATTAATTAATATTAAACTTTCACAATAAGAACTGCTTGACAGCTATTGAAATAAAACAAAAGACAATAGCTGCCAAGCAGTTTGCGAGTTTGTCGGTAGATGGCACCACGAGTTGCTTCTTAGCTCTCATGTCATGTTACCGGCGTAGATAGGTTAACATCAGTCAGTTCAGCTAAGTCGGTATCACAATCCACTATTCCCTAGTTGGTCTAGTTGGATAAATTATCGCACCATACTGATGAGTCTGTAAGGACGAAACGCGTCTATGGTTAAAGCTGAACTGACAAGCCGTTTGTTGATGACCTGATAGTTGATGCAAACGTGCTGTAAAACCTTTGTGGAATTATGAGACAAGTGATGGAAAATTTGTTTTTTCCTATTTTTTCTTATTTAACAAGATCTTGTCTTTGAACTATCAAATGAGATATTTATCATTGCTGTCAAACATTTGATTTGATATTTTTCATTTATAGCGCTCAGTTGAAAAAAAATACTTTTAAATCCCTACATAAACACTAATTGATGCTACTGTTAAAAATTCTTGTATATATCTACGAAAGATGAAAATCACTTCTTAGACAGACTGTGTTTTAGGGGTCTGGCGTGACAGTAGTTACTCAGTAAAATACTTATTCCGTGATGGTATTCTTGGCTTCGCAACATATACATAATACTAAACTGTGCAACTGGTATTATTTGGTTCAGAATGTAGGTGAAAGTTACAATATCAGTTTCGTAGCAAAATTTGTTTTAAGCTGTGACCTTATTTAAAATCTCGCTGAATACCCCAGTTTTTGAGAATATTAGTGTGTTTTGGTGACTTCAATTCGTAGGTGAAACTACACCGAGACTACTGTTGACCATCCGAGCCATCCCTTATGTCGCGATCCCGTTTCCAGGCCCAGTATCGGATCCAAGAATCTGCTGGAGACTTTGGGAAGACAGATAAGTGGAAATGACTCGTGTGACGTCAGTGCCTTTTTTATTTCAGTTATGTACAAGTATTTGGATGTTTTTTCAGTTAGCGTGGAAGTATATTTTTTACAACTGTTAGTTTTTTGGATCTCATTTGACCGTTATTTTTTTTGCTTATTTCTGCGTCTGCGCAGTGTATTGCCAAAAACTTGTGATTCGACTGGCCAGAAGACGAAGGTTAGGGCCCTTGTATGTAATCAGGATCTGAGAAAAGGTTCCAGAGCGAAACGTCGTTAACGGTGTCGTGGTTAGCTTGCTTCCCGTATCTTGTTACTCCTTCTTCTCCCACTGTCGTCGCAAACATCTGCGTCTCTAGTGCTTGTTATTGTGGATTTATTTCGATTTGCGCACTATCGTATGTATTTGCGTCTCCTATTCGTCAATGTATCTCGTAGTGATACAAATTTTGAATTTTATTTAGCTATTCCCCGCTTGTCCATTGTTCCTAATTTTTCTCACATGTACCTAGTTCTGAGAATCACCTTTTCCGATCAACTGACTTTACGCTACGGTAGTCTATGGAGTGAGGACCACTGCGGCGACTACCTGGCGCTAGAGGTGTGTAGTTCGTGAACGAACTAGTTCATATGAACTATTCCTTAAAGTGAACGACACGAACTAGTTCGTTAGTTTATTAAAGACTAGTTCACTGCGAACTATTCGGATATGATTCACCACCACAGCAGCACGGCCGATGAGGTCGAATCGAAAGCGGGGAACGGAGAACAAGTGAACGAGTGAACGAGCCTAATTACTAGAGGAGCTTATTAAGCTTACTTCATACTTCGTTCGTTCGTGGTCGTGACTTTAATCACCGCTCTGCTTCTGCTTTCTGCAGTCAAATTATACTAGAACCAGATCCTAAAAGTTCTCTTGTTCTCGCTCGTGAATCACAATACAATACGATTTCCGTTCATCATAGTCTTCAAAATTTCGTGAACGAAAATGAACTAATGAACTAGGTCAGTGAACTAATCTTTTTGGTGATCGAGAACGAATGAACAAGTTCACTCAAATGAACTGGAATTCCCATCTCTACCTGGAGCTCTTTACCCCTTTTAAAACAACATCTCCACCGTAAGCCATCACATCTTTGTGAGGTTACTGTGACTACATATGGGATACCGCCAGGATTTGAACCTGAGATCTTATGATCTCCGGTCATATGCGCTAACCATCTATGGCAAATTTTTCTCTTTATAATTTAATTATCCATACGTTTTTTGACATTCCCCTTAATAAAATCCTGTGTGCGCCACTGATTCGTGCATATTCCCTTACAAATACTTTATTCCGCAATATTTATATGCAGTTCATATTTTTTCATTCACACCCAATATTCACTACCATACACCAAAGTAAGCATTTTTAAATCATTACAAACACAATTGAGCATCTCCGGATGCAGTGGCGCACACAGGATTTTCTTGAGGGAGGTGACCAAAAAGTCGGCCTGTGGATCCTGAGAACCCTGGTTCGATTCCCACAGGCGACAAACAATTTTCATAATTTCAAAAGCTACCCCTGTGGCTCCTCCACCACTAACATCTTTGGGGCCCGTGATTTGACGACTGGTAACCGCACGTCACGCGCAAAATATATCACTTATCGAGATCTGCTTCGGCAGAGTGCCACACCCAGTAATGGGTTGAAGGCGTGATTTATACATGGTATTATGTAGCAAAAATTATATATTTAATATACATATAATACATTAGTCGTCGATAAATAATTTTTTCTGCAACTTATTTTTTAAATATTACATGAACTTTAAATTTTTTAAATGGAGTTAATAGTTGACCTACTTATGTGGTAACTAGGAATGGAAATTGACTGGTCAAATATTCTTCGTTCATTTGACATAGTATTTGACTGGTCATTTGTTAAATTGCACGCGTCAAGTACTAAGTAGTGAGAAGCGTGCCAGTAGCATAATTCTTTGTGAACAGGTCGACGCGTGTCAAGTGTTCGACGAGATGCAGTAATTGCAGTAATATGCAGTTCCCACTTTTCAAGGGTTGGTATGTTAATATTATAGCTGTGGTAATCGCGCACATATTTCATGTTTATTTCTTATATTCTTATTATGTATCTATTTACATTAGCATTAGTTTTGTTTTTCTTTTTATCCAAGTATTATTTATTTTGTTTTTTCGAGAAAGATTTTATTTATTATTATAAATGATTGTTTTTTGCCGTTAATTTTTTTTAACTGGTCAAATTGACCGTCAATTGACAACTTTGACTGGTCAATTGACCGAGCTGCCATCCTTAGTGGTAACTTTTGTCAAATTTAATCAAAATCGTAACTTTGTATATATATATATATATATATATATATATATATATATATATATATATATATATTTACGTCTTCCTAACTTGAAACTTTGCAGCGTTAACCGAGACAGGAAACAAAATGCTCACTGGTGATTGATGCAGGCGGTAGGCAGATTTACACTAATGAAAAGTTTTCTTCAAAAGAACAATATCTAATAAAAGTGAACTGTTAAATAAGTAATGAAATATTGCTGTCAAAAGTATCATTTAACATGTCTAATTTATGTGATTAATGTAAAATCAGTGCAAGTGGCTATTAATGAATTATTGATTATTTATTTGTGAATGATCGACGACTTATTTTAATAGAGGAATTAATTCTGATGGTTAATGGCCTAAATATTTCCTTAGCGTTCAAGAACATTTATATATGTTGAAATAAATATTTTTTGTTTTTATCATGGTTAAACAGTTTTATATGATATCCTGAGCCTAGATGGTTGTTGGCGAAGGTGAGGCTGTCACTGGTCCAGCCTCTGAACTTGTTAAATATATGAAATTTTAAATTCTTATCAATTAACGAAAGTCGAAACATTTACTACACTTGGTAATAAGTAAAGCTCGGATTTTAGGTAAAACGCATATTTTTTCATATTTTGCATATTTCATCCTATTTTGTATAATTTCTCGGCATATTTAACAACTTGACCATACTGGTAGATAATTCGTTGTATATAATAAAATTTAAACTTTCTAAATCAGGCGACCAGGTACTGTATCTTAAGGCGAAGTTATCACTTGAGAATTTTACGGTTAGGAAAGGGCGTTTCACTGTTTACTAAACGTGAAACGAAGTACAACGTTCGGTATGCAAATTACGACCAACTATTCATAAGACTAGATGACGAGTTACGGAAAATACTAGAGAAAGAAAATAAACATTGATCTTAGTTTAAAGTTGTTAGTGCAAGCCGGGCGAGGCCTAGAGCCTTGGCCGGCAATTGATTGAATTTCGCTTATTTAGGATTTCCAATATCGTTACTTTTAACACAGCTCGAGGTTCAGTACACACAACTGTCACTACTTTAACTCTTCTTTTACTTTGGGATCATAGAAATGAACTCATGTTTCATCTCTAAGTATAATCCTGTCGATAACATCCCATAGAGCTCCAAAAATTGCTTACAACAATCAAAGCAGTATTACATAATTTTTGTGAGGTGTAAGATTTAGGGAGACTCATCACGCGCTAACTTTTCGCATGGTATTCATGAAGAATTTTGAAGGCAGTTGTTTCAGACATGTTGAAAAATGTTCAACTTTCATCATCATTTCATGTGTCGACACGTCACTTGGTCTTCCGTGATATTCATCGTCTTCTAAGAACCCTTTTTTTGTTTAAATAACAAACAGTAAATCATGATTTTTACCAGGACTTGTATTCGCAGACGAATTAAGATTGAAACCAAGCAATTATTTTGACATTATTACTATGGTTTCAATCATAATTTGTATACGAATTTGTTCGCATGAGTTCAGGAATAGGAACCCCTGGACAGGTATCCCCGTGCTGCTTTATGAGGAATTTAATAATCGTGCGAAGCTCGATATTTGATATGTTTTAAAAACTCTGATATATCAACTTAATCTACAATGAGACAACTATTATAGATACTGAGATGAAATTTGAAGTTTCTACCAAGAAATAATTGTCGATTAATAAAATGCTTGTTTCTCCACCGCCTACTTCAATTCCGAGAATTTAACACTTCTCGTATACCGAGTGTCTACTTTTTTATTGACCATAGGAAATACAATGGTAAAATATTCATATGGCAGTAATTTCTGCCCTATTCATTTTAGAAAAGTATAAATACAAAAAGTGTTCAGAATTAAAAACTGTATCTGATAAGTCCAAAATTATTGTTTACATGAGACAGAAAGGCAACATAAAAGTTATGATTTTTACTTATTTAAAGAGTCATGAGAAATAAAACTAAAATGTTGTATTGTTTGAGATTGACAGAGGACATCAGTCATAAAGATACCATTTCAAAAACTGAACACAAAAACCTTCCCATGATTTTCAAATTAAAATAAAAAGAAAATAATAATATTAGTCATTAGATATCAATTAATAAGCTTCTATCTATCAAACTCAAATAATATAACTGTTTGAATTGTATGTTTTGTTTTCCAAGGAATTCTGTAAACATCTTAAACATAAAAATTGTATTTTACGTCTATTTCATAACAGGAAAGAATGTTATTACTAAATTGAGGTACATTTGATGCAATCTTTATCTCTGAACATTTTTCTTGTATTTACCCTTTTGTTCTAAAGTTAATGGGCAGAATCTACAGTCATAGGAATATTTTACGATTTTATTCCCTATGACTTAAAGCTGTACATAGGAGATTAACATGGGAAATCAGTTTTTTGCTTGCCGTTGCTCGTTGTTTCATCCGACAACAAAGATTGTAGTATCAGTCGAAATATGTCATGTTTCTGAATTCAACAATGTAAAATACATTAAAATTTAGTAGTAATTTGACCCCGTAAATTAATTTTTAAATTTTGAAAATTAACCGATTTATTCAATTCTTATCGAAAACGAGACATTTAATGCGGAAATAAAACTTTAATTTTTTTAATTTATTGTAGTTACACTACTAGACAAAAGAGGACCTATATTTATATGATATTTTTACTCAAACTATTCTCCCAAAAAACTAAACTATTAAATCACCTCTATAATATTATGATATAATATTCTGAAACAAACATTAATAAATGTATAATAATCCTATAAAATTATAACGGAAGTGAATTTGGGATTCATTCCCTTCCATTGAAAATAAACAATATAGCTGTTTAAAGAAATAATGAAAGAAGAAAGAAAATTTTATTTTGATTAACATATTATTTTTATTTCATCCATATATAAATAACATCACGCTATATCTCATCAAATGGGATAGTATGAACATTACAATCATTCATAAAACATTCACTCATCGAATGTGTCATTTATATTTCAGTACACTTTGATGAGCGAAGTTCGTAGCCCACCAAAGTTAACTTCATTTTACTTGAAGATATCGTGGGACAATTAAATTGACAAAGTAGTTACATTTTTCAACAAATTTAACGATATAAAATTCATAACAATTGAGTCGTCCAACAAAAAAATACTATTTTTATTATATATTATGAAACAGAACCTAATTTCAATCACATATCAATTAATATTTGTGAATAGTTTAAAACTTTTCATTCATTATTTTCTTAATAAAAATTCGTGTTATTCATATTGTGATGTCACTTAGAAATATTTGCATAGTACGACCAAGCTATGTAGAGTAATTGGTATTTCATTTAAATTTCGGTTTTTGTTGACACTATAATTTATAATTGTATAAAATAGAGGTGAAAAACAGTTAAATTATTGATGAAAATTTACAATTATTTTAAAAATTGTAAACGATGTTTCATTGCATTAGATTCATTCCACTTTGTCGCACTACAGGTGTTACTCAAATATCTCTTGACCTCAGACAAAACATAACTAGACGGATAACAACGGCGTTTGTTGTGAAGCAGAAAGGGATAGAATGATAGGTTGGTGAGGTGGGTGCGCGGCAATGAGCGAGTACAAGTTAATGTTATGCAGGTTGCATTTATGTTGATGACAGTTATCAGGCGCGAGTATTTTATTTATTTAAATACAAAAGTGCGTATACAAAACACTTAATATGTCAAAAACTAACCTTTACTTTGATGTATGAAAAGTAAGTAATTGAATATAAAAATAACTACACAAATGTTTGCAACTTGCATAACATCAAAGTGTACTCGCTCCTTGCCGTGCACCCGCCTCACCCACAAGTTATTCAATCCCTTTCTGCTTCACAACACTGCATTGACTTGAATACGGCATAATTTGTCTAGTATTATACGTCATTGCTCTTGACATATAACTTAACCTAGCAAACATTGTTAATGATATTCAAGATAATGATTACACTGTCAAAAAACATCACAATTCAAGACGTTAACAAATGTAGTTCACATTTCGCCGTTAGAAGATTGATCTCGTGAGAAATTGAAGTGACCAGAAGAATTTGATTTTAGTTTAAAATTTACATTTATTTTAATATTAATAACATGACATAAATTTTCAGAAAAAGAAAATATGAAGATCATATAAGCGATTTATAAATAGCATTTTCTTAAATAGAACGCCATATTAAGAACAAAACAACCCGATAGCATTTCTAATCTTAACAAAAGAAAGGCCATTATTATCACGTTGCTAATGTTAATGTTAACCGAGATGTTAATATTAATGTTTACTTAACAACCAGCAGTAATTTTAATTTAACAAATAAAAGGAAAATATTATTTTATATGTTATTTCATCAAAAAAATATTATAAAATAATAAATAAATAAATATATCATCACGCCTTCTACCCATTACTGGATGTGGCACTCTGCTGAAGCAGATCTCGGTAAGTGATATATTTTGCGCGTGAAGTGCGGTTACCAGTCGTCAAATCACGGCCCCCAAACATGTTAGTGGTGGAGGAGCCACAGGGATAGCTTTTTCAAATTATGAAAATTTGTCGCCTGTGGGAATCGAACCAGGGACCTCAGGATCCACAGGCCGACTTCATACCACTGAGCTAGCCATCCCATTATTATATTGGTTACAATTCGCTTATGTGTTCTTCAATAATTATTTTGAATTTTTGTACCATTAAATTTGGTAGATAATAGTATGTTACACATCAAGGGACTAAAAGTGAAGTTTATTTCACAAGCCGAAGGCGAGGGAGATAATCACTTGAGTGATTAAATGCACTTTAGTCCAGTGGTATACAGAATGTTCAATTTAGTTATGCCACTATTGCTATCTCGAGAAATATAAGAACCACAAGGTTTGTTAAATTTAGCAAGGAAATACCATTTTCTAAATGTTTTACAAAACTATTCACAATTTTTTTTTAACCAGTGGTTCTCAAAATTCCAGGTGCTACTTTCTTATTTTAAATGGGACCATATCTTTTTTATTCGCTTATTCGATTCAGTATTATTTCTGAATTCAACGACTGCAAAGTTCAGTATCTTCACATTACACTATTTTTTGACAAAAATGCATATTAATTTAATTAAACTCGCATAGGAGTCAGCATGCTATGACAGAAACATATGAACAAATCATAATATTTTTGTTTGATTCGTTATCATATGTTAATACAATTATTTTGTGAAAAAAATCAATAAGTAAATGGTATTAGTTATTTGTTAATAGTTTTGTAATAGACTTATAAAATTTTATTTCCTTGCTAATTTACCCGACCTTGTAGTTCTTATAGTTCTCGAGATAGCAACGGTGGCACAACTAAATTGAACACCCTGTATACACTATTTTTCGCACATACAGTTATACATTTTGAATTAATGATTAATTTTGATATTGATTTGACATATAATTCACAAAGACAGAATTAACAAAAATTTTAGGTAACTTGGACAACATAAACAAAGTAAAATATTTTAAGATTTATAATATACTTGTTGCTACGGCAATGTTGGTTTACCTACCAATTTGATCCCTTCGGGAATAAAGAAAAACACTTCAGTATTCGAAAAAGAATAATAAAGTAGGCCCTCTACTTCAGGAAGTGCGAAAACTGAAACTACTTTGCCTATTTAAACTTCTTTCACAATCAGAAAATAAAGTTAGCAATGGGGAGAAGGGAAATCTTATGGTAAATACTCTATGCACGTGTGTATTATAATCTTAAATGATGTTGAGCAATTATTATTTCAAAATTGTAAATTCTTCCCCATTAGTAATTTCTGTCTTCGCCACTGGGTTCTGGACCTTTTTACGAGCCCTTACACATAAATATCCGGACAAAATAAAATTTTCAGAAAATATTTAATAATGAGAGACGAGGACACTCTAAGTTTATTTATTTTTTATAATATCAATATTGAACACATTTTATACACATATTTCTTAATTATTAACCAATTAATTAATTAAATGTATTTTTCATAATTAATGAAACTAATTTCTTATATTTTAGTTGACACAAATATTCCGACAACCCGGTTCAGTAAGGCGTTGCATCACCTCTAGCTTTTATAACAGCTTTTATTCGTCCCAGCTTAGCTTAAACAAGGGCTTTGCATTGTTCTGGGGTAAAAGAATTCCATTTGGCTTGTAACTTGCCGTAAATCAGGAATATTTCATTAAGGATTGTTCCTCAATTCTTGTTTCATTTTATGGCATACAGTTCCTATTATATTTAAATCAGGGCTACTTGAGGGCCAATCGAAAAGGCAAATATTGTGATCCTGCAGCCTTTTTTTTGTAGTTTTGTCCGTATGGCACGATGCCCAATCTTGCTGGAAATTAAAATTTTCTACATGTGATAAAGCCGGAATAGAAGACAATAAGCAGTTTTCAAGAATGACTTGATATTTTTGAGCATTGACGTTGTCTTCAATGAAATGTAATTTTTCTAAACCATATGCAGACATATTGCCCCAAACCATTACACCCGATGGAAACTTAATTGTCCAGTCTTTGTGGAATGCTTCGTTTTTTAATTTAATAACTCTCTTACGATGATCGCCGACGTTTGCATCAAATTTTTATTCATCGCTAAATATATTTTTTTATCTTCAAATATCCACGAAACCCTTTCCCTTGCCCAGCCTTGTCGATTTTCTTTTATTTATCTGTAATCAACGACTTTTATTTTGCCTAAATCAATTTGTATTTAAATCAGGGAAAAAATAATTTAGTTTTGTCCAACATACCGTATAAAAGTGCAAGTCTGATTTATGTATCCATTGACGACACGTTTCGCGGAAATCATTAGTACTTGTTTAATTACTCCATTTGACAGTTATGTCTCGTAAAGTGTCTCTACGCCCATTTTTACAAATCCGAACGAGAGATCTCTATATTCTGGGACTAACTTTACATGGTCGACGTGTACTCTTTGCCGATATTTCAATGGATCCAGTCTCAACGAATTTTTTAATCATATCTGCAACTGTAGACTTGGCTACGTTCACTTGTTTTGCAATATCTCGGAAACATTTTCCTTCATGGAACATTTTAATAATTAATTGTCGAATAGTTTTATTTGTTGATTGGCCAGGCGGCATATTGCTGACTTTATCAGATGACATACACATAATCAATTTTTTTCAAACGCAATTTGATTAAACAAAGTTATGGTTTTCTTGTTTTAATACATATGTGATCATATGTCCGATTATTTTTGTGTCAGCAAAATTTTACTATATTATGATTCAAGATTTTTTATTCAGAACTTTTCATGTCAAATTCACTGACGAATTATCAAAAAGGTGCAGATATATCACAACTTCATGATATCAATAAATACAATTGTTAAGATAATTCATTTTAATAAAATTTAAGAAATATGTGAAAAATTTATTTTGTCCGAACATTTATGTGTTAGGGCTCGTATGTGTAGGCACTATATTATTGTTCGTCAATTATTATTTCGCACCATTTTAGAATTAAATTTATTTTCATAAAATCGTGGTTTTATATCTTATCTTTGGTATTCTTAACTTTTCGATATGATTCATGTGAACGCAACAATTACCATGAATAAAGAAAACATCACAAATAAATTCTGGATTTTCTTATCGGATTTCTGGACAAAGTTTCACACTCGAACAAATATGTCCATAGGTTAGCACTACCGCACTTCAGCAGATTTTGCCAAGTATCTTCTCCCAATCGCGAATACGAGTGAGTGCTTCCTGGGCAGCGCAAGCCATGATGCGCTCGGATGAACCGTCGGGCTCGAGCCCTAGAATGATAGAGGTTTCTTGTAGGCAGCGAACTACTTCCTGTAGCCGCGCTCGCAGCTCCGCCTTGGACAACTTCCCGCTCTCGAAGGCGCGTGTAGCTTGAATCATGAGCGGAGCGTGCAGCTCGTACAGCGTCAAGCCTGTAGACATGAAATTATATAAACATAAAAATATAAAAGGTAAATGGTTTCGAAAATAAATATATTTGTTTTTCTGTGGGTTGGTTTGAGTCCAAGCGATATTTTCTAAACTAATAACGTAAGCAACACAATATTCTTTTCTTAAAAAAAAAAGTTTTTGCATGACATTCGAATTATACGTTTAGTATAATAAAACTTTCCTTGTGAAGAAAATAATATTGTGTTGTTTATAAACATTTATCTTCACGCAGTTCTAAACTACATAATAATAATAACGTAAGAAGTTTTTCAAATAAAATATATTATTAATATTGCTATCATAGGAAGTATATTTGTATAAATGTGATTGGTCTGCAAAAACGTCAAAACGTTGCCAAGTTAAAACAGTAAAATTAATACGAAATTAGAAATTTTGATCTGTCGTTTGCCTATATTGTTAGCGTCAAAATGCAAAATACATTAACTCCATTCCCTGTATGAAAACGATTACGTCATTTGTAGACGAGGTTATCATAGGTACCACTGATCATAATATACTACTATAGATAATAAACTGCCATGTTACGCACTGGGACTGTATTTTGCGCCATCTGAGTATTGGAAGTCTAACTAAAGTCATGTATGTAGGCAACCCGATATGCATATTTAGGCAGCTTGTAATTTTTATTATTATTTTATATTTATTTAAACTACATAAAATAAAAATTCATTATTACAATATAAATATTTATTAAAATATTCACCTGTATACAATTTATTTATAATTTGAACTGTTCGCAGTTTTATCCAACTCTTGTGAACTTGAAAATATATTATGACTTCCTCATCTAAATATTATTTATTATATGATCACTTACTTGCCAGTAGCAGTGAAGTTTTTTACACATCAATTGATATTAGTTGATGACATTATTTATTTGAAATTATTTCACAAATAAAAATTAATTGGATATTTGACAGATTAAAAAATTTGAAATATTTACAAATGACAACTACAGGAACAATCTAGTAACCAATGATTGCCGATATTGTAGTTATCTAAAATGGATATCGTCACATAAAGACTATTAGCGCCATTCCTTAGGTGGAAGTTTAACTATAAACACAGTCCCATGGTTACCTATATAACTTTCCGCTGCCTGATAGATACGATGAAATTTAGCTATCTTTTTTTATTAATATTATTCGTACCTACGCGAATGACATTAACGTATGTCTAAATAAGAAAAGACACACGTTTCATGTTTTTTTACGTTCTATCACATGTATTATTTTAATGAAAACGTATGATAATTCTTACTAATACGAAAATTTATATTTACTTTGTTCACATTTGTTTAAAAAATAAAAATAGAGACCTATGGTCATGATTTTGTTATTTTCTCGCCTGTCATTTCTAAGTTTGTGACATTTTTGATACATAAATACGGACTGCGAAATAAGAAATGGCTAAAAAAATTTTGGATAATCAAATGCGTTTGTCATCTTCATGACTATTTTGCGCTGGAGTTAGAGAATAGAGGATCTTTAATTAATTTAACTGTAGTGCAACAGGTAGTGTGCATTGTATTTTCATATATTATTTATCTGTATGTAATAATAATACATATATAATGTATATTCTTTTCAGTTTTATTTTATAAAATTAAATATTTCAATAATGTAGGTAATATTTTTCGTGCGTTAAGATGATAAATTTATATTTGATTTTCATTTAATATATTGCAGAATTTGCTTACTAAATTTTATAAAGTAATAAATATTTTAATGACATTTAAATTTTAAAAATTTAGGTAAAGCAGATCCTATCAATATATTAAGGAAAAAGAGAGTATGTCTCAGGATCAAAAATTGCGCAGAACTCAATCTAGCAATAGAATATAATTGGACGTTTCGACCAGCGAACTGGACATCATCAGCTACAAATATAAAAAATACATCAATTAAACATGTGATGAACCATAAAACAACGTAATAACCTTACCACAAACAAAACAATAATGTTGTAACAAAATTGTAAAATAATTGTAAACCAATTTTACAAAAGTCAAAACAATAAAAACTAAATAAATAAATATAGTCACAAATAAAGTAGTACAAAGCATGTCATAGACAATAGTCAAAATGGCAGAATAAAATTCTAACATATAACAGTTAACAACCGGAAGTGTAAAAAGGTGTCAGCGCAATGTGTCGAGTAATGGGCGCGCGAATCGCAAAACGTCATTAAAGTCAGTTTGATTGTTTAATGTATTTTGTGCGTTTTTATTAATATGTAACGTTTCCAAAATTAAGCGTTTATATTTATGTGGTTCCTCGTTCAATATTTTGACACCATCGTAATTAATTTTATGTCCAGTCTTTTGCACGTGTTTCGTAAGGCCACTGTGCCATGGATTCAACAACTTTGCGTGATAAAAATGCTGGTAAACACGCTTTTTTAACGGTTGACACGTCTCACCAATATAAAACTTATTACATGTGTCACAATCAATTTTATAAATTACATTTCTTTTATCTTCCACAACGGTGCTATCTTTTAATTTAGAAAATAAACTATGTAAGGTGTGCTGGTTAGAATTCGTGATCATAATATTGGTGTCTTTCAAAATGTTCTTTATGCCAGAGTTCGTCATAACATGGTATGGAATCTTGGCGTACACCCGTCTCTGCAGCTGTCCGAAAACAACCTCCTTTTCCACAACTCTGGACCTGATCACATGCTGGCGTCTGGCAATCGTTTTGACTAAGAAATCAGCCGGGTATGAATTCTTGAGCAACACATTCTTGATAAATAACATAGTTCCTTTCATAATGACAATTTGTTATTTAACATAGTTCCTTTCATAATGACAATTTGTTATTTAACATAGTTCCTTTCATAATGACAATTTGTTATTTATCAAGAATGTGTTGCTGAAGAATTCATACCCGGCTGATTTCTTAGTCAAAACGATTGCCAGACGCCAGCATGTGATCAGGTCCAGAGTTGTGGAAAAGGAGGTTGTTTTCGGACAGCTGCAGAGACGGGTGTACGCCAAGATTCCATACCATGTTATGACGAACTCTGGCATAAAGAACATTTTGAAAGACACCAATATTATGATCACGAATTCTAACCAGCACACCTTACATAGTTTATTTTCTAAATTAAAAGATAGCACCGTTGTGGAAGATAAAAGAAATGTAATTTATAAAATTGATTGTGACACATGTAATAAGTTTTATATTGGTGCAACCATGAATGCGACGGTGTCGGACTTGTACTGCGCTAACTAAATGTAAGTGCACAGGTGAGGTGCACACATCGATTGTGCACGCAGATTAATAGCTCCAGTTTATATTCTATATTCGTATAGCGTGGAATAGTCTTACTAGCCAGAGCAAGGGATCAAATATATATACAAAATAAGGCAAATTTGCTTTTTTCTGTTGTAAAATGTATCGCTCGTATTGTCTCCACGTGCAAGAATAACTGGGTTGTCTAAATCTATACAAAATATAATTATATCGTTATTCATTTAGCTTATAAATAATAAATTTAATATATACTATTTTTTTAATAACTTTCCTTTTGAGATTATTTACTGCATTAAAGATAATAAAAAAAAAGATTGTAATACAATGAGTCAAAAAAGATTAAGCAGTTTATTGTTTGCTGCTATTGAAAAGAAATTATTAATTTAATTTACTAATAAATTTGTTAATAAAAAACTTTTATTAACTTATTATATGATAGTTTGAACTGCCACAAAAAAATGCACACTCAAATGAAAAATTTACGACACGCTACAGATTAAAACATGTGCCATATAATATCAGATTTAAACATAAGTATATAATTTTATTATTATTGAAAATTATACTTATCTGTTAATGATCGATAAGTTAATGATAATTTTTATTTTTAATCGTTATTTTACAGATGATTATAATTTCGGTATTCTGAGGACAGAATAATTTGCCCTAGCATTTTTATGCTATATTCATGGATTTTGTATAGTAATATACATAGATGTTATTATAAAAAATAAAATAATGTCATTTCAATTATAGTTTTGGACGAAAGCAACATGCTTACAAGTAAAATAGAAGTAACAGAATAAATGATCTTGGTTTCAAATTACCAAAATGCTGGTAATCTACGAATTACTTATAAAAAATCAGGGTTATCATTAACTTATCGATCAGTAACAGATAATGATGATCGATTTACAGAATAGGGGGGATTTTTTGTAAAAAAGTTAAAATCGTAATAATTTAATTCTGTGTAACAGAATATAAAGTTAAACTCCTGATAATGGTATTTTATTATTATGAGGATATAGTGTCAAAACCACTTACTTAGAACATAAGTTCTCACCTCTAAGTCTAGAATAACCTGGCTCCAGCACATCGAACACCTGCATGAGCTCCCTGCAGATATCCACCTTGCGTTGCAGTAGTCGCGGTGATAGCTCATGGATGAGGAAACCAGCCGCCTTGCCGTATAGTTGGCTTAACGAGTGCTTCACGCCCAGACAGTGGTAGTGCGTGGGATGGAGCACGTTACGATAGCGGTGCAGGATTGACTCGAGCCCCACGACGTCATTGGCGTCCACGGACTCTATCTCGTCGTTGATTCTGTGGAACAATAGTTGACATTAGATTTGTTCGAAAGTATCAACGCCATGGGCGTCCGCAGGGGGGGCAAGGAGGGGCGCCCCCCCGGATTTTAACTAGGGTGATGACCACGACTCTCGAACTTAGGACTTTAACATGTAAAACTATAATTTTGTAATTTCCTGCTTCCTTAAATTTTTTAAGCACAAAGATTGAAATAAAAGTTTTAGGGCATAAAATTCTGCATCTGAACCAATAAACAATTTTAATTTTGCATACTTTGTAACGACACATGTTAGATTTGAAAATGAGGAAAATTGCCTCAAAACTATCGATAGGCATGAAATTGAAACAAAATTAAACAAATGTTTGACGTTTTATTTGTCAAAATAAATGAAATAATAAACATTTGTTTAATTTTGTTTCAATTTCATAGCTATCGATAGTTTTGAGACAATTTTACTCATTTTTAGATCTAATTTGTGCCGATACAGAGCATGCAAAATTAATTTCGTATTTTATGCCCTTAAACTTTGATTTGAAGCTTTTTCTTTTAAATAATTAGGAAGCAGGAAATTTAAAACAATACGATTTTACATGTTAAAGTCCTATGTTCGAGAGTCGTGGCCACCACACTATGTATGTATATAATATATAATTAAAATAAAAATTAAATTATAAGTTTGAAGATAATAAATTCAAACTGAAACTGAATTTCCAGCAGTATTGTTATGGCCAGCCAGTGACATGTTCCCTATCGTAACGATTGAGTAATCTAAGTTTAAGTATACACAGACACAAAATATTAGAAAATAAAAACTGTAAAACTGCTAAATCGGAATTTATTGATGAAATGGTGTCAATTTAAGGTAGAGTTATTCGAAAATTGTCTTTCCTCTTCAATTCAAACCCAGACGACGAAGACTAGTAATTTATTACACAAATTTAAATATTTTTTTAACCATTTGTTATGTGTATGTATTTATGTTACGTAAAATAAATATTTTAAAAATGTATGTATATCTGAGAGTTTTTTGCGACTCGCTCCCCCCTGAAAAAATGTCTGTGGACGCCCATGATCTACGCATGCGCATAAAGTATTGGAATTCTGTAATTCTAAAACTCAAAATTTCGTTATCTGTCAATATTTTGTTCGGACAAGGTAGAATTGTTAGTTCAAATTCTTTTAGAACGGTTCTGTCGGGTCTCATTTTAAATTCTAGTCATGCGTGGTTAATACTTTTTTTAAAGTTGAGCCTGTTGATGAGTATTATCTGATATCGTCAATGCTAAATGATATTTTTGTACGACTGCTATGAAAAGTTGTCAATTACGCTCTCATTTATCTACTTAAAGTAGACGTTTTCTGTGGAACAATCGTAAAATATCAAGCGACAAAAAACATTACGCTCGTTTAATGACGTTTGTTGTAAACTTAATACGTAATTTATTTACTTGAAATGGATACCATGGATGCAAACAAAATAAAAACTGACAAAATGAAATTATTATTAGTATAAATACTCCTTCTTTTGGTAATTCTATATAAGTCGTAAAAAAATTTATATATGCATTTCAACCGTAAAGCGTTTTTGTTACTCTTGCATTATTGGCTTGCGCTGTAATTATAATGCTCTTGTAGCAAAGTATCACTTTACGTTCTTAATACACAAATAACTATTGTATTTCACTTGAGTATAATTTGTTATTTATTGCTATGTTACGAAATATATAAACAATACCATCACGACCGGGGCATAATGATTAATAATGCCCGTTCATCATTTACTTTATTTGTGCATGCTTGTAACTAGTAAAATTCAATCACTAATCAAGTTTAATTTTAATTCAATTGTATACGCCATTACTACGAATGAGTTTGAAGTGAGGGTGGTGTGTTTGGACGAGAATATTTGACGAGGACTGATTACTTGATTAATTTAATGATTGAATGTTTTATGAATGATTTTAGAATTCGTGCTACCCCATTTGATAGGATATAACGTGATGTTATGTTATAGTCATAATTATTATAAATTAAAACTAATTTCTCATATTCTAGCGAAACAAAAAGTTTTGTATTCACCACGGACGTTACTAAATGATCATGACCTCGGTTCACATCCATCCCTCGGGCCATGGCCAACTTCATTGAATTGCGCTACGCTTATTATGGCAGTTTCATATGTCGTTAAAATTCCTAGTTTCAAATTTACAGAGCGGGTACGTCAACTAGCACCTCTGACGATATACAGCGTAACTAAATTTGAATATACTGCCGCTTGCATTGATTGAAAAAAACCTAAAAACAAGCCTACTCATTGTATATTCATTATCATACGATCTTTACAGTAAAATACTAACCGTTGGTACCAATAAAATAATACTTCCTTCTTTTGACCTATAGACCACGGGCGTGTGACGTCACGATTTAAGATGTATTCCGTAACTGTCAAACGAGTGACTCTCACATCAGTATTAAATGTACGATTTAGACTGTATAGATAGAATATATTTTTAACAAGTATGTGTGCATATAATTCCAAAAGTGTCAAGTTTCTATTTTGTGCATCATTTTATGCATGACAAAGTGTGTGATTTATTTTATCAAGTGAAACGTAATTTGAAGATTGTGTCGCGAGTGTATACTTTTACAATTTTATACTGTTTATATATTTAATATATAGAAAATAAATGTTTAGAAACAATTTTATATGTTTACTTCATAGTGTAAAGCCAAGTAATTACTGTAATATACAATAGTGTTACTTTTATTGAAGTTTGAACTTTTCATTTTAGGTTACATTTTCCAAATCAACTAATTTTGTTAGAATTTTTAATATTTTACTGTAGTATTTAATTTTTTTCATTTATAATTGTTATTGTGTTTTCGATCGTAGTGGAAATTTCAAAGAATCGATAAAACGAATGTCTATGATACTATCTGAATTGAATTAAAAGAGAAAAGAAAGGTAGGTCGAAGTTTTTGGCTCAAGATATGTTGAATATTACAATATAAAAAATAGAAACAGGAATTCAAAACATTTATATGTAGTTTTCTTTAGGTTTTGACGGTTACTGTCATAAATGCGAATCATGTTATATTAAAACACGTTGTTGTAACCAATGTTTTGTTGCATGAACACATTGTTGTAATCAAAAAAATCGACGTTCTTTCCATTCTTGCTCTAGGTCTTGTAATATTGTGATTATGACAATATTTTATATTACCTTTTTATATTGTTATTGCTATTCCAGAGCCAAAGAGTCCTTTTCCCTTTTGATTCATTTCTGATTGTGACTTAAACATTCGTTTTGTCGATTCTTTCTAATTTCTACGACTATCGAAAACACAACAACAATTATTAATGAAAAAAATTAAATACTACAGTAAAATATTAAAAATTTTAACGAAGTTAGTTGATTTGGAAAATGTAACCTAAAATGAAAAGTTCAAACTTCAATCAAAGTAACACTATTGTATATTATAGTAATTACTTGGCTTTACACTATGAAGTAAACATATATAATTGTTTTTAAACATTTATTTTCTATATATTAAATATATAAACAGTATAAAATTGTAAAAGTATGCACGCGCGACACAATCTTCAAATTACGTTTCACTTGATAAAATAAATCACACACTTTGTCTTGCATAAAATCATGCACAAAATAGAAACTTGACACTTTTGGAATTATATGCACACATACTTGTTAAAAATATATTCTATCTATACAGTCTAAATCGTACATTTAATATTGATGTGAGAGTCATTCGTTTGACAGTTACGGAGCACATCTAAAATCGTGACGTCACACGCCCGTGGTCTATAAACACTTCAAAAAATTTAAATAGGTAGACAATATGACGGCATTATTTACCTGATGTGATAGATAATGCTACGTTGCCAAATGAAATTCACTTAATCTAGATTAGCTACTAACTTTAAGCTCAGAATACAAGTCATAATATTTAATAATATTGAATGTAATGTAATGTAATGTTTTTGTAACTTAACAGTGTTGTCACTTTCGTTTAATAGAAATAAAAAGCACTAGATGGTATTAGTTGACGTAGCAAAACTGTAAAAAACTCACGACAAATTTTATATGGGAAAATGAGGAAATGAAACGGCTATAATAAGCGTAGCGCAATTCAGTGAAGTTGGCCATGCTCGGGCTGGACACTGTCGCCCTCTGTGCATATTCATCTACTTAACGCCCTTGCATTAAATATTATTTTATTAAGTTTTGAAGACTGAAAACTGTTATAATGTTATTATAATATGTATAAAATGAAATATGTACATTTACTTCCTAATTTATTTCACTGCACTTCCATTTCAATATTTTACAAATAATTATTTGAACTTATTTTTAGCTTTTACAAACTTACACACAATAAACTTTCGAACCCATGTACAGAAGAATAGTTCTGAATTTATAATTTTAAATGTCCTACGCAGAACTTTCAATTTTAGAGCAGTTCCGAATAAACTTTTAAATAATATTTATCTCTGATTACTAAATAATCTATGACTTACTTGTCCATAAGCAGCCGAATAGTCTTGTTATGAATTTCATAGCCATCGCAATTGTTGTTCGTACACACCCAACTTGGTTCGTCGCTTAGCGGTTCCTTCGCCACCACGGTTCCTTGGTTACACTTAGGACATCTCAGTGTGCCAGCATTTGTTCCTAGTTCCGTAGGATCTATACATCTACAAAACAGTTTATGTAGCTACGATAAGTTATCATTGTACTCGCATTAATATGGTGTATGAATAATTTTCAATTATTATCTTAAATAGAACTGAAACATAGATCGATGGGTTTAAAGTTATAAATAAAGCCGATTTAAAAAATAGTTTTTCTACAATATATATATATATATATATATATATATATATATATATATATATATATATATATATATATATATTTATGCAATGTAGTTTAGTTTTTCTACGACTTTTAATGAAGAACGCTTTTCTTCCCTCATATGCGGATCTCTCTCTCGGCGAGAGGAAATAAAATCTTTCCAGTATTACTAGTAGCATAATTTATTATAATTATAAGAACAGAAAACATAGATAAAAAATATAATTTTTGCTTAATCCTTAATCAAAACCAGGCTTTTTGAAAATCATACAAATGATTTTGTAAATAATAGATTTAATTTAAAAATAAATTTATAAAAAAATGACCCTTTATATATTTATTATATCATGATCTCCTTTTGACACTCACAAAAAAAAAACTTCGAACTTAACTCGTAAACCCATCTTTTTATACTGGTAAAGATATAGCGGAGAGTCTAAGTAATAATGCTTGCTAACCTGTGACACTGGCACCAGAAAAATTTGCCCATGTACAGATGCTCCCGGCGGCACAGCGTGTTTTGCAACGTGTATGCGTACGTGAGGGTGATGAGATCGCCCGCACTCACACGGGTACTCGTGCGCAGTGTAAGTCGGAACGAGTTGTCTTCGTCCGTGTGCGTGGTGTTGGGCACGCAGCTATGCGCCAGCAGGAAAGCGCGCGGGTACAGTGCTCGGATGCTGATGCCTCGACGACCCACCTCGAATGCATTCACCTATGCACACGCGACAATATAGATATAAATAATTAATAGGATATTATTATCAGCTGAATAATTAGATTAATTCTTAGATTTATTTTGAATTCTTGGTATTATTGTGAAATGTTATTGGAACACGACCCGTTTGTTACCACTTCTTTTATACATACTAATGAAACTGTCTGACACCAGTTTTTGTGATACGATTATTCAGTGCTGGATTGTAGCATAAGCTGACTAAGCTATAGCTTAGGGCATTGCCGTCTATAAGTAGAGACCTGGAACAGCGAAGCGCAAGCGGCTGTGACGTCACAGCGTGTGGCCCACGAACGCGTCTGTCTTCCATATACTACCATGTTAAAATTCTGTTCCTAACGTATAAACTAGCTTCTATCTCGTTAAATATCAATGATATTGAAATTAAGTACATAACATAAAATGTGCTCATCATAAAGACGAATCAATTGGATATTTTTTATTTTCAAAATCTAGTTTGGCTCACGGAGAAACATGACTTGTTTCTTCTTTTGTACTTTCTAACATGTATATAAGGCTTTACCTTAACGGTTTACTTCATTGCCAAAATGTACGGACTGTCAGAAGTTTCTTGTACACAATCATGAAATGATAACAGAATGTGGCAGCTCCACAAATGAGTACTTAAAAATAATTGATAGAGGTGAACTTAAATGGCCTAAAGATTTTCTAGTTAATATAGTTTCAAATGTATATCAAATATTTAAAATAATAATTAGCAATAGCGATTATAAACAAAATGTTGTTATCAGTTAAAAATCAGAGGCAATTTTTGAAAGAAATAAGTATAGAAAAATTAGGAAAGTATACTTCAATAGAAATTTTTATTTGCAAATATGGTAAAAGTAATGATAACTTCAGTAATGAAGCAATAGTACCTATGTGCAATATTTTACTAAATAATTATACACAAATAAAAAATAATAATATGGAAAATACTATCAAAAGAAACCGTAAGTTAGAATGTCAAAATAAGTGATTGTGTTAATTTTTTTAAATATACATAATTATTATTAATTAAAAAGTTTATATTTTTTCTTTTTTATTATTTTAAGAGTGACTTTTTATTTTGTACCTGATTGTGTGCTATGTAAAATAAATATATCAAATATTTAATTATAGAATACTGCTTGCTTTAATTTCATTGTTTTGTTCTAATTTATGGATACTATATATATATATATATATATATATATATATATATATATATATATAGCACATTTTATGTCATGTACATAATTTCAATATCTTTGATAGTTAACGAGATAGAAGCTAGTTTATATATTACGAACAGTATTTTAACACAAGAACTAATGTCAGGCTGACGCGTTTGTGGGCCTCACGCAGTAACGTCACAGAAACGCTGTTACAGGCCTCTACATATAGACGGCAATGCTTAGGGCCTCGACACATGAAGGGGGAGGGGGGGGGGCGGTTATTTAAAAAAATAATTAAAAAACTAATATTGAGAATTTTCTGGGTAAAAATAATGAAGTAAAAAAATTACTTATTGTATCAAAGGCGAAAAATTCGCGCTTATAACACTTTATATTCAAAATGTAGTTTAGTGGCTAGTATTCTATAAGTGATCCCTCTATCGGCGACAGCAAACCCTCTCCACTCAAGCAAGTTTCGCGCGCTCGACATAGGAGGTTATACGTCAGTGCTGTACTCACAAAATTGATTCCGACCAAATCAAAGTATATACAATTCATTTTATATATGTGATAAAATATATTATATCCGTTATATTCTGAATATACAATGGTACTAGTAGTGTTAATATTCATTTACTTATTTCCCTGACAATAACCTTCTCTACTCTTTTCAATTGTACCGTTTAAAAACAATGGTACATACAATTATATATGATTTGCAAACGAGATTACTTTATTCTATGAATAAAGACGAATTTTCTTGAAACAGAGGGGGGTCCTAAAATCTGTTGTGCTTAGGACCCCTCATAGTATTAATCCGGCCTTGCGATTATTCAATACAGCTTTTTAATAATTATAGTAATTTTTTATTTATATCAATTATTTATTGGGTGGCTAGCTCAGTTGTATGAAGTCGGCCTGTGAATCCTGAGAACCCTAGTTCGATTCCCAAAGGCGACAATCAATTTTCATAATTTCAAAAACTAGCCCTGTGGCTCCTCTACCACTAACATCTTTGGGGGGCGTGATTTAACGGCTGGAAACCGCATTTCACGCGCAATATATATCACTTACCGAGATCTGCTTCGGCAGAGTGCCACACCCAGTAATGGGTAGAAGGCGTGATGATATATTATTTTTTATATATTTGTAATGCAATGAACTTATAATGACTTACGAATGATTTGAGATTTAGTTATATTGTTTTTAGTTTGGATCTCAACTATAGAGTGATATTTTTTTATAAAATTGATAAAAAGCTATAGTTTCAAGTAACGCCCACTATGTGGATTTCATTGGTGACAGATATTGCATTATATTACTAAAACGCTCAAAATTTTGTTTTTACTTTAAAACTTGTCAAAATCTAATGACGCATGTTTTAGCCCTAACTAAACTGTAACTAATGAGCCTAAACAAAAACAAATAATTTGACACCTCTGTAAACAAAATAAAAATTATGGCAATCTGTAGGATAAAATTTCCAATTTTCTTTTGCGTCTGTATACTGGTTTGATCAACTAATTTAGGTTCATTACATATTATTATTATTACTGAAACATTTTGTATGCAATAAACAACAAAATATTGTTCAAATGTTCAAATAAAAATAAACATGTATAATAAACCGCCACCGCCACTGCTCGGATATTTAATTATTTATGTGTCGTTTAAACTTTTAACTATCGTACTATTTATTCATAATCTAAACTGAAATATTTTAATTTGTTGCATCATTCCGTTTCGGAAAATATAGCTTCTTCCATCTGATCCTGTTAGCAAAACTGGCTTTTATAATAATAATTATTTCATTGAAAAGAAATATAAAATTTACTTATTTCAAAAAATGAGTACGTGTTTTATCATTGTGGAATAGGTGATTCATCCTGGTTCTACCCAGAACCGGGTGCCCGGGTACTGAAAGAAAATATGTACTATTCGATAGCCGGGTAATTCAGATCGGCTACCTAGGTATTTTGTACTTGAAATTTAATCTGTTACAAAACATTTTTCTGAAACCGGCAAGAAAGTGAATACTTTTCTGACCAATTTTAGTATGGAAAATAGGATGTTATAAAAAACAGTCAAGGAATGTACGTATGCAAGGCTACAACAAAAATAACAGTCTGGTAAAGTACAAAACAGTGTGGTAAAGATTTTACCACACTGTTATTTTGTTGTAACCTTGGATACATAGTCTGCTGTCAATACAAATCATATCAAAAAATTTAAACATTTTGAATTATTTATGATTAAATGTTGATTAAATTAAAATTGTATACATAATACTTCAGGTTTTTTTATTTGACTCAGCGAATTAAAATACTCGGCCAGCGACCTCGTATTTCAAACAACCGCTTCGTCAAGTAAAATATCACTTTCCTGACTTATTATGTAATAGTATATTACATAAGCAAATATTTGTCTTATTTTATATACCAGATGTTTTTTTAAGAAACATTTTATAGCATTTTTGTACTTTAGGTACCTTATCCCTGCAGCCATCTTATCCTAACGGGTCATGGCATCACAAACCTATAATAAAATTAAAAAATCAACACTAGGTAGGTTTCAAAAAAGTAAATAAGTTTACTATACGTATTTCGGTCGACTAGACCATCATCAGGTAATGATTACAGAAGAATAATTCTTCTGTAATCATTACCTGATGATGGTCTAGTCGACCGAAATACGTATAGTGAATAAACTTATTTACTTTTTTGAAACCTACCTAGTGTAGATTTTTTAATTTTATTATAAAAATGTTTCAACGAGAACCGACAGTGAAATCTATTGAATTTACAAACCTATAACTTTCTTATGGGATGGCTAGCACAGTGGTATGAAGTCGGCCTGTGGATCCTGAGGTCCCTGGTTCGATTCCCACAGGCGACAAATTTTCATAATTTGAAAAAGCTATCCCTGTGGCTCCTCCACCACTAACATGTTTGGGGGCCGTGATTTGACGACTGGTAACCGCACTTCACGCGCAAAATATATCACTTACCGAGATCTGCTTCAGCAGAGTGCCACACCCAGTAATGGGTAGAAGGCGTGATGATATATTTATTTATTTTATTTATAACTTTCTTAGAATTATACGATACAATTACAAATAACACTTTCAATACAATATTTTCAGAAAATGACATTTTATTTGTTCAGTTTTAATAGTTCTAAAGTACGAATTTGCATCTCAGTAGTATTTGATATCGCTAAAATTAATAACAGAAAATTTAAATAAATTAAATAACGCTTTGTTTCGAACAGCCTATTTTAAAATAAAGTGAACGGATATTTTCTGTAGCTTGAAATTTTTGTAAAAAAATCCGCAGCTTTTTAAATGCCGAGAAATTAAATGCTCTCATATGTCTCAAATAAAAATTCTAATATTGTCATAAAGTATTCGTAAAAAAAATCGGTCAAAACAATTGCATATAAGTATCTGCAAAAATTGCTCCAGGTAACTTTCAAAGTAAGAAAATAAGATAGGTGCTGGTTTAGATTTATTACTTTTTATTTATATGTCGTTTAAACTTTTAACTATCGTAGTATTTATACAAGATCCAAGATGAAATATTTTATTTTGTCCCATCATTCTGTTTCGAAAAATATAACTTCTTCACAAGCCTCTTCCATCTGATCCGATTAACAACACTGGCAATAAACGATGAAAATGTTATATGTATTTTAATCAAACATTTTGATTCACTGTATTGCGATTTTTTAACCAACTGATTCTTACATTCAATAGAACAGTACTGACGGTTATTGAATGAATTTTTTGTTACTTTCATGCTAATAAGCACAAGTATTCTGGTTTTTGACATATTAGCGAATTACTATATTAGTCATAATGTAATAAAATATCATCTTATTTTGAAATGGAGAGACGAGAGATTCGATTGTCGTCAGGTTTCAATAGAAAAAGCAATAGAAAATTATTATTCATTTCGTTCATTATTTTTCTAAAATCAAATGTACCTTGATTATTTTAGAGAAAAATACTCAAGGTACTCAATCATTGATGCTGAGGACTAAATTTTCCTCAAGTTTCATTTTATACATTTTACTCTAGATTATAATGCTACTTGAGAGTTTTTTTCTTGCAGTATAATGCCCTCTGCACTATTAACGTTTCATATTTAACCTTCGAGCGGGCGCGGTTTTTATTTTAACATAAGCAGACGCCAGTCATATTGATCTTTTATATTATATTGTTACTAAATGTGTGAAAAAATGTTATTGCACAATAATTAAAATTTCTGTAGACTAATGGCCTATGTGACGAGCAAAAATAAAATATTAAACTTGGATAAATAAATAAAAGCTAATCGAAATTACATGTCAAATGGAATAATTAAAATTACTGTCAACCATTCGATTTGCTTTTATTTACTTAATCCATGTTTAAAATTTCACTTTTGTTAGTGAAACCGACCATTAATAAAATACTTGATTTAACAAATCACTTTTATTTCTCTTGCCAGTCCTTCAATATACGTACGGATCTAATGATACACCTGGTCGAATTTCGCAGTTCGGATCAGATTTCGGATCTCGGATCGGATTTCGGATCAGATTTCGGATCTCGGATCTCGAATCGGATTTTGGATCGGATCTCGGATTGAGTCGGATCGGATATCAAAATTTTTGAAAAATGCCGACCTCTAGTAATAATATTCCGTAAAATATTTTTCAAAACTCGCTTCGTTCTATTCGTACATTTACAAGTTTGACGGCTTCGTATGGTTTTACAAAGGGCCGTACAATATTTTTTCAGTAGAATTGTCATTCATTTTCTGAATGTCCTGTACGACTATTACTTTAATAAATTGCATGATTTAACCCATCGGCGGGCACGCATCTCAAAGTTACACGAAACGACGCGCAGCGGCATTTACACCGCATTTAGGATTTTGCTTGTATTGTAATTAATCAAGCATTCATAAAAACAGTAAACAAAAATTTCACTTACATTCTTTAAAGAATTATCTACAGTAACTAAGCTGTAATCAACAGACATGATACACATACAGCAGGTGACGATATATAATATGAATAATTAATACTAGAACGCTGGTGCACATAACTTTTACAATATCTGTAATGCAATGCCAGAACTTAAATTTGCCGCGGGCACGCCCTCCGAAGGGTTAACTAAGCTGCGGTTTAGTGTCATCTGTGCAACCCACTCAAAATTAAAACTTTGATTTAACTTAAATTCGATTTTTTTAAACGTTTTAAACTGTAATGATGCAAACGGCCATAAGCCAACTAGTTAACTATTTTTAAAGATAACTTTGTGGTCGAAGATAATTGTACAAACCTGCAAAATCCCACAAACATCTCTAACATCTTGCTCAGTATAGTTTGTCATCCAGTCCTTTCTAATCTTTTCCACCACCTCAGTTCCTTCTTCATCCCACCGTTGTTTGAACCGCAGTCGCTGCGGTTCATGGGCGTGCATGCGGCGCAATGTGCGCCATTTGTGCGGATGTGAGTCGCGCAACAAAAGGCATCGCAGCGGAGCTATAGCACTGTATCCCTCACCTGGGATCCCTCCGCTGGCGAGAACTGCGCATTCTGCAGCGCAGTGTTCGCGGCCTGCGCACTCTGCAGTACAGAGTAACCAGCGACATTGCGGACATGGTGTTCCCTTCCTTGAGACGAGCGGGATGTGGCAGCGCAGGCATACTGGAGGACCTGATGCACATGGACCCACCACGAGAGGATCTTCACAGATGAGTAAAGTGCCTGGTTTCAGATCTTTGGCTGCTACTATGTACCTGAACAAAATCATATTTCAAAATACATTCATAAAATACAACAGATTGCAAGGTTCAAAGAATTATTTTTATTTTTTTCAAGTGGCAATATTTTTACCATGTATCACAAAATAAAGCTAGTACTTGTATAGTTCTATAAAATATATTGATAATTGGGACTTTTTGACAAAATTTTGTGTGAAACAACAAATTTGTAGAAAGACCAAGGCCGAATTGATCAACTGCTTTCTCCTTCAGCACTGCTCCCCGCAGATATTACCATTTGTTATTCAGTCAACTTATGTTTGATGTTTGACATTTGGTTAATAAATATATTTTATCTTTTTTGTGGTCATTTTAATATAAAAATGAATTTAACACAAGCTATTTTTATTCTTACGTGTTCAGTCTCGAACATGTTTACATATTTTGTTTGACAATGAATTGAGCAGTTGTTGTGATCAAATGATAAACATCAAACTGTAAAGTTATATCATGTTCGCTACATAACAAATTATTAAATTCTACTTTACGCCGCATTCACATCACGAAATTTGGTGAAATTTGTAACACGTAATTTCTGTAAATGAACTTCTTGCATTCACATCTCGAAATTTATGTAATGTCGACATTTATTATTTTGTTAATGTACCATCTATCAGCTATTTTTCGATTGGCTTGTTACTGACCACGTGTTAAGCAAATGAACGACAAGACGATATTTACGACATTAACATCGTCGAGGTTTATCCGTGATATATTTTTACTTTTATAGCTGACATACAAAAGAACTCACAAATTTTTAACAGTTGTTCAAATATAGAATTCGTTATATTTGCACCATTGATGTACTTTATTTGGTTAAGGTGGCCGAATGATAGGATAAAATCGTAGTCTCAATTTTTTTCCTGAACCCGTGAATATAAAGCAGTTTTTCTTTTTGCTGTAATATTAGAAATATGTATCTATGGACCCAGATATTTCATCGATTTTTTTATTGCATATTTTATTGATTTATAAACATAAAAATGATTGTTTTCTATAACTAATTAATATAAAATATTCCAGTCCATACAAAAAAAATTACAAATCTAACACCATAATTATTTTTGTGAAATTCATTATACATTTGGAATTATTAGGCGACTAGTATTTTTCCATATAACGCAATGTTAATTTAGTTCAGTGGTTTTCACGCAAGAGGCCGCTTCATAATACAAAACTTATTTCTCAGAGTAGCAATCTGCCAGTTGTGCTGCGAACGATACGTCACTCTAAAATATACAGTATTTGTTTGGACCATTGTTAAAACCCTGCAATAATCATTTGAATCTACCGCAATAAGCCAAATATGTTTTGTACAATATGTCCCTATATAACAATAGACAATATTTGTATCACCAAATGCAACCTTTAATTCTTAGAATTATCACCGAAACTTTAAAATTTGGAAGCAGTGGACGGATAAACTGTACATAACTGCTATAAATATAAACCTTTTGGATGTAATTTTGATATATCATGCAATATAAATATTTCTGGCGAATTTAAACGTATAAATAATCCTAATTTGTATTAATGATTATTATATCTTTTTATTCTATTGTTGTGAGTATATATGGGGTAAATTAAATAGGTGCGTGGTAATTAGTCGGCCTGTGGAACATGAGAACCCTGATTCTAATCCTACTCTCACACTCACATATTTCATCACAAATAATTTACACCTCCATTACCACTAATATCTTTAAAAGCCCACATCTGCGAAAACAGAGTGCCAAACCCAGTAATGGGTAAAGGGCGTGATGGTATATTTATTTTGAATGTACTCGTAAAGTTTTCAGTATTTGTATGTATCTTGAACGAATTTTTTGTTTTTTTACCTCCCGCCAACCTACACATAGGTAAGCGAGGTAATATTTTCTATCCAAAAATTCGATATTGAGTTTTTTCTGAATAAGCCCGAATACTTGTAAATTAGGATTCCCACAACATGTTTCTACTATTTTTACAATGATGTCTGTCTTCGGTATTTCAGCTTTTTACATTAATATATAGAGTTGATAAGATTCTGGATCAAATTGGACAACCGGAAGTGGTACTTTACTTTACTCACACCAGTTTTTAATGAAAAACTATATATTAAAATATAACCCAAATCTTTTTAGTTTTACTATTTAAGACTTTTATATCAATGGGAATAACATATTAGATTTTGACTAAAATTGATAAACCGCAATTGATATTTTACTTGAAACTGTTAACAGTTTTTCTTGAAAAGACTGATATAAATATCGTTTTTCTTCTGTTCATGTTATTGTATATTGAAGAACATAACATTCTTTACAAGATATGTTTACTTTTATATACGTTTTATTTTTGTCTCTTGCAGGGTTTGAAATTAAACGACTTTAAAAGAAATTGGTAATTATACAATCAAGTATGCTTCACTGAAAAACTAAATACCTTTGCTATATATCGAAATATAATAACATTCATCAAAATATATATTAAAATACAACACGGTTTGGCGGGAGGTTATGTACATACTTCACACATCAGATTTTTAAATTTAATTTATTTAATTCGAAAAATAATCATCCTATCCCCGAAACTAGTTGCTTTAATTAATTTTAAATATAAGCTACATTTGAATCTGTCGTCGTACTTGCCATATTTATGAATTTGAAAAATTATAAAATAACATATAACGGTGCTTCGTGAACATGGGTCAGAGCTATGCACCCTCGAAACTTCTTAGAATAGAAACTTTATTCAACATGTGGTCCAAATGTATAGATCCTGAATATATTGTGACAGCGCAAGAAAAATTAAAACAAAATAAAATTTAAACAAATAAACAGTTATAATTATTTATGAATATACCTATGCAGCTAAATTAAAACATTTATCTCGACATTCTCTAATATTACGGAATATACCTATTCCATATATCAATTAAAATAAAATAATAGTAAATAGGTATTTAATAGACAGATTAGTAGAATGATCTGAAAAATTTATTTTAATCGGTTAAATATGTATTATGTAAAATAAAATTAATTTTAATTTTTTTATAAAAATGTTTCAACGAGAACCGACAGTGAAATCTATTGAATTTATTTTGTAAAAGTAAAAAGTACCCACAAAGGTTTCGGCTTCTTAATTTATGAGTGTCCTTACTTGAGAGAGACAACATTAGAGGGAGAACAAACTAGAAGGAAAGTAGTTTTGATATTGTAATAGTTTAGCATTCGATTGTCGCGCCGCGCCACGGAATAGTTTGTCAAGCCGAATCGTACTGCAGCCTTAAGAAGTTTGAAAACATTTGTAGAAAGTGAAATTTGTGCGCATCAAATTTCAGAGATGTGAACGGATACATACAAAGCTGTATGTCAAACTCTACTAATTTCATCGAAGTTCGCCAAATTTAGAGCTGTGAATTCGGTTTTATTCACTAGATGACAACTGAGAAATTTAAATTGTATAAGTTCCCATTGAATGCAAAGTAGGTTTACGTAAAAGTATGCTTTAAAACA
The DNA here is from genome assembly GCA_911728475.2 of Pterostichus madidus. Lineage (NCBI taxonomy): Eukaryota > Metazoa > Arthropoda > Insecta > Coleoptera > Carabidae > Pterostichus > Pterostichus madidus. The sequence continues at coordinate 12,369,787 of OU452318.1, forward strand.
GTGGTGCACAATCTTTTTACACTTGCAAACTTCTTTCTTAATAAATACAATTTAATCCTTTTTCTATTTATTTAACGTACTGGTTTCCATTGTGTCAAAAAACATCTTAATCATCTGTTGACAAACTGTGGCTACACGACATGAAGTTAACAACTGATATATAAAACACGGAGTGAAATTATCTTCCTGCATCTACGAGTATCATTATAACTTAACCTTACTTTTTAAATAGTTAATAAAATTTTACATTTTTTTGTTGACTTAATTTGCGGTCATAGATAAAGTATAGTATGAGACTCGATTTATTACCTCATAAATAAAGACACGTTTATAAATTTTTTTACTTAAGGTAGTTCTATTGTAACTGTGGTCACATCGGTCGTCAATTACCGAAACTGACGCTCGGGAAGAGAAAAGATAGAATAAAATAAGTGTTTTATAGCTATTGTGATTTGAATATCATGAATTGTTAATAGGTTGTTGGTCTAGAGAATATTCAAGTATCGTGCCACCGTGTGGTGTTGCCATTATAAGTTGGGATCCTTAATTTTTCGTTGAAAAGAAGACTTTGCATGACAATATATTCATTACTCAACGATGCAAAAACTTTGTCCTTCTGATACAATACAGGATATTCAATTTAGTTGTGCTACTATTGATATCTCGAAAACTATAAGAGTTACAAGGCTGGTGAAATCAGCAAAGAAATACCGTATTCGAAGTGTATTACAAAACTATTAACAAAATTTTTTTCAATCAGTGATTCTCATAATATGGGGTGCAACTTTCTTATTTTAAATGAGAACCTCTTCTTTTTTTGCTTACTCGATTCTGTATTTTTTTTCTAAATTCAAGGACTACAAAGTTCAATACCCTAACATTACAAAATTTTTGACAAAAATGCATATTAAATTGTCATTAATTTAATTAAAATCGCATAGGAATCAGCGTGCTATGACAGAAACAAATGAAAAACTTTTTTTTTTGTTTGATTCATTATTATACGTCAATACAACTATAGACCACGGGCGTGTGACGTCATCAAATTTAGATGTGCTCCGTAACTGTCAAACGAGTGATTCTCACATCAGTATTAAATGTACGATTTAGATTGTATAGATAGAATATATTTTTAACAAGTATATGTGCATATAATTCCAAAAATGACAAGTTTCTATTCTGTGCATCATTTTATGCGTGACAAAGTGTGTAATTTATTTTATCAAGTGAAACGTAATTTGAAGATTGTGTCGCGAGTGCATACTTTTACAATTTTATAGTGTTTATATATTTAATATGTGGAAAATAAATGTTTAAAAACAATTTTATATGTTTATTTCATAGTGTAAAGCCAAGTAATTAGTATTACTTTTATTGAAGTTTGAACTTTTCATTTTAGATTACATTTTCCAAATCAACTAATTTTGTTAAAAATTTTAATATTTTACTGAAGTATTTAATTTTTTTCTTTTATAATTGTTACTGTGTTTTCGATCGTAGCGGAAATTTTAAAGAATCGATAAAACGAATGTTTATGATACTATCTGAATTGAATTAAAAGAGAAAAGGAAGGTAGGTCGAAGTTTTTGGCACAAGATATGTTGAATATTACAATATAAAAAATAGAAACAGTAATTCAAAACATTTATATTTAGTTTTCTTTAGGTTTTGACGGTTACTGTTATAAATGCGAATCATGTTATAGTAAAACATGTTGTTGTTAGCAATGTTTTGTTGCATGAATACATTGTTGTAATCAAACAAATCGACGTTCCTTCTGTTCTTGCACTAGGTCTTGTAATATTGTGATTATGACAATATTTTATATTACCTTTTTTATATTGTTATTGCTATTTCAGAGCCAAAGAGTCCTTTTCCCTTTTGATTCATTTCTGATAGTAACTTAAACATTTGTTTTGTCGATTCTTTCTAATTTCCACTACAATCGAAAACACAACAACAATTATAAATAAAAAAATTAAATACTACAGTAAAATATGAAAAACTTTAACGAAAATAGTTGATTTGGAAAATGTTAACCTAAAATGAACTGTTCAAACTTTAATAAAAGTAACACTATTGTATATTATAGTAATTACTTGGCTTTACACTATGAAGTAAATATATAAAATTGTTTTTAAACATTTATTTTCTATATATTAAATATATAAACACTATAAAATTGTAAAAGTATGCACTCGCGACACAATCTTCAAATTACATTTCACTTGATAAAATAAATCACACACTTTGTCACGCATAAAATGATGCACATAATAGAAACTCGTCACTTTTGGAATTATATTCACATATACTTGTTAAAAATATATTCTATTTATACAGTCTAAATCGTACATTTAATACTAATATGAGAGTCACTCGTTTGACAGTTACGGAGCACGCATCTAAAATCTTGACGTCACACGCCCGTGGTCTATAATGTGAAAACAAATTAATAAATTTGTTTAGTCATTTATTTCTGTCATAGCAAGCTGATTCCTATGCGATTTTAATTAAATGAATGTCAATTTAATATGCATTTTTGTCAAACAAAATTTAATGTGAGGTCGTTCAATAAGTCCTTAGAAAATCCAAGAGATGGTGCTCTTAGTATCGAAAATGAATTTTTTCCAGTAAGCAGCACTCCTAACTAGTCAACTGTTAGAGTTTTAGCTTTAGCCGTCACGTAGTTTCATTGTTGTTGTCAATTGTAGTAAAAAACTTTTGATAGTTTATAATAATGGATAAAAGTGAGTTTCGAGCGGTGATTAAACATTTGTATTTAAAAGGCTTAACGCCGAAAGAAATTAAAGCTGAGTTGGATGAAGTTCATGGCACATCTGCTCCTGTGTTTGCAACTGTTTACAATTGGGTGAATGAATTTAAACGTGGCCGTACATCCACAAAAGATGAACATCGTTCCGGACGCCCTGTAGAAGTGTCTACCCCCGAAATGATTGACCAAATCCACGATATGGTTTTAAGTGACCGACGAATCAAAGTGCGTAGTTGAGGCTACAGGCATATCACAAGGCACAGTCGCTTTAATTTTGCACGAAAAATTAGGTGTGAAAAAATCTCGGCAAGATGGGTGCCGCGTTTGCTCACAGTGGAGAATAAACGCAATCGTGTGGTGGACTCTGAGGATGTTTTGGCGCTTTTCCGTCGTAATCCTGAAGATTTTCTGCGTCGATACATAACTGTGGATGAGACTTGGATACATTACTACACTCCAGAGACAAAAGAACAGTCAAAACAGTGGATTTTTGAAGGCGAACGGGCTCCGAAGAAGGCGAAGACGGCGAAATCGGCTGGCAAGGTTATGGCAACGGTCTTTTGGGATGCACGCGGAATCATCTTCATCGACTATTTGGAAAAGGGAAAAACGATAACAGGAGCGTATTATGCGTCGTTATTGGACCGGCTGAACGAAGAAATAAAAGAAAAACGTCCTCATTTGAAACGCAAAAAGGTCCTTTTTCATCAAGACAATGCACGTGTGCACACCTGCGCAGTTGCGATGGCCAAAATTACGGAATTAAAGTTCCAATTATTGCAACATCCACCGTATTCACCAGATTTGGCCCCCAGTGACTTTTTCTTATTTCCAAACTTAAAGAAATGGCTTGGCGGACGAAGGTTTACGACCAATGAGGAGGTCATCGCCCAAACGGAGGCATATTTTGAGGAGCATCCGAAATCCTACTTTTTGGACGGCTTAAAAAATTTGGGAAAACGATTAGAGAAGTGTATAGAGCTAAAAGGAGATTATGTAGAAAAATAAAAAAAAATCTACCCAAAAAAAGTGTTTTTTCTACTTTTTTCTAAGGACTTATTGAACGATCCTCTAACTTTGTAGTCTTTGAATTTATAAAAAAATACTGGATTGAAAAAGAAAATAAAAAATCTGGTGTGATCACAACACGACTTTCTTATACACAGCATATTTAATATTTAGAATATATGAATGTTATATAATATTATTAAATAATATTAAATATGTAATTTAGTTTTTTAGTAATTCAGCATTTATCTGTTTGAAACACATAAAATGTCAAATTTGTTTCCTTATAATTTTTTATTAATTATTGAAATATATTATTAAATATATAAATTAGTTTTTCTCAAAATTAGACGCATATACAGGAAAATAGCAAATAACATTTTACATTCTAAATATTTTTGCTAACATCTTTTACTTGAAACTTTTTTTCGTTACTGATTCCATCCATCCATCCACACACACACACACACACACGCACACACACACGCACACACACACACACACACACACACACACACACACACACACAGAGAGACTTCATTGAAAAAATGATCAAAACGGATTCAGTGGAACTCAAAACACGCATTTCTGCGAAAATCTCGTCAACGATTTTTTTCACGATTCCAATACAAGTATAAGAAAGTAAAAATGCATCTAACATAAGTAGTCACCAAGTATTCATTTTACGTGACAAATTCGTTAATTTTAATGATAACATTTAAATTTTTTATTTAAATCAACGATTTTTAAAAAATAAATCACGATTTAAATCAATGAACTAAATCAAATGGTTTAAATCATAACAGCCTTACTAATAACATATTACAAATAATAATAATAAATAACATATAAAGCACATATATTTCATCATTTATTCTCTTTGTCATAATTTAAAGGAAATTAAATTTAAATATACTTTATATTTGAACATGTTTTCCTGATTCGTTTTATTACGCAATATGATACCATATCGTTTGTTGATATCCACCGCACTATATATTCAATTGTCGTCGTTTAGGTTAGTTAATTTCTTTGCCAGCTGTTCACAAAATAACATCATCTTAATATTGAACTGTTTTACAAGAAAATTTAGTGAATAATTATTATCAAGATGTCAGATATAGACATCGTGATACGTCTCCACACTGCAATACTCAGCGATCAGTAAGTACATACATATATAGAACCGTTTATTTTGAAAGTGGTGTAAGTCCATTTATTGAAAAAAATGAGATTTCACGTACTTTATGCTCAATTTAGTGTAAACTTTTTATTTATAACTAGTTAGTATTTAATTTCTTAAAAAACGCCTATGCTTTGTCCAGTTTAAAATTGGCCGATAAAAGAAATTGCATAACCATTAATTATGAAAGTGGTGTAAGTACAATTATCATAGACAGGCAGCAGGGTCAAATGCCTGCTGTTTCACATTAGTTTTATTTCACGTGTCGAGAGTTCCTATTTTAGTTTACTTATTTTCCTCCTAAAATGGATAATTTCATACTCGTATTAATATCAGATAGTGATATAGGTAAGAAGAAATGGTCAATCAATATTATTTTATTTTGTGAATTTTAATATATATATATATATATATATATATATATATATATATATATATATATATATATATATATATATATATATATATATATATATATATATATATATATTGTAACGCGACAATCATCTAGTATGAATTAAAATGTTTAATTACGGACCTACGTTGTGTTTACCTACGTAGTGTTTTAAATATCGAAGAATGTAACCCTCAAAATGTTCGTAATACGAAGTAGCTGTTCAATGGTGGAGGAATATAGGAAGGGTTCAATTAAATGAAAGAATTAAATTCCTTCCAAAAGACATGACTGTGACGTCATACCTTGTGCATTTATTGAAACTAAAATCATTTATAAAATATGATTTATTATATGAATTTTGAACGAACAGTGTGAGTTGAACACAAAGTTCTGTCGTGGAATATATATTAAAATAGCTCTCTACCTTACGTAAGTGGGAAACCACGACAAAAACCCCAAACAGAGAGAAAACCATCATCCAAATATGATCAAAATAAATCAGAATGTTTCTTATGCAAGCAAAGTCACATATTTTATATAATTCATTCAAAATATTACAGAAGTAATACTTCCAGAGTCATCACAATAATTTGTCAATGTAGCAATATCTTTGTTTAATCATTGTTAAATCGGTGGATCAGTATTGTTGAAATTGTTGTAATTATAAGTGCGCCCTGAGGCAACGACGAATGAAGGGTTTTCTTTTATAAGTAACCAATGTTCATTCATGGGGAGTTTCCTTATAGGTAACCAATGCCCAGTGTTGTGTCGTTTTTGTATAAACAATTATCAAGAAATACATGATCAGTGAAATAGTTCTGATAATTCATATTTATATCATTGTGACTGTCTTTCAGTATTAAATAATACTTAAATGCATTATTCAACATAGTAGCAGCTTCTAAGTAAAATTGCATTGTTACTCTGACCAGTACCAATAGCAATCTTTAACTGATTCATATTATCAAGTCAGAAGTTCATTGAAATGTGTATTTGGTATGGTAAGTTTCACCAGCAGCCTGGCCGAACCAAAAGCGCTTGGTGGAGGTAAAGAATGTTCACCAGCAGCCTGGCCGAGCCAAAAGCGCTTAGTGGAGGTATGGAATGAACACCAGCAGCCTGGCCGAGCCAAAAGCGCTTGGTGGAGGAAAGGAATCGAACTCCGGACTTACTAACATAGAGTCAGCGTGGAAACACCGAGGCGTCTCCTCGATTGAGCGTGGAGATACCGGAGCGCCTCCCTTACATAGACAGCGTGGAGACACCGAAGCGTCTCCTCGATTGAAGCAAAACTCGCAGCTTATATTCCAAGATTTCCCTCTTGTTCCTCCTGAAGAACTAGGGCTCCACGTGGACTCAGTTTCACCCCCTCTCGTCTGGTGATGTCGGCGGTGGGTGACCTGGGTGTTGAGACAAGCATCTTGGAAATATTTGTTATTTGATGACGTCGGCGTCTGGGCTCCAGAACAAAGAATCCGGAACACATATGCACCTATACAAGTGCGATAATTCTTAAACACTGTATCGAGAAGTTTATTTAAAACCAACTATCTCTAAATGTTTATGCTTATGTCAGCTGATTAACGCGTCCCTCAGCTGCCGGCGTTGACCCATATCTGCCGCTAAAATACAATCCGTACTGATAACTTCTCTATCAATCGAATTTTCATTGTAAAAATTACACAAAAATTCTACTATAGTTATGGCCATAACATTGTGCAATAATTAATAAATAAAATAAAATTAATATAGACGCGTACCGTCTCAATATATAAAGTCATGAGTGCAGGACGGGAAAAAACGGATTAAATCATTGTTGAGTTTAAAGTTTGGTTTATATTTAGATATTGGTTAATACCATCTTCAGCTATAATAATAAAAAACACGAATAATACAAAATTGTGCACAAAAATAAAAAAATAAATAATAAGTTAAACTTATATGTGAGTAGGCGATTGATCGTGAAATTAGAGTGAAACAATATAATATAATATTTTAAGTGATATTTGTGTGGTAATATTTCAGGTTGTCACATGTAAATAATGTATTATAAACAAAAAGTGAAACTAGTGACAGTGTTGTGTTAAGTATCGTTATTAATTGCTAGGCTATTATTTTGAAAATTATGTATGTTTCGTCTAGTGTTAGCTATTTTGTAGCCCTTGGTTTAGAAAATATTAAGTACCGTGAGAATGATATGTTTGGGGTTGTGTTTGTGTTTCTAAACCAATAAATTAAATCAAGTGTGCCTGTGGAAATATGTTGGGGTGGATGAGGGATGAAGAGACGTGTGTGATTGGTTTAGGGTGCATGAGGCTTTGTAAATAGTTTTTAAGATAGTGTGTATCCGACGATAGACGACAGAGGTTGAATGGTTAATCATTTGTAATTATATATATTTTAATAAAACTGATGTTCATATTCACTGTACTTCGTCTATGATTTTATCCTGACAAATACATGAATAGAGAAGTGCAGAAGGAGCAGCATTAATCACAGAAAAATTATTTCACATGTAGACAATTATCAGAAGTGGGATAAATTGTTTTATATTAGGATTGCGACATTTGATTTTTTTAAATTGAAATTAAACGATTTTCACAATTGACTAATTTTGCAAGTGGTGTAAGTGGTGTATACATTATTTTCGTTATTATAACGATTTTCGTTATATTTGATTTCGTTATCATACTGTAACGATATTCGTTATTTTCCTATTTCCTATTACATAATCGTCATAATTATTTCTAACGAATTCGTTATTATTTTTGACACATGAATTTATGTTGGTAATTACATCTATTGTAATTTGATAATATCATGTGTATTATTTTATTCAAATGACAGCAGTGTTTATTTGTTATTATAGCAACCATAGGAGATGAGAACCTATCACAATAAATAAAACCGGCAGGTAATAAATATAAAAGTTGCAGCACGTAATAGTTAAAACATTTCTATGTATATAGTACCTAATATATTTTAAAAAATGAAGAAAAACCGTAGGACGGGAAAAACTACAAGGGAGCAATATAAATTCTACGTGGATTTTTTCGAAATTAATTAAGCCTTGAGAACTAATAAAAATACACCAGAGAATCAAAACAAGTAAACAAAGATTATAAATTATTAGCCGCAGGTTTAAATTCACTTGGAGGACCAGAGAGATCAAGAAAGATCAATCACGTCCAGCTTCTCTTGGTAATCGATATAATTTACGAAAGTTTTCTCCCGGTATTGAAATACTAGGATTACTTATGTCGCGTAAATACGTATGAAAATTTCTCAAATTTCATCTTAAAGCAAATAATTTAAGATTATACATCTTTAATTTGACGACTGGTAACCGCACTTCACGCGCAAAATATATCACTTACCGAGATCTGCTTCAGCAGAGTGCCACACCCAGTAATGGGTAGAAGGCGTGATGATATATTATTATTATTATTATTAATATCTATTTGTTAAAGTGTAATTTTACCTATCTTTATTTTCTTCAAGATAATTAAGAAATAAAATTAAATCACGATGATTATCCATTTTTGTAATTCACAATGACGTACCTGACACGGGAGAAAATGTAACGAATGCCATTTTGCATTCGTTATTTTCTTGATGATCTTAAAAATGTTGTTATAAAATAACGAATTTTAAGTTACTGAATACCATTTAAACGAACTTCGTTATAATAATGATTCTTCGTTAAATAACGAAACGTTATGACTTAACGAATGCTTACAGAATAGACCTATTACTATAATTAAACTATATTTTTTTATTGACAGATATGATAACCTTTAATTTTCTCGAAACAAGAGAAAATGGACTTACACCACTTTCAAAATAAACGATTCAAATAAGATCATGCTATTGTTAGGTTGCATGAAAGTTTTATCGGCTCATTAACAATCAGAGCCGGATTAACTCTATGCACAACAGATTTTGCCCCTGCCGCTCGTATCAAGAAAATTAGTCTTTATTCATAGAATAAAGTAATCTCGTTTGTAAATAATTTATAATTGTATGTACCATTGTTTTTACACGGTTCAATTGAAAAGAGAAGAGAAGGTTATTGCCAGGAAAATAAGTAAATTAATATTGACACTATTAGCGAATGAATTTTATATACTTTGATTTGATAGGAATCAATTCTGTGAGTACGGCACTGACTTATAACCTCCTATGTCGAGCGCGTGAAACTTGCCTGAGTGGAGGGGGTACGCTGTGGCTGATAGAGGAATCACATATAGGATACTAACCACTGCTCTACATTTCGAAGATGAAATGTTATAAGCGCGAATTTTTCGCTTTTAATACAAAATCAACTAAATCTTGACAATCTTTTTAAATGACCAGCAATTAGGCATACGCAAACTTATATATTCCAATAGTTTTTTTTACTTCGTTATTTTTTACTCAGAAATATTTTCATTATTAGTTTTTTATATTTTTTTACAATTTCCGCGGGCCTCCCAATATGTTGGGGCCCTAAGCTATAGCTTAGTCAGCTTATGCTATAATCCAGCACTGTTAGCAACTAACGAATTAATAAATTGCAAAAAATCGCTATTGGTACTATTGCCAGATAAATTTTTTTCTTGCAACTCAGCAGCCTCATAAAATAGGGTAGCACGAACACTCAAAACATTCCTACCCTGGCACACCATTCATATTCATAATTCATTTCACATAAATTCGTCTCATTTTTACTTTCTTATACGCAGTATAAGGAAGTATTGGAATCGTGAAAAAAATCGTTGACGAGATTTTCGCGGAAATACGTGTTTTGAGGTCCACTGAATCCGTTTTCATCATTTTCTTAATGATGTCTGTGTGTGTGGATGGATGGATGGATGGATGGATGGATGGATGGATGGATGTGTGTCCGAGTGTGCAATATCTCATGAACGAGATAAGATTTGTTAACGAAACTTGGTAATTATAAGTTCCATGAAAATACGAAGAGCTGAGTTGATTTTGAATGAAATTGAAAAACCGGAAGAGGAAGTTTACTGGACACACAAAACAATAAATTCCAATTATTTCAAAAATGGAATCAGTTACGAAAAAAAGTTTCAAATAAAAGATGTTGGTAAAAATATTTGGAACATAAAATGTTATTTGCAATTTTTCTGTATATGCGTTTAATTTTGAGAAAAACTAATTTTTATATTTAATAATATATTTCAATAATCATAATAGCAATAGAGACAAAAAAACATAGATTTTAATTTTCGCTTTATCTAGTTATCTGTTTTTTTTTTCGGAAAAACAAATACATCATTAAAATGGTCAACTAATTTGGCAACTTTACCTCAATTTAATCGACTTCGTATCTCATGGTTCTTGAGATACCAAGGGCTAGGTTCGAAAAACGGACAACCTGTATATACCTCATCAGTAAAGTTAGACATAAAGTAGTCTACATTAGTAAAAAATTATACGTAAATAAATTTGATATTTTATATGTTTCAAACAGATAAATGCTGAATTAATGAAAATCTAAATTACATCTTTAATAATATTATATATTCTAAATATTAAATATGCTGTGTATAAGAAAGTCGTGTGGTGACCACACCAGATTTTTAGTTTATGCAACAATCCTTCAGTAATAATTCATCCATTTATAATATTTTATCCTTAATTTCACCAACATACATATTTGTTGATTTGTTTAACCATTTATTCATGTGACATATGTTCCAAATATCGTCGAGCGGGTTATTTAAAAAAACAACAATTTCGCCTACAATATACAAACAACACTTCTTCTATAACTATTAAAAAATAATAATACAATCATTATTGATTTTTTAAGTAAACATTAAAAATAATATGAATGTGGTACTAGTACTAGTGTTATAATCAAGGAAACGTGAAAATATTTGATAAATAAATTTTAAAAACTGTCAACGAATTTTAATTTTGAATAATCATCGAAAAAAACACATACTTCGCGTATCGATAGCGATGTAGAAATGTGCTTTTTGACAATAGTTGAAAATTTATTTTTTTCACACACTTCAATATGACACTATTATTTCAACTTTTTCAATAGTAAAGCTACATTCACAAATCGAAATTAGTTTTTGTTTTATGTTTTAGTGTGTTTTTAGGTGGCATTCACAAATAGTTTTGCTTTTGTCAGTTTTAGTTAGTAGTGAGATCTATCATAAATTTTAAAAAATCGGTTATACTCAGAAGATCGGTAATACAGTAAATGCAACTGTCAGATATGCTAAGTTACACGTGCTGTCATAAGTTTGTTTACTATCGTATTTTTTGGAAGAGCAAGGTAAATATTATTGTAATAAGAAGGTAGGTATTAATTTGTTATTAAACTATTTTAGATGATTTGATTAGCAAAACTACTCTTAAAATCTTTTTATTTTCATTCATTTTGACACTTGAATAAAAACAAATTTAGGTTATTGTCAATGTGACAGATGATAGAAAGAGACAAGTATATATCACTACATCATTCTACGCTTCGTCCTATTGGTCTATTCTTAAGTATTAAACGTAAAACTAAAACAAGTTTGGAGTTTGCAAACTTTTGTGTTAAAACCAAAACTAAATACTGATTTGTGAATGGCTGCATAAGGTAACATAACTACAAGGTTATTAAAACATAAATGGAAAACATAAAACAAAAACTAATTTCGATTTGTGAATGTAGCTTAAAAGAACGCTATTTCAGATATGTTTACGTTACCATGGACACGACATCGTTTTTTGGTTTTAAGACCAAAATAGCATTTTTACTTCAGTTGTCATGGTGACGAATAATTATTTTGTTTCATTTTAATTCGAATAAATCTGTATAATTTACTAAACACGTGGGTAAAAATAGTATATTACGTAATAAGTCAGGAAAGTGACGTTTTACTTGACGAAGTGGTTGTTTGAAATACGAGGCCGCAAGCCGAGTATTTTAATCCGCTATCTATATTTTTTATAAAAATGATATTATGTTAAATAGTATTTCCGCCTTTACCTTGCATTGTGCCAACTGTGGAATAAAAATATCCCAGTATGGCCAACTGAAATATTTACTTCTGATAACTCTGTAAAAAACAGTCAGGTAAAGTCTTTACTAGAGTGTTTTGTACTTTACCAGACTATTATTTTTGTTGTAACTTTGAATACGTACTTTACTTGACTGTTTTTGTAAAAATCTTTCCATACTAAAATTGGTCAGGAAAGTAGACACTTTTTCTTGCCAGTCTCAATTGAACTAAAAATACTATTTTGAGTTTAATTTAGTAGTTTTTCTTCTTAAATAATAAAAATGGTGTGTACGATAATACAATTAAAATATTTGCTTCTAATAGCTATTTACATAATAAGTGCGCGAAGTCATACTTTGCACATGAACGTAATTTTAAAGCACGAGCGAAACGAGTGCTTTAATTTACGCGAATAGTGCGAATTAGGGAATACAATACCGGTCAAAAATTTCAATACCGGTATCTCGGTAGTTTCGTTTTGAGAACCGGGATACCGGTATTAATACCGGTATTGATAAATTTTTAAAAATTGAACCAATTTAACATTAATTTACAGTAGGATATGGTGTGTGCGTGTGGTATATATATATATATATATATATATATATATATATATATATATATATATACATTGGCGTCCGCAGGGGAGGTAAGGGGGGGACGCTCGCCCCTCCCCCCTGGATATTAACTAGGATGGTGACCAAGACTCTCGAAGATAGGACTTTAACATGTAAAACTATAATTTTTGAATTTCCTGCTTCCTTAAATATTTGAAGCAAAAAAGCTTGAAATAAAAGTTTTAGGACATAACATTCTGCATCTGTACCAATAAACAAAATTAATTTTGCATACTTTGTAAAGACACGAACTAGATTTGAAAATGACGAAAATTGCCTCAAAACTATCGATAGGCATGAAATTGAAACAAAATTAAACATATGTTTGACGGTTTATTTGTCAAAATAAATGGAATAATAAATAAGGAATTTATTCTGACAGTTTTGACAGATTGAACGACAAACATTTGTTTAATTTTGTGTCAATTTCATAGCTATCGATAGTTTTGAGACAATTTTAGTCATTTTCAGATCTAATTTGTGCCGATACAAAGCATACAAAATTAATTTCATATTTTATGCCCTAAAAATTTTATTTGAAGCTTTTTGCTTTTAAATAATTAGGAAGCAGGAAATTTGAAACAGTGTGATTTTACATGTTGAAGTCCGATGTTGGAGAGTCGTGGCCACCACACTGTATATGTATATGTATAAATTAAATAAAAATTAAATTATAAGTTTAAAGATAATAAATTCAATCTGAAACTGAATTTCTAGCAGTATTCTTATGGCCAGCTAGCGACATGTTTCCTATCGTAACGATTGAGTAATCTAAGTTTAAGTATACACAGACAAAAAATATTAAAAATACAAAATGTAAAACTGCTAAATCGGAATTTATTGGACATTGTGTCAATTTATGGAAGAGTTATTCGAAAATTGTCCTACCTCTTCAATTCAAATCCAGACGACAAAGACTAGTAATTTATTTCACAAATTTAAATATTTTTGTATCCATTTGTTATGTGTATTTGTATTTATGTTATGTAAAAAAATATATTTTAGAAATTTATGTATATCTAAGAGTTTTTTGCGACTCGCCCCCCCCTGGAAAAATGTCTGTGGACGCCCATGTATGTATATATATATATATATATATATATATATATATATATATATATATATATATATATTAAATGAATATCAAATTTAATCATTTTATTTCAATAATTTTAAAATATAAATAAAACATCAAAAAATAAAGATAGGTAACTCTATATATGTAAAATAAACAATATGAACTTTTACTTTTTTGCTTCAATGGAAATAAAATAAGCTTTTAGTAAACAAATATGATCGAGTGTGTTATCATTTAATCTGGATCTTATTCTTGTGCATATTAGAGATGCAGCTGCAAATGCCCTTTCCGATTCCACACTTGTTGGTGCCACTGTTTGTAAATAATCGTATGTTAATTGTAAATTCGCACCCTTATTACCTTCCTCTTCAAAAAATATCATTTCCTTCCTGATTAATTGCTCAACTCCTTACTTTTTTTCCTTTAGGAATATTGAGAACAGTTGACAACTTTTTACTTATGGCATATTATAATTTATCTAATAATAGCTAATACTTGACAAATACACAATGCTCCACTGTTCCATTATTAGGGATTCCCCGCAACAAGCTTGCCAACTCTTTAATAACAAAATTTTAAAAAGGAGTTAAACGTTAAAATAATAAATAATAACACACCGTTATATTGTATCTTATACTTCAATTAAAAAAATACCGGAAAACCGGTATTTTTATGCTAAATACCGGTTTTAATATCGGACAAATTTTGCCCGGGATCCCGGTATCCGGGATCTCAGGATCCCGATATTATATTCCCTAGTGCGAATGATGTCTTGGTGCACGAGTTTTGTACAATGCTTTTTGTGACGAGTAAAAATTATATAATCGACAATGAGGAAATTTATTAAATTTGAAGCGTGAAATTATATTGGCAGTTTAGTATGACATGAATTGACATTTGTTATTTGAAAACAAATTGTTTATTTTTTGTTGTAAGGTTTGTTAAAATATGTCTGTTTGATGGCGTTATAAGCTAATGTCTCTACTTCTTTTATAAATTCCTTAAAATATGTGTATATAAGTACAATTATTGTTTTAATAGTCAAAATTTAAAATCATAAAAAATGGATGTTTTTACAATTACATTGGGCATTAGTGCGCAAAATCAAACTTTTCATTGGTTTCCAGGGTAATGTAAACCTGATTTTGAATGATGCGAGCACAGATCATAATATACTACTATAGATAAGACACTGCCATGTTACGCACTGGGACTGTATTTTGTGCCATCTGAGTAGTGGAAGTCTAACTAAAGTCATGTATATAGGCAACCCGATACACATATTTAGGCAGCTTGTAATTTTTATTATTATTTTATATTTATTTAAACTACAGAAAATAAAAATTCATTAATACAATATAAACATTTATTAAAATATACTCGTGTATATAATTTATTTATAATCTGAACTGTTTCAATCGCAGTTTTATCCAATCCTTGTGAACTTGAAAATATATTATGACTTCCTCATTTAAGTATTATTTATTATATGATCACTTACTTACCAGTAGCAGTGCAGTTTTTTACACAACAATTGATATTAGTTGAAGACATTATTTATATGAAATTATTTCACAAATAAAAATTAATTGGATATTTTGACAGATTAAAAATTTGAAATATATACAAATGACAACTACAGGAACAATCTAGTAACCAATGATTGCCGATATTGTAGTTATTTAAAATGAATATCTTAACATAAGCTATTAGAGCCATTCCTTAGGTGGAAGTCTAACTATAAACACAGTCCCATGGTTACTTATATAACTTTCTGCTGTCTGGATGCGAGTACTAAAAATATGATTATTTGACATATTAATTTCCTGTACCTGTACTTTACTGAAATGAATTAAACTTTTACACTGCAATATAACTGCACTAAGCTTTATATAAATGCTACTTTAGTTATTTATCTATTTCTTTCTTGCAGATTACAAGAAGTAAAATACGAAATACAAAGTCTCAAAGAACAAAACATATCATTAGATTCTAAAAGTACCACCGGCCAAACAAGCCTACTATTAGCATGTTTCACCAAGAACAATAATACTACCAACATTATCAAACTCCTCGTAGAAGAAGAAGCAAATGTCAACATTAGCGATGATATGAAACTAACACCTCTTCATGCCGTATGTCAATCTGGAAAACTAGAAGTCGCAGAGATTCTTCTTCAAGCAGGGGCGTGTGTTAACGCCCAAACAGTCGAATACACAACTAGCGAAACACTTCATGAAACACCGCTACATTTAGCTGTATATCAAAAGAATTATAAACTAGTTAATTTGCTGTTAGACGCAGGAGCTGATGCAAACATACAAAACAATCAAAAGTTGATCCCATTATTCTGTGTAGAAAAAAAACAGTATATTCATTTCGATGCAGATACACTTGAAAGACTTGTAGCAGCTACAAGTACAAATAAATTAAATGGTGTAATTCCTTCCAGTACAAGCACACTACTTCAGGTGGCAATAGAAACTAACAACATCAAATTGGTTTCCGTTTTGATTAAATACGATGTTGACGTACATTCTTCTACGAATCCAAATGTAATTCGGTTTGCAGCAAATTATGCTCATACAAAGATTTTAAAAATGATTTGGCAAGTAATAAATGTTGCAAAATGCAAGAAGGATGATGAATCTTGGCCCGATTTGCTTCGTTGGGTTGTAGAATTACCTAAACGCATTGAGTGTTTATACTATGTTATGAAAACGTCACGGGTCACTTTGCGTCATCAAAGAAGTCTGTTTCATTTGTTTGTAAAAAGTATAAATGACAGTAATATTCTTGAAATAGACGTGTTTGGAATAACAAAGATGTTATTTGAGCTAGGTGGCGTATTCCTTCAAAAAGATTTGGAGTGTTTAATTTGTTTGTGTAGCAAATATCGCAGACACAATTGTTCTGATCGAGAAATTGAATTATTGAATCTTTTTTTTGAAAATAACGTAGATATAAATGCATGGATTGTTTATTATCTATATATATAAAAATTAATGTTTGTTTGTCTGTTTGTTTGTTTGTCCCTTATGCGTTCCTATATCATTCATCCGATTGCGATGAAACTTTGCTAAGTTGTTGTGTGCACCCCCGAGAAGGTTTCTGACTTAGCACAAGTCCAATCCGCCATCTTGAAACAAAATGGCCGCTAGCTATCTTGAAAAGTACTGCACCGATTCGATTCAAATTTGGTATAGACATAGACGGGAACTAATCTTAACATATAGGCATAATAAAGCTTCAGTCCGCAATCTTGAAACAAAATGGCCGCTAGCTATCTTGAAATGTACTGCACTGATTCGAATCAAATTTGATATAGACATAGACGGGAACCAATTTTAACATATAGGCATAATAAAGCTTCAGTCCGCCATCTTGAAACAAAATGGCCGCTAGCTATCTTGAAAACTACTGCATTGATTCTATTAAAATTTGGTATAGGCATAGACGGGAACCAACCATAACATATAGGCATAATAAATGTTCAGTACGCCATCTTGAAATAAAATGGCCGCTAGCTATCTTGAAAAGTACTGTACTCATTCGATTCAAATTTGGTATTGACATAGACGGGAATCAATATTAACATATAGGCATAATAAAGCTTCAGTCCGCCATCTTGAAACAAAATGGCCGCTAGCTATCTTGAAAAGTACTGCACTGATTCGATTCAAATTTGGTATAGATATAGACGGGAACCATTCTTAACATACAGGTATAATAAAGCTTCAGTCCGCCATCTTCAAACAAAATGGCCGCTAGCTATCCTAAAAAGTACTGCACTGATTCGATTCAAATTTAGTATAGACATAGACGGGTACCAATTCTTAACATATAGGTATAATAAAGTTTCAGTCTGCTATCTTGAAACAAAATGGCCGCTAGCTATCTTGGAAAGTACTGCACTGATTCGATTCAAATTTGGTATAGACATAGACGGGAACCAATCTTAACATGCAGCTATAATAAAGCTTCAGTCCGCCATTTTTAAACAAAATGGCCGCTAGCTATCCTGAAAAGTACTGCACTGATTCGATTCAAATTTGGTGTATACATAGACGGGAACAAATCTTAACATATAGGTATAATAAAGTTTCAGTCCGTCATCTTAAAACAAAATGGCCGCTAGCTATCTTGAAAAGTACTGCACTGATTCGATTCAAATTTGGTATAGGTACAGACGAGAACCAATCTTAACATATAGGTATAATAAAGCTTCGGTCCTATGCCATTCGAATTCAGACGTTTGCAGTTTCCGGTACAACTCGCATTTGCAATGACCATCAACAAAGTACAGGGACAATCGCTACAAGTGTGTGGACTAAATTTGGAAAATCTATGTTTCTCACATGGACAGCTGTACAAAAACACTTTCTTTGAATTGCAATACAACGCAAGCCGGGTACTCCATTAAATTGTAGACCACGCGAACGAAGTCGCGGGTAATAGCTAGTTCTATTATAAATCGTCCAGACTTAACCTTAAAATTACTGCAATATTGTATTAGGTGTGATCCTATAGATATCTTCAAACACTTTCTTAACTGCAGAAGAAAACCTGATGTACCCTTATTAAATTTAATTAAGGATGTGTTAAAACTTTGTAGTCCTTGTTGCGGATTAAGATTTAGGCGGTTTTTACATTTACAGTGGTTTAAAAACAGAGATCTTGGAGTTAGATCAAGATATTATTTACATCGTAATAAACTAGAATTTCCATGGCATGAATGTGTTCTTGATAGTGAAATAGATAATGAGTCGTTTGAGGAAGTGCTGGATTTATTATACAGATATAGAGTTCCTCTTCCTACTTTAGTTGAGCTGTCTAGAGATAAAGTAAGACAGCAACTTTTTCTTTCTTGTAGAGACACCAAGACTTATTTACAAACCTTAAAATCTTTGCAGCTACCAAGAATCATTGTAGATATTATCCAATGTAAAGCTAACATTATAAAGTAGTATAAACTTCATTCCATGTCTGAAAACGCTTACGTCATATGTGTACCAGGTTATCATAGATACGATGAAATATAGCTATCTTTTTTTTTATTGAAACCTTTGCGAATGACATTAACATATGTCTTATTAAGAAAAGACATAAGTTTAATGTTTTTTCAAGTTCTATTACATTTATTATTTTATTGAAAATGTATGACAGTTCTTATTAATACGAAAATTTATATTTTCTTCGTTTACATTTGTTTATAAAATAAAAATAGAGACCTATGGTTATGATTTTGTTATTTTCTCGGCTAAGTTTGTAATTTTTATTTTTGATAAACAAATACAAACTGAGAAATAAGAACTGGCTAGAAAAATTTTGGGCAGTCAAATGCAGAAATGCGTTTGTCATCTTAATGATTATTTTGCACGGAAATTGAAGAATGGAGGACCTTTAATTAATGTAACTGTACTACAAAAGATAATCCGAAGTTTTTTCTATTTATATATATATATATATATATATATATATATATATATATATATATATATATATATATATATATATATATATATATATATATGTATATATCTTCTTCTTCAATGGCGCTACAGCCCGGTTCGGGCTTATAGCGCCCGAGTATGATTAATACAAGTAACTGTATTATATATATATTACGATAGTGTAGATAATATTTTGGTCCGTTAAGATAAATTAATATTTGGTTTTTATTTAATATATTGAAGAATTTGGTTTTGTTTCGAAGCTAATAGAATTTTGTTGAAAATGTCAATCCAATACCAAAGTTAACGTTTCAAGTACAAAATCGTGAATCACATGGATACCGAATATGACATAATAGTTTTCGTACAGGAAATGAAGTATACAATAGTACCATTATATTATAAGTGAGTGAACTAAGCCATTATACGCAAGTATGATAAATCTCATGCGCATATAATGACATTTCACTTACGTGTGATATACGTTTTATCTTCCAAGTAGTATGGGATAGGTGGCTCAATGGTGATGTCGAATAGGCCTGTAGACTTGAGAACCCGGGTTCGATTGCCACAGCCAATAAACAATTTTCATCACATTAAAACTACTCCTATGGCTTCCCCTCTACAAATATATTTGGGGACCGTGATTTTACGGCTGATAACAACACGCCATAAGCATGAATATATCAATTACCGAGATCTGCTACGGCAGAGTGCCACACCCAATAGTGGATAAAAAGAGTGATGATGTATTTATTTATTTATTTATTTATTTTATTAATTCTATGATAAATATTGTAAGCGACCAATTCGATGGTACAAACTCAACACTCGTTAATAGATTTTAACTATAAATAAATTATACTCTTCTTATATGATTATTGTCTGCTGATGTCCGAGAGGACGAAACGTTCGTTACATTTTAAATTAAATAAAATCTCTGGAAAAATCTAATATCTTGTGTTTATTAAATTGAAATTTAATATTTCAGGGCATTCCACTCACTCCTCCTTAATAGATTTTATCTATAAATAAATTATATTCTTCTTATATGATTATTGTCTGATGATGTTCGTGAGGAGGAAACGATCGTTACATTTTAAATAAAATAAAATATATGGAAAAAATCAAGTACCTTGTATTTATTTATTAAATGGGGACTTATACAATTCAAATTTTTCGGTTGCCATCTGCTGAGTAAAATATAATTTAATAATTTGTTATGTAGCGAACTTGGCCAGTGTTGCCAGTCTATTACAATTGTAATAGATCTATTACGTTTTAAAATTAGTTATTACACTATTACGCTTTTTCTAAATCTATTACGTTTTTTTTAAAAAATAGGCTACAAAATCATATACCTACTTAATTTCGAATAGTTACTCCTGCAATAAAAAAAATCTGGTGTGGTCACCACACGACTTTCTTATACACAGCATATTTAATATTTAGAATATATTAATGTTATATAATACTACATAATTAACTTGTAATTTACTTTTTCTGTAATTCAGCATTTATCTGAATTTATTATCTAATTTTGGGATTTTACTGATTTCTTTTTAATTTTCATTACAGATAATCAACTTCCTAACAAAATTTTATGTAAGCAAACTTATATTAATAGAAATAGAAATATAAAATTACTTACTATTTGATCAATGAAATTAATATAGCATCAAAAACGTTGATTTGAACACTTATGACTTGCTCCTTGCTGCGATATTATTACCTATTATTATTATCTAAATAACAGTTTATTTGGACATTGAACGGAAAGAATATAGTGCCAATTCCTAAATTTTAGCATCTCCAATTTTATTCATGTTCATTACTTATTGACATCGAATAAAATAATTTGAGGTAAATTAATTTTTTATTATAACATAATTTACCTCAAATTATTTTATTCATTAAAGATGGTATCCATTTAGATCAGCAAAATTTAATTTTAAATAAAATGTTAAATACTATTTCTACACTTCGTTGTTGCGGAAAGAATTCCCTTAAAATTTTTCAAAAAGGTATACTAATATCAATTAATTCTTTAAAACTACTTCGTGAAGAAATGAAAACGCATTTTAATATGGAATACATATTGACTAATAAATTAAATCAAGTTTCGCTTGAAAATTTATTTGCTCAGTTGAGATCTAGGGGAGGGTTAGACGATCACCCAACTCCACTAAATGCTCTGTATCGATTACGGATGATAATATTAGGAAAAAACCCAGGCATCATTCAAAAAAATCTGAATGTTGAAGATACCACTAAAGAAGAATATGTTACGGCAAATGTTTTCAATAGAGCTGGAATTGCTATGAAACTATCCGAAGAAATATCAGATGAATGTATAGAATGTGCGTGTAGTACGAGTAATTTCAATGTTTAAGTACAAATTGATCAAAAATGTCAAAAATTAGAAGATGATGGCTTATATTATTTAGCAGGATGGGTTGCAAAAAAGTATAAAGATAAATATCCCGATCTGGGAACCCACACTTATTTACTTTAGAATATTAATAGTTATTCAATACCCACTTGGATATGTCATCTATCATACGGCGGATTAATTGAACCTAGTCCAAAATTTATAGAAACTGCTAAAATCATGGACAGAATATTTACGAATTATCATGGACCAAAACTACGAACTTACCATGGGAAAACATGATATCGGCGACTGCAATGAGAACGGTGAGCTCTTCATCAACCTCTGTCACAACTTCGAACTTACTATTGGAGGAACATTATTTCCGCACAAAAATATCCATAAAATCACATGGGTATCCCCAGACAGAAACACCGAAAACCAAATAGATCATATCGCCATAAACCAGAAATGGAGATCGTCCCTGTTAGATGTCAGAAGCTACCGAGGTGCTGACGCCGCAACTGACCACAACTTACTCATCGGAACAATCAGATTAAAAATTGCATGCGCCAATCACAATAAGAAAGCCGCAAAACGAAAGAAATTTAATCTCGAAAAACTAAAAACCCCTAACATTCTAAAGAAATTTCAAAATGAAATGAAAATCAAACTGGGAGAATCAGCCAATGAAACAACCAATGATCCACTCACCGCAACAAATTCAAATACAACCAGCCGATGGAATAAAATAAAAGAAAATACGCTACAAGTAACAGAAGACATTCTAGGCCTAAAGAAACAAGGCCAAAAAGCATGGATATCCCAGGACACCTGGGACCTAATTTCAAAACGGAAGGACCTAAAAGGCCAACTGAACATCGCAAGAACACATAATGAAAAGACTCGGCTAGCTAACGAATATCAGCTAACGAATCAGCAAGTCAAGAAGAATGCTCGGAAAGACAAAAGAACCTGGATCAACAATCTTGCAAGCCAAGCCGAAGCCGCAGCCCGGCTCCAAAACACAAGAGAACTTTATCGGATCTCAAAATGCTTAGCAAATAAAAACTTCAAAAACAAACCTCTTCTTAGAGACCGACAAGGTAAACTTCTAACAACGGACGAAGAACAGCTCAAAAGATGGGAGGAATACTACTCCAAACTTCTGGACTCGGAACCACTCCCCAACAACATAGAAGGCTCACTTGCCAGAACCGTGAGAATCGACACTAATCCCCCATCTATCGCAGAAGTCAAACTCGCCATTACAAACCTAAAAAATCACAAGTCTGCCGGTCCTGACAACCTGGCCGCCGAAATTATTAAATCAGACTGCGATACCTTTGTCTCCGTCCTACACCTTCTACTCAAAAAATGCTGGCAAGATGAACACATTCCAACCAATTGGAAAGAAGGCTTGATAATCAACCTACCAAAAAAAGGGAAGCTCGATGATTGTTCCAATTGGAGAGGTATCACCCTCTTAAACATTGTTAATAAAATCCTGACTCATATTGTATATCTCAGACTCTCAGACAAAATCGAACCAAAACTGCGGAACGAACAAAATGGCTTTCGCCCTCATAGATCGTGCGTTGACCATATCAACGCCCTAAGACTTATAATCGAACAGTCCTGCGAATGGCAGGCTCCCCTTTACTTGCTCTTTATCGATTTTAAAAAAGCCTTTGATAGTATCAATCACGAGGCAATCTGGAGGATCCTAGAACTAACCGGGGTGCCGTAGAAAATCAGAAATCTTATCAAAGAACTCTATAACGAGTCTACCTGCCAAATCCTACACAACGGTAAAACGACAGAGAAAATACCAGTCAAAAAAGGTGTCAAACAAGGCTGTGTTCTTTCTCCTCTACTATTCAACATCGTATTGGATTGGGTTATGCGAAAAGTTAACGACAAAAACAGGGGAATCCGCTGGGACCTACAGCATTTCCTAGAAGACATCGATTATGCTGACGATATTTGCCTCCTTTCTCACACCTACCGAGACATGGAACAAAAACTCAGTCGACTTGTTCGTGAAGCAAACAAAGTCGGCCTAGAAATCAACGTCCAGAAAACAAAATGTCTCAGAATAGGAACCAACAATGAATCCGCCTTCTACGTACGCAACGAACAAATTGAAAATGTACAAGAATTCTGCTACCTGGGCAGCATCGTTACTGAAAGCGGGGGGGCCGAAGCAGACGTAAGCAACAGAGTTAGGAAAGCTACCCAGGCATTCGGGATGCTTAGGAACATCTGGTACTCCCCAAATCTCTCCACGCGTACCAAGCTTAGAATCTTTAACACTAACGTCAAAGCAGTCCTACTTTACGCTTGCGAAACATGGAAAGTCACCCAAGCTATAACCCAAAAACTACAAACATTTATCCGCAAGTGTCTAAGAAGAATCCTACGGATAAACTGGTACGACCATGTAACAAATAACGAGGTAATGGCGCGCAGCAACCAGCAAGACATCAATGCTGAAATAAAAAAAAGAAAATGGAACTGGATGGGCCATGTACTAAGACGAGGCCCAGAGAATATTGCGAAAAACTCCCTTGACTGGAACCCTCAGGGATGTAGGAAAAGAGGCCGACCCGGGATCACATGGAGAAGGACAGTATTAAAGGAACTAGAAGTCACCAGGAAATCCTGGAACCAAGCCAAGCTGATCGCTCAAGACAGATCAAAATGGAAATCTTTCGTGGAGGCCCTATGCTCCAACTAGGAGATTATGGACATTATATATATATATATATATATATATATATATATATATATATATATATATATCATGGACCTAAATCGATTAAGAATGAAATTGGAATTATTAATAAAATTACAACAAAAATTACTACAGATCATCCAGATATTGCTCCAGTAGAAGTTATAAAGAGTTTTATAAAGCAACGTACATTTATTAGGATCAAATTTTTAAATGTAATGCTAGATGAAACAAAAGGTTTTAAAAAAAAGAAGAGCGGGCGAAACGACAAAAACTGTTAAAAAAATTAAACGAATTTGTACTTAGTTCCGTTTAACAATTTTTATAATTTATTTTCTTATAGTGTCGTGTAATTAAATTGTAATTAAATTCATATTTTTATTTCTTTTTGTTTGATTATCAAATCTAGAATATAGAATGTTTTCAATATTTCTTGTCTTCTTATTTTACTCACATTTTATTTTAAATAAATTAGTTACAATATTTGAATATACGCCATCTTATTGTTATTATTATACTATTATAATATTTCTTTAAATAAAAATATTTTCAATTCGTTTATAAGTACATTTTACAAGGTTTTTTTTTGGTTCTATTGCAGTAAAACTATATTCTGAGCTAGATGATAGGTCTAGCACCTACGTCATACGCCAGCGCATGCGTATGTCTAATACATTGGTATGAGGCAACCTTCTATTTCTATAAACCTTGCCCAGCGACTACCACCTGTTTGCAGACCTAAAAAGAATACTCCAGGAAAAAAGATTTGGCTTCAATGAAGAAGTGATTGCCGAAACTGAAGGTTATTTCAAGTCCAAAGATAAATTGTTCTACACAAAAGGCATCGAAATGTTAAAGAAGCGTTGAAATGATTGTATCACTCTTGTAGTGCTTCAAATACCTTTATTTCATACTGTCTGGTAAATGAGTTATTATGATATAAGGTACCGTACTGAAATATAAAAGATTTGTATCGTAAGGTTGCTAGGCAAGAAACAGTTTTAACATTTAATTATAATTATTTTAATATGTCACTTTCAAGGTTAGGATATGAAAATAATGTTTAATAATTAATTGTGGCACAGTATGAAATAAAACGTTGCGTGTCATACGTCCGTTAATGAGTTTTTACGCTACTCATTTCGAAGTTCCAGACTCAGCTCCTTCGTCACCTCATCTGAAAACATCTTACTCGTACCGTAATAACTAATTTACCGGACTTTGGCAAATGTGCAGTATCACTGACCAATTTTAAAAAATATAATTTTAGGTTGGTAAAATTTTGTGAATTTCAAAACTCCCTAAAAATTAATAAATGAACCAGTGCTTCGAAACTGTTATTTGAAAAACATTTTCTAGCTTCAAACCTCAACCAAATGTAATCTACAATTATCAGGAAATAAAAAATAATTCTTTCTAACCTAACCAAACCTTATCTCAGTCTTTACCATTTTCATACATTTATGACATTTATACTCCATTGCGATAAGCTTCAAATCCTTGAAATAGTTTTAGGATCACTGATAAGTAAATGGCATTATAGTGGTGGGGGAAATTTTAAAAATTGGTCAGTGATACAGTATTTCAGCCCGGACTTTTAACGTAAAACAATATAACAAATTCTACAAGAGTACACGAGTAGTTGAACATTTCAGTTATACAAATTGGGAAAACATTTTTGAATACAGAAGAAGAAATTACTGTACAAGAAATATATAACATGTTAAAGATCGGTCGATAATAAAAACATATATGGCTCAAAATTGGTAATTTTTACATAATAATATGTATTTATACTTACTTATTACAATAATTTACAAACTTTATGTTATAGAAAAATAATGATTTTTCGCTTATATGTATATATATCGGAAATGAAATAATCTTTTTAGGAAATGGAGACAACTAAATTGAAGAGAAATATAAATGACCTGTACTATCAAAAATATTTCGACGAAGCAAACGAAGAAACGAATGCATCGGCGCGTGATCGATTTTAATTGGATGATGCCGGAAGTTGTTCTTATGTTTTTGTGACATTTATATTATTTGTTTTTAATAAATTACTTTAGTGTTACAAGCATAAATTGTACCAATTTTAAATCCACGCGCTGACGCGCGACCTGCCCACAGAAAAGTCATTTTTTCGGCCAACGCCGTTCACGCACATGGACGTGATATTTGACAATGACCCAAAATGCCTCAAACAATACACTGCTATGGTAATACTATGCATTACAACAAGAAAATCATACATGTAGTTATTATTGACAAAAATATCACTTGACAAACAGCAATTTTTTTTCTAGAGAGGCAGTGAACGTTTGCTTCAAATTTTTAACTTATTATTTTTAAAAACTTTTCATATAGTACGAGGGCAGGGTGAAAAGTCCCTGAAAAATTAAACAAGAAATGATTTATTTGGTCAAAACATATTTTATTTCTCAACATAATCTCCTTGTAGCTCGATACACTTCGTCCAACGTTTTTCTAATTTTTCGATCCCTTCCAAATAATACGATTTTGGCAATGCTTCAAAATAGGCGTTTGTCTCAGTGATGACCTCATCGTTGGAGCCAAATCTCTTTCCGCCGAGCCATTTCTTCAAGTTTGGAAATAGATAAAAATCGCAGGGAGCCAAATCTGGAGAAAAAAGTCCTTCTTATTGCGCTTGAACATCGTCAAACACTCCTTTGAACTTGTCACACGGTCGCGCTTGTTGTCAACAGAGAGCAAATACGGCACCCATCTGGCAGATAGCTTTCTTATATCCAAAAATTTATGCAAAATGTTCCATACCCGTTCGGTTAAGATGCTCATAGCCTCAGCATACTCGTGCACTTTAACTCGTCGATCGTCTAATATCATACCATGGATTTTATCGACGATTTCTGGCGTTGTAACCTCAATTGGACGATCAGAACGTTCGGCGTTCTTTGTGGTCATACTACCACAACGAAAATGAGTAAACCACTTGTGAATCGTTCCAGTCGATGGTGAGGAGTGCCCATAATGTTTAACAAGCGATGCTTTGGTTTGCGTAATGTTTTTTCCACGCAAGATATAATGTTTAATCAAGACGCGAAATTCACTTTTTTCCATGTTTTCAAAAATCTTCAAGGTTGCTTGCTTTCGATGGGTGTCAAAACAGAACTGAATGACATATCAGTCTGAGAATTTTAATGCGTTCTAGTTAAAGATGGTACATCACAAATGTAACATGAGATTTGCGATTGTGGTGCCATCTGTTTTATTTTTCAGGGACTTTTTACCCTGCCCTCGTATGTAGTAAGTTATGGTTCGTTATTCACAGTATGTGAGTTTGTTTTAATGATTATGATAATAAGTATATTACCTATGTTATTGTTGTATACCTTCATATTAAGTTAATAGTACATAAAATAACAAAATAGCTAAATATTATTTTTCTTTTGTTTCCATCTAATCCTTAATTTTAAAAAAATCATATCAGTTTGAAAGTGAGCTCATTCAATAATAGTTATTTATGTATAATATAGATCAGTGTTTTTCAAACTTTTTTCAACTGCGACCCCAAAAGGACTCTAAAAAAATTCTCACGACCCCCGAAGCTTCCAAGTTTATATTTTTTATTTATTAATTAAATAATGAAAGTTTTTCTACGCGCAGTGATAGACAAATATTTCCTGGCCATTACAAGAAAATGAAACGGGTGATACGCCGGCAGTTAATCGCAGTGAAGAATGATGACGACGAAGGACAATAACAGACACAGATACAAACAAATATTTACTTATCTATTTATTAATTGCAATACGAGCACGCACAATAACTGCTTCTACAACCTAACACTGAACACTTGCAACAAGGGCTAGGCGATCTTTGAATTTAAAAATCGATCTCTGGTGACGAAATGGAATTGATTTATCGTGAATGATCAATCAGATCGATTCTATCGATTTATTGCAAATTTTGAAATCGAAAGCAATATCAAAAAGATCAAGACTTAAAAAAAATCTAATTTGTTAAATGATCGATTTTAATTTAAAATATGATCAAAAGATCGATCTTTTTAATATAAAATCGAAACACAAAAATGTATTTGATTTAATTATTTTTATTAAAAACATATAATAAGTGTAATACAAAAATGTAGACCACATTATCACACCAATCAGGTTAAGGTTATAAATATAAATTTGATTATGATGCAGTTCTGTTTCATACCACAGTCTCACACACACACACACACACACACCCACACACACACACACAACGCGTATCATGTCGCAATTAGTTAATTACGATTTAAAATCAATAATAACATATCAAATATTGTAAATGAGAATGAAAAATCTATGTTAAATGAACATATTGACATATAAAAAAAGTTAATAAATCGGTAACTTTAATTTTATTGATCAATCGACTTATTTTATTTAAACAAAATCGATAATCCTATTTTTTAATCTTTTATAAAATTATTTTAAATAAGCCGAAAAGATATAATTTTTAAAATAGATTAAAAGGATTACAGGCTTAATTTGTTGAAAAGATGTACAAAAGATTGAAACACAATTTTTAAAACATTCTTTTATTCAGAAGCGACGTTTCGGCCAAAATTCTGGCCATTATCAAGCTACAAAAATATATAAAGTTGTAAATTTATTTGAACAGTTAATTTGTAATAAAAACTTACCAAAACAAGAGTAAAAATGAAGTTACATTGTACAATTATTAAAATTAAAACATGGTTCAAGAACCACTTAGTAAAGCAAAATTCATTGAGATGAACATCTCAATGGTCAACAGTGTACAAAGAACAAAACAATTGAAGGTCAAATAACAATAATATGTCAAATCATAATTCGAAATGATGGAGAATAGATTTATACTGAAGATTGGAAACTTGGAAGTCTGATTTAATGTTAACAGAATTGTCATCTAGATTAATGTAACAACTCTCAAGGAAAAGCCGTTTGTATTTATTACTTTCTGAATGTAAAATTTTAAAATTGTCAAAATCAATTCTATGATTGTTAGAGAAGGCATGTTCAACTATGGCACTATGATTAATATGTCCTGTTTTTGGTTATATTGATGCTGTTTCAATCTACTACTTATATATTGTTTAGTTTCACCTATATAACTATGGTTACAATATAAACATTGAACTCTATGAACTAAATTACTTAATTTGTCCTTGTTAATTCTGGATTTCAACTTGGTTGATAAATCACTAGTATTGGAAGAAGATTTGTAGGCAATTTCTAAATTTAATTGGTAATCGATCTAATCGCTCTAATACAAGAACGTCCGAAAGCAACATCATTTTTCGCGATTACAGCGTCATCTATCATGCTGACGAAAAAGTGAACTAAATAAATTCTTCTTTTTTTAACGAGGAATCTGATTCTTTAATAAAAAATAGGGGTTTTCATTTAAAAAAATTGAGTTGACCATGATTTAGCGACAACAGCGCCATCTAGGACAAAACCAATATTTCGTTATTATGGCCCCCTTTTGTACGATTGTTTTTCGTCTAGGTCATTTTTGCGTAAAATTTATAGTTTCCGAGATATTTCCTGATAACACTTTAAATAGACCATCCTGTATATTGAATAATATAAAAATTATTTGAGGTAGCTCATTTCATTGACGTAAATGTAATTTAAAACAAATCTAAAAAATACAGTTTTTAAATTTTGTCGTGTCTTTGAATCCATGGTTTTCTGTCGATTTCATATATTTTGTAGAATGTTAATCACCTATATACCAAACGTCAGAGAATAAAAAATAAGTCACATAACCCCTGTCCACCAGTCCACTTTCAGATGTTTTGTCATCAATGAGGAACCAGCAAAAATTTCTGTCAATAATTTTCTTATCATGTATTTATCGTGAACAAGTAGTAAAACTACTTTCGGCCAGTAAAAAAAATATGTCGCACGACACCATAAAAATTGCCCACTTTGAGCGGTTCTGTCGCGTATGCGTCACCGGCCAAAACATGTGTCAATAATTTTTATCATTTAATCATACCATAGTCTATAATATAAACTGAAAATTAGTTTGCAAAAAATATGTAAACAACCACCCTTAAAATCGGCGACACCTACGCCATCTTTAGTTGTTACCAGGTCCCGAGTCAAATTTTCTCATTTTTGTGTTTATTATGACATAATGTATTAAAAAAAGAAACACTTCTGACACTGAAAAAAATGAGGCACCATTTTGCATCCTAGCTCCCTAACTATATACTAACAATACATAAATCATCGCAATTGACATGTGTTCCAAAATATACAGGCATTTTCATTTATTTTTCGCTGTTGGTAGAAAAAATGTTAAATGTAAATTTAAAGGTTCTAGAAAAAACCTTCAATATTAAAATATCACTTACAGCTCCTGGTATATAAATAATTATTTAGGTAATTAATATTGTAATAAAATATAAATAAATAAAATCTTTATTGACAGAAAATAAAATATTTACAGAGCCATTTTACCGAAAATTTGTATACCTAGTTTATAACAAACTATTACTGCAAACATTTTAATTGAATGTATAATCTTCACATTAGTTTGTGTATTGTATACAGGGAAAAATAAATTATAAAACACACAAAAAATCTAAAATAAAAATAAATAAATATATCATCACGCCTTTTACCCATTACTGGGTGTGGCACTCTGCTGAAGCAGATCTCGGTAAGTGATATATTTATGCGCGTGAAGTGTGGTTACCAGTCGTCGAATCACTGCCCCCAAAGATGTTAGTGGTGGGAGAGCCACAGAGGTAATTTTACATCGGTGAAAATGTTTTGTCGGCTGTGGGGATCGAACCAGGGTTCTTTGGATCCACAGACCGACTTAATATCTCTGAGCCTTTACCCCATAAAAAAAAATGTGTTTATTAAATCCTAATCGAGTATTACGCATATGAGTATATCAGTGAAATTGCGCTAAATAAATTTTTATTTGTGGGCTTTAATATTATTATTTTTCTTTGTTTATTTCAATCATTTATATGAAAATATTTGGCCGAATATTGATTGATATACGATTATATTCAGAATTATAAACAAAAAAATCGGGATAACAGCAGGATTTGAAACTGAGACCTAAAACTAGAGAAAAAATTGGAAGAAAATCTAATTTTAATCTCGTGGCTACTATAGCTTAGTTAAATAAAGCATATGACCGGAGTTCATAGGTCCCAGGTTCAAATCTTGATGGAATTTTTCTGTGTATATATTAATTTGATTAATTAATAAATATTTACATAGAAAATAATATTCCAAATTATTTCAAGGGTGTTTTTAGTAGTTATGCTTTTTCTTTTACTAAATTTGGGGATATCAGAACCATAAAAATTATAAACTCGGTTAAATTACTAAATTAATATTATTTTAGGCATCAATTTTTTATGGGGTAGCTAGCTCAGTGGTATCAAGTCGGCCTGTGGATCCTGACAAACAATTTATTAACCATTTTAAAACTACCCCTGTGGCTCGCCAACCACTAACATCTATGGGGGGCGTGATTTGACGGCTGATAACCGAACTTCACGCGCAAAATATATCACTTTTCCGAGATCTGCTTCGTCAGACTGCCACACCCAGTAATGGGTACAAGGTTTGATGATATATATATTTTTTCAATTTTCAGAGTCACATTTTTGAGATGTAACAAAAATTTATGATTTTTTAAATAGAACTAATACATAATAATATTGCAATTTTTTTTTTTCGATTTTGACCATTTTGCTTTAATTTATTAACTCAAAATAATTTACTAGTGATATATAATAAATAAATTTTAAAATTTTCATAATTTGAAAAAGCTATCCCTGTGGCTCCTCCACCACTAACATGTTTGGGGGCCGTCATTTGACGACTGGTAACCGCACTTCACGCGCAAAATATATCACTTACCGAGATCTGCTTCAGCAGAGTGCCACACCCAGTAATGGGTAGAAGGCGTGATGATATATTTATATTTATTTATTTTATTTTAAATTTTAAAATGCATTTGACCTAATTTTTTACAATTGATTCGATTTTTATAATTATTTTTCAAACAGAAAAATATATAGAAACATGCATGGGCTATTTTATTAACATAAATATTTCTCGTTATTCAATGAATCTATTATTACATCATTAATTAAAGTATTGATTCCATATTTAAAAAAAAAATCATTTATTTGCAAATATTAGCCTACGCTACTGGATACTTTTTTTTTTTATTCAAAACTGTATCTTTCGATATTCAACTGTTTATTATTTGCAAAAGAAAATAATGAAGCAAATCCGTTTTTTAAATCTATACATTACTCAATGCCATCATATATCTTCGCGGCTGGCGACGCCCATGTCTAGTAGGCTAGAACTGTTGTCGATTTTGTTTAACCATGAAAATGACGAGACCCGGGTATTCTCTGAGAATAGACAATATGTTCCATTTTTATACGTGACACCAAGCAAACACTACACGTGTTCACGTAGCGATGTCCGCCTTCATCTTTCATTCAGCAGTTTTCACAATGCATTGCCGATTGGCAGACGGCCACGGGGTTTTGATATATTGCGATCGCCTTGTATTCAACTCTTTGTTCTTGCATATTTGGCGGCGTTTCCTTGTTATTGCATGCCGGACTTGTGGGCGGAAATATATTGGCAAGCTTCAACAGAATACTTTCGTTTTGTTTATTTTATTATTTGTAACAATTCACTAGAAATTTATTGTTGTGTTACGAATAGAAAATAGGACAGAAATATATAATTATATTTCCAGGCTTTCTTTAAATTAGTGTGTGCATATTTGGAATTTCGTGTATTGTTACACCAAACATAAATCATTTGGAAGGGGAATGATTTTTGGTAATTTTAGTTTTCGGTAGTTTCAATCAACTTAATTACAACCTAGAATTACATATTACTAATAATGATTTATAAATTTACGTGTACAAACATTTTCTAGCATATTTAGTTACATTCTACAATAATATTATGTAATTTAAGCAAAGACGGGAATTAAACCCGAAACAAAAACCGTTTCGAACCAATATTTTTAAATACTTTTTCCTACAACTGTGCGATTTCTTTGTTATTACGTAACTATAATTGCCTTGGTTACGTATGGAAAGTAGATGAATGCAGACCAAGTGCGTTTCCGAAAGCAAAAAACACTAGTGCGGAAAGTGCTTCATTACGCAATTGTAAAAAAAGTTTTTTGAGAGCGATTTAAATTTCGCGCCAAGCGCGTAATTCATATTTTGGCAACATACGCTTATGGAAGAAGAAGATGCAGTGAGGCAGCGCTAGTAAATATGCAGTAGTATATTTTGACGTTTATAAACATAACCTTAAATGGCAGTATATCTAATCTGTACACAACTAATAAAAAGAACCGAACAAAGTAAAATATATCGATAAATGGTTTGAAGTAAGTGAAATACATAATATTTATTGTGTGTGTATATTATTAACATAGTTGTTACAGTTGCTTATATTGACATAATGTAAAGTGGAAACTTTTGTACTGTCTAAAGAAACATTGATTTCTTCCGTACCTGTTCATATTATTAACAGTAATATTATTGACAACAATTTCGGAGGCTTTAGAAGTACCAGCAGCAGGTTGATTGTCATTGTCGAAAATAGATGCAACATAGCATGACCCGGAGCTTCAATTATCTTTGGAGGTATTTATGATAAAGAAGAATCACTCACTGTACTATTCCAATCTAGACGATTTTGAAGAAATTATCTTGACGTTAATAAAATAATGTAGAACAATGTGCAAGCAATCAACAAACAAACCATAGCAACGCCGTAAAACATCGTTCTCGTGTAATTTCATTAAAATTTTATAAATTTGTATAATATTTTAGTGATTTACTAAATCGCATAGTTGTAGGAAAAATGTTGTTTATAACACGTGCCGAAAAAGGTTACATGCTCGTGCAGATTTCCGCACTCGGCAAGCCTCGAGCGTTAAATTCTGCACTTGCACGTAACAAGCCTTTTTCGGCACTTGTTATAAAAATAACTATTTCCTACAACTGTGCGATTTCTTTGTTATTACGTAATTATTATTGCCTTGGTTACGTATGGAAAATAGACAAA
Source organism: Pterostichus madidus (assembly GCA_911728475.2). Classification (NCBI taxonomy): domain Eukaryota; kingdom Metazoa; phylum Arthropoda; class Insecta; order Coleoptera; family Carabidae; genus Pterostichus; species Pterostichus madidus. Next base: position 12,404,532 of record OU452318.1, read on the forward strand.
TGCAGACCAAGAGCGTTTCTGTAAGCAAAGAAACACTAATGCCGAAAGTAATTTGTACTTTACGCAATTGTCAAAAGATAATATAAGTGAGAGCGATTTAAATTTCGCGCCAAGCACGGAATTTGATATTTTAGGCACATACGGTTATGGAAGAAGAAGAAATATGCAGTGATGTATTTTAACGTTATAAACATAACCTTAAACTGCAGTATATCTAATCTGTACACATCACATTGAACAGACAAGAACTCAAGTAAAAGTAAATATGATAATTAATAAAAATAACCGAACAAAGTAAAATATATCGATAAATGGTTTTATTTAAAGAGTAAGTGAAATACATTATATTGATTGTGTATATTAATAACACGTTGTTACAGTTGCTCATATTGACATAATTTGAAGTAGAAACTGTCATACTATCTTAAGAAACGTTGATATCTTCCGTGCCTGTTCATATTATTAACAGTAATATTATTGACAATAATTTCGGAAGTTTTAGAAGTACCAGCAGCAGGTTGATTGTCATTGTCAAGAATAGATCCAACAATTACCTTTGGAGGTGTATATGATAAAAAAGAATCACTCAGTGTAGTATTCCAATCTAGACTATTTTGAAGAAATTATCTTGAAATTAGTGAAATATTTGCCGAAAAAGGTTAAGTGCTGGAGCAGACCTCGAACTGTAAGTGATTGTTAGGTCGCGAATGTTTAGGAAATCTCGACCCTACGGGCCTTAATATCCCAAACTACTTTTGTGACCTAAAAACTGACACTTACATTTTATGGTGCGTAATATACTATTTATATCCTAACCTTGAAAGTGACATCTTAAAGTAATTATAATTAAAAGTCAACAACCTAGCAACCTCAATATTTATATTTCATTACGGTATCTGATACCGTAATAACTAACTCATGTACCGAACTGAAATCACACTAGTAAACACGCAAATACGATACAGTATGAAATAAAATAATTTCACATCATCTGCGAGTCTCAAACATTTGCAATATTTAAGATATAATGGCAGATAATTAACAAATAATTATAAGGTTTTTTAGTTTTATATCCATCAAACTTCGCTTCATTTTGTGTTAGCAGCTGTTGTTTTTTTGGAGTTAAGCTTAGTTTATGGGGTGTCTAGCTCACTGGTATGAAGTCGGCCTGGGGATCCTAAGAACCCTGGTTCGATTCCCACAGGCGACAAACAATTTTCATAATTTAAAAAACTACCCCTGTGGCTTCTCCACCACTAACATCTTTGGGGGCGATGATTTGACGACTGGTAACCGCACTTCACGCGCAAAATATATCACTTACCGAGATCTGCTTCGGCAGAGTGCCACACCCAGTAATGGGTAAAAGGCGTGATGATATATTTATTTTATTTTATTTAAGCTTAGTTTAGTGAAGAGCGGTTACCAGCCATCAAATTACATCTTCCCCTCGCCCAAAGATGTTAGGAGAGGGGAAGCATTAAATTAAATAATATTAATTTCACGATTTATTTATTTTATTCTCAGTAGATACTAGTTTTTAAATTAACTTCAAATTCAAATTTTAGAGCACTCTTTTTGTGCGCATTTGCGCCTTATTTAGATACAGAATTGGCCAGAAAAGATTATGCTATTATGTAGATTAGCGATGTTTTGTAACTTTAAATAATGATACTATAATAATAGTACATTGTAACACAAATGTGACAAGGCTTTCATTGCAAAACGTGTATGAAATTATACAAATTTTGCAATGGCCGTTGCCATTTACATACTACTCGTATTTTTATTACGATCGTGAATTTTTATTTCTTAAAATAAACGGTTTCTTGTCGCTAAGAGATACTTTCCACACTCATTTTGACAGTTGATTTTCAACACTACCGTAGAAAAATAATGATTATACCACACGGGCTTTAAAAATAATCGATAATACTGCCAGCTGATGAGACTTATTAACATAGAAAAACACTCCCAAGATCGCGCCAAATATAATTATATTTGCCACAATAGAATCGCTATCATCTGTCAAATAAAAAATATGATTTATCTAAAATAGCATAAATTAACTACTGCCTTTGTAAAAAGTAATTCACAAATGATATAAACTAACTATTGCAAATTTATTAGGACCGTAATATTAATTTGACGATTTGAAAATTATCGCTTGTCGCTAGGTGCAGAGTCATGGTGGGGACAGCCAAATCGACTGCAGCGATCGCTGTGTACAAAATAAGCATTAAATCATTCTCACGTTGTGGTATGGCCAACTTCATTGAATTGCGCTACGCTTATTATGGCCGTTTCATATGTCATTAAAATTCCTGGTTTCAAATTTACAGAGCGGGTACGTCAACCAGCGCCTCTAACGAGATATGTCGTAATTAAATACTGTCGCATGCATTGATTGAAAAAATCTTAAAAACATGCCTAGTCTTTGTATATTTAGTATCATACGATCTTTACAGTAAAATACTAACCGTTGACACCAATAATTCAATAATACTTCCTTCTTTTGACCTATAAACACTTAAAATTTTTTAAATGGGTAGACAAGAGCTATATTCTATTTGCCACTTAGTTCATTTAAATCAGTTCAGTTATATTAGACAACATGACGAAATGAACTGAATTAAGCAAACTGATGCATTTATTGGGGTGAATTACTTCAAAATAAATTAAAATGAGTAATTATAGAACTGGAAATAAAGTCAGTGAAGTAATCCAGCGAAATAAATAAGTGATTTGGTTCAGTAAATGTAAGTTAGATCTGATCCAAATGGCAAATGGAATAAGCCTAATATGGCGGCATTATTTACCTGCAGTGACAGATAATGCTACGTTGCCAAATGAAATTGACTTACTCTAGACTAGCTAGTCACTTTAGTCAAAAGCTTAGAATACTAGTCATAATATTTAATAATATTGATTGTATAAATAAAACACCCAGTACTATTAATTGTATTTTGTTTGATCCCATAAACTTTAGTTTAAAAATATTTTAAGGTTGTTTTTGTAACTTGACAGCGTTGCCACTTTCCTTTAATAGAAATAAAAAGCACTAGATGGCATTACTTGACGTAACAAAACTGTAAAAAACTCACGACAAATTTTTATATGGCAAAATGATTAAATGAAACGGCCATAATAAGCGTAGCGCAATTCAATGAAGTTGGTCATGGTTGTGGTGACCACGACTCTCGAACATGGGATTTTAACATGTAAATTCATATTTTCTTAATTTCCTGCTTCCCTAATTATTTTAAGCAAAAAAGCTTCAAATAAAAGTTCTAGGGCATCAAATTCTTCACCTAAACCTTTAAACAAAATTAATTTTAGATGGTGTGTAAAATTGCCTGAAAACTATCGATGGCCTTGGAATTGAAACAAAATGATCAAATGTTTTACGATTATATAAGTGTCAATTGCTAAAAACTTGATAATACTCAAATAATTTTATTGGAAAATGATTGTTTTAGAGAGGATTTGATAGATATTTTGTTGAAAATTAACTGTCATAGAGACGATATGGTAGACATTTTGGAAAAATGACTATTTTAATGAAAAATTAGTGACATTTTAGGAAAATTATTGTCTTTGAAACGGTTTGAGAGATATTTTGGAAAATAACTATTTTAAAGATAATTTGGGAGATATTATAGGAAAATGACTGCGTTAGAGACGATTTGAGAGACATTTTCGTAGTAAATGATTGTCTTTAAGACGATTTGAAAGACATTTTGTTGAAAATTAACTGTCTTTGAGATGATTTAGAAGACATTTTAGAAAAATTACTATATTAAAGAAAAATTGGAGACATTTTAGAAAAATTACTGTCCCAGAGACGATTTGACATTTTTGGAGATATTTTGTTGGAAATTTACTGTCTTAGAGACGATTGGGAAGACATTTTAGAAAAATGGCTGTATTAGAGACGATTTTGGAGACATTAAAAAAAAAACTATTTTTAGAGATTATTTAGGACAAAGTTTTGAAAAATGACTTATTTTACAGATAATTTGGGAAACATTTTATTGGTAAATATCTGTTTTAGAAACTATTTGGTCAAAATTATGATTGATATGGAAAGAATTTTTGAAAATTTTTAAACAAACTGGGACATTTTGGGAAACTAACAACGAAGACTAACATATAAGTGAAGGAGAATATACGAGGGCAGGGTGAAAAGTCCCTGAAAAATGAAACAAGAAATGATTTATTTGGTCAAAACATATTTTATTTCTCAACATAATCTCCCTGTAGTTCGATACACTTCGTCCAATATGGTGGATGACGAACCAATTCGTAGCGCAATTCATACAATTTTTTAATTTGTCACACGGTCGCGCTTGTTGTCAATAGAGAGCAAATGCGGCACCCATCTGGTAGATAGCTTTCTCATATCCAAAAATATATGCAAAATGTTCCGTACCTGTTTGGTTGAGATGCTCATAGCCTCAGCCAGCTCGTGCACTTTAACTCGCCGATCGTCCAATATCATACCATGGATTTTATCGACGATTTCTGGCGTTGTAACCTCAATTGGACGACTAGAACGTTCGGCGTCCTTTGTGGTCATACTACCACAACGAAAATCAGTAAACCACTTAAGAATCGTTCCAATCGATGGTGAGGAGTCCCCATAATGTTTAACAAGCGATGCTTTGGTTTGCGTAATATTTTTTCCACGCAAGATATAATATTTAATCAAGACGCGAAATTCACTTTTTTCCATGTTTTCAAAAATCTTCAAGGTTGCATGCTTTCGATGGGTGTCAAAACAGAACTGAATAACATATCAGTCTGAGAATTTTAATGCGTTCTAGTTAAAGATGGTACATTACAAATGTAACATGAGATTTGCGATTGTGGTGCCATCTGTTTTAATTTTCAGGGAGTTTTCACCCTGCCCTCGTATGTAGTAAGTTATGGTTCGTTATTCACAGTATGTGAGTTTGTTTTAATGATTGTGATAATAAGTATGTTACCTATGTTATTGTTGTATACGCAAGAAATAATGTTTAATCAAAACGCGAATTCACTTTTTTCCATGTTTTCAAAAATCTTCAAGGTTGCTTGCTTTCGATGAGTGTCAAAACAGAACTTAATGACATATCAGTATGAACAATTTAATGCGTTCTAGATAAAGATGGTACATCACAAATGTCACATGAGATTTGCGATTGTGGCGTCATCTGTTTTATTTTTCAGGGACTTTTCACCCTGCCTTCGTATAAACGATAATACACCAGAAAAAAGCAAACATCAAAACAAAAATTTTACACGTTGTTTTCAAGTTTTCTTGCGGTTGGTTCGTCACGTAACTGCCCAAGACCTAGTCTCAAAAAACATTAAAAAATACTATTTAATCCATGAAAGTAATAAATAATATTTAAAACATTTACTTTGCTTTCCATATGAAAGGTATTTATTTCTTTTATGGTTGAGAACCTTGAACCAATGAGACAATGAAAGAGTACTGAAACAATTCAAACATCTCAATTATTTATTATTATTCATCATTCATTCTTAATCATTTTTACCCTTATAAAAAATAACTAATGAGTTGCGAAATTAGAAATATAAAAATGAGAAAATTTATCATTTTAATAAACACAATTCTTACATTTCTTTAGCATTTTGTGCGGCTTTTACAATATTACTTGATATATAAACTTAAATAATACATTTTGTAATATTTTTAGTTCTTTAAACTTACATTGTAAATATTTTAATTTTTTTAATCTTGTTTTTATCAAAATTAGACAAAATCTCGTATGAATCAATGCATATTGTGCATGATGCAGGAAGATGTCGTTGTCGTCGAGCACCCTCCCAATAGAATTCTATTTGATGCGATCCCACTGGAGGAGGAAAGGTGAAGTGTTAATCACGCGACTAAAACGTCTATAGACGCGCGATTATCGTCGCATAACTGCCGCGCGGTTTCAGGAGCTCGTTGATTGTCAATCACGCGGCGGCGGAAAAACAATAAGTGTAGCGTTCTGTTTAACACATCTCTCATAATTAGTTATATTGAAGAGTAAAAGAAAGAAGAGCTTCTTCTACTTAATTTTTAAATACATTTAGAAGTAGTCCTAATGATATTTTTACCGGCAGAGGAACGGAAGGTTTTCAAAATATTTTAATGGAAAGGCATAGTTTAAAAGACGGCAATATTTTCAGTGATGTTTTGTGGAGTGAAACTGCAAACTAAGTTGACGTGGAAAAGACAAACAATTCTCAAATAGTATACTGATTACAGTGACAACGAATTTAAATTCACGTCAAAATTTTATCTGACAATATCATATTACGAGTAATATTTTGTATGAGAATTTATTTTGATATTTTTTGTATTATTATTGTATTTAAAGTAGTATTGCAACGAATAGTAAATCTACCGAATACCGAATATTCGGTGGGACCGAATGCCGAATAACCGAATATTCGGCGAATATTCTGCATATTTGGTTGGTGACTGGCCGAGTAGAATTATACCCCCGCTTCCTGCATCACGCTGCAAGTGAGCGTTTTGTGTCAAGTTTGTTTGCTTATTATTGTGTAGTTTAGATCGCGCAGCTTAACAGGCATTGTTTCGACGAACTTATTGTTTTAGTTGATTTTTTTAAATAAAGTGTACAATATATTATATGCCAGGAAAAATTTAAACAGTAGGACATAAACGACGTAAGGGCTAAAGAATATTACTATTTAATTGCAGAAATGCTAGCTGTTGACAACGAGTCGGTTACTATAGTTGAGAGACTTGGTTTTCCTAGACTAATGAAGAAAGCTTTACCACGGTACAATATACCAAGTTGACCTTTTTTTATGAATGAAATAATTCTGGACAAAATTTAAAAAATGTTCCATTTCTGTAATGTCTGACATCTGGACTTGCCATAATTTCAAGGGAATTGGATGAATACTTGAAATGTAAACGTATATCACGATGTGGCAATATCTATATGTGATGGGCAGCAAATAAAAGTCTACGCCCGAATTACTTGACAAAATTTGCTAGAACTTATCTTTCTGCTCCATGGAGCAGTGTTTACTCAGAGGGACTTTTCTCAGAAGCGGGAAACGTATATGACGAAAAAAGGAATAGACTACTTCCAGCACATGCAGAAAAACTTATTTTCCTACATCACAATTTGCCACTTTTAAATTTTTTATTATGATTAATCCTTCATATTTTATTTAGTTATTGATTGACATCTATTTTCTGTTTATTTTGAAGCTTATTTAGAATGTACTTTTTTATCAATGAATAAATGAATAAATAAATAAAATAAATAAATATATCATCACGCCTTCTACCCATTACTGGGTGTGGCACTCTGCTAAAGCAGATCTCGGTAAGTGATATATTTTGCGCGTGAAGTGCGGTTACCAGTCGTCAAATCACGGCCCCCAAACATGTTAGTGGTGGAGAAGCCACAGGGATAGCTTTTTTCAAATTATGAAAATTTGTCGCCTGTGGGAATCGAACCAGGGACCTCAGGATCCACAGGCCGACTTCATACCACTGTGCTAGCCATCCCATAAATAATTAAATAAAAATTTGTATTTGTTTCCTATTAATTAATTAAGTAACTAAATCAAGTACCTACCGCGGTTCAAGTGTTAGCTAAGATATTGCCAAACTATTCGGTATTCGACCGAATATTAAACTAATATTCGTTGCAACTCTGATTTAAAGAAAAAAGTAAAAAGTAAAAATCTAAGGCTAAGATAGAACTAAGAATAAATTAAACCCCTAAGCCTTAATAAATATAAAAATAAATCTAAATATGTATTTCGAGAACTAAGTTCTCATCATCAGTAGACGAAGCAAGGGAAAAAACCAAGATTGCACGACTTGTGAACCAAGATAGTGGTCAAGGTTGAATCCACCTTACCGAACAAGTACACACCTATTTATACTAAAACGAAGCAATGAGCCGTGTCTGAAGAACCAATAAGCAAGAAGCTTGAGTCAACTTACAAATTTAATTACCTACGAAAACAAACAATTTACTATTAGGGATGGGACCCATTATTGTATTTATAAGTGTGAAAGGAGAATCATGGAAAAGTGTGCGTGTAAAAATGAAACACGAGCGCAAGCGAATCTGAATTTGCAACTTTCTTCAGAAAATTGTTATTTGTGTAACTAGAAAAAAAAGTTGCAGAATTATCGTCGATGGTAAGAAACTAGCCTAAGCAGTATATCTGATTTGTAACATGTTGAACACAAAAATTCTTTGTTGATTGTACATTATTAATATTAATTTTGTGATTATTTTCAATATTTTCATAACTAATATAAGAAGTGATATGATAATTGCCGATATTTTGACATGAATTATTATTATTACTAACATCTTTGGAGGCCGTGATTTGACGACTGGTAACCGCACTGCACGCGCAAAACATATCACTTACCGAGATCTGCTTCGGCAGAGTGCCACACCCAGTAATGGGTAGAAGGCGTGATGATATATTTATTTTATTTTTAATTATGAGTTGTATGGATACTGGAATATATCGAGTGCGCAGCTCGAGCTGTATTATCTATTTCCGTAACAACGAATTTAAATTCACGTCAAAATATTATCTGACAATTATCATATTACGAGTTATTATTTTGCCTGAGAATTTAACAAGCATAATTTCTAGATTTTTTGAAACGTTCTCTTCAATTTTAATAAAAATTTCTTTTGTAGAAGCAGTTCCTAATTGAAAGTTTTATATTTCGATAGATTATTTTCAATTGACAGTTATGAAAATTTAATTTAATTACAGTAAAGTATTATTACTACCCGAGAAATTTTATTATTATTATTCATGAGTTCGAATAAGTTATATACTAGAGTGGATATTGCCCAAAAGTAATTGTTCCTGCGGGATTAATATCTCACTCTAATTATTGGATCTCTCTTTTTATGTCAATTAGGCAGGAATATAATTTATTTTTAAATTACGCTTTTTTAATCACCCCACAGGGTAAATATGCATATTCTGAATAGTTTTACATACAACATATCGTATTTATTTTAGTAAAAACTTGCGCTTAAATGGCAGAAATGTTTTTATGCTGTTGGTATATTTAATCCAAAATACATAATAAATAAGAAAATCTCTAAAAAGAAACAAATTTAATTTATATTCTGAGCCATATTATACAATTTACATACATATATTTTTCTAGGATTGTGCGAAAACTGGGTTATATGTAGGTACTCTTTTTCAGTGCCAAAAGTCTTTCTTGTTTGCATGACGTGCAATAATAGTTATTTTTGTATTAAGAGTGTAAGCCGCGGGCTCTAACTCGCCGAGGGCCATAAACGCTAGTTACGTACGATGGCTATTTTGCAAATAAAACAGAAATTGTCATTCTGCTAAATTTTGACATTTCATAAAAATAAATATTGTAGTGATCTGTGCACGACAGTTATTTTCAAGTAACCGTTGCAACAAAAACAATAACTTGAAATCAATATAACAATAACGTAAATAAACGTTGGATGGCTAGCACAGTGGTATGAAGTCGGCCTGTGGATCCTGAGGTCCCTGGTTCGATTCCCACAGGCGACAAATTTTCATAATTTGAAAAAGCTATCCCTGTGGCTTCTCCACCACTAACATGTTTGGGGGCCGTGATTTGACGACTGGTAACCGCACTTCACGCGCAAAATATATCACTTACCGAGATCTGCTTTAGCAGAGTGCCACACCCAGCAATGGGTAGAAGGCGTGATGATATATTTATTTATTTATTTTTATTTTCTTAGTTGCATTCAATACAAGGTATTTCAGATTGTGTTCAAGTTTTATTCCTGATTTGAAATGAATATGAACGAAGACTGCATACCACCTGAAATTGCCGAAGTGACGTTAGACTTGTTGCCTCAAAAGTCATAAATATTGTGTGATAAAGAATATACGGTCTTCACTGAATTCACAAAATTCACAAAATCAAAAATTACTCTGAGAACGTTCTTCTGGCTTATTTTAATGACTAAGATAAGCTTTAGTACAAACATACATACATATCTTCACGCTATATCATATCAAATGGGGTACCACGAACCCTAAAATAATTCATAAAATATTCACTCATTACATTCATCTAATAATCAGTCCTCGTCAAACATTCTCATTCAACACACCACCCTAACTTTAACCACATTCATAGATCACCTCATATAAACTCATTTATTTGTTACACTGGAAATCATTTATCACACAACAAACCTTCAGTCACATCATTCCTATTCACTCCTATTCTCTTATCATTCATCTTCTTTCTTCGATATACATAACATATGCGTAAAGCATATCAAATTACTCTCGCTTACTCCTAACAACGAATCTAATAAGGAATCTAACAATGACTCTACAAAGATTAGAAAAGATGAAAGCAATAGCCTGCACTTGTATATGAAAGAAAAGTCCACACATTGCAGTAACTGAAAAAAAAACAAAAAGATAAGAAAGGAAAGGAGAGCCGCCCTGCGCTTGTTTTTGAATGTGAATTCCATACAATTGCAGTTAAACACTCTATATAAGAACTGAAAACGAATTCAAATATAAGAAAGGAAGGGAGTATCATTCCTGAGCTTGTTTTTGAAAGTTAATTCCACACAATAAGCTTTAGTGTATGATAATATTGATGACTGTTCCATTAACAATCTAAATTATTGTAGATAGCTCTAATAATAATTGGTGTGGCCGTAGCGTGTCGACGAGAAGAAGTTACCATGTTAGCAATGGATGATATAGAAGACTTGAATTCAGTGTTAATTGTAAAACTACGAAAAACTAAAATTAAAATATCTAGAACATTTACAATTATCAACAACAATGGGATGGCTAGCTCAGTGGTATGAAGTCGGCCTGTGGAGCCTGAGGTCCCTGGTTCGATTCCCACAGACGACAAATTTTCATAATTTTAAAAAGCTATCCCTGTGGCTCCTCCACCACTAACATGTTTGGGGGCCGTGATTTTGACGACTGGTAACCGCACTTCACGCGCAAAATATATCACTTACCGAGATCTGCTTCAGCAAAGTGCCACACCCAGTAATGGGTAGAAGGCGTGATGATATATTTATTTTAATTTTATTTTAACAACAATGTTGATTTTCTCGGTATCTGCCATAAATACGTAGAAATTCTTGGGAAAGAGATTTAGAAGAATCAAATTCCAATTCCTAACAAATCTTCACTTCTTTCTGTTCATGTTTATAACTGGAATAATTGTGAAATTGATGTACACATTTGTATTATATTAAAAATTAAAAATAAACTTATAAAATTGAGTACGCTTTAGGCGAGCCGTAAATTACTTTAGAGCCCTAAGGCGGTAAAGAATCACTTTATGCCCTCAAATGAAGCATATAAAGTGATGAATCAAGCTCGAAAGTGCAAAAAACTTTTCTTACATGTCTCCATTAGCAATAATAAAACAGTTACTACTAAACAAACTTAACTTCGTAACCTATAAACCCAAAAGTCGTGTTTTAGAAACGTGTCCGTGGTAAACTATTATATTTATTTCACACAAAAAAACATTTTGGTACAAAGTTGTCACATGTACTAATATTCAAAAATACTGTTGAACTAAAATTAAATTTATAATATATTCGTATTGTTGGAAATCAATCACTATCAGTGCACCTATTTTTGTAATTGGCGCTATAATTCAGAGAGCAGCACAACATAGACACTTTTATATTCTTTCTCTCTCACTAAGATGATGCTCTATTGTTATATATATATATATATATTAGTAACGGTTTTTTGTGTGAGTGCACATTTTAATTGTATTTTTTCCTTAATAAACTTTTTCGTATAATTCCTGTCGTTTTTTGTCATTCGCCACACCGAGCAACTCAACACGTATTAAACAATTAGTTACAAGAACACAATTTTACACAATTCTTCTTGAATATAAATAGAAATGATATTCCATTACAATTTTACTTAGTTTTAGTGGCACAGTTACAAGTTTGATAACTTCGTGTGCTTTTACAAAGGGTTATACATTTTTTTGCATTGGGATTGTCGACTCAGAAATAATCAATCGTTCTATCTGTAGCTTGTCACTCATTTTCTGAACACCTGTATATGGAGCAGAGAGGAAAACGAGGAAAGAGACAAAATGTCATGATGTGCCCATGGCTGGATTCTATTCCCACTTGCCCACGTTCAATTTTCATCACATTCAATTTACCTTTACTCCACCTTCACTAACATCCTTGGGGGCAAAGGATTGGTTTGACTTCACGCACATAAATATATCACTTACTGAAATCTGTTACAGCAGAATGCCACGACCAGTCACAGGTAAAAGGCGTGATGATATATTTATATACATATTTTTTCGTTTACCTGACATGAGTCATGTCATTTTATCTCCGCATAAAGAATAGAAAATATACATCAATGTCAATGTGGCCATAACTAGGAATTTTTATACACACGTCGATTTCTCAGTTTCGGGTAAACGGAAGGTTTTAAATATTAAGTATAGAGTGACTATTCATACTGATTTTGTCAGTACCGCACTGAAATTCAGACTCTTGTACTGATAAATCATTTAAAAAATATTTGTATTGATTTTTTACATAACGCACTGATTTACTGATTTTCGATTTTCTATTATTAATTCTATGATATTTATGTTCAATATTGTAAGTTTTATAGTTTGCTTACATGGAATAATTGCTAGTTATGAACGTTCACTTTCTTTAATTAATAAAATTTGGGCAGATGAGGTTAGTCATATTGAATTAGCAACTACAGGGTGATCAAAAGGAATTGTTATAGTTGGCAATACAATTCCAGAGATCTTTTTATTCCAACGTCAGATAAAGGCGGAAATGCTATTTGACATTTCTAATAAATACAAATAGGTTATGTCAGGAGTCTGACAGCTAATAGAATTTTAACTTTTTAAGTAATAGAAATACTTTAGAAATAAATGTAATAATAAATGTACTCAAATTTAAATTTTAAATGTCATTGTCAACAACAGGAAATGAATGTATATATCAGGCTTACCATTTTCAAGTAGTTTTTTTTTATTGCCAACAGTAACAATTCCTTTTGATTACTCTGTATAAAAATATTTTAATTTTAAAACACAACTTAGGTATGTATCCTGTAATTAATACTACGAATTAATGCAAGGAAATATTTCACTTTTAAATGAAGTACATTCCACAGAAAAATGTATTTAAATACTAATTATTTAAAAAAAATAAATAAATATATCATCACACCTTTTACCCATTACTGGGTGTGGCACTCTGCCGAAGCAAATTTCGGTAAGTGATATATTTATGCGTGTGAAGTACGGTTACCAGCCGTCAAATCACGGTCCCCAAAGATGTTAGTGATGGGAGAGCCACAGGGGTAATTTTAAATTGGTGAAAGTGTTTTATCGGCTGTGGAGATCGAACCAGGGTTCTTTGGATACACAGGCCGACTTGATACCACTGATCCATTACCCCATATACTAATTATTTTTGTGTACGTAAATACTTATAATTTATTTGCTTTTATGATTTATTTATTTTTGTTCATTATTATTTAATTATTATTTAACAGGTAGAACGAGTTGCTATAAATAACTATTTCTTTGTGAGAACTAATGGCCAGTCGCACCAACAAAACATGAATTTTGAATCTGTTTTAAAATAATAAATGCAAATCGAAGTAACTCGTACATGTATGAAATTATTTATATTGCTGTCCAGCATTAGATTTGCGTTTATTTTTTAAACCTAGTTTAAAATTCAAGTATTCTTGGTGAAATTAACCATAAATGTGGAAATATACGAGTATTATACATAAATTATTCAATACCAAAAAATCTAAACGTTACAATAAAACATACGTATAAATTACTATTTTAATTTTTTCCGTCACATATGACCTACCTGTAGATTTTATACTGATATCACTAAAAAAATAAATAGTCACTCTAATTAAGTATGATATGTGCTATTAACCTTCACCAGAATTTTGATGCTGTGCCACAATCCACGCTTAAATAGAACACGTGCATTTATTTACAAATACAATAATTTTAAACATTTCTGTCAAATAATTTGAATTGTTGATAAAACCCAAAGTGAGTTCACATATCCTGGACTAGCATTCCATTAATCCGTTTTTGTTTGCTCGGGTGTGATGAGTTGTTTACAAGTCAAGTCAACTGTTGAGTTTGATGGACACGGTTGCCACTCGCTAGGAACTACAGATGACAATGGTTGCGCAGAGAGCATGTGAACATGGTGCGTTGGCGACCTTCCAACCATGTCCGGGTGTGCGGACGTCGACGTATATAAATATAGAGCAAAGTGCGGGAGTTAACACTAACATAGAAAGAATCACTTACCGTCCAAATTCTTCTGATTGTTTGATTATGTATGTCCCATTTCTAGATTCGTCCGATAAATCGTCGGCTTCTGAGATTTCCGCATCAGTGGAAGGCTGGGATTTTTGTTGACGATCACGGCATCTCTGAAATATAGAAAGTAATGATATGTAATTACACCTAACATATCTTTAGCGCCAATACTTGTATTCGTAATTAACACACAAAAAATGTCACTCATCGAGGAGATACAGGAAAATCCGGTTATAACAACATCGAAAGGAACCCAAATATTTCGGCGCTATAACTGATGAAAATAAAGTAACTACTTACATAATATATATATATGATAAACATAACTATATTTCAGTACAATAAAACATTTATGAAGACATAAATAAGAAAAAATATTTATTGTAAATATAAATATGTACATACATGGGTGCCCGTAGGGGAAATCAAATGGGTCGATGGACTTCTCCTGTGTCATTTTACTTTGCTTATTAACCTTTGCCTTACTGAAACTGGGTCAATATTGACCCAAAATTTTGTTTTGTTTTTGTAACTTATTAAATATTTTTTTTAGTTTTTTTTTCCTTTCGAGAATTCTCCTAAAATACTGTATTGAACCTTAAGCAATAATAACCAAATCTAAAATTAATACAGTTTAAGAATAATTTGCACTTTGTTGTTCTGGGTCATTTATGACCCGATTTTTGTATCTAATATTTTAATTTAATTTTTTTTTAACGAACTTATTTTCATACAAGTTGAGACGTGTTAATCCCTGCTCACGGCAGGAATTTCGATGTTTTTTAATTCACTTTACTTTTATACGTGATAGTGTAAATTATTATCAATGCTCCATGTGAAATAGTTACAATGACATAATAAAAGGGCTTAATCTGACGATGAACTTTTTTATATTCTAACGAAAGATTCAGAAGATGAAAATGATACGATTGAGAAAATATTTTGTGATAGGTCTGAAGAAGTAAAAGATATTATAGAGGAAAATAAAATTAATTTTTATAACGATACTCTTTTGAGGAAAATAATTATAGTGATCAATTTTAGGAAGAATAGAACCGTAATATTGATGTTGCTGGTCGCATAAGGAAATATTTAGCTCCTAAAAACCAAGGACAGCAGATTTCATTCGTACAGAAGAAGGGTTGATAAAGAAAAGCAAGATTCCACATAATGAAGAAAAATATTTTTTATTCATAATTCATTCATTTGTTTCAATTATTTTTTTATTTACTAAATTCATAGGAAATTATAATAATACCAAAATTATTATATTTTATGATATTTTATATAAGATTAAATAATAAAAATGGGTGGGTCAATATTGACACTATTTTGGTAAACAAAGTTTTATAGATATTTTGGTCAAGCAAAGGTTAAATTTACGTTCGTAATAACTGCGCTCAAGTGTACAATTCAGTAATATTGAATAACAATCACATATAATAATTTTTATATCTTATACAACAACAATCTACTACAACGCCATCAAAACGATAACGAATACCTGCTGACTAAATCCTTTAATTTAGTTAAGTACCAAAATATAATAAATCGTTGTATCACATCACGGGCATAATTAGGATGATAGCAATCGGGCAATTTAAAGCTCTTTTGATCTATTAATTATATCCTTGATACATAAATAACTATTATTGCATTTAAAGCATTAATTTTCGTAAATCCACTTACTCCATATACATTAAACAACATATTTTTTTTTATTTCTATAGTGGTACTGCTACTAGCATCTTCGCGTTTCCCTTCGCTTCGTTTCGTACCTTGGAATTTTTTTTATTATTGGTACGATGTTATAAATTATAATATATACATTAAAACCTCTCAATAAAATATAATATTAATATTACACAGTACACACTACAAAATACAACAAACATAGATATCAAGACAGGCGGTAGTTGTCGACGCCAAGATCAAGCAGCCTACGGCCGGCGACACTGACTGTCTATATTACAGTAACGAAGACTTTGAGCCAATATTCGAAAATTGTAATTCCATTTATCTTTTTATTAGCCGATAAATTAGTCACGTTAAACATATGATAATTTACTACATACCACCCTTGTTTGTATTAGATACAATTTTTGTATTAATTATTACTTTACAAGCTATTATTTCCCTATATAAGATTTTTTTCAATCAATTTTTCGTTCCTCTCGACGCATTTTGTTTGGCTTTTCGCGACTTGTCCGACTAGCGGCAGCACCTTACGCTCAGTTCGACAACTTCGGCTCTCGAGCTCGCTTCGTTGTCGATCGGAAACTGATGCAAAACCAGAAGTACAAAACTAAAATTTATTGACTTTTGACATTGCGAGTTACCAAATTTGTGTAAAATATATGTTTAAAGTTCATATGCAAGTATTTCTGTATTCAAAAATATATAATCAAGACAGGCGTTAGTTGTCGTCGCCAAGATTAAGCAGAAAACGGCGACACTGACTGTCTATATTACAGTAATATAAACTTTGAGCCAATATTCGAAAATTGCAATTCCATTTAATGATTTATTAGCCGATAATCGTCTTTGGTATCAATTAAAAGGTCTTTTGAAGTGCTCGCGTGCAAAATTTAATACTTTTCGATCGTCAATTGTTATAGTGAAAGTGCTTCAAAACCCATCGTCTTTGGTATCAATCGAAAGGTCTTTTGAAGGGCTTACATGCAAAATTGGAATTTTATCGATTAGCAATTGTTTTAATGAAAGTACTTGGAAACCTATCGTGTTTGGTATCAAATGAAAGGTTTTTTCAAGGGCTTGCATGCAGAATTAGAATTTTTTCGATCAGCAATTGTTTTAGCGAAAGTGTTCCAAAACCTATCGTGTTTGGTATCAAATGAAAGGTCTTTTTAAAGGCTTGCATGCAAAATTGGATTTTTTTCGATCGGCAATTGTTCTAACGAAAGTATTCCAAAACCTATCGTGTTTGGTTTCAAATGAAAGATCTTTTGAAGGGCTCGCGAGCAAAATTTAATACTTTTCGATTGTCAATTGTTTTAGTGAAAGTGCTTCAAAACCCATCGTCTTTGGTGTCAATCGAAAGGTCTTTTGTAGGGCTTACATGCAAAATTGGAAATTTATCGATTAGCAATTGTTTTAATGAAAGTACTTGGAAACCTATCGTGTTTGGTATCAAATGAAAGGTCTTTTCAAGGGCTTGCATGCAGAATTAGAATTTTTTCGATCGGCAATTGTTTCAGCGAAAGTGTTCCAAAACCTATCGTGTTTAGCATCAAATGAAAGGTCTTTTTGAGGGCTTGTATGCAGAATTTAAATTTTTTCGATCGGCTATTGTTTTAGCGAAAATTTTCCAAAACCTATCTTGTTTGGTATCAAATGAAAGGTCTTTTTAAGGGCTTGCACGCAAAATTGTTTTTTTTTCGATCGGCAATTGTTTTAACGAAAGTGTTTCAAAACCTATCGTGTTTGGTATCAAATGAAAGATCTTTTGAAGGGCTCGCGAGCAAAATTTAATATTTTTCGATTGTCAATTGTTTTAGCGAAAGTGCTTCAAAACCCATCGGCTTTGGTATCAATCGAAAGGTCTTTTGAAGGGCTTACATGCAAAATTGGAATTTTTTCGATCGGCAATTGTTTTAGCGAAAGTGTTCTAAAACCTATCGTGTTTGGTATCAAATGAAAGGTCTTTTCAAGGGCTTGCATGCAGAATTAGAATTTTTTCGATCAGCAATTGTTTTATCGAAAGTGTTCCAAAACTTATCGTGTTTGGTATCAAATGAAAGGTCTTTTTAAGGGCTTGCATGCAGAATTAGAATTTTTTCGATCGGAAATTGTTTCAGCGAAAGTGTTTCAAAACCTATCGTATTTGGTATCAAATAAAAGATCTTTGGAAGGGCTCGCGTATAAAATTCATACTTTTCGATCGTCTATTGTTTTAATGAAAGGACATCAAAATCCATCATTTTTTGTATCAATTGAAAGGTCTTTTGAAGAGCTTTCTTGCAGAATTTGATTTCTATTGATCGGCAATTGTTTTAGTGATAGTGATTCAAAACCTATCATATTTAGTATATATTAAAAGATTTTTAGATGGACAGCCGTGTAGAATTTAAAAGTCTTAGATTCGTAATAATTCAATTTATATTGTGTCTATTGTCTTACTGAAGTTAATTCTATATCAGTGTCCGCGGAGATTAGCGTGAGGCCTGGCAAAGCCAGGCCGACCGCTAGTATTTATTATTATTCCAATACGTGATTGTAGTAATAAGAGCATTACTATACAAGAGCTTATTAATAAACAATTGGTTGTGAAAGAAAATGTAGAAGCTCAATGTTCAGAATGCATGCACTCACATAAATTACATAAAACCGAATTAGTTTCTTTTGGCACAGTATTAATTTTCCAAATTCTGGTATTTGAAAATGAAAATGGATATATTCGGAAACTAACTGATACACGTAATATTTAAAACGTTTCACTGGGAACTTATTTGATTCAAGGATATAAATACAAAGTGATCAGTGCTATATTTCACCATGGTACTTCAATGGCTGAGGGACACTACACAATATGATTAAAAAAGGAAAATCAAAGATGCTTGCAAATGATTCTCACGTTGGAAAACAAACTTCGCCAAGAAACTCTAAACATGCTTATATATTTATTTTAGAACGAATTTAGATTTTTATAGAAAGATGTAATAACAATATACCAATACCAAATATCATTTATAATATAGGGTCAAACTATTGTATCAAAAAAAAGTGATATCTTCCAAAAAAACAATTACATTGTTAAAGTTTAAGTAACATTTTAAACACTGGGGTCGCCAAGGTTTTTTTTAATTAATTTTTTTTTTATTTGACCCGATATTTTTAAAACTGTTCCATAAGGTTTTTTAAATTCGAATATTTTTCTTGGCTTAATTAGATATCACTTTTTTTTAAATCTGTAATATATAGATATTACAATTTTTGGGGAAGGAATCTGCGCAATCTTGGCGTACCTTTAACAATGTAATTGTTTTTTTGGAAGATTATACATACTCGTAGATACTTATATTTTCTCTTACAAAAGTAATTCAATTCTTCATGGATTTTTCTCTAATTCATCAAGAATCTTACGTGTTGTAATAATAATTTGTGCATGAGCACACAGGCTCGCACACGATACACCTTTTTACGGTGAACTTGCGTCTGTTGCCATAGTTATATTAAAGAGCAAAACTATTTTATTGTTGCTTAACAACTTTAAAACACGGCGTGTTTTATTGTTTCGATTTCGCACGATTTTTAATTTGTTAAACAATGATGATTATGCAGATATAATAAAAAATAACTTAAGCGCGAGAAACAGTAACGGGACTGGGATTACTCGTTCTTGTAATCGCAGAAATTATATGTTCGCATTTCGACTCTATCGCAGGCTTATCGCAGACACGGCGCATGAAAATGTTGTATTTTATAATATAAATATAATCAATTATTCTGTGAATAAATCGCTTTAAATTTTGTATAAATTAAAATATAGTACTTTATTTTTAGAGAGCCGCACACAACTAGTCAAAGAACCGCACATGCCTTGCGAACCGCAGTTTGCCGATCCCTGTTTTAGGAAAATCAATAACAGGTTCATTATTAAGAAAACTACGTCTATAACTCTACCCACCACTGAGATAAAGTAATTATTTATTATACCTAATAGTGCATTGAGGACTGTTGTTTAAAGAATTTTATTCTTCTCCATGTTGACGAGTCTCCAATAGTCTTTGGTTTTATTACAGGACTGTTGAATGAATTTAGAATATGTAGTTTTTTTAGCCTCACCAATCTCCCTGACATAATTATTACATAAAGAATTGTACACATTGAAAAGACGGTATCTTTTGTATTATTATAAAAATATATCCTTAAAGCAAATACCACCGTTGCAATATACAATCAATCAATTTTAGTAATTAAAAATAAACAACTAACAATTTATACCAATACAACAGTTTGATATGAGGCGCCGTTTGCGACAAAACGTTTTGAATATTTCATGTATATTAAAACAATATATTCTATGATTAAACGTATATACAAGATTTATGTAGTAAAATATTACACATTTTGAGGAAATATACTAAATAAATTGAAAAATAGCAACTGTGTAAAATATTACCTCTTGCATTTTGTCGTACTTCAAATGCGTATATCAGACATAATTCTAGAATACAGACTAGGATTAGAACATTTGCCGCAAGATGGCTCTGCTTATTACAGTGTTCTGTAGCAATTTAAATTAATTTCCTACTTTACCAATAGTGTAAAAATCAAGGATGACTAAAGTTTTAGTGAGTAAATGGTTGCCTATTTCATTGACGCCAACAAATATTTTTAATTAAACAATAAATAGGTATAGTTTTCTATTTTGTTGTCCCAAGACAAGAGAAAACAAATATTTGACTAATAAATGTCAAAACTTTTACAAATAAATTATTACTTTTTATTTCACAACTTAGCCAAATAAGTTTTATGTCCTATATCTTGAATACTCAAGGTATTAAGCAGCTCCACCGGCTATAAATTTAAAAATAATTTTTTGCGCAGCCGTTGTGTCCCAATAAAATTTAAAGAGAAAATATTCAAATAAAAATTGTAGATATTTCAATATTGCATATGTTTAGTTAATATTTCTTGTTTTACTTGATTAGTTACTGTAAAAACTAGATTAAAATTAACTAAGTATGTGGAAGATGATCGAAATGCGAACAAATAAAATTTTTAAATGTAGAAGATGTCAATGAATAACACCGATTAATAAACAACGTAGATAAACAATAGATTTGCATAAGTTATCTCATCTGCACCCCGGTACTCCTTTTTATGAGTACTTATGTGATTTATTTGCCTCGATTGATTACAAACACAAAGTTTAACTTCTGTCTATGTACACAAATAATTATTATTATTAATGCAAAGTATCTTTGGTCTCAACTAAAATTACTGTTTTTTTTTTTTTTTTTGGTAATGGCGTCATTTTTGAAACATGTATTATAAATTTATGTTTACTTTTTGGTTTTTTTTTATTTTCGGAATATTTTGTTGTTATTCACAAGACTACTACTTTATTTTAATATTTGGAACAATTGTTTTGCAATAATTATTGGTTACCTTAGAGATCAACATTTTTTTTTATTTACTCTTTATTCCCTAGTTAAATAAATAATCATCACACCTTTTACCCATTTCCATGTATGGCAGTCTGCCGGGACAGATCTTGATAAGTGATTTATTTATACGCGTGAAGTGCGGTTACCAGCCATCAAATTACAGTCTTCCAGAGATGTAAGTGGTGAGGGAGCCACAGGGATAATTTTAAATGTGGTGAAAATCAGTTGCCGGTTATGGGAATTGAACTCGGGTTCTAATTTCCACAACCCGGCTAGCTACCATTGTGCCATAAGTTGATAAGTAGCCCTTAATAAATAATAGTCAAATGTTCAGAAAAAACAATAAAAAATCGGAGAAATTATACAAAATATTAAATAAAACATAAATAATAAATATATTTGGGGATGTAACTATGACTATAACTAACAACGAAACCAAAAAATATTTGTGAAAGAAATGAAGAGAACATTTTTTTCATTACATTAAAAAATATATATAGGAAATATCTATCTACATTAGACAACCAAATACACATCCCGAAATAAGACACATTGCAGAAGGTACTAATGACAAACTGTTACCCGATAAATCCAAGAACAGATATTGCACTAACTGTAATGTCAATATAAACTATTTTGATTCAAATAAATAAAATATTACCCTCATTCTACTAGTCATGTCAATATAAACTATTTTGATTCAAATAAACAAAATATTACCCTTAGGGCCAGTTTTTCAATCACCGATTAATGTTAACCATGATTAAATAATAATGGAAACCATAGTTTCCATTATTATTTAATCATGGTTAACATTAATCGAGCGTAAACCGGCGATTGAAAAACTGGCCCTTATTCTACTAATCTTTTCTTAAAATGTATTGAAGGTTCGAGACAATCGTTTTTAGAAACATGTCGTGAAAAAATGTGGTGTCTAACACGAGAAGAAAGAGTTTTTTCCACTCTCGCTCGAATTGACTCATGAGCGAGTGGAAAAAAGAGGCACTTTTTTCTCTAGTTTAACAAATAACTATTTATAATGTCTCTATGTAATATGAATTTATCATAACAATGGTATAATTTTCCATAACATACAAATTTAGAAGTATTTATTTTTAGGTTACTTAAAAATTGTAATCTCATTTCCGTTAGCTATAAAGAAATTCCAGTTTTGTTATTGTTACTTAAACTAAACCTAAGATAGTTATTTTAAATCCGGAGAAAAAGATTAAAAATAATATTTTGTACACCCCTTGGGTGTACATTTCATAGCGCCATTTCGTTCGAATGCTGCGTCAACTACCTGAAATTCAGCGCCATCTCTGAATAAGTGGCACAATCCTATTCTGTATATTTTTTTAACGCGACAAAAATATCACAATATACAGGTTTATAATATACCCGATTTTCTTAATACAGTACACAAAATTTGTATATATACAATATTTTTTGTGATATTGTAATAAATTTAATATATATACAATATTTTACGTGATATTATCAAAAATTTAGTATATATTGTGAAAAGAATTGTATATTTACGAGTCTGTATATTGTCGCAAACGGCGCCTCATAGTTTGACAACAGTGATATTTCACTTATTTGACAAAATCTATGTTCAACCCAGTATAAACCTTTTTTGAACTTGATTATGCAAAAAAACACTACTGTAAGATAAAACAACAAATTCAACGTTTCTTACTTTTACGATTAACAATTGTGATAATCGCTGATTATGATTATTTAGTACATATAGGGTTAATTTAATAATATTACAATGAAAATCAATGATTTATAGTAAAATTATTTTATTATTTACTAGTTTAGGGGTGTTTTTCAATTTTTTTATGTGCGATTTTGTAACAATTAACTGCTTGAATTTTGGGCTAATATTGATGATGAATTTTCTGTATTGAGTTGAGATCTTTTCAAGCATTTTTGCCATTTCCCACATTTTTTCTTTATTAAACAGGGTTTTTTTGCAGTGGTTGACTTAAAAAACAAAATATGGAAAGAGAAGAATTTATTTTTCTATACTAGCTATTTACATAATAAGTGCGCAAAGACATACTTTGCACATGAGCGCAATTTAAATTCGCGCGAATGGTGCAAATGACGTCTTTGTGCACGAGTTTTGTACAATTCTTTTGTAACGAGCAAAAATTTATAATCGACAATGAAGAAAATTATTAAATTTGAGGCGTGAATTTATATTGACAGGTAAGTATGCCATGAAGAGACATTTGTTATTTGAAAACAAATTGTTTATTTTTCTTGTCAATCTTGTTAAAATATGTCTGTTTGATGGCGTTATAAACTAACGTTTCTATTTCTTTTATAAATTCCTTAAAATGTATGTATATACGTAAGTACAATTAGCGTTTTAAAAGCAAAATTTAGAATAAAAAAAATTTCTATTACTTTCCGCACTAGTGCACAAAATCAAACTTTCCATCGGTTTCCAGGGTAATGTAAACATTATTTTGAATGCTGCGAATACAAAAACATTTTCCAACGCTAAAAAAACTATTAATTTTCACATTCACGGGTTTTTAGGTTTATTCTAGTGAAATTATTTATTTATATTTTTATTATTTAATTTTCAGAATATATTTTATGTTTTCGTGTTATCTTTTGTTCCAATAAATAATTGCAATTGCTTTTGAAAGTTGTAGGAGTTTTTCATCCGATATTTACTTTTTTTTGCGCTCCCCTTAGGTATTTTGAGCCCCCACCTAAAGGCCCACAAATAGAAAAACATCGGTTTAGGATAAAATGTTTTAAAAAATCTTGCTTAGGTAAGTCAATGAAATAATTCTACTTATTTATTATAAAAAAAAAATACAAATTCGAAGCTCTAATTAATAATTAAAATCTCAGGAAAGTTATAATAATTGCTGAATTAAATATGTATTTAAAAATGAAAGATAATCAAATCTGTATTTACTTAATAATCAAAATTGACTATTGTCATGAAACTGTCTACGAAACATGAGCCCACATGTACTGATCATAAACCTTTTGTAAGTGTATTTTTCTTTTACCGCGGGATGTTTCACAGTAGCAATAATGCACAGATTTTTATTTATGTCATCCTGTTTTTTATCGAAGTACGCCCAAACATTTTACACCCCAATTCTCAAAAGTGTTTTAGCTAGAATCTAACTAATCGTGAATTTCGGATTTGTCAAATTAAGCTAAACCATATTTCGAAAAAAGTTTTAATAAACTTTAGTACTATTTAGTTTTCGTAAAGTGAATTGAATTAACTTTTCGGATTAACATAAGATTCGGTATTCTAAAATTCAGGATTAGCTAAAACTTTTTTGAGAATCTGGCCATAAAAGATTTGTTTCTATATTACACTGCTCAAAAAAAAAAACCGGTCACCTAAAGAATCCCAAAAAAGCATCACTTTTCAAACCCCTGTCAATTTGTCAGTTTTGAAACAAATTGGATGAAATTTTTTTTCCGAAGTCGCCCAAAAGCTGTGAATTGATTTTGACTAACCTCCCTTTCCCTTCCCCTAGCCACCACCAAACGAGAACCACTTTTATTCTAAAAAAAGGTGATTTTCCAAGCTTTCTATGGGAATCATCAGCCGTCAATTGACAAATCTGTTTACAGATAATGAAAATATGGACATTTTTGTTACTCGAACGTAAAATCGGATGTTTTTGAAAAAAGTTATGATTTTTTGAAAAAAAAGAGACATTTGCAGAGGTTGTCATTCAATTGACCGTAGTACGTAGACACTCGAACACATACGGACACTCAAACGCACGCACGCACGCACAC
Organism: Pterostichus madidus; assembly: GCA_911728475.2. NCBI lineage: Eukaryota > Metazoa > Arthropoda > Insecta > Coleoptera > Carabidae > Pterostichus > Pterostichus madidus. Next base: position 12,429,873 of record OU452318.1, read on the forward strand.
GCACCCACGCACATGCGCACACACACAAACACACAAACAACGCACATCCAGATGTAAACGTAAACGTGTTGGACGAGTTTAGTTTTTCTTTGTTTTTAGCAGGTAAAAATCCGGCAAATTGTTAAGTACGGGCTTCTCGTTGTCTTTGGAACATTTTCACATACTCTCGTAAAAAAACAAAAAACAGATCACCAAGTTTTTCAGTAGGGCGTGTGCGTGAACGTTTGCGTTTACATCTGCGTGTGCGTCGTCTGTGTGTGTGGGGGTGTGTGTGTGTGTGTGTGTGTGTGTGTGAGGGTGTGTATGTGTGTGCGTGTGTGCGTGTATGCGTGTGTGCGTGTGTGCGCGCATGTGAGTGGCTACGTACTACGGACAATTAAATGCCAACCTCTGCAAATGTCTCTTTTTTTTTCAAAAAATCATAATTTTTTTTAAATCATCTGATTTTGATGCAGTTTTACATTCCAGTAACAAAAAAATCCATATTTTCATTATCTGATGACAGATTTGCCAATTGACGGCTGATGATTCCCATAGAAAGCTTGGAAAATCACCTTTTTTTTTTAGAGAAAAAGTGTTTCTCGTTTGGTGGTGGCTGGTGGAAGGGAAAGGGAGGTTAGTCAAAATCAATTCACAGCTTTTCAAAGACTAGACTTTGGGCGACTTCGGAAAAATTCATACAATTTATTTCAAAACTGACAAATTGACAGGGGTTTGAAAAGTGACGTTTTTTGGGATTCTTTAGGTGACCGGTTTTTTTTTTTTGAGCAGTGTATATCTTTTAAAACAATCACAATTTTATCACAAGAATATCTACAAAATTGATATCACTTGCATTCGTTTTATATATGATAGTAATTATATCTTAGTTTATCATAAAAGAAAGCAAAAACATTATCAATAAGCTACGGACTACAGACAGCGTGAGTACAGACACTAGACAAAGAAATATATCGGGGAATTACCGAGTCGTGCGTGCAAACACGTTGCTTCACGAACATCTTAATAATTGTAAAAATCATTGCCGGTAATCGGCGATTACAGTTAACCGTTAAATGTTAATACTCGGCGATTACTATTAATCTTAATCGTAATCGTTGCATTACTAAATAAAACATATATCACACGTGAGTGAAATGTCTTATTCTCGTAAGAATGTTCACAGTCGCGTAAAATGGCTTTATTAACTAACTTATAATAAGTATAATGTACAATTGTGCTATAATTAATGACAATAATATATATTTTTTTTAATGTGCGGTACATGACTGATTGCATTTCTGTTATCCTCATACACATCAACCTTCAAAATGGCCGAACTCATAGCGTTCTCTGAAAATTGGATGCGCACTCGTTCAAGAGTCTTGTCCCACTACTCTATTCCTCTGGTTATAGGTGGTACGACGAGAACCAACGGCAGAATTGTACTTGCGAAAAGACATAAAATTATTATGGGAGGGATTATACTGGACGCAAAGATATAAGAAAATGGCTTTTAGACGTCCCTCACAGCATGTAATTAGTATAGGCTTATCCCAGGATTAAACTTGTAGAAATGTGAAAAGAAACAGAGCCGTATTATAATAATTATTTTATTTCTGTTAACATAATAAAGATGTTTTATTATTTATTTATGTATTTATTTACATTTTTAGTTTAAAATATAGTCAAAAGTCATGTTACAGTGTTCAATAATAATATAATAACATGGATAAAAATAGAATAACAATAATATGAGCATGAAATAGTTTTAATTAATCTGTATTATCGTCATCTTCTAAGTCACTATCTGATGATTCATTAGAATTTATATTTATTATTAATTTGTTTACAATATTATTCACATGTAAATATCTATGTCTATTGCATGTTGTACACACTTTTTCCAATCTACTTAATGCACCCTTTTGTTAACTGTAGCCAGACGGGCCCGCTGAGGCCGGTAAAACCCACCTATTAAGAAGTCAACTCGATTCCTTATATCTTTGCATCTACTATACTAATACATTTTCTAAGCGTAAATAATAATACAATTGGAGTAGAAACAAGGACAGTGAAGCTTTATCGGGTGTATGTAGATAATTTATAGAAGGTACTGTTTTGCACGTATTCGTTTATGTTTTATTGTATGTTAATATGTTATGATTAATGCAAATTTATTTTATTACTATATTATAAAACGCATTTGTTATATTTGTAAAACAGATATTTTCTAATAAACTTAAGCCTCTAACTGTACCACCGATTACCAATTCTTATCTGTCATATCTACTTTGCGCGACTCCTCCAGACCAGCTGTCAGTTCTCGCCAAACAGCTTATACCAAGGATGTGATGAGAAAAAGTATTTTTCTACTGTCGTGTTAAAAAGTCAATATACTAACATTCCAAATGAGTGTGAAAAGTATACCTTTGCAACACTCAGTGCGACAAGAAATCGCTTATAATGTTGTTTCCAAGACAACCATTTTAAAATTATTTTTTTTAAATTTAATTGAGATATAAAATAAAATAAAATAAATATATCATCATGCCTTTTACCCACCACTGGGTGTGGCACTCTGCCGAAGCAGATCTCGGTAAGTGATATATTTATGCGCGTGAAGTGCGGTTACCAGTCGTTAAATCACGGCCCCAAAGATGTTAGTGATGGGGAGCCACAAGGGTAATTTTAAATTGATGAAAATATTTTGTCAGCTGTGGGTATCGAATCAGGGTTCTTTGGATCCACAGGCCGACTTGATACAACTGAGCCATTACCCCATTTGGGATATCGACCGCTGATTTTGAAAGTGGTGTAAATCCATTTAAAAAAATGAGATATTACGTAATTTATGCTTCATTTAGTGAAAATTTTTATTTATAACTAGTTAGTATTTAATTTCTTTAAATATGCCCATCCTTTATCCAATTTAAAATTAGCCGGTAAAAAAAATTGCGTAACCATTAATAAATTAACCTTTAATTTTCTAAAAAAAGAAAAAATGGACTTACACCACTTTCAAAATAAACGGTCCATATAATAGTAAATGACGGATGTCAAATATCGATTTTAAGAAATAAAAGTTCACGACCATAGAAAAAATAGTATGTAACATACGTGTGGCAACGGCCATTGCAAAACTTGTGTTAAAATATACTACTGCTGCACACGTGAGTAATATTGTAATGATTTTTTCCTACAATTGTGCGATTTCTTTGTTATTACTAACTACTATTGCCTTGGTTACGGATGGAAAGGAGACAAATGCAGACCAAGTACGTTTCTGTAAACTAAAAGCATTAGTGCCGAAAGTAACTTGTGCATTACGCAACTTTCAAAAGAAAATTTAACTGACAGTGATTTAAATTTCGCGCCGAGCGCGGAATTTTATATTTTAGACACAGACGCTTATGGAATAAGAAGATAAGCAGTGATATATTTTGACGTCTCTAAACATAACCTTTATAAATATTGCACATAATATCATCAGTATTCCTAATCCGTACACATCACAATGATTAGCAAGTGTATTATTATTAAATATAATTATTATTATTATGGGATGGCTAGCACAGTGGGATGAAGTCGGCCTGTGGATCCTGAGGTCCCTGGTTCGATTCCCACAGGCGACAAATTTTCATAATTTGAAAAAGCTATCCCTGTGGCTCCTCCACCACTAACATGTTTGGGGGCCATGATTTGACGACTGGTAACTGTACTTCACGCGCAAAAATATATCACTTACCGAGATCTGTTTTAGCAGAGTGCCACACCCAGCAATGGGTAGAAGGCGTGATGATATATTTATTTATTTTATTTTAACAAAAAGGAAAATTACTTTATTTAGAGAGTTAGTGAAATACATAATATTTATTGTTTGTGTATATCAGTGTTTTTCAAACTGTGGGTCGCAACCTCCTGGTGGGTTGCGTAACAGTCCAAGGGGGGCGTCGTGAGTAGGGCTGGGCAAAAAAATTATTAGATCGATTTAATCGATCTTTTTTTAAAAATAAAATCGCGTTGATCATAAATTTTTAAAGTTTGATTGATCGATAAAATCGATTTTATCGATTTTCTTCAAATCGATTGATAGAAAATGTTGAATAATAAAAAATTGGGATTATCGGTTTTTTTTAAATAAAAAAATCAATAAATTCAAACTTACCGATTTTGTAACGTTCTTTTAATAATAAATATGTTCATTTAACACAGATTTTTAAATTCTCCTTAACAATATTTAAAATGTTATTGTTATTTACTTTAAAGGGCAACTAACTAATGACATTGCGACATGATACGCGTTGTGTGTGATCGTGGTCTGAAAGTGAACTGCATCATATCCAAATCTGTACTAATAACCTGAATCTAATTGGTGTGATATAAATATGGTCTATTTTTTCTATTACACTTATTATATGTTTATTATATCAAATAGATTTTTTTGTGTTTCAGTTTTGTATTAAAAAATCGATAAGATTATATTTTGATCATATTTTAAAACTAAAATCGATCGTCGGTTTTTTAAAATTCGCCTTAAATCGATAGAATTGATCAGATTGACGAAGTTGAAAGCTTCGGGGGTCGCGAGAGCTTTTTAGAGTCATTTTTGGGTCGCGATTGAAAAAAGTTTAATAAGCACTGGTGTATATTAATAATACTATTGTTACAATTGCTTATATTGACATAATGTGAAGTGGAAAATTTTATACTGTCTAAAGAAACATTGATTTCTTCTGTACCTATTCATATTATCAACAAAACTATTATTGACAACAATTTCGGAGGTTTTAGAAGTACCAGCAGCAGGTTTATTGTCACTGCCAAAAATAGATATAACGTAGCTTGATCTGAGGCTGCAATAATATCTGAAGATGTACATGATAAAATAGAATCACACCTGTAGTATTAAAATCTAGACGATTTTGAAAAAATTATCTTGAAATTAGTGAAATAGGTCTACAAGCAAGCCGCAGCAACGCAATAAAATATTATTATCATGTAATATCATTAATATTTTATAAATCCTGATAATATTTGAGTGATTTTCCAAATTATCAGTTGTAGGAAAAATATTGTTTATAACACGTGTCGAAAAAGTGCACGTAACAATTCTTTTCACTATATATTTACGACCGTGAACTTTTATTTATTAAAATCTATATTTGACATCTGTCATCTACTATTGTATTTTAAAATAATTAAAATCATCAAGACCAAAAGGATTGTAATAGAAACAACATAAATAGCTGTATTCCATTTGCCACTTGTTTCACTTAAATCAATTCAATTAAATTAGACAACATGACTGAACTAACCAAACTAATGCACTTTTTGGGATGAATTATTTCCAAGTAAATTAGAATAATTAATTCTAGTACGGCAAATAAACTAAACAGTCATTCAGCGCAATAGATAAGTGACCTGGATCAGTAAATGTAAGCTAGATCTGATCCAAATGGCAAATGGAATGTGCCTATTGTATGGTAAGTGATTTTTTACCGTACTGTGTGTTGCTAAGAAATTTTATGAACTAAAAATAGTTTAGAATGTGATATATTTTCAACTATTTTTAAAAAATTGTGAAAAATTAAAAAATGAAATACTACATTTTTATTGGTATAATTTTACTATTTTTCACTATTTTTATTTATGTATCTCCTTGTTATCATTAAAAAAATTCGAATATATTATTGATATTTTGATATTTGTCAAAATAATTTTTTATCTTTTTTAGATGGCTCAGTGGTATCGAGTCGGCCTGTGGATTTGAGTACCTCTGTTCGATTCGCACAGCCGTCAAACAGTTTACACCATACTAAAAGTATCCCTGTGGCTCCCCGTCCACTAACATTTTTGGGGATCGTGATTTGACGGCCGCTAACCGCACTTCACGCGCATAAAATATATCACAAAAAAACCTATGTTTACAACACGTAATGAAAGCATCCTCTTTTCAGTCATTTGATCAAATATCATACTCTTAAAAAACATATTGTTTTCATTACTAGTTGTACAAATAACTATTTCGTCACTTATTTTGAATATTGATACTTGGACTTTTCAACACGATCGTAGAAAAATAACTATTATAATTGGATTTTTTCCTCTGTTCGATAGCGTCATTTCCATATTTTAAAAATACCTAAATGTTTTGATGTTGCCAACTTTTTAATGTTTGTGTGAATGTATTTGACACAAGATAAATGAAATTACAGTTGTAATTATATTTAACACGTCAATGCAATCAATTATTTTAATTTACAATCTTTTTGGCATTAAAACCTATTTAGTTTAATTCGTAATATTACTAATGAATATCCTTGAACTTCAGTTATCTCCGTTACTATTGAAGACCGTGGTGCACGTCAAGATTTCGCGAAACGGAGATATTTTTATATGATTCCACTCTTTGGTTCAAAAATTAATTACATTACGTACAGTGGCGCTTTAAACATTTCAAACATATCTCTTTCAGTTGTTTGATGCTTATCCTTTTTTGTATCAAACACTTCTCTATCTTTTCTTTGCGTTATTGTCTAAACAATGTACAAGTTTTTGTGTAAATAATTGTAGAATTCTCTTTTTGATTTATCTTGTTTTTGCATAAAACTATAATTTTTAATCTAACTGGCCTTATTTTCTGTACAAGAAGTCTCTGCCAATTTTTTTCAAATCTACAAGTTTTAATACAAAAACAGATTACAGTGTTCATTTGTTTTATATTTTGCCTGTAAAAATAGAAGTTTGTACTTATTCCTTTTTTTGCACTATAATCTTCAATTCAGAAATTTACTTTTTATTACTTGATGATTTCATCAAAAACAAAATTTAAAATAAATTAATAAATAAAAAGAAAACATTATATTTACAACTATTATTATTAAATAATATCTTTATTATGTATCTAACTTTAATTGCATAAAGCTGCTCATATTCTGTAATATGAAAGTTAATATTCCACGGTCTATTTCCAGAAAATAGCAATCAAGCATTTTCTCATGTTTCAAACACGTGGTTTATCTTTATGAATACGTTTCATTGATGTAGTATATTAATGATATTTCAATTTAAAAGGTTTTTATTCATTTTATCCATAACTCGTATATAATAGAGATAGAGACATTATTACATTGCTTTCAGTTGAATTATATGGCTCATAAAACACTAGCATTTTATATTCCATAAAACACTGTAAACAAGTTGTTACTTAGCAGCCACTTCATGATCTACCGTATTTTGAGAAACTATATATAACTGAATCAACGTTAAACGTTACGACCAATCTTCTTCGATACCTATAATTATGGATAAAATTTTGTATTACACTTAAGAATATTAAACACTCGACCTTCGTTCTCGTGTTTTATATACCTAATAATAAATAACTATTTTCTGAGAAAATTATTTTATATTTTTAAATATTCTGTTGCAAAAATTTTAATTTTAAAATAAAATATATATAAATATATCATTACGCCTTTTACCCATTACTGGGTGTGGTACTCCTCCGAAGCAGATCTCGGTAAGTGATATATTTATGCGCGTGAAGTGCGGTTACCAGCCGTCAAATCACGGCTCCCAAAGATGTTAGAAGTGGGGGAGCCACAGGAGTAATTTTAAACTGGTAAAAATGTTTTGTCTGCTGTGGTGATCGAACCAAGGGTCTTAGGATCCACAGGTCGACTTGATACCACTAAGCCATTACTCCATAAAAAAATTCAATTTTAATCTTTGAAAACAAAAAAAAAATACCTACATTTTCTGCAAATTTTATTCGGTTTATACAATAAATATTTAATGAATAATTTTAATAGTTTTTTATTAGTAACTATTCAAAAAATAAATGAAAATTATAAAAAATATTTATGGAGTAGATGGCACAGTGGTATCGCGTCGGCCTGTGGATCCTGAGAACACTGGTTCGCCTCCCACTGCCGACAAACATTTTCACCACATTAATACTACTCATGTGGCTCCCCCTCCACTAACATCGTTGGGGGGCGTGATTTGACGGCTGGTAACCGCACTTCAAGCGCATAAATATATCACATACCGAAATATGTTTCGGCAGAGTGCCACACCCAATAATGGGTAGAAGGCGTGATGATATTTTTTTTTTATATACAAAAATATTTACAACTGGTAAATAATGTTAATTTTATTGTTATCAAAGTCATTACTTAAAGTGCTTCATTAATTACCGAGGGAAATAAAAATAACAAGTACCTACTCCATAGGGAAATAAAGTGATTTTAAGGCCTTTGGCAGTACCACCTAGAATTTTTATTTACTTTTTTAGTGTTCAATAGATCTTCTTCATTGCTATTATGTACATGTCAGAGAGATAATTCTAAAATTCTCATTAAAAATATAACAAGAGAGTGAAAATAAAATGACAATAATTTGACAGATCTTTCGAAAACTTGTTGCCAGGCAATAGTCACGAAAGCCCGAAAAGTTTGAGAAAGATACTGGAGTTATTTTCTAATTTATCGAACTCTCGAGTTATATTTAATTAGATTATTTTTTGACTTAGCTGTTGAGGTCGATTCATCCAACTTAAAAGATTTTGAACTGGGCCCATATCGATTGATTACTTATTAATGTATTATTGGAAGTTGTTTACAAAATTTGTTGATGTATTTCTGTATCTGAAATGGAACTAAATCGATTTGTTTCGTTGACAGTTTTAAATAATGATTTGACAAATATCTATCATTTGTCAACAAAAACGCTACAGAGATAATTCCCGGGAATAATCACAAGAGCTTTATTCTCAGTATAATAATGACAGGATTGGTTAAAACGCAGACACGTGACATACAATGAAGCATTTAATTGGTTCTGAGAATCGTCAAAAAATAATTTGTGAAATTATTAATACAAAAAAATAAACAGTTTTTCGTTTATAGGAATGTGCTTCATTCTTACTAGTTTTACATGCTGTTAACAATCTCTTTTGTTAAATAACGAATTTTTCCGTTTATGTACAAAATATCATATATAACAGATGAGTAAATTGTCATTATTTGCCTAAACCGATAGCTTTCCTCGAGCTATGTCCTCAGGATTCAATCTTCGGTTCCAAGAAATAATGGCGAAATTTATTCCCTTGTTATATAAACTGCTATTTTGTGGATTCCATATAAAAAATAATAAATTTTTTCGATAAACAAATTGAAAAAAAAAATTATTGACCTATCAAAATATATTGTTTATATTAACATAATAAAAATTAGGTTTTTATATAACCGGACGTCGTGCGATAAAGTTACCTTACCGTATATCTCCCATTGCAAAGTGCGCAAAGTAATGTATAAATACTTTCTATATTTTCCTTTTATACGTACAAAATGAATAGATTACAAATCAATAAAATTATGCTGACATTATATCAAAATGGCTGTAGAAAAAATTGTATGCAATATTTGTGCAAAGCTATATTGTTGTACCTACTCGTATGATTTGTTGAACTTACACTTGCAACAATATACTGCTTTGTGATAAAAATAACTATTCGGTTTAATGTATTCTTTATTAAATACGATATTTTTCCTGTATTCCAAACAAAAAATTATTATTTATAAGAAATAGCTGAATGTTGAAGTGATAAGCGGCTTTACAAATATGTAGCGTAATTTTATTGTTTATCTTTTAAACAACTTATTATTTATTAATAGGCAGATTTATAAATCGGATTAGCGCTAATGTCATTTTTTATTTCGTTTTTAACTTTGTTTTGATTCTGGAATTAAGTTTGTTTAACCTGGGTTAATTAATATAAAATATCATTCATTTCATCAATCTTGTTTTAATTTGAAACAGAGTTATAGATAATATTAAAAGTAAATCTACCTGTTCAATATTAAAAAATATATTTAATTATAACATTTTTTTTCTATACTGGGTGTCTGTTTTTTTGTTATATAGAAACAGCTCTACTAAAATATTTATTTTTCGATAGTTTCTTCCCTATCAATTTTAGATCAAAAGTGTTCATACAAATGTTGTTCAGAAATAAAACAGCATCCAATGAGCTTAAATTGATATTGATATATTACGTTCCTGTCACAAGACAGATAAGCCCGCGAATTGTGTAACCCTAAATGTCAAACCTGTAACTTTCTTCATGATATTTCATACATGCTGATTAATTTTTTTAATCATTTATCTAATAATTTAAAATTAATTTCCAATTTGAATACCTTTAAATTTGAAATCAAGGACACACTCATGAAAAATAACTTGTTAATAACATTACTTGTGAAAATTACATTTCCCTTATTCAATTTAATTGTGTTAGTTATCATTTCCCTTACGAGTGATGAAAGTAAATGATTTTCATCACTAGTGAGGAAAATCGTTACTATCACAACTAAATTGAGTGAGGGAAATGTTATTTGGAAACATTTGAAACGTACCTTATTATTTTTGTCTGTGGTGACCAAGGAAACGTGATGTGCATTTGGAAATATAACTCTTTGATTTGTATAAAACAATTATTAAATTTCTTGTATTGATTAACGCAAATATTTTCATATTTAATGTTGAAATAGCTTATCTTCCAACTTTCATACTCGTTTTTCAGTTAAATCCTTTCTTCACTAGTATTACAATATACTTTAACTCAAATCATGAATATCTAAATTGTGGTACTTTTTAATACTATTTTTTATTGTTTGAAATTGCTTTGTAACTGTATCATTCTCTTATAATAAGTTTTGTCTTTTGACATGGGGTCATTCTATTTGAAATCGGCCAAAAAAATTCCAAGCCTCTCCGATTTGCGTGAAAATGCATATACTTATTCTTTTTCATCTAATTAGAAAGTTCCTTATTTGGCTCATTCTATCGTGTTCTCATTTGTGATCTATATATTCATATATGACCATTTTTGCACTGCCCCACAGAGCACTTGAAAAATAATTGTATCAATCATTTCAATTAAAACAAGTGTATGATATTCTGAAAGAGCTTACTTCAGGCTATTTAGATCAGTGAACGGAAACGATTTTTAGCATAACTGTGGGGAATTATGTGGGAAAATGTAAAAATACCCCTTTTTTTCAAAAATCGATTTCTCAAATACATTATCTCAGATGTTGCTGAAATTTTGCCAAATTGAATCATATTTCAATATATCTAAAAACCGTGTACAATATCAAATCAATATTCCTAATAGGAAGCATTGTGTTGAATGACGCAATACATTGTTTATTAGTTATGGTTTGTTTGTTTTTACTAACTACATTTCAGAAAGTTGTGCAGCAAAAATTTATTTATTGCACTGACAGTTGTTGGCGAGATTGCCAATTCGTTTGTGTTGTATGTTTGAATTTATTATACGCAGACACTCACACATGTGTGCAGTATTCAACACACAGAACTTATACCTCCATATTTATTTATTTAAGTAATGTTTTATTATTTTGAATTTATGCTCTAATACGAATTTTATTATTAGGACAAATAGTTGCCATTGTTATCTTGTTAAATAAAATTAATTAATTAAGGTACGCACTTAATGATGGAGAAATTAGTCTATTAAATAATTTCAGACACGGTAACCGATGTTTCGGCAGTCAATCTGTCATTTTCAGGGTAATGGCAAAGTGGTATCAAGTCGGCCTGTGTATCCTAAGAACCCAGGTTCGATCCCCATAGCCGACAAAACATTTTCACCAATTTAAAATTACCCCTGTGGCTCCCCCACCACTAACATCTGTGGGGGTCGTGATTTGACGGCTGGTAACCGCACTTCACGCGCATAATTATATCACTTACCGAGCTCTGCTTCGGTAGAGTGCCACACCCAGTAAAGGGAAAAAGACGTGATGATATATTTATTTATATTTTATTTTAAAAAATGCAATAATTAAAACAATTACAGCTCTATTCTCAAAAATATTTAGCTAATCCTACATTTTGGATTAGTTAATCTTATTCTAGTTCGATAAACAAAAATTATAATCCAAATCACTTTCAGAAAACCAAATGATAACAGGATTATATTAGAGTTTAATTAATTATTTTTTTATTGTTCAGAATAAGCTAATATTCTTTTGAGAATCGAGCTATTAATGTTTCAAGTACCTAACTTACAAGAACATAGATGACCAAATTATTATAAAATAGTACTGTAGTGGAATCGCGCCATGTAGAATTCTATAATAGAATTCAGGCGATCATTTTCAAATCGTTAAATTAGTATACCATTCTAAATAATTTTGCAGTAGAAATGTAGTTTACATCATTTGTACACTATCTTATATGAAAAGTATCAATTATTTTATGCTATATTAGGGAAAATAATAATTTTTACTTGACAGATGACAGCGATTCTATTTTTCGAAATACAGGATGATCAAAAGAAATTGTTATAGTTGGCAATACAATTCCACAGATATTTTTATTCCACAGTTGGCACAACGTCAGATAAAGGCGAACATGCTATTTGACATTTCTAATAAATACAAATAGATTATGTCAGGAGTCTGACAGCTAATAAAATTTTAACTTTTTTAAGTAATAGAAATACTTTAGAAATAAATGTACTCAAATTTAAATTTTAAATGTCACTGTCAACAACAGGACATGATATTATGTATCAGGCTTACCAATTTCAAGTAGTTTTTTTTTATTGCCAACTGTCCCTTTTGATCACTCTGTATAATTCTATATGGCGCGATCCGGGGGTTGATTTATTAACAAAGCGTGAAATAGATGTCAAAATTGTGAAAAATATATTCAACTTACAACATAACCGAATTAAATCCAATTAACAGTTACGACAAACAAGTGACAGTCAGTGACAAAATATTAAAAATGACGACAAATTTTCTGAAAAATAATTTCAAGATCACGGACAGTTTATGATGAAGTTGATATCTAGAGTATATGAAATTGATTATGATATGTAAGCTCGGTAACTATGTAACTGAAGGTCACGATAGGTAATATTTTTTGTATAATTAATATAAGATTTTAGTGGCAGGTAGATGGTGAATTATAGGACAGATTTTTACCACAGAATTTTAGTAATCGAAGTAACGGTGCACTATAAGTAAATGTAGGACTTTCAGGAACACAAGTCTTAACTTAACTCGCTTGTTGTCGAATGCATATAAACAAGTATATTTTTAAAGTTTATTTAAAAATATATACCAATATATTTAATAAATAATTTGAGAACATGTTTGGGTTATGTTTAATTTACAAAAGAACGAGATCTAAAAAGAAAAGCATTTCGACATGTAAATATCATAAACAAAAATTAAAAATTATATTGCATTATGCATATACAGACCATTTTATATTTTATTATACAGTGTGTCTCAAAACTGTGCTTCACTTGAAATAACTTTTTTTTACTAAATTAGCAATCACAAATAAATTCTGGTTAAACAAGAAATTATAAACTTTCTAATTTCAAATGGAACATTTATATTTCCCAAAGGCGACAAATAATTTTCACCACATTAAAACTACTCCTCTGACTTCCCCTCCAATAACATCTTTAGTGGTCGTGACTTGACGGCCGGTAACCGCACTTCACGCTCAAAATATATCATTTACGAGATTTGCTACAACAAAAAAGAAAACCAAGATAGCGTTTGTAGTTTGACAGTTGAAATCGCGCACTTTTTGTATAATTATTAATTGTACTTTAATATTTAAATAAATTTAAATTAAAGTTAAAGTAATTATTATTCATTGCACGTCAATTATTTTTTCAATTGTCAAATCTGTTACGTTGTTTTGAATATCCTTTTCTAGTTTATTGTTCAGATATTTCGCATCAAAATTAGATTTATGATATGTTATATCATTGAATTTACAATTTTATTGGAAATCTAAATATTAAATCACATATTCCATTTGAAATTAGGAAGTTGATGTTATTTCCGGTCAAACCGGAAATGGTGTTAGCTTGATTCTTATATGATTTCACGTGCCCTTAAAGCTAATTTACCTACATACAATTTAATTGTGATTGCTTAATTAATAAATAAAAATTTATTTCGATTGAACCACTTTCTCGGGACACACAATATAAAATATTAGTTTTAAAAAAAGCATAGATACCATAGACATTCAACATCGGAACTCAGTTTTGTTCTGCGCAAAGGTTTCACATTGTTGTTACAAAAATACTTGACATAAAAGTTGACCATGTAAATTTGGCTAAATATTTCATTTTGCTCATGTAATAATAGTAAAAATAAATTTTCAAGATTTACAAGTTGCTTCACAAAGTTCAGGTTAATTATTTTAAAATTATTATTAAATCATTTTTATTTCAGAAGTCATATAAATAAATTCGTTTTAAATAAATAAATAAATATATCATCACGCCTTCTACCCATTCCTGGGTGTGGCACTCTGCTGAAGCAGATCTCGGTTAGTGATATATTTTGCGCGTGAAGTGCGGTTACCAGTCGTCAAATCACGGCCCCCAAACATGTTAGTGGTGGAGGAGCCACAGGGATAGCTTTTTCAAATTATGAAAATTTGTCGCCTGTGAGAATCGAACCAGGGACCTCAAGATCCACAGGCCGACTTCATACCACTGTGCTAGCCATTATTATTAAATCATTTTAATTTCAGAAGTCATATAAATAAATTTGTTTTAATCTAGGCTAATACTAATATTAGTTAGCATCACATTTAATTCAATTCGTGTATCTGTTTGAGTTTGCAGGAGATTTAAAGATAATATTAAAATTGGTGTCATCGATTAATATGCGTTGTGAATCTACTCATTAAATAATTTCATCATAACAAACAAAAATAATAATAAGATATTGTAATATTTTGACGTATATAACTGCAGAATTGAATGCTTTATAACTTTCATTTCGCACATATTTATGTAAAACAATAAGGAAGTTATGCACAAGAAAAAACTGAATTCAAGGTGAAATTCTTTAATTAACATAAAATAAACAAAACTCACTTTCTTTTTGTGGGATTTATGCATGTTGATCCAACAACACAAACACAGATAACCTAGCCAAATTCAAAACTACAAGTAAAACTTTTGCCAATAGCGAACGACACGCACTAAGAACGAACACTTCACTCCGAGCAACACTTCAATGTGTCTTGCTTCACTCCCAACTCACTGATGAAATATTTGCAATTTCCCGATAAACAGTCTGGTGCTGGTCCCTCAGGACGCGGGAACGTCACGTGCTGAGATGTTGGCCCCACCAGTACCACATTATGAGACCGCCGACGCAGATAAGCGGTTCATTCATCTAAAATGCGCATTGATTAAATCACAGACAATGTGGGTCTTTTTTTAAATACAGTCGTGGCGTTACAAGAAAATGTATATTCAAATTAACTTTGATAATTATAAACGAAAAAGATGAATATTCAATTTCGAACAGAAGTATTTATTTTTGTGTAATAAATTTTAGTTTAAACAATTTAAAATTAATATTAATCCAGAACATAAAAGCAATATTAAATTAAATTACAATCACGATAAATATAAATGCAGTTACTCACATTAAAAAATATTTCGCTAAAGCGCAATCTCTATAAATTCATCCCTTCAGAATTGATTCCTATAGAGGAATAGATACATTCGTATAATAAAGTAAATATAAATATTTAATGATAATGAAAATATTTTTTTGTGTTTAAAATGGGCAAAAAAGTAGTAAATCGGCTGTTTTGCCGTTTTCAGTATTATTTTTGTTTGCGATATAAAATTAATTTAAATTTTGCGATTAGTTTCAATATTTTAAAGTTATCGGCATCATCATGGTCAAATTTTACGTTTATAATTTTATAAATGTCATTCTACTTTTTGTGAATATTGTCAATCAATACATATGAATTAAATTTAAAATATATAAAAAGGAAAGAAGGAATACTAATCTTACCCGAGAATAAAGAAGCGAAAGTGGCTGTAATTAAATTAAAACATATATGTCTAATTAGTTGTTTTCCATTTTAAAGCCTAATCTGTAAAAGTAGCATTTTACAGCCTAGCAGTTGTCATAAAAAGTCTACTTTTAATGTGAATTGATAAAACAATATGTATCATACTGAAATATATATAGCCTTATATCTATGTCAAAAGTTTTCTCTATTTCGGCATAAAATAACATATACTCGCACGCATATTAATGCTAGAATAAGCTTTATTTTTAAACGATTTTTTTGTGACATACTAGGCGTTTTCCATTTGCCATTTGGATCAGATCTTATTTATGTTTACTAAACCAGATCACTTATTTATTTCGCTTGATTACTTCGCTGACTTTATTTTCAGTACCTACTAGAATTACTCTAATTTACTTTGAAATAATTTACCTCAATAAATGTATCATTTTGCTTAATCGAATTTATCTGAACTAATTTAAGTGAACCAAGTGGTAAATGGAATACAGCTATTGTTATCATAGATTCGTATAACTATATTAAATTTACAAAATATCTAGAAAACTGACAAAATAAAGAAACACAGTTTATATGGCAAATGTGAACTATTTTGGTAAAGAAATTATGCAAAGGCAAGTCGAAACAGAGAAAATAGTATAAAATACTCGTTATAGAAGGCAATTCTAGCACTTGTTCGTTCATCACTTTGCAGCTGCGCTGCTCGTGTCCGAATTTCGAACTCGTGCTAGAATATATTGCCTTCTGCAACTAGTATTTTAATATACTATTACTTACGTGAATATTCCATTTTAAAATAGTATGGAACATTCTACATCTACGACTAATTTGTTTCTATTAGAAACACTTTTCTTCGTAATTAGCCGTGAGTAATATTTATTTATATATTAGGAGTGTCAAGTGCTAGTTTTAGCTTGTGTCGTGAAAAATGTAGGATGAGCTAAATGAGGAAAATGCACTGAGATGCATACATTTTTTTCCATACGTTTATTTATAATTGTGAAAATGTGTAAAATTTACTTTTTTCTATTTCGGTGTTTTTATAACTTGATAAACGCACTGTAAACACGTTGCTAAGGAGATCTATAAGCGCACTGTTTTTAGCGTTTTTTATTTTGTAGGAGTGGTATGAATGCTCTTGAATCTGATAGTTGAATGACACATAACCTCAAAATTGTAAATTGTCGGTGTTGAAATATTACTAACAGAATATGCTAGAATCAGACAAAATTAAAAACATTCACAATACAGAAAAAAATATTGATTAATTGTCAAAAAATATGATATTTCAATTGTCCGTGTTATAAGAAATGCTACCAACACGAATGATATAAAACATCAACTTATATTTTTGACAAGAGAACACGTTTCATAAAGTCTGTTAAAGCACTCGTCCTTTGTAAAACTCGCCGCAGAGCGGCTCGTTTTCCAAATTTGAACGTTAATAGATTTCCTTATGAAACTAGTTCTTTAATATACTATTAATTGCCTGTTTTTCGTTCGCAAAACAACAGTTTAATAACAAATTTTCGTTAGTCACAGGCTATCCTGCAACAAGGGGTTAATGTAACAAGTGCGTAAAGCAGTATATTCTATAAACCATACAAGTGCAACAATATAGCTTTTCGCAAGTGTTGCATACACATTTTTTTACTACAGTAATTTTTAAATCATTCCCAACATGATTTTATTGATTTGGAATCTATTTTGCGCGTATTCAAGGATACAGAGAATGTATTTATGCATTACTTTAAAGATGATGTTATGGGAGCCTTATGGTAAACTGGTTTTGCCGCTCGCTACTATGGACAACATACGGTTTACTGTGAGTTGTGCGGAAATTATCTATTTTGTGTACTGTTTTGAGAGCGCAATATCCAATTTTTCTTAATGGTTGTAGAAACAAATACATTACACACTGTTTAAATTAATGAAATAATAGTTATTTATATAACAAGTGCCGAAAAAGGCTTGTTACGTGCAAATGCAGAATATGCACGCGCACGTAACCTTTTTCGGCACGTGTTATAAACAACATTTTTCCTACAACTGGGCGATTTAGAAAATCACTAAAATATCAGAATTTATAAAATTTTAATGATATCACATGAGAACGATGTTTTACGGCGTTGCTATGGTTTATTTGTTGATTTCTTGCACAATGTTCTACGTTATTTAAAAATATTTTACTAATTTCAAGATAATTTCTTCAAAATCGTTTAGATTGGAATACTATACTGAGTGATTCTTCTTTATCATTTAAACATGTTGGATCTATTCTTGACAATGACATTGAACTTGCTGCTGATACTTTCTAAAATCTCTGAAAGTGTTGTCAATAATATTACTGTTAATAATATGAACAGGTACGGAAGAAATCAATGTTTCTTTAGACAGTATAAAAGTTTCCACTTCAAATTATGTCAATATAAGCAACTGTAACAACATGTTATAAATATACGCAAACAATCAATATTATGTATTTCACTTACTCTTTAAATAAAACCATTTATCAATATATTTTACTTTGTTCGGTTATTTTTATTAATTATCATATTTAATAATGATATACTTGAGTTCTTGTCAGCTCAATGTGATGTGTACGGATTAGATATACTGCAGTTTAAGGTTATGTATATAAACGTCAAAATATATCACTTCATATTTCTTCTTCTTCCTTAAGCATATGTGCCTAAATGATGAAATTCCGTGCTTGGCTCGCTCTCACTTATATTTTCTTTTGACAATTGCGTAAAATACAAATTAGTTTCGGCACTAGTGTTTCTTTGCTTACAGAAACGCACTTGGTCTGCATATGTCTACTTTCCATACGTAACCAAGGCAATAATACCTAGTTACGTAATAACAAATTAATCGCACAGTTTTAGGAAAAAGTGATTTTCTAAGTAATCAAGTAGAGCTCTACAAACCAAAGTAAAACCGCAGCTGGAATGTGCATAACTCCACCCATTTAGATATATAACGAATGGTTTGACTCTACTTTGACGCAAATGTTAAATATACTGTCTCAGTAAAAACACTTAGCCGCCACATCATGTACGATATGGGCATTTATGCAAATTTAGTAATGATATATTTATGTGTTATTAATCTATCACAATTATTTTTCTTTGACATGATATTTTTATGAATGAAAAGAATTATACGCAGTCCTATTATTTCATAAATTCAAATAAAGCACAATAACAGGCAATCGTAGCTCAATGGATAAAAGCGAGGTAAAACTTCCGTTTCTTAATTAGCAAGCAAGAGGTCGTGCGTTAAAATCTCACTGACTTCTGCTTATATAAAAAAAATACAATTGTGTCTGAGTGGTTCGGATTCCACTATAAGCTGTAAGTCCCCTGTACTGTAATTGGGATTTACTTCCTGTTGTACAGAGTAACAAAATAAATAAATAAATAAATAAATAAATATTTTAATCCCATTTTTGACACGGAAGTCAATGGTGACCTCCGAAGACAGTCCTCTCAGAGTTGTAAATTGCTTCATTCAACTCTGACATTTATGTTCATAATCTGGATATTTTTTATCGTAAGGAAAATATTGTACGATACATAAACGTAAAACATCAATTTTATACTTTGCATTCACAATCGGTTCATTATTATATTGATAACAGTTTAATAATAGAATCTAATGTTAAACGGTTTTTGGTAACTTTTTATTTTGTAAGATTAGTACTACTACGCTGCCACACGTTAAATGTCATTTCAAAATGATAACCTCAAATATTTTAAATTGTTCTTTTGAAAGAATTTTAACGTTAGATATATATTTTATAATATTATTACAAAAAAAAAACAAAACAAGAAGAGCAATTTAAAATTATGCAACAATTTGGTAAGCTATAATCTAAGCATTTAAATAATCAAAATACCAATATCATTCTTTTCAGATATTATATTATAACTACATAATATGCAGAAAAATATACAAAACGGAACAATTCTGAAATTGGGTTATATTTCACTGTCAACTCAGTTTTGAGAGATACAGACTAATTAAGCGTTATCTTTCTAAAGTTGACTTGACAGAGTTTATTTTGTTTATTAAATTTATTAAAGCGTATGTTATAATAACTTCAGTATCCCTTAGATCATTATTTATCAAGTATATGGCTTCTCTGAATTGTCGCGTCTGATTATACGGGATGTGATGACATATCTGAATAAATTATTAGCTATGCATTGGTCTGAGATAGATTAACCTTTGTAACTCACCCCATCTGGGTTTTTTTTTATGTAAACTCATACATGGGAACGGTTAACTCGACAAACGCAACGATACCACTCTCTTACCCCTTGTCAAAACTTCCCATGGAAACAACAACAATTAGTTAGTGGTAGATTAGCTTCTGTCGAGACAAGTTGTCTCTCGTCTTCATGTGCATGATGTAGATCACGCCATGTAATTTTGTAATTTAAGTAACTAAGTAATAGTTTATCATTATAAATGTTCTTGTTGTTGTTGTGTTGTTTCCATTGTCGGTTAATTTGTTTAATTTCCTTATAAATTTATAACTTATGTAAATATTGCTATTTCATTTTTATATTTAATAAATTTATATTTTTACTAGAAGTTGGTGTTATTTAATCTTATATTAAATCGCGTTATAAAATTGGCATCACGATTGATTCGAAGCTTTCAGTCCTATTACAAAATTACTATCTATACACATATAAGGTAAAAAGAAAAGTCTGACAATTTTTCGTGCCTTAAAAATTGCAAGTATATTCTTCTGAATTTACAGTTGAAAAAGTCAAAATTTATTTGGCAGCATTGCCACATTCTTCATAAATCCCTAGATTGTGGTTCGATATTCTTCAATTGTAATTGCAAAATTACGATAAAATAAATGACGTAAAGTCATTCGTTTGTTTGGAGCCAAAAAATTCGAGCAACAATACATCGTCTTGTCAACGGTCATGACTGCACTCGTTGGAACTGATCTATGCGATAACGCGAATTACGAAACATTGCGCGCTGGTAGTACTTGGATGGTGACCGTCTAGAGAAACCCGCGTTGCTTTTTAAGAAAAAAAACGTTCACGAAATAAATTTTTTAAACTTAAAGCCCTAGAGCGAAATAGATGTTTTTTACGCTCTGAAAATTAGTTGTTTTCTATCAACCAATGTTCTTTTTAAATCGCTCTTTACAAAAAAATACTATTATTTAATTTTGCCTTTAATGCAAAACATTTGATGGTATAGGTATATTGCAAATATGTTTCACCATTATGATATAAAAATATAAATCACCACGTTACTTTCTTAAATATATTATCGGAAATGGAACTCCGTTATAGCCAGATATCGGTAAGTGATAGAATATTTTTACGAGATGTATGGTTTGTGTTGATGGAGCTCACAGCAGAGCCACACGGATATTAATTTAAATGCATAAAAGTTTTATCGCAATTTGAACAAATAAATAAGCTCTTATGGAAAATACGTGAACGTTTTAGCAATTTTATTACTATCTTCAGAATTGTTAAATCGGATAACAGTGTGTCGCAAAAGAAAACATAAATAAAATAAATTTAAATAAATCATCACGCCTTTTACCCATTACTGGGTGTGGCACTCTGTCGAAGCAGATCTCGGTAAGTGATATATTTATGCACGTGAAGTGCGGTTACCAGTCGTCAAATTACGGCTCCCAAAGATCATAGTTGTGGGAGAGCCACAGGGGTAATTTTAAATTGGTTAGAATGTTTTATCGGTTGTGGGGATCGAACCAGGGTTCTTAGAATCCACAGGCCGACTTGATACCATTGAGCCATTACTCCATCAAAAAAGAAAACATAAGAATTAGAATTTAAATATTTTTATTATTAAATACTAATACATATCTTTACTATTTTTATGATAGATGTTCTTCAACGATCATTTGGTTAAAGAAAACATTTTTATGTGTCTGAAACTTATTAATTATGTCAATTTTCTCTACTATGTCATTCTATTTAAATGTCAACTATTCAATATGATGAAAACCAATAAAGTATGTATTACAGATTGCTATATGAATTATTATGTTTGTATTTTCTTTTGTAACACACTATTATCTGATTTAACAATTGTGAAGAGAGTAATAAAATTTCCGAAACCTTAACGTACTTTCCTTAAGAATTTATATATTTGTCCAAATTCCGACAAAATTTATATTTACGAGGGCAGGGTGAAAAGTCCTGAAAAATGAAACAAGAAATGATTTATTTGGTCAAAACATATTTTATTTCTCAAAATAATCTCCTTGTAGCTCGATACACTTCGTCCAACGTTTTTCTAATTTTTCGATCCCTTCCAAATAATACGATTGTGGCAATCCTTCAAAATAGGCGTTTGTCTCAGCGATGACCTCATCGTTGGAGCCAAATCTCTTTCCGCCGAGCCATTTCTTCAAGTTTGGAAATAGATAAAAATAGCAGGGGGGCATATCTGGAGAATATGGTGGATGACGAACCAATTCGTAGCGCAATTGATGCAATTTTGCCATTGCGACTGCGGACCTATGCGCCGTTGCGTTGTCCACAATGCGGCACCCATCTGGCAGATAGCTGTCTCATATCCAAAAATTTATGCAAAATGTGCCGTACCCGTACTCCTCCATTATTTAATTTTAATTATAATATTTCACTAGATCACATTAGTTTTCTGATTTTTCAATATGGAGACTATGTTAAGTGAACGCGAAAGGAAATTGATTATAATTGATAAACTTTCCTTTCGGAAAGATAAAGATAAAAATAAATTTGACCGTGGCGAGCAAATGATCCATACTTTGGGAGTAACTGGCGCGTAACTCTATGTTCTTATAATCGCCCAAACGATGGTCGTATTTATTTGGGAACTTTGGGTTCAACCCTGAATTGATCTAGAACTAACTCGTGTTATTTCCAAATAAATGATGCATCTAGTGTCAATTTTAAAAAACAAAAGTAACCTACCGAGTTACTTTAAAAATTCCAAATAAATACTGCCTAAGACTACCTGTAATAATTTAAATATAACCAAAATTATCGGGTATGAAGTAAGAATTGAATAGGAGTTTTTTTCATGTATGATGCTACATAGGCCGTATTTGTTTGGGAAATTTTGATCCAACCCTGAACTGACCTAGAACTAACTCGTGTTACTTCCAAATAAATTATGCATCTAGTGTCAGTTGTAAACTCTGGCGGTAAATTTAAAATCTTAATGCATGTTCGAAGCGTTATCTGCTTAGTTTTGTTTGTGTGTTAAA
This sequence comes from Pterostichus madidus, assembly GCA_911728475.2. Classification (NCBI taxonomy): domain Eukaryota; kingdom Metazoa; phylum Arthropoda; class Insecta; order Coleoptera; family Carabidae; genus Pterostichus; species Pterostichus madidus. The sequence goes on from OU452318.1 coordinate 12,453,037, forward strand.
TTGCGCTTTTAATTGGATGTTTTGAGTCATCTTTGTATTTTTTATATGTAGTCAAAAAGCAAATAACGTCAGGGTCTGTTTTTTTTTTTATAATTTTGTCTTCAAAATAATGAATTTCGGAGTCGCAATTATGTGTCGTAATATTATCCTCTGTGACTTATATTGCAAGAAGCACATAATGCATATTGCTCTTCCATCATCTGCATTAATAATAGTTTAGTATATTTTTTTCAACATATTATTATAAAATTACTTCCTAACCTCTCCATACTATTACAAATCGCGATGCCGCCACGAATAACAAGGAACACAAGTTGATTAGAAAGAGATAGTAAACGGGTTGAATCTACCAACCCGCTAAAATAGCTGGAGCAGTAGGGTCAGTTTAAGGTTAGTTCCAGGTTACTTAAAGTGTGCCAAGTAACCTGCCAGGTTACTTTAAAAATCCCAAATAAATACGGCCATGGTTTGTTTTGAAGTAGATACTTCCTATGATGGAGGAATCGGTAGAGAAGGGAACGCAGATCCAAGTTTATAATTCGTAATACTTATTTTAAATCTTTACATCATTCATCGTTCACTCACGTGTTTGTTGTTTATTATTCTATAATAACTTTTTTTTCATTGTCCTTCAACATAAGTTAAAATTATGACAGTTATCTCTAACTGTCACTTTAAATGCGTCGTTTACGCAATCTATACTACAATCTCGGACTCATTCCTCTTTTCTCTCTGCTTTAAGTTACTAATAATAACAAACGGTATTTAATGAAATATAGGTCATAGGTCATTGAGTCACATACCATTGGAACTAAAATTAGGGAATTTTGATTCCATATTATATTAAGTGCTTTGCATGGAGTTCGCAATCTTCGTAGTATGACAATTGAGGAGCGTTCATTCAAATTCAGGTAAATTACGATATCTGCAGTCAAGATCACTCAAAACTTCATCCCATAATAATTCAAGCATAAATATAGGCCGTATTTGTTTGGGAAATTTGATCCAACCCTGAACTGACCTAGAACTAACACGTGTTACTTCCCAATAAATGATGCATCTAGTGTCAGTTGTAAACACTGGCGGTAAATTTAAAATCTGAATTCATGTTCGAAGCGACATTTGCTTAGTTTTGTTTGTGTGTTAAATTGCGCTTTTAATTGGATGTTTTGTCACCTTTATATTTTTTATATGTAGTCAAAAAGCAAATAACGTCAGGGTCTGTTTTTTTTTATAATTTTGTCATCAACACTATCAAAATAATGAATTTCGGAGTCGCAATAATGTGTCGTAATATTATCCTCTGTGACTTGCATATTGCTCTTCCATCATCTGCATAAATAATAGTTTAGTATATTTTTTCAAAATATTATTATAAAATTACTTACGTTTTTCAAAAAAATAACTCCTAACCTCTCTATACTATTACAAATCGCGATGCCGCTACGAATAACAAGGAACACAAGTTGATTAGAAAGATATAGTAAACGGGTTGAATCTACCAACCCGCTAAAATAGCTGGGGCAGTAGGGTCAGTTTAAGGCTAGTTCCAGGTTACTTAAAGTGTGCCAAGTAACCTGCAGGTTACTTTAAAAATCCTAAATAAATACGGCCTTAGTCACTTAATTTTTATATTAATAAATATTGTGCGCTCAGTCAAAACCATACATATCCACCTAAGACCTAATCAAGACATGTTCAATCATATTTCAGATACAGAATACAGGAATGGGGTAGGTGGCTCAATGTTATTGAGTCGATCTGTGGTTTTAGAACATCGGTTCGATTCCCACAGATGACAAACAATTTTCACACACATTAAAATTACCTCTGTGGCTCCACCACTAACATTTCCGTGAAGGTATGTACGTATTTATAGTAACAAATAATATTTGACATTTAATTATTATTGTTTTAACTGTCACTTTCACGGTATACGAACAATAAACCGTATATCCCAAATATAATAAATTGTATCATATTTCGAATTAAAGTATCAATGTATTATTACCATCCAAGGTGCTACAGTACATTAAATATAAAAAAATTGCAGATAGTAGTAAAATAGTAAACAGGAAATAATTTTGTAATATCTAATAATACATTTAATTTTAGAAAATTTGGCAATTACCAAAAAGTTGTTTCACAATAACGACCACATTATATTTTATTTAGTTGGTCTCTTATTTAAACAGTTATTGACATTTTTATTCGACATTTTATATTACAAGTATCCTGTGAAATATCTTATATGAAAATAGATTTATGTCCTAAATATTTTAAATACATTTTCGAAGTTTGTTTACGAAACAGAAATCGGAATATTCAGAATTACAGTTTGAAAAGCTTTCTTGTTTAGTTTTGTTTATTATGCAGTAAAATTATTTTAGCGTGTTTTAGTACGCATAATTGTGGTCGCAATCTTAAATCAACAGTTTCATTTTGCACGCGTGGGTTCTGTCGATCATCAGAACTGAAATTCCTAAAATATCTGTTCCGGGACTTTGATATGCCATGTTTATAAATATCTTCATTACTGTTCCGACATCTTGATGTATTTGGTATATTTATGTTTAAATGCACCTGTATAATATTTAGCTGGAGGCGGATGATAGACATATCATTTACCTATGATCTCGTTTTTCTATTGGCTCTCTTCCATTAAATCAGGGCATCCAAAACATTTTTATCTTTTATTCGCAATTTTAAGAAAATATTTTTTATGCACATTGGATCGAAATTCATGAAAAGCGGGCTTAAATTCTTCTTTTTTGGCCCTAGGGTAATAATGAAATAATTTCCTATGTATTCATATAGAAGATAGAAACCTTGAAGCGCTCAACGTCACTCGTGGTGGGGGAGTCCTCGTAGCAATCAAAAATATATTTAAACATGATTTGATCGACGTGAATAACATCAGGACTGGTTTACCATTTTTTGATATTATAGGATGTAGAATATTCCTTGAAACTCACTGTATCGCTGTCTTCATTATTTATATCCCAGCTACGCCCAGTTTAGCTGATTTAGACATGTTAACTTCATATCTTGAACATAAATGTATTTCAGAAAATAATGTGTTAATATTAGGTGATTTTAATATTCCAAACTTTTGTCTAAAGCAAGGTAATGATAGCTTAAGCGAACATCTCCAATACTTCGCTGCGTTTATGCAATTATCACAATGTAATTCAGTAGTCAATAGCAATAACCGCATATTGGATTTAGTTTTTACTAATTTAAATTGTGTTGTTGCACGTGATAATTTTCCATTAGTTAAAGAGGATGCTCATCATCCGTCTTTGTCAATCAACTTATCTTTATCTGAAAATCCCGGTGTGAACTTTATGTGTAATAATAATGTAAAAGACAGGCGCGATGGCCGAGCGTGTTAATGCACATCTCTTAACATGCTGTGACGTCATCCGAACCAAGGTTCGTCAGTTCGAATCCGCCTGTCGACAAAGTATGATTTGTCGTTAAAATAAAAAATACAGTTACTTGTATTAATCATACTCGGGCGCTATAAGCTAGTCACTTATACATATGCCTTAAAAAAGTAAGTAACATTGACTCAGAAAACCGGCAGTACGGCAGCGTAAAAACTGCGGCTCGGTGTGCCCGGTAGGCCCAGGCCCGACTCGGGCTGTAGCGCCAGTAAAGAGAGAATAATGTAAAAACTTATAATTTTAAGAAAGCTAATTTTGAACTTATGTATGCTTCTTTGTTAAACTGTGAGTGGTCTGCAGTTCAAAATAGTGTTAATGTTGAAGATGCCTGTAACAAATTCTACGAAATTTTATATCTCATCTTTGATAAACATGTACCACTTCGAAAACAACGTAATAACTCCTATCCACGTTGGTTTTCCAATGATATAATTAAAAATTTAAAACGTAAATCAAAACTTTATAATAAATATAAGAAAAATAGTAGTTCTCATCATTATGAAGAGTATAAAAACATTCGTGCACTCATCAAAAAGCAAGTTAGTGGATTTTAGTATCTAAACTGGCTCATTTTGGTTTTTGTCGTGAACTTCTGTCATTATTCCAATCATATCTTGAGGGTCGTTTGCAACATGTTGTTTTTAATGGCTTCAGCAGCGATTCGTACTGGGCTACATCTGGTGTCCCTCAGGGTTCTAACCTAGGCCCTTTATTATTTCTTATGTTCATCAACGATATTTGTGACTTAGTGAGCTGCAACATCCTCTTGTATGCAGATGACATAAAAAATATTTCAGGAGATTAAAGACTTCAATGATTGTTTACATATTCAACACACTCTTAATAGAGTACAAGAATGGTGCAAAGAGAATAAATTATACTTAAACATAAGGAAATGCTTCGTTATGTCATATACCCGTAAAAACCATCCTTTCATCTTCGAATACTGCGTCGTCTCGGACATTTTATGTAGATGCAATTCTATTAAAGATCTGGGTGTATCATTTGATCCCACTTTAACGTTTCACCCCCATATTACGGAAGTTATTCGCTCATGTAACAAGTTGCTTGGATTCATTGTTCGTCAATGCAGACAATTTACTAGTCTACAACCTATTTTCTTATTATATTTTGCCTATGTCAGATCGAAGATAGATTACGCTATCTTGGTCTGGTATCCATCTTATACTACTCATAGAAATAATCTTGAGAAGGTACAACGTCGATTTGTCAAATTTCTATGGTTCAAAGAATTTTCAGTGTATCCCGAACAGGGGAAGGCTCAACATGTTCTTTTAAATCACTTCAAACTTAACTCTATCGAAGACAGATATTGCAGTATAGCCTTAACAATGCTTGGCAATATTCTCAGCAACAAAATTGACTCACCATATTTATTGTCCAAACTTCCAATTTATGTACCTAGAGTTGAATCTCGATCTAATATAATGTTTTATCTACCCTTTCATAGAACAAACTTACTTGCAAAATCGCCTATATTTGTAATGTGTACATTTTACAATAATATGTTAATCAATACTGAATGACATTTATATATGTATTTTTCATTTGTATCTTATTTTTATTTTGCTGTAACATTTTTGTACTCATTTACTTGTTTTGGGCTACTGGCCTGTTAAGTAATAAACTATTATTATTATAAAGAAACTGACAATTTTTGTTTATTATTATTTGCAAAATATAAAATGATTTCGAGTGTAGTAAATGATAGAGTTTATATGGAGTGATCTATGAATGTGGTTTAAGTGAGGATGATAATGTTTGACGAGGGTTGATTATTTGATGAATGTAATTAGTGAATATTTTATGAGTGATTTTAGGGTTCGTGCTACCCCATTTGTTGGGATATAGCGTGAAGATATTTATGTATGTATGTATTTGCAAAATGATATTTTGACATATAATTGTATCTGCTTTAACCTTTTAAATTTAAAATTAAATGTTCTTTTGCTGTACATAAAATATTCTTATTTATCACGGGTGGAATTAACATTTCTGATCCTAAGTATGTTATTGACCCTCGGCGCTTTGCGTCTCGTGCTAATAATCATGCCACTGACCAGAAACGCCTGTTTTCACCATTGATACATAAATAACTATTTTACTATCGTTTGAAAAAGTCTTTGATTTTAATATTTATAAAAGTTAGGAAAAGTTGCATTTCTTTCGCATCAGTGCGGAAATGTAAATCAATTTACTGTGCGTTTTATTTAAAGTGAAAAAGGGGATTTACAATTTCCATAGTAATAACATGACAACAATGTATAAGAGCGTTCCATTTAAATTATAACATACGCTGTCATTATTAAGTAAATTTATGTGTCAATCAGGATTATATTTAAACTTAGATGAATTGAAATTTTGGATTCAACAATTATCTGCAACAATTGAGATTGCCCAAATAAGTAATATTATTAATTAGTATAATCAGGGGCGGATTGTGAATTTGTGGGGCCCTGGGCTAATACTACTTAAGGGCCTACCTAATTACTCAACTAATTTCCATTATACTGTATAATAACCAATTAGGACTTTGTTTAGCAGTGCATGGGTTGGCTTATTGAAAATTTATTATAAATTACTGGGTGTGGCATTCTGCAGTAGAAGATCTCGGTAAATGATATATTTTGCACGTGAAGTGCAGTTACCAGGCGTCAAATCACGCTACTCCCAAAGATGATAGTGAAGGGAGAACCACAGGGGTAGTGTTAATGTGGTGAAAATTATTTGTCGATTGTGGGAATCGAACCTGGGTTCTCAAATCCACAAGCCGACTCGAAATCACTGAACCACCTACCCCATCTAATATATCTTGCAATCATTTCCATTTATAAAATAATTAAGTCAAAATTTATATTTTATTTATGTTCTATTTTAAATGGAACGCTCTCAATTTGCTGTAATTTAGTTACAATGGAAAATGCACTTCCCATGCTTCACTAGTTTGTTAATATACTATTCTAATAGGTTATATAACCGTATCCATGGTTACACGAAAGCTTTAACAGTTTTGAATGATTTCAAAACAAATTGTCAAAAGTGATTTTTAAATCCTTTTTCAAGGGATTCAACGGTAGAAGAAAAAATCTTGTGTGGAACGCCTAAGACGGAAAAATGTTACGTTTCCTTACTTATTGCTCAAACAGGTTTCCGGTTTCAGTAGAATATATTTCTTCTAAAAAAATAATTCAGTTATATGTTTATAGTTTTTTACTTTTATAATGGAATTTACATCACCAACAGTTAAATTTTAAAATGGGTTTAAATAAATAAAAGCAAATGGAATATTTGACAGCAATATCATTTATTCCATATCATATAAAACTTCGCTTTGCTTTTATTTATTTAAACCAAGTTTAAAATTTAACTATTGGTGGTGCAACTGGCTATTAATCATATATACTTGAATGTATAAAAAACATGAAAATATTTTCAATCATTGTGATGGCTATGAACTAAAACCAGCATGGTTGCCTCTAATAGAAAAATTATATTTCTGTGGTAACATGTTTCTTAATTACTTGTAATTATTTTGTAGAAGAAAATACAAATTTCGACTTAATGCATGGGGAAATATGTTTTATAGAAAGCTGCATACTTTGTGTACCTGATGGTGCAACGAGAAATATAGTTAGAGAGCTAGGGTGCAAAATTATGTCTCATTTTTTCCAGTGACAGAAATGGTTTTTTCAATAGATTATTAGAAAAATGAAAAAAAGAAAATTAGATGTGAATGCGCAGATTTTAAGAATGGTTGTTGATATATTTTTTACAGGCTAATTTTCAGTTTAAATTATAGACTTTGGTAATTAAGTCATAAAAATGATAGACTGAAAGATGGTGACGCATGCGCGATAAAACCGGTCAAAGTAGACAATTTTTATGGTGTTGTGTGACATATTACTACTTGTTCACGATGAATACATGACAAAAACATTATTGAGAGAAATTATTGTTGGTTGCTCATTGGTGACAGAAGCTCTGAAAGTGGACTTGTGTAGGGATCAACAACCACCATTTAAATCGGCACATTCACATCGGCGCCATCTATAGTAACCACCCGGTCCCAAATCTTATTTTCTGTTTATCATGACATAATCTATTAAAAAAACCATTTCTGACACGGGAAAATTTTTTGCACACTAGCTCTCTAACTAATACAAAAGCGCTTCTTTGGAGAAATGAGATTTACCACATAAGTTTGAATTTACCCATTTTCGAATTGATAACTATATTCTGTATTTTAATTTGTTTGGGAATTACTGTTTGATTAAATTGTGCATAACGACTTGTGACATTTATCTTAAAATTCTGCCAAAGAAAAATATTTCTCTTGACCTAGAACCTGGGCATACATATGTATTCCACGAATTAATTTTAATTAAACGCTATGAAGTTATAATCTGTCAAATAATTAAAGCTTTTTCATTACGAGATATATTTTTGTTTGTGTAGTAGAAAAATATATAAATATAGATATATTTATTTATGTTACTCTGTACAACAGGAATTGAATCCCAATTACAGTACAGTCCGGACTCACCGAGCCGCAGAGTGGTCGTAATTATAATTTCTAGCTTGAGTGGGAATCGAACTAGGGATCTCCGGATTCGAATTCTGTAACGCTATCTACCCCACCGTACTGCCGGACACACATATATTTTCAGCAATTTAAAATTACCAATGTGACTTCCCCACCACTAACATGTTTGGGGGCGCGATGATATATATATTTATTTATTTATTTATATATACAAATATTTACTTACTACAAACTATTTTTACCCATTACTGGGTGTGGTACTCTGCCAAAGCAGATTTCGGTAAGTGATGTATTTAGGCGCGTGAAGTGCGGTTACCAGCCGTAAAATCACTGCTTTCAAAGATGTTAGTGGTGGGGGAGCCACAGAGGTAATTTTAAATTGGTGAAAATGTTTGCCAGTTGTGGGGATCGAACTAGGGTTCTTTGGATCCACAAGCCGACTTGATACCACTGAGCCATTACCCCATTATATATATATATATATATATATATATATATATATATATATATATATATATTAATTTTACGTAAATTTGACATATAAAGTGGTACCTTCTTTTTCCATCCCTTCGCCACTTCGATCATAAGACCTTTTATGGCTCATTAACATGTAAAAATTTTACATTGTTTCTCCTATGTGTAAAGAGTAATATAGAAAAAAAGACCAGGTATTATCCCATGTTAAATTCCTATGTTCGCCCTTAGCCCATACCAGGCACCATCCGGTATAAACGAGGCGTATTTTTAAAGTAAGTACCGTTTTGAAATAAAAATAAAACAAGTAGAATTTTGTTAGAAATTTTATTTTTACATGAAAGCCTGTACTTTAATTTACTTTTCTACATAATTTTCACCAATATTAAGGCATTTATCGTATCGTACAAGCAGCTTTGAGAATGTGTTAAAACCGATTGTTACACTTTTACGATTTTGTTCTAAAATTATCAAGAAAAGAAAAGAAAGTTTACGCACACTTTTAGAAATAATATATTGTATTTGCTATAATACTTTCTAAAATCAATCCTTTACTGGCACTATATCGAAGCAGATCTTGATAAGTGAAATATTTATGCGCGTGAAGTGCGGTTACCAGCCGTTAAGTCACGACTCTTGTAGTTATTAGTGAATAGGGAGCCACAAGTGTAATTTTAATGTTGTGAAAATTGTTTGTCAGTTTTGGGATTCAAACTTGTGTTCTCACATGCACAGTCCGATTCGACACTACTGAGCCACCTATCCAATTTTTTTTTATAGTAATTTGATCTTGCAAAAACCAAAACTCTTGTTGAAAAGAAAAAAATTAGGTTGCAGCTTTGATTATACAGTTATCATCGACAGTGGGTTCGTTTTCTTCTTACGTCATTTTACTTGAATTTGAATAAGTTCTGTTTACTGGATGTTTATGTGAAATTCCGGTTGAGATATAGGCACAGGTACGAAATGAATTGGAGTCGCGTGTTTTACAAATGTTTTTCTGTCAAAATTAGAATTGTTCATAATAAAATCCCGGATAAAAGTTCGCAAATTTTTCTTTTTGACAACTCTTCCGTACTGAAAGCAATTAAACCGGTATTACCACAATATTTTAGCCATTTTTCACACATCATTTCATTAGATACTGGGAATAGAAAAAACTTAAATCTATATTTATTCTTTCTTTCATATCACAATTTATATATACACAATAATATGTAGCTACCGTAGTTTTCATGATTGAAAGCTTGGGGTCTGAAAAAATAAACATACGAATTAATAGACTTTGATTTTCATTTATTTAATAATTAACACAATTAACTCGAAAGTAAATAAACATGATTGAGAATTTCTACGCCTGCATTTTTAACACGTAAATATTTAATTTTTTCATGAAATGCCATAAAAATTATTTTTATAACAATAAATATTTAATTAAAATTCATTATATTGATATACTATGGGGTAGATAGCTCAGTGGTATCGGGTACCTTTACAGCTTCCCCTTCACTAATATCTTTGGGGACCATGATTTGACGACTGGTAACCGCACTTCACGCGCAAAATATATCACTTACTGAGATCTGTTACGGCAGAGTGCCACGCCCAGTAATGAGTAAAAGGCGTGGTGATATATTTATTTTTATATTTATATTGACATACTATAAATCAGGACTGGCCAACTTAATTTGGTGTGCGAGCGACATTTTTTCTTGAAAATGTGTCGCGATCTACCATTTCCTAAATTTAATTGCATTGGTTAAAAAAGTAATGCAACGTTATTAATGTAATCATAGGTTTAAGAAACGCTTTTAAAATGACTTATTAAATATTTCATTTTAAACCATATCCATGGGTTCAACCAATGTGTCTTTTCTTGTATCACTTTATTTTTTGTTGTTCTCATTGCAAACTTGTAAAATCTATTGTTTTTGTTCATAGTTGTGTGGATAGAGATATGGAGTCCTGAATATATTTATGGAGTCTATAAAAATAACACTTTATAGATTTTTTACAAAAAATTACACTTTAGTGTTATATTTTTCTATAAAGTGCATGAACAAAAAAGTTCATGCACCGAGTTGAAATTGGCGCTATTTCTTTAATCTTGACGTGCCTCAAAGTCTCCCTTGAAACGTGAAAAGTTATTCCTCAGTTTCTATTAACCCCCAATTTCCCCATTTAAAATACATGTTAAATTTCATCTTGTTACAGGCACGTGCTAATATCATTATTAAGCGCTGGGACTTTGGAAATCTCATTTTTCCTCATTTTGAAATACATTTTGGGCTGAGGGCAACACGTTTTTGACTTTGCCAAAATAACAGCAACCTTAACGGATTATAACAATCACTTAACACACAACTATGAAAAAAAAACAATAGATTTTACAAGTTATCAGTGAGAACAACAAAAAATACAGCGATACAAGAAAAGACACATTGGTTGAACACATGGATATGATTTAAAATAAAATATTTAATAAGTCATTTGAAAAGCGTTTCTTAAACCTATGATTACATTAATTTGCCAAAAAAATATTTTTTATCGGTTCAGCATATGTCTACGATTATTACAACCATTTGAAGATAGTTAAAATGAATTTCAGAATGTAGTTTTAATATTGTTGTTAGTGGTCCATAAATTTTTGGGGTAAAAACTGAAATATTAATCGAAATTATTATATAACCGTTTTTGTCGTTTATATACTTCAAAGTTCGTATTACTCAAATTGACGCTACGGCGACAATTTTTATTCAAATGACTTGCATTTTAGTCTGCTTGAAAGCTTATTTTATTAGCTTCCCGCTAGTTATCTTGAAATATCTTTAGCTTGAACATAAAAAAAGTTATACATAAAAGTATCAAAAAAGGCATTTTCCACATTTAAACTACATGTAAATTTGGACCTGCTATGATGGCTCAAATTTTTTTTTATTTTTTCTGAGTAGTTTTAGAGGGTGAGAGCATCAAATTTCCGACTTTGCCAAAATAACGGACACCCTTATATATATATATATATATATATATATATATATATATATATGAATAAAGAAAATAAAGGAAACTCTAGTTTACCCATTTGGTTGACGAAAAAACTGAAAATAATATGAGTCAGTACGGAATTAGGTGGGAGATCGAAGGACCGTAAAGACAACTACCACAATATTATTATCCGAAACAAAGTTAGTATACAGTGTTTCAATACTTCAGAAATAAAATGGTATAAATAATACATTTTAAATAGTTATCGTTTTATTACTAAAGTAATAAATAATATATAAGAGATTAAAAAAAAAATTATATTGTTTTTGAAATTCGAAAATATACTAGAATATAGAATATGCACAAATTATTATAAAAAGAGTGAATTATTGATAAAAAAAATATATAACAGTTACGTACCGAGTGATACTTAGAATAATAAATATGGGAAATAGGTCATATCGTAATAAGTATGCAATTTATGAAGATTGATTTCAATTCTAAATACAATGATTAAATATTCACATATAAAGGAAAATTTACTATTTCTCGATTCAGCAACAATGTTAAATGCTAAAACGCTAGGATTCTCGTTGATAGTCAATAATAACTAAAAAAGTAAACATTCCAATGCAATCATATTCATAAATATAAATAAAAGATATGTAATACTTTCACAAAAATATAAATATATAAGTAAATCACTCTCACAAAGTAATAGTAACACACAAACAAAAAATAAGTAGAAAATACGAAACATCAACTTCAACAATCATAATGTGAAATGCACTTCAAATATGTAAAATGTTTCTCAAACCCAAGTCTACCAGAATGCTCAATTCTTAAGTTTTCAAGCCCAGCTCCTTTTTTAATCATGGATAAGTACATGGCTTCCAGTGCAAAATTTGGGAAAGAAGAAAAATTGCCGCCAATTAAATTTTCAAATATCTGCCTTCAAACAGAAATAGTTCTTGGTACTGGCTGACAGATGGCCCTGTCAAATCTGTTACCAAAACAGCGTTACATAAAAGTGCATAAGATTGCCTATCTTATTATTAGTCAATCGACGGTTGTAGTGATAAGATCGAGACTGAAACGAAACTATAATACTTCAGACTGATCCAAAGTCTCATCTCGCAGCTATATTAATTTTATGTGGGCATGCTTGCTCTCAGGTTTGATAAACAAACCCTGAGTCCACGGAAATTTGCCGAAAACTCAAGCCACTGTACTCAGGGCGCCTTTTTTTTCTTTTTTCATTTTCAATTAATATCTGAACAATCGTTTATTGAAAAAATTGCTTAACCTTTAGAGGCCTAAGTGGGAGACATTGGGGACCCCAGTCTACATGTTGTGAATGGCAACACTGTTTAAGTTACCAGTATTGTGTTTAGATTCTAGCTATGTGTAGTAGTTTAAGGTTACGTCTCACCAATTGTCTTTGACTAATTGCTATAATTTTATTTTATCACAATTTCCGGTGAGTGGGCCCACAATGTCCCCCACTCAGGCATTTACGTAACTAATATATATTTTAGATAAACTGGTTTTTTGAAAAATTAGTGGAAAAAGAACTGATATACCTTTGATTGAAGCAAACCTTCAGAAATTAGCCGATAATTTTGGAAGATATAGCGATGAAAGTGATAACGAACCTACAGACAATCAAATTGATATTTACAGTGATACTGATGACTAGGAATACTTTGTTCCCAGGGATGAAGTTTCTGAATCTGAGGATGAATTAGAAATAGTAGATGAAGACCATTTGATATGGAACCAACGAATGAAATTACGGAAATAGAAGAAATTTGAGAAAAAAATCTGGTTGGAAATGGTCGACAATTCCAAAACCAGTCACGAGGCACGTGGTAAGAAATATAGTCACTGATAAAACTGGTCCAACACATTACGTACAGAATGCAGTAGCATCAAAAGACTTCTTCAACCTACTACTTACAGAAGACATGAAAGAAATAATCTGCCGTCACATAAATGAAGAAGCTGAAAGAATTGTGTTTTCTTGTAATGAAGAATATCGGGATCACCAAAGAAAATGGAAAAATTTTGATACACTAGAACTAGATGCATTTTTGGGAGTGCTATAAATGCAAAAAAATTGTGAGAGTCACAGAAAAACTGCAAAGCGAGTTCTATGTAATCCGGAGTGTTCACTATCTGATTGATTAATTAAATGCATAAAAAAAAGTTTTTTGTAAAATGAAATGTTTTTTTGGTTAGTTGATCGATTTTATTATTGTTTTTTAAATAAATTTTATAATCTCATACAAAGCAACTAATTCTATAGTTTCTACTGCACACTATTATGAAATAAAAACATGGGATCCAGAGGTTACCCCACTTAGGCATTTACGTGACAAAAATGTACTCAGCCCTCTAAAGGTTAAAATAAAAGGTAGATAAATGTACTGTCCAATAAGTTTTTTGAAAATTATTTTTTCTGGGAGTCATTTCCGAAATCCGACATAACTTATACTTTTTTAATTGAATCAATAATACAAATATTATAGTAAAACAGTATGTTCTTGGTTAGATGTAAATTCAACACGTTGCAGTAATAATATTAATTATATATGTTTTATTTAACAAGTATAACAATAACATAATAAATCTTGATGACACGAATTGTAACGAATAGGAATAATATTATGTACAACATAACTTCAATGAAAAAGATGCAAATTTTAAAATCTTAAAAATAACAGGATAATACATGAATCATTTAATAATAGCGAAACCTTGGCGGAAAATATATGACTTTTTACAACGATATTTTTTTACTATTGGTTTCGTTTTCAAAAGTTATACATTTATGTCATATCTCGGAAATGACATCCAGAAAAAAAATCTAAGTCACTGATGGGACATTAAAAATATATACCTCTTTTATTTTACCCTCTAAATTTAAATACACTGGAATAATGGAATTTTTCAATTATAAATTGTATTAGAAACGTCTATTTAAAGTTTGAACATAATTGCAATGTTTATTTTAAGATACAAAAACAATGAATTTGTGTTATACAGTTATATAAAAATAGATCACTCTAAATTATATATGTATTTATTTACAGAAAATAAATATTATTATATATAAATATAAAAATGTACAAAAAAAAATCATATGTCTTTATGGGATGGCTAGCACAGTGGTATGAGGTCGGCCTGTGGATCCTGAGGTCCCTGGTTCGATTCCCACAGGCGACAAATTTTCATAATTTGAAATAGCTATCCCTGTGGCTCCTCCACCACTAACATGTTTGGAGGCCGTGATTTGACGACTGGTAACCGCACTTCACGCGCAAAATATATCACTTACCGAGATCTGCTTTAGCAGAGTGCCACACCCAGTAATGGGTAGAAGGCGTGATGATATATTTATTTATTTATTTATTTAATTCAATTAAAGAGAAAAATTGGGATTTGAACTTGGAACCTGTGAACTCCGGTCATGTGCTCTAAACAAACTAAGCTACTTTCGCCATGATTTTATTAAATATTTTTTCTCTATTTTGTTAAATGTCAAAGGCAGGCAGGATTCCATGACTTCTTCATAATATTGAAAGGCTTCACATGAGGTTCGTCTGCATCGACACTGAACATTTTGAATAGAAAAAAAAATGAAAATATTAGAATCAAAGGTTTGAGACGTAATCTAACATTTGATGTAGTTACATAAAAAAGTGAAACTAAATAAACTACTCTAGGTAAACTAGTAATGTTAATTCTTCAGAAATACAGGCACATCAGTTTCATCCCAGAGTCAACAATTTATTATCCACTACTTTCCTCAACCAAGGCTTGCTACCAATTATACACCCTTGGAAAAGTTATTGTATATTTAATTGTAGACACGGATCTAGCGTTAAGTCATTAGCCCCAAGCCTTTTGGTGTGCGAAAAACTATTGTTTACAAAAAACAATTAATTCAGCCATATGTAAATTTAAAATAAATAAATATATCATCACGCCTTCTACCCATTACTGGGTGTGGCACTCTACCGAAGCAGATCTCGGTAAGTGATATATTTTGCGCGTGAAGTGCGGCTACCGGTCGTCAAATCACGGCCCCACAAGATGTTATTGGTGGAGGAGCCACAGAGATAGCTTTTGAAATTATGAAAATTGTTTGTCACCTGGGGGAATCGAACCAGGGTTCTCAGGATCCATAGGCCGACTTCATACCACTAAGCTAGTCACTCCATATGTAAATTGAGACACAGTAAATTCGAAAATTCTAAAAATATTGTTAAATCCCTAAAAAAACAAAATTATAAATGATCCTCTTGTTTTAACTAAATGTGATAAAGGTAACTCTATAACTATTCTCAACAAGACAGATTACATCAATAAAGTAGAAGACAGTTACTCTGTGACCTCGACCGTTTCAACCACGTGTAGAAACAACGAAGCAGTGTCATTAAGAAAACAGAACAGAAGAAATGTATCGACAACATTTTGAGAACCCAGTAAGGTAGAGCTCTAATATTCATTATATAAATCCCTTATTATCTTGAACATCCATCAACCATCCACCCTTAACCTTAAAGTTACTTTATCAAAACCAAAACGACCACCACGCCATCTATAAATAAATAGCAAAAACAAACCAAACCTGAGCACCTCCTGATTACAGGGGCGCACAGGCAAACAATCTCCAACATGTCCGCGCCACCTATTAATAAAACTCCAGACTCACAGAAAACCAATTTCAACATGTCACAAACTCAATTACAGAATCCTAACAAACAAACAAAATCATTCGTAGATGTCGTTAGACGCACCGATACATTTCCAAAACGAGAACAAGCCATAATTATGAATTCCGTAGACACACTAAAGATAAAAGATTATATAACATGCATAGGTAATATAGTAGGCCCAAAACAAGTTTTATTTGCATCCCGAATCTCCAAAAATAGAGTATGTATCTATCTACAAACAACAATGCTAGTAGATAAAATAGTTACAGAACAAAACGAAGTAGAAATAGAAAGTAATAAAATCAACATCCGCCGAATGATAACACCAGCAAAGCGTCTAATCCTCTCAAATGTCAGCCCAACAATACCACATCACTTAATCGAAGAAGCGTTAACAAAGTCAGAAATACGTTTAGTTTCATCAATAACCTTTTTAAGAGTTGGAATGCCAGACCCAGAATACTCGCATGTAATAAGCTTCCGGCGACAAGTCTACATATCACCAAACGAAAACGAGTCCCTCCCACCCTCAATAACTATTAATTATGAAGACACGGAATATAGGATTTTCATAAACGAAGAAACAACGACATGCTTCACTTGTAAACAGCAAGGACACACAAGCAATCAATGCAAAGAAATGAACCCAGAAGTAAACACTAGCACAGCCACAACGACAAATGAGAATACTACCCAAATAAATACAAACATAATCTCAAAGGAAACAAACACAACAGTACCTATAAACTCAGCGCACAATAATGAAGACACAGAAAAAACAAAAACGAACGCTAAAATCAACAAAACGAACTCAAAAAAAGGTGGAGAAAATATTCCAACGAATATTAGGAACACTATGTCAAACAAACGCCCCCTACCTGACTCAGAAACCTCTTCAACCTCAACCCATATGCAACAAGAAACAACAGGAGAAACTTTAGAAAACAACGAAAAACAAACACTAAAGAAATCAAGGGCGATAAGTCCAGGACAACAGACTCTAGAAAATGCACTGGAATTAATCCGAACAGAAATGGAAAAAAACTCAACAAAATATATACTAACATTTGAGGAACTCAAAAATTTCTTAGAAGATGGTTTTGGAGTTGCAGATCAATTAACTATTGCACGAGAATTTACTACAGACGTGATAAGTGTGGTAAACATGCTAAAATCTCTCTACCCAATCTTCACAAACAGAGGACTCAGAACAAGATTTACCAAAATACAAAACACAATAAAAAAGCAATACAAGACAGAATTAAACAACACCATATTCTCCAGCCAGGAATCATTATTAGATTAAAATGTTGATACAATGGAATTGTAATGGGTTCTTTGCCCATAAAGGAGAACTACAGAAGATAATTACAGACAACAACCCCGACTATATATGCCTGCAGGAAACTCGTTTCAAAAATACCCAAACAGTCAACATGAAAGAATATGATATCTTCAGGAAAGACCGAAATACACACCGTAACGCGAGTGGAGGGGTAGCAATACTAATCAGATCCAGTAACGCCGGAATGGAAGTACCTTTGACTACTAACTTATAGGCGATAGCCGTGAAAACAATTACACCACACAAAATAACGGTATGCAATATATACATCCCCCCGGATCAAAATATAGAAGAAAAACAAATAGAAAATATCTTGAACCAGCTACCCACGCCTTACATAATTGTAGGAGATCTTAACGCCCACAACATTATATGGGGTTCAAATAACACAGACCGGAAAGGTAAAACACTAGAAAACATTATAAACAACAACAACCTTATTCTACTCAACGACGACTCTCCCACTCACTTCTGTACCAGATCAGGAAATTTTTCAGCCATAGATTTATCCATATGTTCTCCATCCATAGCAACAAACTTCACATGGAAAACACTACCTTGCCTATTTAGCTCAGACCATTTCCCCATTAAAATCAGTCCAATCACACAGCAAACAAACCCGAATCCCCACCCAATATACGCAAAATGGAAGATAGATAACAGCAAATGGGGAAAATTTACATCAACAGTTAAAATTAAAAATCAAGAAATAAAAAACGAAAATGAACTAAACAAAGCAGTGGAGAATATAACTGAAAACATAGTAAAAGCAGCGGAAGAAATTTTTGGAGAAAGGAAAATCCAAAAGAGAACGAAAATAGTACCGTGGTGGAACAAGGAATGCAAGATAGCCATAAAAAATAACAAACACGCACTCTACAAATACAGGAAAAATTAATCAGTAGAAAACTTAATAGAACTAAAAAAAACCCAAGCCATCTTACGTAGAGCAATTCAAAAGAGTAAAAAACGATCCTGGCAACAATACGTATCGACCTTAACCAGTCAATCTCCACCAAACGAAGTATGGGAAAAGATAGGCAAAATAAAAAATGGAAAATCTTCCCAAAAAACAAATATTCTAATACAAAATGGCAACAAAATCACAAATCCAAAAGAAATTGCAAACATCATAGCCGATAATTTCCAAAAAAACTCTTCAGATAACCACTACACTGGACAATTTTTACAATATAAGGAAAAAGAGGAACTCAAACCGATACTTACCACCACCACACATAACGACCCACTGAACATCCCCTTTCAGAAAAGCGAACTAATCACAGCCCTAAAGGACATCAAAGGAGGCAGTAGCTACGGACCAGATGGAATACCATATGAATTCATCAAAAATTTACCGGACCCAGCATTACACCAACTACTAAATATATACAATGCAATACTTCATCTACAAACCTACCCAATAAAATGGAAAGAAGTAAAAGTAGTGCCTATACTAAAACCAGAAAAACCAAAAACAGATCCATCAAGCTACCGGCCAATCGCACTTTCCAACACAATGGGAAAAGTTCTGCAGAAAATAATTAGTAAGAGACTCATGTGGTACTTGGAAAAGAATAACCTCCTCAATAATGCACAAAATGGATTTAGAAACGGACGATCAACTACGGACAACATTTTAACTCTCACAGCCGATATCCAAGAAACTTTCACGAGAAAACAACACCTCATCGCAATATTTATGGACATGGAAAAAGCCTACGATATGACATGGCGCCATAACATCATAACTTCCTTAAAAGAACTCAAAATAGAGGGAAATATTCTACTTCTAATAAAAAGTTTTCTTGAAAATAGGACATTCAAAGTAAAATGTAATAATACATTATCAGAAGAGAAAACTCAAGAAAATGGTGTTCCGCAAGGGGAAATCCTAAGCGTCGTACTGTTCCTGGTAGCAATTAATAAAATACCAAAAACAATACCAACAAATGTTAAAACTACCATATTTGCTGACGACATTGTGATATATTGCAGAGGCAAAAACACGGAAAGTATAGGCGCAAAACTACAACAAACGCTAAAAAACCTCGAGGACTGGTCTTCCACAACTGGCTTTCATTTTTCAAACCAAAAAACAAATGCTATTCATTTCCACCACGGTCGAAAAGGAAACAACCACCCAAAACTAAAACTTAACGACAACAATATAAAGTACGAAAATACAAAGAAATTTCTAGGTGTCACACTAGACTCAAAGCTAACTTGGGCAAAACACATCACCAACCTAAAAAGGGAATGCCATCAAAGACTCAACATACTAAAGGTATTAGGAAACACAACGTGGGGTGCACAAAAAGAAACTCTACTGCAAGTGTACAAATCCCTAATAAGATCCAAATTGGACTATGGATGCATGGCATACCAGACAGCGAAAGCAACAAACCTGAAATTATTAGACCCGATCCACAATACAGCGATCCGCATAGCTACAGGAGCATACGTACGAGTCCCGTAAATAGCCTACTTTGCGAAGCAGGAGAATCCCCACTAAAAATACGCCGAAAACAACTAACGGCATCGTATCTATCTAAAGTAGCAAGTAAACAAACAACACAAATATACAACCAGTTTTTTTAAACAAACAGCAAATCTAAACACGGAAGTATTAAACTCAACTCCACTGCAAAAGATTGCCCACCAAATCCTACAACCAATAAACCTCTCCCAAATACAAATTGAACAAAAAACTCTACACAAAACTCCCCCATGGTTAATCAAAAGTCCAACCATCATACTCACAATGACCAAATATCCCAAAAATCATACACCCTCAGAGCTCTACCACAACAAATTAAAAGAAATAAAAAGAGATCACCCAGACCATACATTTATATACACCGATGGATCGAAACAAAAGAGAAAAACGGGAGCCAGCGTCGTCATAGGTCACGAAATACAAAAATTCAGACTACCCAAGAACTCTAGCATATTTACAGCAGAAGCATACAGCATAAAAAAAGCCACAGAAATTATAAAAACCAACAAAATCAACAAGTTTATTATATGTACAGATTCCCAAAGTGTATTAGAAAACATTACAAACTCACACAACATTAATAACATCATTCAAGACATCAAAGAAAACATACACGAAGCAATGAATAGACAAAAAGACATAAAACTAGTTTGGGTTCCGTCACACTCAGGAATCAAAGAAAACGAAATAGCCGACTCTGCTGCAAAAGAAGCCTGCGATCTACACACGACAGACAACATAAATATACCACCAAACGATATCCACAGCATATTGAAAAGAAACATAATCGAAGAATGGAACAAGGAATGGAAAGAAACAACAAATAACAAACTAAGACAACTCAAAGAGGACACCTCAAACTGGACAACGACAAAAGAAAGAAAACACCAAGTCACAATAACGAGGCTCCGCATCGGCCACACCCGATACACGCACGAGCACCTGCTTCAACGGACGGAGTCAGAGCAATGCAACAACTGCAACACCCCCATCACAGTGGAACACATAATAAAACAATGTACAAAATTTAGAACACAAAGATTAAACAATAACATACCCAACACACTCTCACAAGCCCTAGCAAACAACAACACAGCCATAAACAATGTAATCAAATACCTTAAAGACATTGACATGTTAAACAAAATATAATAGTTTATGTACCTATATGTAACAAAACTGTAACCACCACAACAAAATTGTACATGGGCGCTAGTGATCCCAGTAATCGAAACGCCAAAAAACCCTTTAATAAAAAAAAAAAAAAAAGTAGAAGAATTTATTAACAGCAGTGAAATAATAGATTAGCAAAAGATTCTACCACTAAATTTCAACAAAATGATAAAAATGCTATGAAGAATATTAAGTTAACTTTTGATATAAAGTTTAAATTTAGATACGTAATAATGAAACCTACTGCCCCAGTTCTCTACGGTCTACCCAAATTAAACAAAGTTAACATCCCTATGAGACCTGTAGTTTGATATATTCAAGTTTAGATTTAAAACCATCAAGTAGAATAAAAAATTCAATTGAATTAATAAACAAAATCAATGATGTCAATATATCCGATAACGCTAAATTGGTATCGTTTGCTAATACCAGCTTATTTACGTCAGTTCCTGTTAATGAACTTGGAGTTATTATACAAAATATTTTATTTAAAACAATGTCAATTGAAATTTACAATCCGAAATTTCATGTCTTTTAGATATAGAACAACATAATTTTGAATTCAATAATCGTTATTTTCAACAACAAAATAGTCTTCCCATGGGATCCCCATTAAGCCCACTATTAGCAGCAATTTTTATGGATAATTTTAAGAAATTAATTTTTAATTTTAATACCAAACTAATTAGTAAGATTAAATTTTGGTACCGTTATGTAAACAATATCATTATTCTCAGGTTCTGATAGATAATTACCTACACCAATTATTATCCTTCCTCAATAAAAAAAAAACATAAAGCTATTCAATTCACTATGGAAAAAGAGACAGATTGACAAACTAATTTTCTGGGTATTACAATTATACCTACGTCTAAAATCTTCATTTGAATATAAAATTTATGGAAAACCTACGTATACAAACACTATTATAGTAGCCCATTCAAACCATCTTAATAACGTTAAAATGACTTCCCTTAATTGTTATATGCACAGACTATTATACATTCCTTTATCTAAAAAATAATAATTTCGTGCATAATACTATTAAACAAATAGCTGCTAATAATGGATACAACTTGAATATCACCGATAAGTTAATTTCCAAGAAAAACTAAGAAATATTTTGTTAACAAAACATACAGAGATCATTAAAAAAATATTGTAAAAGTATCGTAAATTGAATTAAGGCAATAAAATTATGACTAATATAGGTTCCCAAAATAAATTTAAAATTTATGCAGTTTACTATAATAATAATTACACTATTAAAAACATTTTAGTAATTAATAAATTAACTTGTAAAGATAAATTAGATAATAATGGTATTTATAAATTGAATTGTAATAATTGTGACGCTATTTATATTAAATAGACAGATATTTAAGAATGGACTTAATTAACATATGAGGTTTTTTAAATTAAAAAAGAAAACAGATTCTAATATGGCTATACATCAAAATGAAACAAAGCATACTTGTAATATTGATAGATTGAAAATTTTATATGTCATTAACAAAGGTTTCAAAATGACGTTTTTAGAAGCATTTGAGATTCAGAAAGCCATTCAAAGCAGTGCAAATGTATTCAATGATCAGGTTGATTTGTTTTACTCGGATAGTTTAAAGACCCTAGTTAAAATATTTTACCGTCAATCCTTGTTACTGTTTATTACTATTTAAGCAGAAACATCTTTGTATATTCTTTAGTCGGAAATTGCTTCTGATGATGGCCAAATTTGATTATATTTTGTATTTAAAGAATTTTGTGAATCTAAAGTGTTTGGTTATTTTACAAATGTAACAAAAATATTAATTAGTAATGCATTATTTTAGCCATTCTGAATTATTATTTAATTATATTGCAATGTTATATTGTCGCTAATATATATTTATAACAATAAAGAAATTGATATAATTAACTATACTACGGAATACATAATATTATATTGTACATATTTTCAAAGACTATATTCAACAGTGAACAAGGAATAAAGTATATTCTAGTATTAAAACTAAAACCGTGCGTCTAATCTTATTATTTGTAAAAACAGAGCGGATCTGTTATTCGACTAGTGAGATTTCACACAATTTTACAAACTTGAAGAGTGAATTGAGTCATAATGTAACTAGGGTTTGTAGTTTAGTTTTCTAGTTTTCACTATTGTTAGTTTGGTTGCTGTTTGTGCGGCGTTGTTGGGAAAATACAAAAAAATAAATTTTAGTTTTAGTTCAGTGATTAATGACATCGTTCTCATCATATCAGTGGCGTAGTTAGCGCTGGGAGGGCCCTCTATTTTCAGAGGAGCTCCTTCCTTAATATAAAAAATGATCGGAGTGATGGTGTGGTGAGAGTGAATGGCCCAATTTAATCATACTCATGCATATACAATATTTTTTATTTATTCTACTCTGTACAACAGGAACAACAAAAGACAAAGTATCTATTGCGAAGTGGAATTGAGTCTTAATAAATAAGAAAAATACGAAAAACAATTTTCCATCACTTGTCTCATAATTCCACAGAGGTTTTACAGCACGTTTGCCTCAACTTCTCAGGTCATCAACAAACGGCTGGTCAGTTCAGCTTTAACCATCTCATGTCATGTTACCGTTGTAGATAGGTTAACATCAGTCAGTTCAGCTAAGTCGGTATCACAATCCACTATTTCCTAGTTGATCTAGTTGGTTATATGATCGCACCATACTGATGAGTCCGGAAGGACGAAACGCGTCTATGGTTAAAGCTGAACTGACCAGCCGTTTGTTGATGACCTGAGAAGTTGATGCAAACGTGCTGTAAAACCTCTGTGGAATTATGAGACAAGTGATGGAAAATTGTTTTTCCTATTTTTCTTATTTATTAGGAACTTAATCTTAATTACAGAACAGGGTCTGGATTCGCCGAGCCGTAGTGTAGTAGTTCATATATATTTAGCTTGAGTAGAATTCGAAATCTGGATGTAAAATCAAGATAAAACAAACATCTGTAGATTCTCAGAAATCAAGTAAAAATTATACGTTTTTATGTCAGCAGCATGACTGTAGAAATAATGTTTTTATCATAAATGATCATTTTTGTATTTAAGGTGGTTCTATCATGACAGTCTCATACAAAAGTATACGTGACCTAAAAAGTTTACAAAAATAATTATTACATTTTTGTATGGTATAGGTTATTAACAGAATTAATATTTCGCTGCAAATATCGTATAATTAAAATAACATTGAATATATTAAATAAAACTATTTAACTAGTTTATGCAATTCAGTAACATACCAAAATTTTTGCAAGTGAATGTTTCGTGCCAACCAATAGCAGTGTAAGATTTTACACAGCAGAAGCTATGACAACAAGGTTAGAGCCACAAGCGGCCAGTCGGTATGAAACGTAACTGTATTATCGATACATCCTGTTGACAGTTCATAAGAAAAATGAGAAAAATGCACCAAAGCAATTATTATCAACTGTAACAACAAATAAATAAATATAAAATGCTGTAATATTTTTTTTTATATTAAAATGAATATATTTTACTGATCGAAATAATAACATTCATACATAGTTCATCTCTGTCTAGTGTCTACCTGTGCTGTGCAACGTTGCCAAGCATTTCTGACAGTTCTATTGATTAGCATAGAATATCCAACTTTCATCGCCAATTTCTTTTAAACTAATCCGGTAAGGCATGGATTTTTAAATTCTCATACCTTTATCTTTACATGATGTACTGTGTGTTAGTTTTTTGTTAAAAAATATGTACAATATATGAATTTATTACGCAGTAAGCTGCCTCGCGACGTACAGTTCCTATAACGCCAATGCATTTTTGATCGACTTTGGTCAACTTTAACATTACATTACTCAGCTCAACAACGGTAAACTTTAAAAAAAAATTGCATACTAGTGTAGAAACACATGGAAAATAACATATTTACATTTCATTATAATCCGGGTTATATGCTTCCATGATAGTACCACCTTAAAAAAATAAAATATAAAATACTTATTTAAATTATTAAAAAAATAGGAACCAGATTTTCAGAACAATAATAACATCATATATTTTTTACTACGGTTTGCTGAAAAGAAACCGTTGATACAGTTGATACAACGGTTCCTACGCTCCTGCATCACATGCATTTTCAGTATACCTCGCGTAAATTTTACCGTTTTGTCTTTGACATTTAAACAGGTAGAAATGTGAAAGGAAAGAGGGCTGTATTATAATAACAATTTTATTTTACACATGTTTTAATTCATTTTACAGTGTTGAATTATAAAAATATAATACCATGGTTATAGTATGCAGTAATTACAGGATTGACTTTGTAATGAAATATTATAAATCTACTTAATGTGCCTCTTTGTTAGCAGTAGCCGGACTCTCTCTATTGAGGCAGGTATTATGAAGCCAACTCAAAACGGTATAAGTTTACAAAACATGCAAATGAAATGTAATTACTGACTTAGATGAAGAATATAATTATCTTCAACTTGTATTTAAAGCATTTTTGTCTAAAATAAAGTGGCTATGACAGGGGTCGGCAAAATTTAGAGGCAAGAGAGACAAACATGTCCATCACAATGATTTGATTTTTTTCAAGAGCCGTAAACATATTTTTACAAATATGGTTAAGGTTCATCTATTGTATTTTTTAACCTTACTGAATTGCACTTTAAACAATATCATAAGAAGAAAATTATTTTTATATGAAAATAAAATAATTATAATGACGATAATACTTAGACATAAAGTAACTTAAGGTAGTTCTAGTGTTACGGTGGCGACATCGGTCGTCGAGAGGGGAAACTGACGTTCGGAGAAAGAAAAAATAGAATAAAATAAGTGTTTTATACCTATTATGACTTGAATATCATGAATTGTTAACAGGTTGTTGGTCTAGTGAATTTTCAAATACTGTGCCATCGTGTGGTGTCACCGTTATAAATTTGGATTCTTAATTTTTCGTTAAAAACAAGACTTTGCATGGCTATATGTCCATTATTCAACGGTAAAACATTTTCTCCTTTTGATACAATAGTTCAAGAATATTATATTAGTTTTTCAAATGAAATTGCAATTTTTTAGAGATACACGAACAAAATATGTGCGATTCTAAATGACGATCGCCATAAGCCCCATGTATAAGAACTCAACTTTACATGCGAATATATTTGTTTACAGACGGTGAATGTGTTTCATATTTTAACAGGGTGCGTATGACTATCTCATGTTTACGTGCGCTGAGTTTCATTTAGATCTGTAAAAATATTTTTCACCCTAGAACTGCCTTAAGCTCGAGAAACAGTAATAAAGACTGGGATTATTCGTTCTTGTAACTGCTTAAACTATATGTTTGCATTCCATTCTAGTGCAGGCTTTTCGCGTATCGTATTCTGCTCTTTTGTAGGCACTGCACACATGACGCACGAAAATGTTGTATTTTATAATATAAACATAAATAAAATCAATTATTTTGTGAATAAATCACTTCAACTTTTCTGTAAATGAAAATATAGTACTTTTATTTCCATTTTCAACTTTATTTCCAAAGAGCCGCACTCAACTACCCAAAGACTCGCAGTTTGCCGACTCCTGGCCTAAGGCCAGGTTTTTATGATACACTCGGTATAATATTTGTATTGTTTTAAATAAAACTGTTCCATTTATTCGCGTATCTAAAAAATATTTTTTTTAAATAAGCTAAGTTAGGGTTAGAGGCGGGACACTTTAGTATTCTTTAGGATTATGTTTTAATCCGGTCCTGATTGTAATAAGTAAATGTAAAACAACAATAAGAGACGAAACAACGCATTGACATTTGTGCCAAAAACATTCAGTTTATAGTAAGCATTAATTAGAACACAAGCCGCATGACAGTAATAGGCCGAACAAAAGTTTATTTTTAGCTTCCGTAGTCGAGCCAAGAAAAGTTTTAATAATATCTACACCGGCTTCGAGACACTGGTTCGATCTCTCAGCTGCTTAATGAGTAATTTGTTCATTAGTGCTTAGTTGCCGAGTGATTTCCTATCGATCTATTTGGCAGCAGACGCAGGTTAGTGCTTCATTAGGTCGTAAGATAGTTCAGATTACATGATATACCACAATTTCAGTGTGATACACAAAATACAAGAATTTTTTCTTGGATGGACGCCCGAACTTGAAATATACAAATAGATTTATATTGTGCGTTTCAAAATAGTGTAATACTTGTGTTCAACTACAGTTCCGTGATAAGTTTATTGACATTTTATGATTTTTCGTGACTAAAATAACGATATAAGTGCTAATTAATTTGGAAACTACCCAGGTATGTGTGCACAGTGCAGTTAATTTGAAATTTTACTTCTTGCGAGAAACAATGATTTACTACATTGGACTTGTACAGCCACATTCTCAAACAAGTTTTACTAATTCTGAATTTTGGATTAGCTAATTTTCTGCTTAAATATTAATCCATTTAATTCAATTCACTTGCCGACAACTAAATGGTAACAAGATTGTATTAAAGTTTATTGAACCTTTTTTGGAAATACGTTTTAGCTTAATTTGACAAATCCAAAATTCAGGAATAGCTAGATTTACGCTAAAACTCTTTTGAGAATTGGGCTGGTAATGAATTTTCAATTATGTCAATATTATTTAATATAAACACAGGAAACCATTGTTGATCCAAGAGTGTATTGGATTACTTGATATATTGACTACATTTCGGACACAAGATTCGTGTCAATTATCAAGTCAAAAGTAATTATAATCGCAAGTGGTTATTTACAAAAAAAAAGTTTAAAAAATTTCAATGCATACACAAAATTAAAAATTAAACTAGTAAGTATGCAATATTGCATCCTCAGAGGTAAAACAGAGACTCAATATTATTTGTTATTTTTCGATTATATTGTGTAAAACCAAAAAAACTAGAGGTTTAATTTCAAAAGATATGTAAATTTATGTTGTATTCGGAAAATTAGTCTCGGAATAGTTACTTGTACAATTAGTCATGAAAAAAAAAGAGGATGCTTACATTACATGTCGTACACGCATATTTTTTATAGATATTAGTTTGATTTTACAAAGATAAAAATTAAAAATAATTTTTGCTATACCGCGTTTACAAAGTGAATTATGTGCAACTATTTTTGTCACAAACAGTGCTACACATTCAGTTTTGTACAACTGTTTTTGGGAATATTTTTTCTGAAGTTTTTTAATTGTAAAAATGTAAAAACTGTCATTTCTCGCAATATACATACTGATCACATAATCTAAATTCATTGTCATGAATTGGCGTTGATAACTAAAATTTCCCTGTAAAATTTCAAACATGAATCTATCACTTTACGTCATTGCTGAGCTCATTTTTTTTATAATAAAATAGTGACATTAAACTGCAAAACATTTCTTTATTAAAAGTCAAAGATCTTTGGTTTTATAACATAATCTAGATAATTAACCTAACTAATAAAAGTCAAAATTAATTAAACTTCAAATGTTTATTGAATCTGTCAGTAGTACCATCTTAACATTTTATTATTATTTTTTAAATAAAATTTTTGAAATAAAGTAAATGCGATGTAGGAAAAATAGTATAAAAAACAAATGTTACAATGACCATTTATAATATTCGAACAATGCATAACTCGCATCTTTACACAAACTATACTTATATTACACTTATTTTTCAATATACTATCAAAGTTTCAATATTATTTTGGAAATTTTTAAATAATTTCCAAGAAAATAAATAAATAAAAGTAGTGAATAAAGTAAAAGATAAAATTGTACAGAGTGATTAAAAGGAATTGTTACAGTTGGCAATAAAAAAAAATCTACTACTTCAAATTGGTGATCCTGATACATAAATTCATTTCCTGTTGCTGACAGTGACATTTGAAACTTTAAAATTAAATTTGAGAACATTTAGTTCTTATTCGTTTTTGGTTATATTTTTCTTAAATATCCATAAATAAAATTGTTGTTTCCTTTACACTTCCTTTTAGTATTTCTATTTCTCAAAAAGTCAAAATCCTATCAGACTCCTGAGAAAACCTATTTGTATTTATTACACATGTCAAATAGTATTTCCGCCTTTACCTGTCGTTGGGCCAACTGTGGAATAAAAAGATCTCCGGAATTGTATTGCCAACTGTAACAATTCCTTTTGATCACTCTGTAGTATTTATTATATTCACTATTTTTATTTGTTTTCAGTAATATTAAACGATTTTTTAATAGAAAAATACATAATTTTCTAAATAATGTTATGTTAAATAACCATGATTAATATGCAAAAAAAATATTTTTGTACTCATGGTCGGCAACAATACAAAAAATTCATAAGAACAATATATTGAAGATAATATGAAAAAATGGTTCGCAGTATAAGTTATGGAAAAAAATATATTTAAGATTATTTTATTGAATAGAGAAAGGTGATAAAAACTATGCGTGAATCTTAAGTAGAATTTCATAGGCAGTTAAAACGACACGGAAACAAAAATAAAAATGATTTCTTCTATTTATTATGGCACTATAAACAGCTTAAAGATATTTATCTCGTAATACAAAAGTGTTAAGTCAATAAATTTTAACTCATTGTGTTGCAGTTTATTGAGATTATTAGGAATAATTTAAATTAGCACAAAAATAGCACCAACGTTTTCTAATAATTTTAACTATTGATTACTAAAAAATTACTTAAGCACCAAAAATAAAGTGAACACTGTATTGCTGTCATCACATCAGAAATATATTTACTAAACATCAAATATTATGTTTTGGTAACCTTAAATAATAAACGAATACCAAAAATAATAAATAAGCACTAAAATTAATAATAATAATAATAAATAAATAAATATAGCATAAAAAATAAAAATAAATATATCACGGCATTTATACGTTACTGAATGTAGCCGTAGCCGTAGCAGTTTTCAGTAAATGACACATTTATGCACGTGAAGTGCGGTTACCAGCTGTCAAAACACGGCTCCAAAAGATATTAGTGGATGGGGAGCCACACGGATAATTTTAATGCAGTGAAAATTTTTTCGGCTGTGGTAACCGAACCCAGGTTCTCATATCCACAGTTATCACTGATATCACTGAGCCATCTACTCCATCAGGAAATTGTAGCTCAGTGGATAAAAGCGAGGTAAAACTTGCGTTTCATTACTAGGAATGACACTCTGCCGTAGCAGATCTCGGTAAGTGATATATTTATGTGGGTGAAGTGCGTTCCCAGCCGTCAAATCACGGCCCCAAAGATGTTGTAGGTGGAGAAGCTACAGTGGTAATTTTTGTATTGTGTTGAAAATTGTTTTCAGCTGTGATATTCGAACCCAGGTTCTCAAATTCACAGTTCCACGCGATTCCACTTAAAAATAACCATAATTGTGCACCAAAAGTAATTAATTAGTAACATAAAACAGATCATCGTTACCAAAAATATTTATTAGTACTCTGAGTGCGTGCAATTCGAATATTAGTTGCTTAGCAATTTTTACGTTCTTATACACAGTATAAGGAAGTATTGGAATCGTGAAAAAAATCGTCGACGAGATTTTCACAGAAATACGTGTTTTGAGATCCACTGAATCCGTTTTGATCATTTTCTCAATGATGTCTGTTTGTGTGTGTATGTGTGTGTGGATGGATGTATGTCCGAGTGTGCAATATATCATGAACGAGATAAGATTTGTTAACGAAACTTGGTAATTATAAGTTTCATGAAAATATGAAGAGCTGAGTTGATTTTGAATGAAATTGAGAAACCGGAAGAGAAAGGTTACTGGACACACAAAACAATAAATTCCATTTATTTCAAAAATGGAATCAGTTACGAAAAAAAGTTTGAAATAAAAGATGTTAGCAAAAATATTTGGAACATACAATTTTATTTGCCATTTGCCTGTATATGCGTCTAATTTTGAGAAAAACTTATTTTTATATTTAATAATATATTCCAATAATCATAGTAGCAATAGAAACAAAAAACATAACTTTAATTTTCGCTTTATCTAGTTATCTATGTCTTTTTTCAGAAAAATAAATACATCGTTAAAATGGTTAACTAATTTGGCAACTTTGCCTCAATTTAATCGACTTCGTATCTCACGGTTCTTGAGATACCAAGGGTTAGGCTTGAAAAACGGACAACCTGTATATGCCTCATCAGTTAGACATAAAGTAGTCAATATTATTAAAAAATTATACGTAAACAAATTTGATATTTTATATATTACAAACAGATAAATGTTGAATTACTGAAAAACTAAATTACATGTTTAATAATATTATATAATATAATGGGATGGCTAACTCAGTGGTATGAAGTCTGCCTGTGGATCCTGAGGTCCCTGGTTCGATTCCCACAGGCGACAAATTTTCATAATTTGAAAAAGCTATCCCTGTGGCTCCTCCACCACTAACATGTTTGGGGGCCGTGATTTGACGACTGGTAACCGCACTTCACGCGCAAAATATATCACTTACCGAGATCTGCTTCAGCAGAGTGCCACACCCAGTAATGGGTAGAAGGCGTGATGATATATTTATTTTATATAATATTAATATATTCTAAATATTAAATATGCTGTGTATAAGAAAGTCGTATGGTGATCACACTAGATTTTTTAATATGTAGGATTGAATTGAATTTGTTTGTAATTTTATTTATGCAGATCTCAGCGGTGTTTCGGCTCATTAGCGAATTAAGAGAGAGCCCCTCATCCATATTTTGGAGCCCTCTTAAGTAATTAAACAAATATACTACAAGTAAAAAGATATTAATTTGGTAATTCCTATTTTATAATGTTAAGTAAATTTTTTTTAAAAATTTATTATTATAAAAATAATAATATGTTAAAAAAACAAGTATATCTGCAACTTTTAAAAATGGTAACTTTTAGATACGTATGAAATAAATATGAATATTTCAAATTTATTTAAATTTTATTCATATTATTAAAAATTATATTCTTTGCAATACCTAAAAAAGTGATTGTATAAGATCTGCGAAATGAAGCGGTCAATAATTGTAGCCAAACTTTTTTGGTGTAACATTGTAGCATATATTTTTAATATATTTTTTTATAAAAATTTACGTAGCTAGGTTTTTAATATATAAGTGATATATTTATGCGCGTTGCACATGTGCGGTATATCAACAAATAATTGTCTTAAATCGTGTATTTCTTTTGCTTATAACTCGTACATAAGAAATAATAGAACAACTATCTTAATTTAAAAATTATCATTCGGCGATTTCTCCTTACCTATTAATTTTAGAGAATAAAAAACTGCAAATAATTATTACCTAATTATCTAGCCCAACATTCCTCGTAGTATTATGATAGTACAGGAAGGATTTCCGATTAATTGTGTATCAGAAAATGAAAGATTAAATCTAATTATAATCCGAGAATTCGACTCTATCAAAATAATTAAATTGCATTTCTTTTTTGATTTAATAATAAACTTTCATACATTTTGAATCAAATGTTTTCAAAATTATATCTTTTATTCAGTAAATAAATACATTTTGATATTAATTTGTTTCTTTTATAGCACACTGCCGTGAAAGATCTTTTTCAGCACTTATAAGGATAAAAAATTATTTACGCTCTCCTTTAGGACAGGGCAAATTAAATGATGTAAGTATTTTGTTAATAGAGACTGATTATTTCAATAATTTAAAAGTGTTTAATATTGCTATAAGGTTTGTCAAAGAAAAAGCTAGGAAAATATACATTCAAATGATGCGTATAATAATTTACTTTTATTTTTCCTTTTTTGGTCATACAGTTTGTTTTTATTCATAAAGTTTATTTAAACTTTATATGAGTTTTATATTTTAATTTGTTTATTTGTAACTTTTTCTAGTTTTGTAATTTTTGAAACCACATAAATCAAACAATTTTTGGAAAACTTCACCGGTCACTCCACTCATGCTACTCTGTCCGTGTATTTTCTTATGAACAGAGGCGCATTATTATTATTATTATATATATATATATATATATATATATATATATATATATATATATATATATATATATATATATATATCACTTACCGAGATCTGCTTCGGCAGAGTGCCACACCAAGTAATGGGTAGAAGGCGTGATGATATATATATATTATTTTATATATATATATATATATATATATATATATATATATATATATATATATATATATATATATATATATATATATATATATATATAGTGATAACAGATGGCGTTACGATGAAAAATAATAATAAAATAAATGAAAGAATTTGTATTATTATTTAAATCGAAATTTTGGCAGATTTTTCAACACATTTGCACAAATAAATCTTATTTAAAAAAATTAATAATGATTTATTTATTGATATCTTAGCATTATTTAATATTTTGATATTATGGTTAGTACAGCTGGTATCACTACACCTAACTTCAAACGTTAAAAGTCAACGCTTAACTTCAAAAACGCATCAGCTGTCAAAGTGTAACAACATTGCTCTTGTAAACTTTTTTTAGAAATATTTTGTGGTCGTCTGAAAAATAGTTTATACTCGTATTACTCGCTCGAAAGTGTGATAACTTTGCTCATGTTCTTAAATCATTCGGCGCTTCTCTCTTACACTTTCTATGCTTGTTATGTAATATTATACTGTTTTTTTATTTTTAATTATATGTATTTATTTAATCAGGTTTTAATTTTTATTAGAATAATTTTTTTTGTTACCTAGTAGTAATATAGGGCTTATTTTCTTCCGCCAGTCTTAATCCGCTTCTGATTTAAGTATATTCGTAAAACAAATAATAGTATATTATGCAACAAGTTTATAAAGTTAACTATTAATACATGAGTACCTATGTAGTATAAGATTTTAACAGTGGCGTAGCAACCGCTGTATTTGCTATAGCAATGATACAGGACCCACCGTTTAGGAGGGCCCATCAACGTCCACGATTTTACAATAAATAATTTTTTATCGAGAATTTAGTATTGAGAATTTACCACATATATGTGTGAACTAATAGAATCACAAATTTGTTTGAAAATATATCAATGAAGTAAAAGCTATTTTATTAGTTTTTCACTAGAAAGTTAATCAGTGATATTTTTTCACTGTAATTAAATCTCCCAGGTTGCAAATAAAATAAATGCAATTTTCATAAACATCAATTGGAATTAATCTATCGAAATGACAAATTCTCGATAGGGAACTGCTCCTATACAAGAAATTTGTATTAAAATTAAAAAGAACGTTCCAAAAAATATCAAAAAATGAAAGATTATGCGTGTTAAATTCTCACGCAAAATACAACTCGATATATGAGGGTAAGGTGAAAAGTTCTCGGCCTGTCAATTAATGACTGCGATTTTCAGTTAAAAATGATTTAATTTTTTTACCTACTCTTCCTTGACTTCAATACATTTAGTCCAGCGTTTCTCCAACATCAATATTCCTTCCCGGAAGTGAGAGTCTGGAAGGCTGTGAAAATATGCTGGTCAAGAAGGTTGGAGTAATATTTGCCTGTAATTGTTCTGCCTTTTTCAAGGCAATCAATTAACAGGATCCCTTTCGCATCCCAAAACACGTTGCGAAGATCATTTGCGCATTTGCTTTTGATCGGCATTCAGCAAATGCGGCACCCATATTGCGTAGAGCTTTCGCAACTCTAATTCTTTGTGCAAGATGTTTCGCACCTTTTCTTCCGATATCTCCACAATCTCAGCTATTTCACTCACCTTCACTTGTCTATCGTCCAACACAATATCATGCACTTTTTCGATGATTTCCGGTGTGGTGACGGTTTTTGGCTGTCCTTCACGTGGGTCATTTTCGAGGGACGTGCGCCACGTTTAAATTCAGCTGCCCGCTTTTTAACGGTTGACATAGAAGGAACAGAGTCCTTGTAAACTTCTGTCAACTTCGGATGAATTTCCTTAGGGGTTATTCCATCCAAAACGAAGAAGTTTATGACCGCACGATATTCAAGTTTATCCATTTTAACGAAAAACATGCACGACGTCTACTTAAAAAATTTATGTAAACAAACTACTTGAGATAACAAGTTGAAACTTGTCATACGAACTAGTAACATTTGCACCCAGACAGGAAACACCAAATTTTGCTGATTGGAATGCCATTTCCTTGTGAGGCCAAGAACTTTTCACCTTACCCTCGTATGATATGAGATTCGATCATATTTTGACATGAATCTTTATAAATTCGTTGTTAGGAAAATAGGAAACAAAGCACGTGCTACGCACTCGCTATATGTATTTCCATTACCATAACAACGCATAATTTATGTCTATATATTAGACTTATTCCATTTGCCATTTGAATCAGATCTAACTTACGTTTACTGAACCAGATCACATATTTATTTCGCTGGATTACTTCGCTGACTTTATTTCCTGTACTTGAATTACTGATTCTAATTTACTTAGAAGTAATTCACCCTCATAAGTATATCAATATGCTTCATTTAATTCTTTTAAGTCATGTTTTCTAATTTATCTGAACTGATTTAAGTGCAAATGGAATACATCTATTATCGGCAATTCATCACTTATTTTATTAGTTATGATTATTTCATTCATTATAAATACAACCAATCAGATAGCCCAATTTTCCATTGTTGTATACCAGAAGACACACAGCTCTTTAGTCGCGATTAAATTGCAACTAGCTTTTTTTGTGGGAAATTTCGAGGTTCTTGAAGACTCGTATGCTGGATGAGTAGTCGAGTAGTCGGGGAAACAAGATACATCGTTTTTACGTTCATCTTTATTGTATTTCATGAAACACACTAATTTAGTGATATTTTGTCAATATAATCTAGTATTTATTAACGTTTATTTGACAGAAATAAAAAAATTGCAATCGATTTGCTATGGCCGCAATGGTTACGTAATAACAAAATTTATTTACTAGTCGTAGAAACAAATCATACCTATATTTTTGGAGTAAACTGTAATTTCCTCTCTTGTGTGTGATTACTGTTCTGAACTATCAACCGCGGAAGGAAATGTTACAATTTTCTCCCACGTTATACATATAGTTATACTAGATGAGATTTTACCTAAATAACTAGGTACAGTTAAAGTAAAAATATTGTCATCTATGATGTTAAACATGTTAAAATGTTTATCCAATTGTGCATGTATAACTTTTGAGAAAAAAATTAAATTATTCAAATATATTTCAGCATTGGAACAAATTGTATGCAGAACATTATATTTTTTTGTAGAAGTAATTAAGTTAATATGATCAAAAAAACTTTCGAATCTATGCACGTTCTCTTGTTGTACGACTCGTGCTATAATTTTCAAGACAAGTAATTTGGAAAAAATCTGTATTGCGGCTACGCTAATCAAATACAGGTTCTCTAATCCACAATCCGACATGTTGTTATTGAGACATACGATATACCCAATTTGTTTTTTTTATAATAAAACTAAGTAATCTTCGAATAGTCATCATTATCATGTTTCTCATTTGCAGAAGCACATCAAGCAGCATCAACTTCGCATGAGGAACCAAAATTTATAAAAAGTACCGGTCATGGACAGTTGTGCAGTTTGTTCTTCCGCAGCCACGCAGAAATGCTCATCGTGCTATTGCGTGGCGTACTGCTCGCTTGAACATCAACGTTCTGACTGGAAGAACCACCAGCCGCTCTGCCATCCCTGGCGTGTTGCTACCGACAACGTTGTAGGTTAGTTTTTTGTTCTTACTTTGTGAATGGTATTTATTTTTTTGAGCAGCATTAGATATTTTTGTTTGTAATTAAATTATTGCAGCACGGTTTATTTAAATAGTGCGATAACTTTTGTCTAATTTAAGTCTTACAGTTCTCGAGATTCCAATGATAGCTGTCATACAGAAAGTATTGTATTTATTGTTTGACTATTTGGACTTGACTAACTTCCGAGATGAAATAAGAGTCCGGAAATGGGAAATATTTGATGGCAGTTTGCAACTTTTTAATGACCCACCTCATAAATATAGTACATAGTTTTATTATTTCTTGGAAATTAAGTCATCAATAATATCATTACGAGTACAGTAATTAAATATTATGTGAATACCATTAGTACCACTTTTCTTGTGCCGTTATAATGGCCATTAAATTGAAATAATTAGAACTTTGCGTTGGGAAAAAACGACAGTGTCCAAGACCCGAATTATACAAATTGCATCGCAATACTGTCATCAATAAAGCTATCTAGGCCATTTATTTTGGTCCTTAGTTGTTGTTCTGTCAAATGGCAGGTCTTGTCATTGTACGGTCATCTATCTCTACTCCGTTCTGTATTCTGTTATGCTTCTCACGTATACGTATTTTTCCTCAATCAACAACAGATAACTTTTTCTACCCCTTCTTTTCTTGCCCTTCACAATGCCATCTATAGTTTTTTTTTTCAACAAACACAGCCAATCTACTCCTTTCTTTATTTTCTTTATCTTTTTAACCATTGATTTTACTTCTCCAACTCTTTTTAACACCTCTTTATTTCATATTCTATATTCTCATTTTACTGCCTCCATTATTTTCCACATCTACATCTTCCTTTTATATACGAGTAGTTTAAGTCTCCATCACGTACAATGCAAAACTACAAACGAAACATATCGCCAGCCTTTTCCTCAGATCCTTCATTCAGTGATCCACATAGTGTCTTCCAGTTGCGATTGAATGCTTCCTCGGTCATAGTAATCTTTGTTTTTATTTCTTGAGTGCTAATCGTGTTTGCCGTGATGTAATTCCCCAATTATTTAAATTTCTTAAATATCTCTTCCAGCTTAATGTTATATCTTTCTCCTTTGCCTCATATTATCATGCATTTTGTCATTTTCTTGTTAATTCTCATTCTGTATTTCACACCCCATTTCTGTTATTTCTTTTTTCTTCGCGAACTTTACATAACCCACTCTTCTTCCTTACAAACAAACTCATCTCTTTCAATCGAAGCATTTTTCGTGTTTAGTTCTTTCATAACGATGTTAAATAAATTGAGGAATATGCAGCATACTTGTCTTACCCATCTACCTAAACCTATTTCCTGCATCAGATTTTATTCAACTCTCCCCTTTCCGTCTGGTTAATACATACATACATACATAACGTCACGTTATATTTCATAAAATAGGGTAACACGATCTTAAATAAAATCATTCATAAAACATGTACTCATTAAATTAATCAAATAATCAGTCCTCGTCAAACATTCTCATCGTAACACACCATCCTCACTTCAATTACGTTGATAGATCCCTTCATATAAGCTTATTTACTTATCACATTCGAAATCATTTATCGCACAAGAAACCTTCAACCACATTTATCCAATCACTCCTGTTCACTTTTCATTCATCTTTCTTCGATGTACATAACCTATGCGCAAAACATCTCAAATTACTCGCGCTTACTCTCGCTTACTCTAAAAACAAATCTATAATGATTAATAAAGATGAAAACGATAGTCCGCGCTTGTATTTTCAAGAAAATTCCACACAATGCAGTAATAGAAAATAAAACAAAAAGATAAGAGGGAGTGTCGCTTTGTGCTTGTTTTTTAAAGTGAATTCCACACAATTGCAGTTAAACACTCTATGTAAGAAATGAGAACGAATTAAAATATAAGAAAGGAAAGGAGTGTCACTCTACGCTTATTTTTCTAAAGTCCACACAATTTTAGATGTTAGATCAGAAAACGATTTTAAAATATAAGAAACGAAGGGAGTGTCGCTCCTGCGCTTGTTATTGAAAGTGAATTTCACATAATTGCAGGTAAACACTCATGAAATTACTAAACAACAAAACTAAAATAAAAAATTTTGCACTTGATTTAAATTATCAAATTCATCCCGCAATTAATCTTCGCCAAACAATCCTATCCTGATACGACTTTAGCTTCAACCGCATTCATAATGCCTTTCATACAAGCTCGTTTGTTCTTCATACTCGAAAACTTTCGTTCACGCAACAGTCCTTCAATTATATTCATCCATTTACTTATAGGTAGTCCACGCAATCTTTCACCTTCAATTTTAATAACATATACCTGTTTTACCAATCGCATTCAAAATACGTTCTACTTATACCCACTGTTCTGATTACATTCTTTTCAATATTACACTCATCATACAGCAATGTATTTATGACACGATCCCTTCAAGTATATCCACACACACCCCGCAAATACCTCATTTCCACAGTAGTTATACGACTCTCATGTTTCTTCAGCCACTACCATACATCAATGCAGGCACGACAACATACTATCCAAGTATACAAATTCATTCACTTGACCCAATCACATACCATTCACCGAAACATTGCAGTTAGTCACTAAATTGTTCTTCTCAAACTTTACATTTATCAACATTTAATAATAGATTTAAATCTTTTCCTACCTAATTTATACTTACAATCATTCTTCTCATTTGCTCTTCAGATTCACCCATAACAACATCACTCGCATACGCTAATGCAGACACTACACTACCACCAATATGTACATCATCCACACCATGCAGCACCTGCCGTAATAACACATCCATATATAAATTAAACAGCAATGAAAATATCTCACAACCTTGTTTCACGTCAACGTCTATATTAAACCAAATACTCAATCTACCAACAAATTACAATTTATACCGTACTGTAGAAGCACATCCCACAAAGTTTCGTAATGAACATTAACATATACTTTTTTAAGATCCAGAAGGCCACAAAACACTTTCTTGTTCTTAGCAAGTGACTTCTCAATAATCATACGAAGAGAAAACACCTTCTCTCAGGCAAAAAAGAAAACTTTGCATATCGCTTAGCTTGGAGATTATTAAGGTTCGTACCTCATGAATAAGAAACCCGTACTAATTCCTACCATACTCAGTAAACTTATCGCACAGAAATTAGTACATTCACTCGAATAAAGGACAAATGATAACACATTTCCAATTATCAGGAGCCAAACAAATAACCTCTCGCCTCAATGCTTCAACATCTCATTCGATATACCATCCAAACAGGGAGCCTTACCATTC
Organism: Pterostichus madidus; assembly: GCA_911728475.2. Lineage (NCBI taxonomy): Eukaryota > Metazoa > Arthropoda > Insecta > Coleoptera > Carabidae > Pterostichus > Pterostichus madidus. Next base: position 12,493,318 of record OU452318.1, read on the forward strand.
TTCACACGCATTAACGCAAAACTAACATCAATCTCATCTATATCCCATTCATTACCACTAACATGTTCTCTTGCATTTTCACTAAAACCACTCGATGCATGCTACTATATAAAGTTCTAAAGTACACACCATCTATTCCTAACATCTGATACATTCCACAATAACTCAACATCGTCACTCTTAATCGCTTTCATTGCCCTTACAGTACCACCTTTCAATCTCTTCACACTCAACTACAACATGCTGTTATTCATACTAAAGTCATTTGTCAATCTTTCACTTATCAAATCATCAAAACACTCATCACTCTCTTAATACATTTATTTAACCTCTTGTATTTCAGCAAGAATTCATCACGTAAAATTCCAGGCACATCTTTTATATTTAGAAAACGCAAATACGTTCTCTTTTTCTCCTCAATCGCATCTTTTAATTTATCATTCCACTATGCATTCTTTGGATAAGAGCCTAATCTACATTCACAACAATGTCCTTTGGAAACAATTAAGTACTGTATCCTTAAATTTAAACCAAACATTATTTATGCTGCATACAAAATTAAACTCACTCAGATTCATTTATTTTCTCAAAACACATGTCTGTAATATCGTCATTCTGCATTACACTGAAATGCACATGAAACATTTATTCGGTACTTTTCACTCTTATTCGCCATCATTTATCCAAACGTATACGCGAAACCACCAAATAATGGTCATTCGTACCCAATTGAGCACCACATTTCACACGCGTATCTATAACTAAACTTCCCAATCGTACATCATACAAAATAAAATCAATTACAATTCGTATATTCTCACTCGTACTGCTCCATATATACAATAGAGCTAATTTATATTTAAAAAGTTGGAAACAAAGAGATCACGCTACAAACAGAAATATACTATCTTCTTACCGTTTCCATTCTCTCTCACATCATCAAACTTACTCCATACATTCCCAGACATGCTTCTTTTTATTCCCATTCAATCATTTAAGTCACCACATACGATAACTTGCTTAACTGGATCGCACGAATTAATCACACTACCTAACAAATTCCAAAATCAATCTTTTTCAAAATCATTTTCGCATTCAGTTGGGCCATAAACTGACTGATTCTATGGAAGTCTATCTCCAATCGCAACCAAAGTATTCTGTAGATGAAGTACGACCACAATCCCTCACATACCGTTTCATTCTTTCACTAACAAGCACACCCATAACATTCTTCGCACGTTTATTCTCAGAAACACCCGACCATAAGCAAAACATTCCATCCACCTATTCCTCATTACAACCTTGCCTCTTAGTCTCAGTCACACACAAAACATTTACTTTATACACACGCATTACATTTATCAATTCATTTTCTTTACTATTTATATCCCTAACATCCCATGTTCCTCACTTACGTTCATAAAATTTTGCCCGTTTGTTCCTCATGTGAATAAAAGATAATAAAAGAAGAGTTATGTCGGTAATAGAGTAGAAGTTAAGGTAGTTTACCAGGCTTATCCAAGACATTAAAAACTGAATTCATCTTTCTATTTTATCTTTATATCTTTCACCAATCACTCTCAATAGCTTTATTGCATCTCTCATTCCAAATCTTCTCCTAAACCCATACTATGCCGCTCTTTTGATGTTAAAAATGGTAAAAATTGGCAGTTAAATAGAAACATGGAAAATGTCTAACATAACATCAATTTTTAAATCCTGTGATAAAAGTGAAGTTTCCTAATACTGCCCGATATCCATATTTTCTGTATTTGGTAAAATTCTTGAAAAATTTTTAATTGATGAAATAAAACAGGACATAAATAGTTTAATTGTACAGCAGCAATGTGGTTCCTGTACAGGCAAATCGGTTCTTAACAACTGAACAATTTTTTATGTAGCAGTATAGATAATCGTATGGAGATTGATGTGATTACACGGATTTCAACAAAGCTTTCAATAAAGTGAATCATGATTTGCTGTTACATAAATTAATTCAATGTGGAGTACATGATACGTTATTAAGATGGGTCAAATTTTATATTAAAAATAGAACTCAGATTGTTGTATGCAATAGTATAAAACTAGAAAAATATTTCTAACATCCGAAGTTATTCTCTCTAATTCATATGTTAGTTCTATTTCATCTGTTTCCATTAATAGCAATTTCCTCCTTTATGTGGATGTTTTAAAATTATATAGAGTTATATAATCCCAGAATGATTGCTTCTTACTTCAGAAGACCTTTCCCAACTCACTGTATATTGCAATAATAACCACATTTTGCTAAATATTATTAATAAATGCTCAATTGTAAGCTTTAGTGGAAATATAAATCCTATTAGTTTCAATTATTTATTGATCATCGCAGGGCCGGATTAAGGTACTTGCAGGCTTGAGGCATCAACAATTTTCCGGCCCATAAAACACCAGAAACTATAATTTATTTAGTAAATTAAACAAAAAACAGTTCAAACAGAAGTAAACTCATAAAGTAAATATATAACTCTCTAATAATATGTACATAAAATATAATACATAAAGATGATTATGTAACAAATCAGGGTGGTCAAAAAAGAGAATTTATCTTGACCACTGATTGTCGACGTGCTGAAGTTGAATAATAAGTAATGAAAGCTGCAGGTGTGAGTGATAAATATTTTATTTAAACAACATAATAAGAATCATCATAAAATAAAGATAATGAATTAATTAAACAACAAATAACAAATTAATAACATCATAACTATTGACTACTTACGTACTATCTACTACATTCAAACTGTGTACTACATTGTATACTATCATCTACTATCATCTACTATCATCTTAAACTACGGCATTTATACTAAATAAATGCTAGATCGCAATAATTTCGCTGAATGTGACAAATGCCTCAGACACTCGCGCGTGTTCCAAAAGGTGAATAATATGACATGTGTCTTAAAGACGCAATCTAATCAACAATTTTGCAAACGATTATTTCTTGTACATCTTGTCTGTTACATCTGCCACCCCTTAATAATAAAATTAAAATATATTTGAAGAATATATTTTAATTTTCAACCAAGTTATTACGATCACCATATTTACACTACCGCACTTAACTACCGAATTTATACACTGCACTCATCACGATCACATTGCACTGAACGTCACCAAAATTGGGGTCACAAATTGTTTTTGGGGGTTAAACGGTGGGGGCTCTTCACAGAGTTGTGGGAGACGGCTTTTGATGATGAACATCTGGGATTGCCAGCTGGAGTAGAATTGTCGCTGACCATGCAAAGGCGCGACTTCTCCGTGGCTGGAATTGGTAACTGGAACGCTGCCGTCGTGGGCAGCCAAAGGTCCTTTGTTGTGAGAGGCTGCAGCTTGAATGATGTAGCTGACCTCTCGGTGTTGACGTTTCCTTAACTCTGCACACGATATTTGTGCGAGTATTATGTACGACATTGAATTTTGCCAACTCTGCATTTTTGGCACAGGGTTGTCGTAGGTCTTGTATTCGTGGCGTATTTGCTGACATATTAGGAACAGAGACGGATTCAGATTTTTGTAACTTGCTACTTTTTGTTACATTCTCTTTGACTATTACTTCACTGAATTTTGTTCTTACATCTTCGAAAATAGCACGAGCGTGGGCGACCTCTACTGCTACTTCGTTGACTTCAACTTCCTCGACTACTTCTACATTGACAACGCCGTGCCTCACTGCACGAACGATGTCCGTACGCTGCTCTGCCAGTAGCAACGCTTCAAAATCAGCTGCGCTAATTTTTGCTACTGTCAGCTTCGGAACGGATGTTGAAGTCGTAGCTTTGTCTTGCCCTCGCGTCCATTTCTCGATCATGTACCGTTTGATGAAATAGTCTCTCGATCCCGTAACTTCTGGTTCCTCTCGCCACGCACTTGATGTTATTAGTGCTCGTTCTTTCGTATGCCCTCTTGCCGCATCGGATCTACTTCTTTAGTTCTATCTACTGCACGATGACTGTCAGTAGCCGCATATTGGTCCGAATGGATCCCGTAGTGGAGGTCGAATGCGTAACTATTACAAGGTACTACATAGTTACCATTCGCACTACCTCCCTTCTGCTGCTGACGTGAAACTAATGTTGAAGACTGGTAGTTCTTCGTCTTGAACCGACATGGTGCGCAACCCAGGGCGTACTTCATCCTCTGGAGTCGTAGTATATCAGCACCGGAATTATCATACTCGTAACCACGAAGTGAAAACATTGTTACGAGCGGCTATGGCGGGACATACGGCACTTCTCGCGAATACATTTTTCCGCGCACTACTGTCACTACTAGGGTGTCTACCGCATATGATGAAATAATTTGTTACTTTTCAAATTACGAAACATTAATATTCTACATGACTGAAATATATACTTATTAAACAACTTCAAGCCGATTATCCGTTTTTGGTAACACAATTACATAGTAAATCTTTTTATAAATAAAAAACTACTAGCAATTAATTAGCATCACCAAATCCTTTCCGCAGCGCCAATTGTAACAAATCAGGGTGGTCAAAAAAGAGAATTTATCTTGACCACTGATTGTCGAAGTGCTGAAGTTGAATAATAAGTAATGAAAGCTGCAGGTGTGAGTGGTAAATATTTTATTTAAACAACATAATAAGAATCATCATAAAATAAAGATAATGAATTAATTAAACAACAAATAACAAATTAATAACATCATATTCTCGGGATAGACACCCTCGAATATGCTTCTATTCACAAATCACCTCGCATTCTTACTAGAATAGACTTTTTGATTATTGTCGGTATCTCTGAAATGAAGAAGAATTGACCCATAGTCTACATGAACTTTTTTTAAAATTTAGAATGATCTCTAGAATACATGCTTAAAGTTTCACGGTTTTCTTAGTGGACATCTTGTATATTAAATATAACACAATCTTTATTAGTGGGCTTGGCCTTTAAATACTGCACTAACCTTTTTTTTTTTTTGATGAAAAATAAATATTAAAATAGTTAGGTAATGGTCACACTGCATGAATAAGGTCGTAGTCACACTGAATGATAGAGTGCGAGCGACTGCGATTAACTAAAAAACAAACATACATTATCATATGCCTGTGGTAACACTGTGTGCATCGCTGTCCATCATTAGCGATCGCTCGCCATCGTTCAGTGTGATATATCAAATATGTTTGACAATAAATTTTGGTCGATAGCAATTCATACGGTTACTAGGTTACGATGAAATTTGTTTCTCATTTTGTCATCTGTCAAGTGTATGCTGGTGACATTTTTTAAAGGTTTAATTGAATTTAGCAGAAATCCACTAATTAAATAATTTAGTTCTATGTCATAAAGAAATATTTGATTACTCAACTCCAGGATATAATAATATAAATATTGTACTTTTGAATATGACAGGTCTGACAACTCAATACAGTGTAGTCACCCATGAAAAAAAATTATCGATCGTGGCTGATGCTGGTCAATCTGTCGCTGTTTATTCATGTAGTGTGACCATTTACCAACCTACTTTACTTGGTTGAATGATATACCCGGACTTTTACACTGGTATTCATAGTCGTTCGCCAGCGGTTCACCAAGCGATATTCTATATTTTATGTTTCATAGACGCACGCTCGCCGCGCGTCTTGTAATTCGGTGGCGACGCGCCGTACAAATACTGGAGAAGGCACGTAGATTCTCCAGGCGTGCGCCGACAAATTTAAAACAAATAATAATAAAAACAAGCACAGGGCGATGCTCCCTTCCTTTCTTATCTTTTTGTTTTATTTTTAGATACTGCGTTGTGTGCACTTTTCTTCCATATACAAGCACAAGCTATCGCCTTCATCTATTCTAATCTTTGTAGATTCGTTGTTAGATTCGTTATTAGATTCGTTGTTAGAAGTAAGCGTGAGTAATTTGACATGTTTTGCGCATATGTTATGTACGTCGTAAAAAAGAAGATGAATGATAAGTGAATAGGAGTGATTGGATAGATGTGATTGAAGGTTTGTTGTGTGATAAATGATTTCGAGAGTAATATATACATGAATTTATGATCTATGAATGTGGTTAAAGTGAGGGTGGTGTGTTTGGATGAGAATGTTTGACGATGACTGATATTTGATGAATTTAATGAATGAATGTTTTATGAATGATTATAGCGTGATGTATGTATGTATTATAAATCAAATGAATGAAATTGGTGACATTCGGTTTGAAAAAATCAATTACTTATCGAGCAAGAAGAATAAGAAGATATAGAGAATAATTATTTTTATAATTATAATCATTTACCATGCCGTTATATACGAGATATGGAAAATCCAGTGATATTTTATTCCGAAAAACAATTTAAGGATAGGTACAGATTTTCTGAAGACAGAATAAATAATTTCATTTTACCCCGTTTTATAAATCAAATACAAAACCCACTAAAAGAGGTCTTCTAATTCCACCCATATTGTGTGTACTAATTAGTTTGCGATTCTATGCAACAGGAAATTATCAGCTAGATATCAGCATGAATAAAAAATTTTAAGTTAACATTTATTTTATTTTTTAATATAGACAGTAACTGGAGCTTTGCGCGGTATTTCACAGTCTACAGTATTTCGCTGTATTAATAATATTTCACACCTAATTGCTTCATTTGGTCGCAAAAAAATAAAATTTTCGGAGAGTCAAAATATGCAAAGAACTATACAACTATTTTACGATACTGCGAACTTTCCTCAAGTCGCAGGTTAGATAGACCGTACGCACGTTCCAATAAAAATTCCAGATGTAAATATGGCCGAAGTATACTCTAATAGAAAACGTACCTTTTCTAAAAAAATTTAAGTTGTCGGTGGCCCAAAATTTAAACTGTTTGACATTGTTGCTCGATGTCCAGGTAGGAAGCATGATAGTATAATTTTTAACTACAGTGGTGTCAAAACAAAATTTGAAAGAAGAATTTTACCAGGTTATTTACTTGGAGATAGTGGATACCCTTGTTTACCTTATTTAAAAATACCATTATTAAATCCTTCAACAGATGCGGAAATTCAGTATAACCGACAATAATAATGTAATAACAATGAATAATAATAGTAATAATAAATAGCATCTACGTTGTTATAAAAACAATTCTTCTACTCGTTGTCCAGGATACGACAAATACGAAATTAGTATGATGTTTTTATAAAATGTAGTACGTGAAATATCCGAATCTAACGCCCGCTGGCGTTCCGTTGATTATGTAATATGAAAGTAAAATTGCTGGGCGATCAATTATGCATACCAGTGTTAGACTTGTACCTTCGATTTCAATCAAGCTATTTGTTTGGAAAATTATAGTCATCGAAACAAGCATATTTAATAGTACACGCGAATTTTCAAAATGATTTGTTCTTATTGATTCTTGCTAATACTTTCGTGTTTTGTCTTGATAAATAAAAATTATTTAAGTTGTTGGTCATGTAATAATTTCAAGACAAGATCGAGACAAGATCAAGAGTATATCTTCATTCTTGTCAAATACTAGTTGGAATAATACTTAATTACCAACGCAGTCAGTCAAGAATAAGTTTAACTTTATATTTTGGAAATATTTTGAAGTATTTTGTATTAGTTTAATTTTACTTGCTGCTTCGGTCTGTATTATTAGTTAAAAATATGTTTATTAAAAAAAGTATATTTAATTTTTCAAAAGGACTATTTATTCCTGCTTTTGCCCAATTTTTTTTGTTCAACAAAAATTAAAAAAATAAATATTTGTTTGTTTCAGGGCGGCAGCTGGTTGCGAGCCGTGACATTCGTGCCGGAGAAGTAGTGGTGTGTGAGGCAGCGCTGATTGCAGGTCCGCCTCAACTCACGGGCCCCGTGTGCCTGGGCGAGTGCGGTCAGCCTGTTGCGCCTCCTGCTCTGAAGCCCTGCACCAGCTGCGGCTGGCCACTGTGCGGTGCCGAGGCTTGTGCTCGCAGCGAGAAGCACCGACCCGAGTGCCACTTCACACAGCAGCGCGGCGAACGGGTTAGTTACTCGTGTTGTATCCACTGGGTCAATTAACTTATAAAATAGAGTAGCTCGTCCAATGAACAAATTAGTGAATTGGATAGGTTATTCGCTTACCAATAACTGGTATTTGTAAACTAAAATTAACAATTTTATGGATACTAGAATATCAGTCAAACAATTGATCGAATGGACTCGTATAATTTTAAGAAACTATTCGTAGTAGTATGAATGGTTTACTTTATGTTCGACTGTACGATTTATGACACTGTTCAGTAGTACAGTACGGTCTTGTGCGATAGTGATCAGCTGTGTTTAACAGTGCTCTGAAATAAACCCAAATTATTGGCTGTTTTGAGTTTGTTTTATAAAGTTTATAGGAAAAATGTCTCGAAAAAAGGGTGTAGAGGCTCTTGAAGAAGTAAGGGTGTAAGTGCTATAGTGATATCTAAAAGAATAGCTAATATCTGGCACTGATAGAAGTGACTGGGGTGACCTTCAAACGCTGTCAGAAATAATACAGGTGACAATGTAGACAATGTAGAAATAAAAGAAAATTTTAAGAAGAAATATATGTGGAACTATCTAGAGAACCACTAGTATAAAGCATAGTTGCAAATGGAAGATAATAGGAAATATTACAGTGAAATGAGGCAGGTAGATAAAAGAACATACATGAAAAAAAGTAAATATGAAGCATGTAAACCATTAAGTTTGTGCAGGAATAAAGAAGGAAACATGATAGCAAACCTAGAGGAAAAGTTAGACAGATGGGCGTAGTATTTTCAGAAATTGCTAAATTCGAAAGGGTCGAAAGTAAAACATACAATGGAAGCTGGCATCTGCGGGAGAATATAGATAATATAGTGATGGTATCTCAGCCAACTAAAGAGGAGATAAAAGAGATAATAAAAAGTTAAAAAATAACAAAAGTCTGGATGAAAACGACGTAGCGGTGGAAATGATGAAAGAGGAAGGAGGAAAATGCAATATAATAATCGAAATATGGAAAGAGGAAATCTGTCCACTATTTAAAAGATGTGACACTATAACACTATAAGTACCAACTACAGAGGACTTTTACTTCTCGATGTTGTGTACAAAGTATTAGCAACGATAATTAAAAACAGATTAGACCTGTATTCTAAAGATGTTATCGTAGAGTATCAAGAAGGCTTCAGAGCTAGAAGATCTACAACAGACTATATTTCTTCTCTAAAGCAACTACTGAGCAGCAGTTACGTAATAAACCTGGAACATTACATCCTGTAAATTGATTTCAAACAAGCATATGATACCATTATAAAGAAAAAAAAATCTATATAGCTTTGGACAAATTGGGAATACCGAATCAGACTAGTGAGAATGACTCTAATAAATACAGCTAGTAGTGTGCTATTTAGGAATTTTAAAATAGAAAGAGGATTAAGGCAAGAAGATCCTCTATCCACAACTCACTGTAACTGTGTACTAGAAATGATAATGCAAGACGGCAGCATACAAACAAAGGAACTTATTTTATATCAGAAGCACCAATGCATTATCTACGCATATGACATAGCACTTCTAACAAGACAAAAAAACAAGAGCTAATGAATACATTTAAATGATTGGAGCAGCGTACCAAAGAATACGACCTGAGTATAAATGACAACAAAACAAAATATATGGTTATGGGAGGAAAAGAAAAAAAGAGAACAAAAACTAAGTGGATGATGGTAGTGAATACTTGTTAGATTTTAATCATTATCTTCAGATGTCAGCGCTCGTTCCGTCAAATGAATTCGTATTAGCGATATCTACTGTACCGACACTTAAGCCCAAAGTCTTTTTGTTATTCTTATGTTGCCAAGTTCGAGTATATACGACTAAGCGAAATCCACTCTATTCTTTCTTTTCTACAATGGTCGTCGAGCGTTTTTGTTCACCGTATTGTTACCCTTAACGAAATCCGTCGCCAATTTATTATAAAAAGGCCATCTGTGACCCCGACGTGATCAAAAGGAACCAAGTTTAGTGCGAATGCCTTTAAGGCTTTTCAAATCAAGTTGTATCTGGTTTTAGTTTATGTACTTCAACTATTTGAGTTTGAATACATTCATTTTTTTTCTTTATAATAAAATTTATTTTCTCCTATTAAAACATGAAAGTTGTTTCCATTCAACCTGTAAGTTGGGGCAACTCGTTTTCAACAACACTACTTTGAAGAAGTGGTGTAGTTTCAATACCTGGGAGATACGGTCACTAACAAAGGAAAAGAAGAGCCAGAAATAGCCAAGCGGATAGGGAAAAGTAATGGAATTGTTAAAGTCAAAGCAAGTATTTAGATCAGCTAAAATAAGGGTGTATAAGACAATATTATGATCAACGGTATTATATGGTAATGAGCTTTGGATTTTAAATCAAAAGCAAGAGACGAAAATAGAAATATGAAAAAGAAAAATGTTGAGAAGTATATACGGAGGACTAAAAACTGAAGAAGGAGATTGGAAAGAACCAACCAACGAAATTTAGAAAGAATATGTCAAACCATACATTACACGAGTGATAAGAGCCCAGAGAGCTAGGTGGCTCAATCACGTTGTGTGTATGACAAAATACAGAGTTCTCAAAAAAATATTACGAGCGGGTGAGAACGAGATAAGAAAAGAAGAGAGCTTTCAAGAAGAAGGTGGTTGGAAGCAGTAAAGACGAACGTAAGCATCGGACTAGAGTCATGGGAATAAAAAGTGAGAAATAGAAAGAAATGGAAAGATATTGTTATTTTTATAGAAGCCATGGGCCTTTAGGGTCTGGAGCGCTTGACAGTTTGATGATTATAAAAAAACATTATTATACAAAAGTCACAACAAATCACACTTTGAGATATAACTAAGTATTTCACATTAACATATTTTAAGAAAATAAATCGTCTCTAAACTAATCGAATGCAAAGCTATGTATGCAACTTCTATATAATTAAACTTTATAGGACTCGCCTTATTTATCAGTTTCGCACAATGCTTTCGCTCGTCTAATAAAGTACTTGTTACATAAATAGTTAAATCGACTTATTTATTCTAATATACACATAAATGCAATGCGCACTACTTGTATCTATACAGCTGACTTAGCTTCACTAGTTTCATTGATCTTATTTACTATTTATGAAATTAAATTTAAAGTATCGAGTAAAAATTTATAAGTTTTACATAAATGAAAATACTTAATCTAAGTAGATATATATAAGCAATCTAGCTATCTACAGAACTAAATATATACCAAGGGTAATAAATAAATGTGATTATTAGAACACGGATAAATTAAAACATATATTTAAGTGCTTCTAAAAGTTCAACTTACATTAAGTTGAACAAAAAAAGTAGAAAAAAGCAGGCCATAAATAGTGAAACTTTTAAAAAATTAAACATGTTTCTTTTTTAAATATAAGTAATACAGACCCAAACATTAATAAAAATTAAATTAGTAAAAAACTAAAATTTTTATTGAATTTGTTGACAATTATGTATTGATCCAAGGCCCGGTTGCATAACGCGATGTTAACTATATAAATGACTAACAGCATGTTAAAATTTAACAATGGCTAAGATGGCTGATACCATATCTTACACATTTACCGATTTTCTTCAGAATTTCTTCTATAATTTGGTATGTATTTCTATTCGTTGAAAAAATACAGATCTGTTAATAGAAATGTTCAAGTTATTTGTTTTAATTCTCATGGCAATCTGTAAATAGCAACAAATTGTAACTTTTATTTACATCTTTCTATATATGATTATTAATTTGGGCTCATTGCATGCAGGTTCTAAATCTGAACATCTTTTGTATTTATACTTTCGTTTTAAAATTAATGGGTACATCCTATCGTCAAATAAAAGCTTCACAATTATATTTTTTTAATAAACAAAAAAAAGAAGCAGTATGATGATGCTTGCGTTCATTTTTTCAATGAAAATCGACGATAGTAACGTAGAACCAAGGATTAAAAGAAAATTTATTTATATAACTGATAACTATTTATCCACTTTACAGATACAAAAGGCTAAATATGAACGTTTAATAAGCTTTAGGATTAAAAATAAGTATAATAAAGCAGCAAATCACAAAAACGCACAAAATCACAATAAAACATGTAATAATATGTATCAAATAACTCATATTAGTGTAATTCATTAAAAATTTACATATTATCACAAACCACAATATTACGTGTTTCATTAAATTTTTCTTACGATTTTCAGATTTCCATAAGTCATTTTGTGGCTCCTCACCCAATATATCAATGTGTAACAGTGTTAAGGTGTCTTTATCAACGTGACCATAACAAAGCATTATGGAATAAACTAATGCAACTGCAGTCGCACTGCGAAGAAAGAAAAGGAACTGAAAAATACGAAGCTGAGAGGGTTTCTGTTGCGCAGTTTATTCTTAGGTTCTTTAAATTAGAAAACAAGTTTACAGAAGAAGAAATTTTGCGTGTATGTGGAATATTACAGGTAAAATAAAAATTTTATATTTATCTCAAATACTTTTAGGCTTTCATAGATATCTCTAAGAAAACTAACATGTGTGCTACAAAAATAGGTCGTGGACAACTAACATGAGAACCGATTTTTTGTATAATCGCATCTCTGATAATTTCACAAGAAATAGTACATTGTCCAACATGCGGGAAATCCTATGACTATGACATTGCTGCACAATTAATTTATATTTTAATAATAAGTTTGTGCCTATTTCACTATTTCTTTAACAATTCTAAATTAATATCCAAGCAACATAACAACCCGTGAGATATGACAAGTAAGGTACGAACACACTATTGGCCGTATTTATTTGGCATTTTAGAGTAACCCGGTAGCTTACTTATGTTTAATTGGCACGTTTTAAGTAACCCAGAACAGATCCCGAACTGATCATACTCTCTCAGCTATTTTGGTTGGATTGGCGGGTTGAATCCGTTTTCTATCTCTTTCTAATCAACTTGTGTTCCTTATTATCCATTTTGAATTGGTCGCAATTTGTATTTAACGAAATATCACTTAGAAAGTGCAATTAAATTTTGAATTTATCGCTAATTTTTACAATTGACACTAGTTGTATAATTTATTTGGAAGTAATCCGAGTTAGTTATAGATAAAAAATTTGTTAATTTTGTTTCAATTTCATGGCTATCGATAATTTAGTTATTTTCAGATCTAATTTGTGCTGTTACGAAGCATGTAAGATCATTTTTGTTTATTGGATTAGATGCAGAATTTTATGTCCTAAAGGGTCCGAAATAAATATTTTGCCTAAATAAATAAATAAGTGATCTGGTATAGTAAGTGTAAATTAGATTTTATCCAATTAGCAAATGGAATACATCTAATTCACGTTGCTTTTGGTAACCGGGATAAGAAAACATATTTTCATTTAAAAAGGCGACTCTTACTATCTGGTTTCTTTACCAGTTACATTTTTTTGTTGTATAATTCAGTTAATTACAATCAAATGATATAAAATTGAATTCAGTACTTTAGTCGGGTAACATCTCCAATTCGAATGATTGAGTGTTTTTGATGACAGGTGAATGGCCACGAAGTGCCTCTGAGCGAGCCTTCGCACGTGGCGGTATACGAGCAGTGCTCGCTATTCCAGCACAGCTGCCGTCCCAACTGCTGCAAGAGTTTCGCGTCGAACGGCGCGCTGTTGGTACACGCGGGTCGTGATATCATCTCCGGCGAAGCTTTTAGCATCTGCTACACAGACTCGCTGTGGAGCACGCCCAGTCGCCGCCACTATCTCGCCGAGACTAAGTTCTTCAGTTGCACGTGCGAGCGCTGCGCTGATCCCACGGAGTTCGGCACGTACTTCAGTGCACTCAAGTGCTCCAACAAGTAATTAAACAATGAACATACGAGTTTCAAGGTCCAATACTTCATTATGATAATATGAAATTTAATTTAGGGACTTAATTATTTTTTTCGACAAATAGTTTCAATTTAGTTTCAAAGCAAATGAAATATATTTATTCAAATGGCAGTAGAACTTTTGACAGTAATTCGTATATGGCAGAAAATAAATAGAATTGATTCGAAATTGTAGATTAAATTAAATTTACTGTAATAGATTATTTATTATGTTCTTTTTTTTTAAATGTATATAATTTTAATTAAGTAATTTATAGAAGATGAGCGTGCTACTGTGTATAATTCGTTCAATGATTCAAAATTTAGTTGTAATAGAGGTGACCTTGAAATTCGTGTTTTTTTTCCTGAATATAATATTTAACTGTCAGTCTCTGTGGTCCACTTTTGTGCCTTCATTTTTATTTCATCGTATATACTTGCGTCGTTCGTCGTATTAAAGAGTAATTTTAGCCAAATCCTATAAGTACGGTTCGTTTATCCATACTTAATGTGAGATAATTTATTACACAAATTTGTTCAGACTATCAGAATTTTTTTTTTGGTCGACCTTTGTCATTTTAAATTTATAACATATTTCAAATGGAAATTTTACATTTCTGTTATACTCATATCAAATTTCAACTTTAATATTATGTTTTGGATATTTTATTGTAGTTTTATATTAGGTATTGAGTCGTCGCCTGTGGATTTGAGAATCTGGATTCGATTCCCACAGCCGACAAACAATTTTCATCACATTAAAATACCCCTGTGGCTCTCCTTCCAGTAGCATCTTTGGAGAGCCTAATTTGACGGCTGGTAGTCGCACTTCACGCGCATAAATAAATCACTTACCGTGCAATAAGTCCGATCCGAAATCCGATCCGAAATCAGATCCGAGATCCGATACGAAATAGAATCCGAAATCCGATCTGAGATCCGACCAGACGTGTCATTAGATCAGTACAGTATTTCCTATTTATACTAAACCAATTCGAAAGAAAAATAACAGTTATAGATGAAATTTAATAAATAATTAGACATATTTTGTTGTAATGTTATTTAATCATTTTTATCACAGAACATAAATGCTTATAAATATAACGTAGCGTTATATTTCTTTAGAGAGAAATTGGAATTTATGTTTTTACTAAGAGTGGATACCTAAAAGTTATATATGTAAATTTCGGATCGGATATTTTATCCGACTTTCGGATCGGATATTTTATTCGACTTTCGGATCGGATCTTTTATCCGACTTTTGGATCGGATCTTTTATCCGACTTTCGGATCGGATCTTTTATCCGACTTTCGGATCGGATCTTTTATTTGAGGTTTGGATCGGATCCGATCCGAATCCGATCCGAGAGATTCGGATCGGATCGGATTCGGATATCGGATATTTTTGCCGACCTCTAGTATGAATGACAATAACCTCAAAATTGTTAATTGTCGGGGTCGAAATATTACTAAAAGAATATGCTATAATCATACAAAATTCACAACATTCACAATACAGAAAAAAACATTGATTAATTGTCAAAAAATTGCTTTTTTTATTGTTTTTGTTATGAGAAGCGGTACCAACATAACTAATAAAAAACACCAACTTATATTTTTGACAAGTCGCAGTTTTTTAAATCTAACAGAATTATGTATAAAATTACTTCAATAGAAAAAATAGTATAAAGAACACGTTTCATAAGGCCTGTAATCATCGCACTCGTCTTTTGTAAAACTTGGACTCGTGCGTTAACAGATTGTTTTATGAAACTAGTTCTTTAATATACTATTTCAAACATCTAGTACTACAGACATGCTTGTATAACAAATTTAAACTTTTAAAACTAAAAATTCAATTTAAAATATTTTTTTCTTATACTTTTGCTGTAAATTGGACAAGAGAGCCAATTGCCGAACAATTTAAAAATCTTATGTTCAGCATTTTTGCGTATTCTATAAATTCTGTAGTATACTTTCACTGCACGCGCAACGATGACCTTGAGAGCTCCATGAGATTTTAACCAAGCTATAAAAGGCGTGATGATATATTATTTTATACTTAATTCTGAAGCGATGAATTTTCGTATATCAACTATTCGGTTGTAGTGTTTTCGAGAACTAAACGATTAATTTTAATGAACGGCATAAATTAAACTAACTGGTTCAACTTAAATAATTAGTTAAACACTAACTGAACTTCATGGTATTTCAGAGACTGTAAAGGTTATGTTCTCCCAGAAACTTTCCTTGTGGATCAAAAAGAGGATCTCGATCAAACTTGGACTTGTTCAGTGTGCTCCCGCACAATGTCTGCACTAGCCGTTGACAGAATCATCGAGCGAATAGGTCGCGACCTGCAGGCCATGCAGAAGGGCGATTCAGCATCTTGCCAGCTCTTCTTGAACTATTAC
The DNA here is from genome assembly GCA_911728475.2 of Pterostichus madidus. NCBI lineage: Eukaryota > Metazoa > Arthropoda > Insecta > Coleoptera > Carabidae > Pterostichus > Pterostichus madidus. The sequence continues at coordinate 12,509,626 of OU452318.1, forward strand.
GAGAAGTTGCTACATCCCAATCACAGCTATCTGACCGACGTTAGGATAGCACTCGCACAGCTGATAGGCCAGAACACCACTGATGGATTGAATTCGGTTTCTAATAACGAAGTGGAGCTGAAAGCCAAATTGTGCACAAGATTGATTGATCTCTTGCAGATTTTGAATCCAGGTATGTATTTTACAAAATAGTGGTATTACAATAAATCTCTGGAAAATTGGTTCTTATTATTGAAGGGTTTTAGGCTGTCATAATTAACTTAAATTAATTAAATATTCTGTCCGTACTCGTAATCACCAAAGTAAAACATTCCGACTCTGCTCGGACTCGACTCCTATTAAAAATGTAATAATTATATGTATGGTACATATAATTGTTTTCCCTATAGTATATGTTTAACTTATTGAATATATATATATATATATATATAATACGATTTGTAACAATTAATAATATTATAACGTAACATATTTTAATTTTAAAATGTATTTGGTAGTAAGTCAAATTATGTTTTTCGCAAATTTGGAATTGGATTCGGAATATTTATACCAACTTTAACTCCACTAAAAACTATTTGACTCCGACTCTAGAATCCTAAAAAAAGACCATGCTTAATTTTTTAATTTATATGTTGGATTATTAAATAATTGTTGAATACAGACCATTAAAGTTGTTGTTTTATAAACAATCGCTTCAAAATTTTATTTCATTAGTAGTTTCAAAGTGGCAAATACATGTCAATCGGAATAAATTAAACGTTTATAAAATAAATATACATACATTACAAGGTATTAAAAAATTTGTCAGATTTTCTCACAGTAATTTTTAGGTTATTTTAATAATGAGCTACAATGGTGTATGCAGACGTGACGAGCTAACAAACATGTTAATAGATGACAGCGCTTAGCCCTGTAAAATACAATTACAAATTATTTTAAACAGTTTATTATAAACACTACACAGCAGAAAATTAAATTTAAGCATCAGATGAACTCTTAAGTCAGTCTTTTCGCTCCTTTTGCTTTGTACCATTCGCAAAATACTGAATACTGTTACTCATACCGCTCTTTTGATGTGCAATATTTTATTTATCGTATTTTCTTAAACTGCAAGAAAATCGCCTTTGAAGTCTTCGACGTGCATTAAATCCATTATTTCAAATTATTTATTTTTAAACTTCACAAAACTGCTGACGCTGACAGTAGTTGTTTTTTCGTCACTACGATCCCAACACCATGACAATGTTTAGCTAAATTGTCCTACCGGAAACCATATTTGATCACAATATGTAATGTAACTTTTTATAAAATTAATGAAGTTAATTCATAGAAAAAACCTTGTGAAGGTGGAAATAAAACTTTGTAGGCGGCACGCATGCAATTAATCTTTATTGGGCTTGCTTTTTCGTTGCTCGCTTCACAAACTTTCCAGCTCGTCCATAAAAATTAATTTATTACACTGGCCGTGTAAATAACTATTATTCAAATTGTTTATCCACTATGGTACTATTGAAATAAATCATTACAAGCTACTAAACTAGATAAAATTGGTACAGGACAGCTGTCAATTTTATAATTTAGTAAACAAGCACGTTGCCACGGTAATACTTATAAGATATCATTTAAATCAATTTTTGATACAACAGTTTTAACTGACAGGATTTAATTAATTTGACTGTAAAAACTGTTTTACCATGCTAGTAATGTAAAATACAATATCAATACTCGAAGTATATTCGGACAATTTTTTTGGTAGTAATTCTGTTAATTTAATTACTGTCAAACTATTTGTTAACTAGCAATGTAATAATATAAATGAGAATTTCCCACGTATATACAGGGTGTCCCATTTTAATATGCCAGTAGCGATAATTCTGAAACATTGCATTGAATCAAAAAGTGTTCCAAATGAAAAGTTAATGGTTCTGAGGGGGACATCTGATGCCGTAGACTTTGCCCCCCCAGCCCCTCAAGGGGGGCGGGAACAGGGGGCAACTTTAAAATCTTAAATGGAAACCCCTATTTTTTATTGCAGATTCTGATAGAGAATTAAAAAGTATGTAAGTTTTATCCGAAACATTTTTTTATTGGTCGAGAGATGGCGCTGCAAATGTAAAAGTTAGGTTTTTTTTTAATTAAATTGCGAAAATCGTAACGTAATTAACTGTTATTATTACTTAAGACTTACTCACAACCTTACAAGGTTGTTTTTTTCTCAGCCTGCCCAAATACTACCAACCCCCCCCCCCCTACAAAGACGTAAAGTACTCAAAAATAGCGATTGAGTACTTCTTTTTCAAATTAAATATTGGTAAAATAATTCAAAAAAGAATGTCATTTTTTTTCAAACAGTGTTTGACCGGGCCCCCACATAGCCCCACCCAACTTTAAAAAAATACCCCGACTAAAATTGACCTACATTTTAAAAGTCTATCCGAGTCTGAGGTACAAAATAGGGGTTTCCATTTAAGATTCTAAAGTTGCCACCAGCCCCAGTGGGGGGTGGGGCTATGTAAGGGGGCCGGTCAAACACTGTTTGAAAAAAAATGACATTCTTTTTTGAATTATTTTACCATTATTTAATTTGAAAAAGAAGTACTCAATCGCTATTTTTGAGTACTTTACGTCTTTGTAGGGAGGGGGCGGGGGTAGTATTTGGGCAGGCTGAGAAAAAAACCACCTTGTAAGGTTGTGAGTAAGTCTTAAGTAATAATAACAGTTAATTACGTGACGATTTTCGCAATTTAATTGACAAAAAACCTAACTTTTACATTTGCAGCGCCATCTCTCGACCAATAAAAAAATGTTTCGAATAAAACTTACATACTTTTTAACCCTCTATCAGAATCTGCAATAAAAAATAGGGGTTTCCATTTAAGATTTTAAAGTTGCCCCCTGTTCCCACCCCCCTTGAGGGGCTGGGGGGGCAAAGTCTACGGCATCAGATGTCCCCCTCAGAACCATTAACTTTTCATTTGGAACACTTTTTGATTCAATGCAATGTTTCAGAATTATCGCTACTGGCAGATTAAAATGGGACATCCTGTATGAGAATTAACAGAATCACGAATTTGTTTGTAAATGAACTAGTGAAATGAAAGCTATTTTGATAATTTTCCACTAGTGAAATCAATACCTGTATTCTATTTGCCACTTGGTTCACTTAAATCAGTTCAGATAAATTCGACAAGACGACAAATTAACTAAATTAAGCTAACCGATGCACTTATTGTGGTGAATTACTTAAAATATAATTAGAATCTCTACTTCTAACACTCGAAATAAAGTTAGCGAAGTAATCTAGCGAAATAAATAAGTAATCTGGTTCAGTAAATGTACTCATAAGTTAGATCTAATCCAAATGGCAAATGGAATGCGCCTAATTCTTCTTTTAAATCTCCTTGGTTACCAATAAAATAAATGCAATTTTCATAAATGTCAATTAAAAATAATCTTTTGAAATGTCAAATTCTCGATAGGGAACTATTTCGAAGAAATTTTTATTAATATTTGATACGAGGTCTGCTAAAAAAGTATCTGATCTTTGGCTGGGAAAAAAAAAATTGGCATATCTGAAGCGTTGGAAACCTAATCTCCCTCAAAGTAGTCTCCTTGCGACTCCACACATTTCTCCCAGCGGTGCCACTATTGTTGGAAGCATGCCGAGAAAGCCTCTTTCGGAATGGAGTTTAGCTCGGCTGTTGTTGCAGCCATAATATCCTCTCTTGTCTGAAATCGCGTTCCTTTCAATAGCCTCTTGAGTTTGGGGAACAGCCAGAAGTCGCAGGGGGCGCATATCAGGAGAGTAAGGAGCCTGTTGAATCACAGGAGTCTGTTTTTTTTTGTCAAAAAAGTCTGAATCAAATGTGAGGAATGTGTTGGAGCATTATCGTGATGGAGGCTCCAATTGCCTGTTGACCACAACTTCGGTCTCTTGCGCCGTACAGCATCGCGTAGGCGACGGAGGACATCCTTGTAGTCACACAACGGTCCTGAATTATCACAGCGTTTACTTTGGCAATGACCTGGTCATTTCGGCCGACCGGGACGTGACTCGCTCTCCACCGATATGCGGCCGTCTTTAACCCTAAAAATACCAAAAAAATTATGATCTATAAAGTACCAACCGGGCCTCGGAGGCCCCTTATTGTTTTTATACTATTTCTGCTCTTAGTCCCAATATTGTATGGCCGCCGTTGTGAGTGGATGTGTTGTTCCGCGTGCTTCATTTAAATGGTTTTGTGTCGTAGAGTCGGGAAGTTTTTTAACTGTTTTTAGTGTGCAGTGTCGTGAGTTCTTGTGGTGTCTGTTCTACTCATCCCACTGTTTTTTTTTTACTCAGAAATATACCCTATTCAGGGTGATTTCTGTTGGCGTGTAATATTTATTGTTGCTGTTCCATTTGCAGTGCCGGGTAGGCCAACTCTGTTGTTTTAGTTTTGAGGTGGTGGAAAGGTTTTTATGCAGGTAGGCTGTGTCAAAGTGTCAGTGCCTTGGTTTCTCTGGTTCGCGAGTTACACTTCTGTAATTCAGTCGCGCAGTGCAATTTTAACCAGGATGTATATATCCGAACAATTCCGGGGTTATTATGGTTAATGCCTTCTGAAATCGGCTCTTATGAGTTAGGTTTGGTAGGACTAACCCTTTCAGCCTCCATGCGTCCAGCCGTCCCTTTAGTTTTACCTACATTTTTTGTTTTTTTTGTTTTTACTGTCCCTTTTTTAGACATCTTCTCACTTCGGATGTCCGATTTAAAAACTCGCATACTGGTTAATTAGTTTTCGTTACTAATTGATCCGACATATTTCTGGTTTCGATTTGTAAATAAATCTTAATTGAACTATACGATATTCCATCTTTTTTGATAATTTAAAAATTGTATATGGTATTCCGCTACTTTCTGCATGATAAATTATCTGTATGACAATTATTGTACTTTTCTCCACAGGATTGGGGGCGGTAGGGTGTGGCTCCCGTATCTGTCTTCTTTTCTTTTTTATTTCGAATTTGTGTGTGTTCTATTTCAGGTATCCTCAGGGTGTTTTTAACTCAGTTGCTTTGTGTATGTTATTTTTTTTTCAGATTTTTATTGATTTATTATTAATTTTAATGCAATAATGGCCGATTGCGCTAAATGCAGGTATAAAAAAAAGGATCAGAGTTTAATTTATTGTAAGGGCTCCTGCAATAGACGGTTTCATACCTCGTGCATTAACATTAGTGAAGATGTATGTATCGCTTTGGAAAAATGTAATTTTTTCTATTTGTGTGATACCTGTAATGCCACCTGTGAAGTTGTTGACAAAAAGAAATCTCTTGATATTTCGTCTCTAATTGGTGAACTTCATGATAATCATACGAAATCGATTGATGATAATGTTCGTAAACTTTTCGATTCATTGCAATCTTCATTAGTGAGTAAAATGGAAACTATGTTTGTCGCGTTCAAAAATGATTTGCTTAAGGACAATGAAAATAAAATGTCGAATATTAAACAATCCATTTCAAATATTCCTATTCGTATTCGTAGTTCTGAACCACTATCTTTTGCGTCAGTAATCAAAGGCAGAAATGTTGAGCCTCAAATCCTAGTGAAGCCTAAATCAGGAACTCAAAATACTAGTACTACGAAGTCTGACATGTTACGATCCCTCAATCCTCTGGAGAATGATATTCAACTTACCAATATAAAAAATGCTAGTAACGGAAGTATTGTATTAAGCTGTGATAGTTCTGCCAGCTCTTCGAAATTCAAAAAAATTTTCACGGAAAAACTGAGTGATAAATATGAGGTCAAACAACTCTCAGTATTAAACCCAAGAATAAAAATAGTTGGCATATCTGAGAAAATGGACGCGGGTGTTTTGGTTAATTATATAAAAATGCAGAATAAATCATGTTTCACCAATGACAGTCAATGCGAGTTTATTTCATTTAAACCATTGCGTAATAATAAAAATATTTACCAATCACTAATTCAGGTTGACCATAAAACTTACTATGAGATCATGGATTCTGGCAAGCTCTTTATTGGTTATGATTTTTGTTCAGTTTATGATGCGATTGATGTACGGCGTTGTTATAACTGCTGCGGTTTTCATCATTTAGCCTCTCAGTGCACAAAAAAATCTCCAACTTGTCCAAAATGTGCTGAATCTCATCGGCTTGATACATGCACTGCAACTCATCTGAAATGTGTTAATTGTTCTCAATTTAAAACTAACTGCAAATGATGCTGATATACCAACTGATCATGCTGTATGGGATAATGAATGCCGAGTATATAAAGCTGCACTCGATAAATTTTAAAAAACTGTGCTTGGGGACTCATAGCAATTACGGATTCTTGACAACCGCTCACCCGATAATAAGTGCGATTTTATTAGTTCATCACCATCACTGCTAAATAACTCGTGCAATAAGAATGATAAGGACAGTCTCAGTTGCTTTTATCAAAATGTTACCGGTCTTGGTTCTAAATGCAGTGACTTATACAAATTTTCCTTAAGTGCAGGGCAATATCAATTATTTGCTTTATCTGAAACTTGGTGCCACGACGGTATTCGCAGCTCAGAGCTTTTTGATTCCGAACAATTCAGCGTTTTCAGAAGCGATCGTAATCTAATTGTTACAAATAAAACACGGGGTGGTGGTGTCCTTTTTGCTGTCTCAAACTATTTTCAAGCTTTCGAAATTAATATTACTTCTTACTGTGATGGATTTAATCTTATTCCTCACATTAACATCATATTAATTAAAATATTAGTTAATCATTCAACTATTTTTGCACTGAACATCTATATTCCTCCCTCTTGCTCGGTTAATGACTATGATACATTATTTGATTCACTTGCAAGTTTACAATTTCTTCATAACTCTGAAATAATTATATTTGGTGACTTCAACATTCCCTTTTATCTGAGTGGCTATAACAATACCGCATCTTGCCCGCGTTTCAGCTCTCTCAATAATTTTTTAAACTTTTTAAATTTACAGCAATTTAATTTTATAGTGAATGATAATGGTAAACTTTTAGATCTAGTCATTAGTAATAATCAGTGCGTAGTTTCCAAGGCTATTGATTTTCTATGTCGTGAGTACTCACATCATCCTCCTTTATTGGTTGAGTTTTCCATAAAGTCTAAACTGAAAAAATTTCGATCTGTCAGTAACTACGGCTTTAATTTTAAAAAAGCTAATTTTCCTTCACTTTATAATGATTTTTCTATGATTGACTGGCACTCTTTAGACAATATAGATGATGTGAATTACGCTATTGATACTTTTTATTCCGTCATAAACAATGCTGTGCAGATGAATGTTCCCCTGAAACGTAAGTGTACTGGTTCTTATCCTCAGTGGTTTACAGGTTCGATAATACACAAATTAAAGGTCAAACATAAAGCCTGGTACAGATTCAAAAAATACAATAATTACGCTGCTAAACAAGAGTTCATTAAATTAAGGGCCGAAGTAAAAATTGAGATTGATGAAGAATATAAGAACTACTGCTGGAAAATGCAAAATGAAATCATCCAGGAGCCTAAAAAATTCTGGACATTTGTAAATAATAAACGAAATAATTCTCACATTCCGTCTGTTATGAGTTACAATAACACTTCTCTGGAAAATCCACAATCGATAGTTGATTGTTTCGCATATTTCTTTTCGAGCTCATTTAACGATGATTGTAATAAAGATAGCACAAATTGTTCTATACCTTACAACTCTTCCACTGTCTCTATTAATTCTATAACACATGACGAAATTATGTTAGCCATTCAAAAGCTGAAGTCCAACATGATTGCGGGACCTGACCTAATTCCCTCATTTCTTATAAAAGATTGTGCTTCTGTTTTTGTAAAGCCTCTTACC